>OX439433.1:11007038-11698704 GCA_949319885.1 Mecyna flavalis
ATTTTGAATTGAACAAAAATTGTTTTAATTTATTGACATTTATAAATAAATATCTCTAGACATTATTCACACAGCGCCATCTAGCCCCAAACTAAACATTAGCTTGTGCTATAGGTGCCAGACAACCAACGAATTTAAATACCATCGTTGCAGACAACGGATAAACATTACTTATACTTATACTTTTTTTAATACATATATATTATACATAGAAACACCCAGACCAATATAAACAGACATTTTCATGCACACAATTGTTTGTATCGCGCGGGGATCGAACCTGCGACCTCTGGTGTAATAGCCGACTCCTCGACCATTACACCAAATGGCTCGTCAGATATAATTGTTATGTTTGTTTTTTAGTGTTAATTGTTTAAGGATTTACTTGCGAGCATACTTGTCCTTAATCCTTGAGAAAATAGACGCCCAGTTAAATTGCCCTTTGTACGGTGATTGTCTAGAATAGTTTAGCATTAGGTTTAGGACACTCGATTTATGTAGGATTCGAGGGACGAAATAACATCCTAATACGTACTAAACTGAATCCCGCCGGCGATCATCTCGAGTGCGAATCTCAGGAAGTCCGAAGTCCCAGGGGACATACTACTGAAACCCTCAGCGAATAACAAGTGGGTCTCTGGAATACATTACCATAATAGACAACACGCTTCATCGATTTGTTTGCCAAAACGCATTGGATATATAAAAAAATATTTTCGAATACCTAGATAAACATTTAATTTTATGTGTTGAATTTTTGTGTCTGTTCTGTTTTGGATGTTTATAATAATATTATCCAATGTAAGTAAACATTTTTTACGCTAGAGGCGGCAAACGAGCCAGCTTGTCGCCTGTCGTAAGCAATCACCACCGCCTATTGACATCTGCGACACCAGAGGGATCGCTGATGCGTTGCCGGCCTTTTAAGAGGAGTATGCTCATTTCTTGTGGTACCTTCGTAAATATTTTTTTTCTGATATCTATAACACAAGTGCTTTTGATACTTTCTGCTTACGTCATAATTGCGCCTATTGCGAAGACTCGTCAATTGGTCAATTTTATACTCAAAATGATCGATTATTATTATTTTTCGTGCTACTCATCGGTGAACCATGTAAACTATTATATTATCTGTTGTTTAAAATTAGGCCACTACCAAGTATGTTCGTTGCTATATCAACGAACTTAATTTTAAAGTGTTTCGATTTGTGTTTTTAAACGACAGTACATTTTGTTCTTTTAGGTTTGATGTGTGGAAGTCTTAAATTAACTTCACCGGACCCATACTAATGACCCATTATAGTATAACAAACTGTTACAGGTATTTAAACGCTGGTATTACTGACACAAGTATTATAAATGTCTGGTGTCGAGGATTCAACCACAACTGCAGGTAAAAAGTATTATGCTATGCAACATATCTGTGAATAGAATTTCTTCAGATAGAACTCGGAATTTATCCTAACATGGTTCCGTTTAAACTCTTTAAGAACGCCAATAAAGAGCAAAAAGCACAATAGCAATTCTGTTTGATTTGATCCAACAAAGTCCTCAGGAATTCGTATGATCTTTTGTATTCGCCCGAGCTCCGAAAAGAATGGAACGCCATGGAATTCTGTGTGAATAACCACTAGGCACTTCGACCCAGTGTTGCAGCCCAAATTGCGGTCTGGTCAATACAGATTCCTTTTTCTTTTTTCCAGATTTTATTTTGGCAACATCCTGAAACCGAGCCAATTCTGACGATTTTCAATCTGCGGCGTCAATTGCTTTTGGCTTTGAATTGTATGTTTTGTTTGCAAAATTATTAACATGATGGCACTCGCTCTTGTCTCTCGAATATGCGTCGTATCTTCCTCATCTATGTTAATAAAAGCGAATGTTTGTCCTTAATGCGATGGTGAACCATCGATCCGATATGATTAATCTTGCATAGTGTATCGATTGCGCATTTGGTAGTTACTTTTCCCTTTGCGCCAGTGGTCGTCGGTCCGAATATTATGAACGTACTTTGTGTTTGTGCTGTTTATTGTTTATTTTTGTGGTACCTTTTGGTGATTCTGAGATATCAAATAACTTAAGCTACTTAATTTCTGTCTTGATCAACTAATTTAACTGTTCAATATTTATTTATATTTTAGATGTATGTTTTTTATTATTTTATATGTGTTGATTGTTAAGAATAAAAATTTAGGAAAGTACATGCAACAGTAATATTGTTTTGACTTAAAAAAAAGAGTAATCATAATCAACATTATAACGTTTAAGAGAACAAATTGAATAATATTATACCATCATCTATCATGTTTCCTCTTAGAAATCTTTATCAAAAAATAAAGTACATAAGTAAAAAGATACATGTAAAAATTGTCTATTGTTTTTCGAATGAAGAAAGGTGATGTGTCAATAAATTCCCTGATCGCACCAAAACGAAAGCGTTTTATAACCGTTGAGAATCCCCAAACACCTTAAAAGCAACGAAAGATTTTATAAGGTCTCAATTTTCTAATTTTTCTTATTTCTTTTATCGATTAAAACCTTTGTTTCAAAAAAAAAATTATTAAATATTCTCCGTGGTATTGCGTTATCATGTTCTCGCTTCGCTTATTTTGAACGGATACCTGAAGCGAGGTTCGGAGGCATGGGGATTCGATGTTTTGTCATGTGCGTGTCGGAGATACTGTATTGTTATCGGTTGCAAATATTCGTTTATGTTTGATGCTTTAATGATGGATTGCCTCGTGATGATACGGACAATATTCCCTGTTAGGGATATAGGTGTATAGGGTTATGAAGGTTTGTTTTCCTTTGACTCACGAGTTTTTGCAACTTCAGTTTGTATGATTACGAACCATATCAATTTTACTTCATGAGCTCAGTGGATCTTTCGCTCAAATAAGCTGCTTGTCTGAGAGTTTCCACAAACTCCTACTACGGAGCAGGAACGGTAACAAATAACCACTTTTATGTAGTGTTGCAAACATTGTATCTACAAATATTATAAACTCTTATAAACAAAACACCCATGTGCGCATCTGACGTTTTGTTTCTGATGATATTTGCCTCGACGTATTAAGTTATGGTAGATAGTAAACACCTCATAAATCAGACAGATAAAGTTTACACGGAACTCAATTACGCTGAATTCCATGAAGCTTTCTTGCGGGAATTGCTCTAATTGTGATTAATAACTCTAGTCGTTAATTCTCCCATAACGTAGCCCTCTTGTAAAAGCGTGCATTTGAAATCTCACTGCACACCGCAGTACGATAGTTCTTTAGCACTTCCGATGCATCTTATGAGATCTGTTATTGAGTTTATCCAGTGCAGCAAGTGAAACATTGCCGCTCACGCCATTGAACTATTATAGGGACCCGTGCCAGCAAAAGGATCATAAAATATGGGCTATAACTAAATGTTAATGAAATGAAAGGATTTGCATGAATAATTTCGCACTCTATAAGTATTATATAATAGAATTGGTGTTTTAATTCATATTAATATGGAGAAGAAAAAAATCAGCGTGTCCACAAATTTCCTTTTTTCATAAAAGCATTCTTTCTAAGGCTATTTTATCGAACTAGTCAGGATACGCTTACACATTATTTTGCGTACATTCTGTTTTGTCGCAGAATTTCTTAGAAAATGGATGCATCTGTCATAAAACACCCGTCTTCCGATACAAACTTTGTCAATACAAATAAATTAACATCAATGATTTACCCAGAAAAATCCTTCCTTCGCCATTTCTACACTTTACGCTTTAAAGTATATAACTAGATATCTTTACCCTCTAGTAAGCAGTTTCTTTGTAGCTAGGTACTGCAACTTTGAGCTACTGCAAGGTTCACTTGTAAAACTTCCAGGGAAAGTTGAGCTAACGATGCTTTGATTCATCTAAACGCTTCTGGATGGTTTTAGTTTCAGTAAAGGTTTTAAAAGCCTGACATTTGAAGCTTTATGTTCTTGTCCTTTTCTATAAACACTTTTTACTTGTTCCCGTTAAAAGAAGTACTACTAGCAAAGGCTATTTCTAGATCTTCGTTGGAAGTGTTCTTCGTCGAAACTGTGTTTAAAAGATTGTGAATTTCATAGAACTACGACTAAGTTGTAGATATTAAATATAGCAAGGCATTATAAGTACTACACACAGGTTAAATTGTAATATTAGAAAGAAACCTGAAAAATTTCATCTGTTATTGTTATGGACCTTATTTTATTATGCTTTTGTTACGTTGTATAATGATCGTAAATGCTGCACATTTGCACAGTTATCAAATACCTTATAATCATAATATAAACGGCAGTTTAATAATGTTGAATGATCAGTAAATTGATTCTTGTGTGTGTCAAGTGATTGCACGATGCACAATCATAATCCAGTGTTGTCAGCCAAAAGGTACGCTCGAAATTCCCTACAATCCGGAAAAATACTACAATTCCTACGAGAGTCATGATAAAGACTTTTCGAGACAATTCGAATCCTGAATAGAGCCGCGACCAGAATACATTATTGTCTTGCTTTCTAAGGCTTTAGGTACTGTTTTCGGCTAAGTATATAATTCAGTCATTGTGTACAATTTCTTGTTATCATTCTACAAGTCTGGATATTTCAGGTTCATGATAAAATTAATGATTCGGTCTTTATAACTTTAACTTGAAAAGTAAATCTTCGAATCTTGTTCATCTGTCATTTTTTGTTTCATTCTTTAGTCCATTTGTTCAAATGGATGGATTAAACAACCTCTATATTGGACATTTATTAGTAAACGAGTTTTTAGGGCCACTTTTCCCTTTGACAGAGACGATTGACATAATTTACCTATTAAACAACTACGCTAAAAATCTGATATTTTTTATCCGACAGATAAGTATCACAGACTTATCTGCCATTCGAAAAACATTGGAATCAAGTAATACTTGCCTTATGGAAATACAAAAAAAAAAACCCGTGTTCAATAATCTCTTATCGAGGAAACGAGGGGTTGAATGAAAGTCTCCACCTCAAATTCGCCTTTTAACTTCACACATAAGTTGACACTCGTTTTTACTCTCAAATCTGTTTTCGTTGCCCCCACACCCGGAGTAGAACATCGGCATGCATTTCCGCCTCACGACGTCGTAGAACCATACGAAGAAGACGCTGTCACACGGACCTTTAGTTGGTACTTGATAGCAGAAGTATGGCATGTTCTTCAGGTTTGATGGAAAGGGCCCGTCAACTGGTCCTGAAACAAGGTGCAGCCCGTCATCGGCCTTTTTTTATACTAGGTCAGTTGGCAGACAGGCACTCAGCCCACCTGATGGTAAGCGGTCACTGCGGCCTATTCCAATGAGGGACGTTTCACCTGTAAGCGTCGGCTCATCTGATCTTCGAGCCTCTGATTTCAAGTGTACTGGCTTCCACATTAATATTGCCGGAACACAGCCAGAGCTGTGGGAGTGGTAGCTAGCTAGTCGGACTCTGAAAAAGCTCTACCACCATCCAGACCTAATGCGAGGAGAATCGAACCCACGACCTCCGTGTTTTTATACCCGAGCGGCTTAGCCACTGTTCCACGGAGGCTGCCTGTTGCATTTAGCTACGCCTTTGGATTTAGATGGTTATACCGCCATAGTCGGTTGCCAGAGCCTTGTTCACTATTCGGCAGGATGCACCGCGGGCAGGAGATGTTAATTTGGAGTGAAAGGCTGATCGTTCACTCCCTTACATCCCAAATTGTTTTACTAAGGCTCGTGGCACAGCTGTGACAGTGGTTCGTTAGCGATAACGAAAGTCAAGATACCTACGCCGCGGTCGGTTAATGGATGGGTGACCATTCTGACCATATTTAGTGACATTAATTTCGAGCGTCTCCGTGCTTCGGAAGGCACGTTAAGCTGTTGGTCTCGACTGATATTTACTATAATGTAAATATTAGTCGTCAAGCCTAGTCAGAGGCCATTTGGCGGCTTGATAACATCTGACATTAAGGTTGGTCACTTGCCTTAAGCACCCCTCCACCAACCCGCACTAGGCCAGCGTGGTGGAGTATGGCCCACACTATCTCACAATTGAGATAAGGCCTGTGTCCCGGCAGTGGGAACGTATATAGGCTGATGATGAAGGCCTATTAATGGTCAAAAATTGCACCGGTTGCGCACCGACTTCTCGGTCAAAAATTAGTCGCCAAAATCTATATAGTGTGTTCAACTTACGTCCATCCTTAACATAATCGTGAAAGTTTCTGGATGGCAAATACGCCGTGTTCGCGACGACTGCTGCGAGACTAAGCACGAGTGCGCTGTACATGGCTGGTCAAGTACGACCGATATTGCTCGCAATCAAACATAGACGCAATGACAAACAATCACCCGTTATATCGACGGCTGGTTTATTGCATTCGTCTATATGAATTTTAGATAACAGGAAGATTGCTTTTTTATTGCGTTCCGTTGATAGCTCCGGTGTTTTAATTGTGTGCGTCCGTTTTTGCTTGCGCTGTAAAGTTAGGAAACGTGCACTAAAAATATTAAACTGAGGTTTGACGGTGTTGGTGGGCGTTTACTGCCGTCCCATTTTTAAAACGAGAGTGAAGTGAATGTTAGCACAGAGTTAAATATTTTCCTGGTAGATACCATCTTTTGCACCAGAGTGTTTTAACATCTTCCAGCTCCTTAATTCCAATAACTTGCAGGAACTAACTCAAAGACTGCTTGATGATAGCATTTCATGACGTAAAGAATGGTTATGCTAATTTATAGTACTTCCTCAGATGCAAATTCTCTATAAATCCTTTTCCCCCTCGCTTCATAAAACAGATTGTAAATCTGTCCAAAGTTTTTAATCAGTCTGCAATTTATTTTTGATACAGGTATTAACTTAAAAATATATTGAGGTAATTTGACACTTTATTGTAAGCTATTAAGTTAAAGCTTAAAGTCATATTCATCACTTAAAATAATTAAATTTTATTGAGACCTGAAATTGCTGACGAAAATTATGAGCCTTGGAGCTCTTCTTATTACAAATTTTTGTCAATGTACCTTTTTTTAAATTTACGTCCGATAAGATTGAAAATAAAAACAAGATAAAATGTGAACACAATTATACATTATTTTCATTTAAAATAAAGAAAAGCAGATGACATCATTGTAATCGTGTCATAAATATGAAAAAACAAGAAAGAACTCTCCCCTCTTTTTTTCTACTTAAGAGAAAGACGCCGCCGAGAGAATCTTAACTAAAGCAAAAACAAATGATCAGGAAAGCGGCCGTAAATTAAACAAACCAACTTATTACCGGCAAAAAGTTAACCTCCACAAAAACTACGTAAAGATGAAACAGTGGATTCCAGAGAAAATTTTCTTTGTTCTGTGATTCCGGCGAACCGTTTATTAAGGTAACGTGTCGAGCAATTAATCAATAAGACAGGGCCGAAGCTTGCGTTGCCATGGAAACGGCCAATCCGCCCAAAATAAATGGTACAAATTAAATACAGGCTGCATGGTATCCAGTGATTTCAAAGTCTGCCGAGTATGAGACCTAAGACCTGAGAACCAGAGGGACTAGCTATATAACTTGAGAGGAAATAAAACCATTAGCTGCCGCATCAAGGTCTTTTGTTGCTGACTGTAGTATCAGCGATGCGCAGAACAAAATAATTGACGTTAATATTAATAAAAAGATCTTTGTTTACGTAAACAGAAATATAAAATTTTATGGTCTCTAAATAAAGAGTCAAAAATAGATCTTGCGTCTTTGGACTTCGTTATTAGGACATCCGATTTGGTGTAAAAATGAACTACGTTTATGTATTTTGTACGGTAATTATTAATGCAAACCGAAAGGTAGCATGAATGATAGGGAAGGGTTGATAAATCCCTGAGGTTGAAGGGAACATCATACCCAAAACTCTCGATTATTACGTACGCTTCAGATAATCCTTAATACAAAATAATGGTGATTCCGTATCCTCTTTTAACGAACTATCGGGGGACTTCGGATCGTTATACTAAACCTTTATTGTAAATCCGTCTTATGACGTATTAGCTTATGCTGTGCGTAACAGCATAAGCTGAGGCTTTACCACGTGTGGCCAATCTTGTGTGTACAGTCGGAATAAACGTCCCTTTTATGAAGACCGTCTTATGTACCTTTTTATATTGTGCAATGAAAAAATCAAAATGAACATTTTCTCCGACCGTCTAAAAAGGGGGTATCGTAGTTTGAGGCGGACCACTGTCGTTCTTAATTAAGGTATCAAAGTATCAGCCTAATAATGTCCAATGAAGGGCCCTACTGTCATGTCAAATCATTGCTAAAATGACGGACACTGACTCACTACACTTGCCAAATGCGGATTGGTCATCACCAACCAGGTAAAATTGAATGCTAGTGGGTCCATAACACCTAATATGTGCTGCAACCACCGTCAGTGATGGTGGTTAGCATGTTTTGATCACATAAAATTAGGATTACATCGTTACTTGTATTACCTTAGTTTTAACGTTTTAATATCTCCGCTAAAGAAGCAACAGCAGTTTCAGGAAGGACTCAACCGTGAATTTAAAATACCTTTTCAATTGTAAACTCGAACACTTGTTTAGGACCGTAAAAACTAAAAGCCTTTATAACATCGCGCAAAAGTGTTTTATGCCTGTCCGTCGCGTTTCCTTTCGGAAACTTGGGGGCACATAAACTTTTATTAGGTCCACTTACGCGGAGTTCTTTTGTAAAATGACTACCAAATGTTCATTCCCTTTGCTTCACGGGAACAATTTCGGCTTATAAATTAAAGGGCCTTAATAATCTGAGAACCATTTTTTGGTCACGAGTTCGACTAACGATGGCTTGATGTCAGTTTAGCTGTTTGACCGAAGTGTAGTGTCACTGCAAAACTGCATTTTTGGACTTATAAATAGATTTTTGTGAATTCTCGTTTTTGCCTAATGATTAGTCCTCGATATTTGGGCATGTGACTTAATAAGTACCTACTCTAAATGTTTTTTTTTATTTAGATTACATTCTTTGAGCCTTACTTTCAAGTGTAGGCTGGATTACTATTGACTGAACATAGCAAAGGCTATTGTTGGCAGATTTGACCCGTTGTAGCTAGCCAGTCAGAACCGAGCGGCTAAGCGGAGGCGGTAAAATATATTAAATGAATAAGTAGAAATAAAAAAAAAAACGACGGGTTGCACTCCGGGAGTGCCGGCAGAAGTGAAAACCTGAATATTAACGTTGTGCATTTTTGATATGTATTTTGGAATGGTTAGGGATTTAATTGATTGGTAGAGGTATAAAAGTACTATCATTTATGTGGTAAAATACAATATTTATTTATTGCGCTATCGTACACAAACATGACAATTTATATTACATTAAAAAGTTTATCTCTCAAATGTAATTAGAAACTTTTTCAGACTTATCAGAAACTCCTTGCTGTGACACTGAAACGCCATGTAATAAACGATGATAAAATGATTGACAACCGTCAATGTCATACTTTTTTGATTGACAACTATTTATTTTCTAAACAACGAAAACAAAGTTTGGAATTTACAACTAATTGCATACTGGAATCTGCGGATAAACTTTTGAATTTGGAGCAATCGGCCAAGAAATGATTCCCTTTACAGAATCCGCAGACTCCCGAATCGTTAATAACACGAGTGGTGTTACAGTAATCAACATGTCGCTTTCGAGGATGTTCACTCATTGATAGTGTATTTAAAAAAGAGGTAGATACCGCACTAGCGCTCGAAAAATGCTCCGCTCATATTGTGTTAATTGACACAAATCATTTTAGACGCATAATGTCAACGGTTCGTGAAGCACATAGATTTAGTATATCTCGACGGATCAAATTCTAATCGCCGTGCGTCAAAGGATGGCATATCTACCTCTTTTTTAAATACACTATCAATGTGTTCACTGGGAATTTGGGGTAACAAGCCAAACTGTGTGTGAGAACGAGCCTCTTGTCGCAGGAAATCAGACAGCATTTGCAACTTCATACGACCTGATGCATGCTCCGCAGCATAGCGGATCCAAAGACTGCGGAGAAGTGGTGTTAATTTCCACAAAATACTGTTAAATAATTCCGGCGAATAAAGATATTCCAAACTTTTAAATGTTTTATTACGGCAATTAAATTTTGAATTTTGCAGGATATCAAATTAAGGTCTTTGTGGTCACTTTGTAGCATAGGAAGCATATAGGAAGCGACCGCACTGCGGCTATAATAGTAGAAGAGGTCACACTTGACAGTTCATTTATGCAAAGAAAAATATACCTTACGCTAAAGGAATAAAACTCAAGAAAACAACATCAGTTCTTATTAATACAATTATTTACTCTACTCCTGATGTACATAAGAAGCACTTTTCTTTGCATAAATGAGCTGTCAAATTGAACAAAAAACCATTATTGTCTATAGACCGACAAACTATCTGTTCCGGTGGCGGCGTCGCTACTGTCTATTTAAAACTGTCATTAAATATCGTTTTTGCATTGCATTTCACGTAGTTCCAATTTTGGCCACCGGAACAGATAAGTTTGTAGAAAACACGTGTCCGGACTTCAAATTTTATATGGATTTTCGATCAGGTCACGTGACACATAAATCCTGACGCGAGTTTAACATTTTTTCCCCATACAAAAAAAGTGCACAACGCCGCTAAAGAAGTTTTCACTTCAAAAACATTTAACTAACGATGCGGCAGACAATTGGGGAATGTTTTTCGATAGTGTCGCTCAAAGAAATATATCGTAGTGGTCACTTAACTTCGTTACGTTAGTACCTACTATTACATATTTTGTAGGTACCTTTGTGCAGGTTACGTAACTAAATTCCAACAAAAAATGTTTTTACTGTATTCAACTGCTAGGAAATACAAAGCTACCACAGCCCATTACTACATATTTTCACGCCTCATATTTTTTGTTTCTGTATAAATTTATAGCTAGAGCAGTTTAGGTATCCCTCTGGGCCACTTCTCAGACTTAGTACGCTTCTACAGATGTTAATAGTAGCCACAAAAAAGGTTTACTTGTAGATAAAACCGCTAGAGATCATGAAACTCGTAAATGGTCACTTTATTGTGAGTATTTCTATGAACATTATTACAAAAGTTCATAGTAAACTGTGGAAATGATTCTAAATGTATTCGTACAGAGTATATTTTTGCAAGGCCCATTTTCTTGGAAAACGTACTGAGTATGTTAGGCGGCCCTTGCCTTTATTTTAAACTATATCTAGGGTTCTAGTGAGCCGCAGAATATACTAAAGCTTCACCAGAATCAAATCAATGGCTTATGAAGACAGAGAAAAACATTATTAATGCCTTATTACAAGACATAGACCTCCATCATTTCTTCATTAAGTCAAATTCTGGCTACAAACCCGACTGTGCTTAAAACATGGACCTTGAAATCATTTCCATGTGCTTAATGATTATCTATACAATTATACGAGTACATATTATGTCGATTTTGTTATGAAATGATTTTAGTCTTAATGTGTTCTGCTCACCTGAAGTCATTTTTTTTTAACCTAACAAGTAAGTAATAGTTTCAAACTTGCTAGACAAATAAAACTATTAACAAGGTATCTTATATGTTTCTGGATGTCAAATTCACAACAAATATACGCTTTCGTCTGTTCTTTCAGTGCGTAAACAACAATTTGACTGTTACATTTTTTAGACCTAGCCTCTACCAGTGGGGATTGTTATTTTTTATCCAAAAATCCCTACCAATAAAACTAGCTCAGCTCAGTAGGGATTTCGGGAAAAATAACTAACAATTCCCACCGGATTTTATAGTTTCAAAATTAATAAAAAATCGTTAATTGTTTAATTAGATCTTTAAGTAATCATGTCGACTTCCGTTGGCCCCCACTGGTGAACAATGGGATGAAATAATCTGTCCCTCAGTGGTGGTTGTTTGAGTGCGGCGACGCATAGATACTAATGGCGCACACATAAAATCCGTGCGGTGTAGGAAGATAACTTACTGTGTACTCGTTCTACTATGGCTAAGAGTAATTATTGAAACTGTCGGAACTGAGCTTGTTTAATTTACAAATATTCCACCCTCGTGTTTGAAAGCCGGCTTCCATTCGGTAATATTGAATCAATTTCAGATAAATTCAATATTCGAAGTAACATTTCATTTAGGTGTTATTTGGTTAGCTGTTTGAAGCTATGAATGGTAATGCTTGTTATTTAGTGGATTATGATTAGATTAATTCTATGTTGCAATATTTAGTGACATTTACGTCATTAGGTTTATGATTATAATAAACATTTTCATTATGTTAAGGTTAATATGGCTAATGAAGAAATTATATTCAATTTTGAAAGGCCTTGAAGGCTCGATGTTAATAACGTCCAAGGAAATTAATTGGTTATTTTTTTTTTAATTTAGTAGTAAATATTATAACTGTACATCATCATCATCATTTCAGCCAAATGACGTCCACTGCTGGACATAGGCCTCCCCCAAGGATCTCCAAACCGATCGGTCCTGCGCCACCCGCATCCAGTGGATTCCGGCGATCTTTATGAGATCATCGGTCCACCTTGTGGGAGGCCTACCACGGCTGCGTTTCCCGGTACGTGGCCACCACTCGAGGACCTTTCCGCCCCAACGGCCGTCAGTCCTCCTTGCAATGTGTCCTGCCCACTGCCACTTAAGGCTCGCAATTCTTCGGGCAATGTCGGTGACCTTGGTCCTTCTGCGGATCTCATCATTTCTGATGCGATCACGCAGGGAGACTCCAAGCATCGCCCTCTCCATTGCCCTTTGCGCGATTTTGAGCCTTTTTATGCGGCACATTACATATAGAATCGTATTTAATAAATTATTTGGTGTTAGATGCTGTAGATGTAACTAAGAAGAAGTCAATGGCTATGAATAAGCAGTATAACTAGCGAATATCTTATTGTATTGCCTCTTTTATAGTAATGAAAGTCTTTACAAGCAAAATGACAAAAGCTATTTTGTGAAAATAAAAACAAGAACAATTACAGACAAAAAAAAACAAGTTAGCATCAAGTTGGCTGTAACTTAAATTCTACAGTCTCAGCAAAGAAGTTGATACGTTCAACGTTCTCAATCTGTAATCATCGTACTCTGTAGTCTCAATTCTGCCTCAAAAAGCCAGCTTAAAACGTACTCTGTGCAAAGCTGAGCGTAAATTTTGCGCTGGAATTTTTCTGATTTGAAGCGGACCGGCCGACAAACGCGTTGAAATTCTTTTTTACCGATTCCTGCCAAATGTGACACCTGCATACATTCAGGTCACGGCGTAGTTTATGACTCAAAGGTTTTTAACTTTGTTGCCGTAAAGGATATTCAGTAAATGGTGTTCATTCCTTTTGACACTATCTCCCTTTTCGTACTTGCTGATGTTATATGTGGTTTCCGTTGGTAGTTAATCGTAAATTCTGCTGCGCACTTTGTAATTTTTTTTTTCGATTTTCTGATTTTCTTAGTCAAACGGCTATATTCGTTGTTTCTATTTTCGGAGTATTGTTAAAATATTATGACCTAAAACGCCCTCACCAGACACCCCAGAAAAAGCAGAGTCGATATATTGAAATAGTCTAAAAATTATACTCTTTTTGCATTTCCTAAGCTACAACACAAAGTTTCATTCTTTGGCACACCTTAAACCAACACCAATCTACGTCGAAAATTTTACGCATTATTTCCCGCAACACCTCGTTTACCCTGGTGAATTTAAAATACCAACCGATCGGTAAATATCATTAATACATTTAACTCGATCACGTTAGCCGGTCGAAATAATAAGGTCGTTAGGATGTTTCCAGCGTAACGTTCATTGGGTTACTGGCTCGCATTGTGAATTGGGTGAGTGAATCAAATTACCTTTCGGAACCCAGCCGCTTTGAAGTAGGGGCTAGGTACCGGGAGGCGTGGGAGAGGAAAACTCACTAATATCACGAACTATCGCAAAAACCGTTTAAATGTTAGTGCTTGTGACAGGTGCATGTTTTGGAGTTGGATTGATTACTGAAGGGCTTCTTGCTTATCAGTCGGACTTAGAAAAAAAGTCTGCCAACCATCCCCAAGACGGGAATCGAATCCACTTCCATTCGTGTTTTATGGCTCGAGCAGCTCAACTACTGTTCCACGATGGCGGTTTAATATCTTCTAAGAGTTTTAGCCTATTACAATAAGTTTGAAAATCTCTTTTCATGTATTACCTTGAAAGATCTACTGCAGAATAACTCCAATGGAGTTATTCTGCAGTTTTTTGGAGTTACTCCATTATAAAAAGTTCTATATAATTACTTGGCTTCTTCCAGGTTGTTTCGTTGTTGAAAATAATGTCTTGGAGAACTAGTGTGAAGAAATGTCTTGCCTTGAACCAAAAATAGGTTGAAATTTATCAATATTGCCATTTAAATTTAAATCGCAAGCACTGCAAAACACGGATTTTTAAAACACATTACCTTACCCAGACGCTTTGCTACACAGATACTATGTGCCTTTGTGTTATTAAATTACTGTCAACGACGGAATAAGCTTACGGTCACCACGAGGCCTAAATAAATGAATCATATAGGAGGTCCCATATCAAACAAAGGCCAAATATATTCCGGCCTCATTTGAATATTACTCCTCACGAAATTAGCATAGGGGAAAGAATTCCTTGGTTACATGCGAGGGTAATTTTAATAAATACGACGCGGAGACATTTTAAATTGTTTTATTGTGATGAGGTATTTTTACTCCGGTCTCGAGATAAATCTCGTTTTTCTAGTAACTCATTTGACATTTTTCTTTTTTTTCTCTACAATCGGTACTGTTGGATTTTTGTAATCTCAGCATGCGACTGAGAGATTCTGACTCACTTGATTCAACTTTACTCGAAATGCAGAATCCGACGGGCTAGCTATCGCCCCACCGATATACTTGAAATCTAAGGCTCGAAGATCAGATGAGCCTACAGTGTAGCAGCACATTGTGTGACGCTTCCTTGCAGTGTCCTTCAATGGAATAGGTTGCAGTGACTGGTTTAACACTAAGGGGGCTGCGAACCTGTCTGCCAGAATAAAAAAACCCGATGCGTTTATGCCAATAAAGAAAGAAGATATCCCATATACAGATTTCCTCAAGATGTTGTCTCTTTACCTTAAATGGAAAGAAATCTATTGAGCTATTCCTAAACGGTATTAGTTTCATTCAACGCTGATTTTGCCAAGGTTTTGGCAATATAATTTAATAATGAGACTCAAAGGGTGTTATAGTCTGTTTATTTCAATAAAAGTAATGCTTATATAGTGTGGTTCGTGTATATTTCAATCCTAACTTATCATCTTACTTATCAATTAAATCTATCTTAAGATGTGCTCTATCGAATACGTATAAAAATGTAGTTGCTACACTAATTTCCTTTTTTGAAAACTAGCAGGTGGATTCATACTATATTTAATTTACATTATGCAAATGTACGGAACCTGGTAAGTGCTATTCATTATTTTAATTGAAGTCTGCTTTGAGATGTAAGGCAGGAAACTCGTAAAAGTGTCACAGACCCTCTGTTTTAATTAGGAACGGAGTACATTTTTAGTAGCTCAGTGAAATGGACAAAACGACCATTAGGCCTGTGTGTGCCCAACTTTTATATTCTACAATTTTTATTGTCCTGCCCTTTTTTGAATACTGTTATTGTGGTACGTTTTTTTAGTGTTTATTTTATGAATCTATCTATGAATTAAAATACGAAATAGGCAAAATGAATGTGCGCGCATTACTTCAGAACGATTGTTATCATTAGAGAAGGTTTATATAAATAATTTTCCCCTCTGCGATGCAGGCAGGGCAGTTAGTATAAAATGAGGAGGTACTTATTAATTAGGAATTCTCCATTTTGAGATATCTTGGAAGCTTTGATTAATATTCCTGAAGATTCATATGATAAGTCTGATTAATTAAGCCAGATCTACCTGTACAGATAAGGTATGTTTTCAATGATGGACGTGTTTTTAATATGTATAAGTGTTTTATTTTATTTTATTGCAATTATTGTTAACAAGACGAGCAGATCACATGATGGTAAGCGCCACGTCTGCCCTTAGATAGGTCAGTGCCAAACAGTATATTATGTGAATAGTGTCCAGAAATATTTATTTAGGTTGTGGTATCGGTTGCAGTGGGCACTTACCATCAGGTGTGCTGAGTTATTGTATGCCAACTGAAGTTAGGTAAACAGAACTAGAGTTCCACTATAGCAGCAGTAAACTAACTAATGCCAACTAAAGTATTTCATTTGTTTATACACGTTTCCTTATTCCTGTCATAGTATGCTGCACCACAAGCTACTCGTAGCAAATTAAGTTGCTTACGAAGCAAAACTTAAGTCACGGATTATCTGTTTCTTACCGAACCTGCTTCTAAGTTAATATTTCTTATCTTCGAAACAGGGAACATTGCTACGCTATTTTGGCATGAGTTTAGTGTTATATTTGCATAAGGATTGTGTGAATATTCATGAACTCGACAGGTATTAAACAAGGAATACGAGTATCGAGTGAATTTTCACACGTACTAAATTTTAGGTACTGATTTATTTACGAGTATGTTGATACGTAATACACTTCCGAGAATATTGGGATGTTGAGATGTTATTATGGGATGTTATTGTGTTAGCAAATTATCGAACAAATTCAAAGGTACGAAAATACGCCGAGATTTGCTGTCAAAATGTTCCTATAATTTTGCTATTTCAATTGTGACCTTTAGCTTAATTGAATTAGGTTTATGTGATGCTTACAGTACACGTTTGATTTGATCTCACGTCACAATGGTGTCACAAGCTTAAATATCTATATAGAGTTGTCAAGTCAACAGCCTGTCTCAGTTCCCTGGTGAATGTAGGCCTCTTTCCTGCCTTGCCACAAATTATTATCCCTGGCCTTTCCCATCCAATCACTGCCAGTCTCTTTAGGTCATCAGTCCAATGAGTTGCAGGACGTCCTAAACTACGCTTGCCTAAGCTCTATCTATATCTAATCTAAGGCACGCCTGCTTCAACGATTGTGGGATCTTCGGCAGACGTGACCAGCTGTAGCATATAGAGTTGACAATATCAGTTTCTAAGTCAAAAGATTAATCTAATTCAATTTAATACAAATAATATTATGCTTAAAAATTATAAAAAATAAAAAAACTAATTCAAGTTTCTCTTCCATTTTGTGAGCTACCATTTGGTTAAACTGAGCTTTGTGCATACTGATTTCCTATTATAAACAAAACCCCTATTTGCTTCTTATCACAGGTGAAAGGACATCGCCTTGTTTCTGCGGGGCAAGTTAAATTACTTTCTTGTTGTTCACGAGAGACAAAATGTGTTCAGAGAATTCAAAGTCGAATTGTTTTAACATGGACATTGTGAAAGTCTGTTTTCCGTTTTCACCTGAACTAAGTTTTGTGTTCTTTTTAGTCTGTGTAAAATGTCTTCGTAGAAGGTAAATTCCACCTAACTACAGTCACTATTCTTTCTCCGAGCATTCTATCCCAAACTAGTCAGGGTACTCTTGTACCTTAATCCTGGAATTAGCAAGACCAATTATCACAGTGGGGCGACTGCCACCTGACGCCCGACGAACCCTTAACAGACAACTAGACCAATTGGATTATGGCTACAGAGCCATTTGACTATACTAGTTTCTTCACCGCTAAGCTAGTAGTGAATACATAAGTATATACAAAAAAAAAAACAAAGATGTGCGCCGAGATAAGAACCATCGACGTCACTCATGTAAAGCGAAGCCATACTATTTTACAAAAAAAAAAAACGTTTATCCGTTGTCTGGTAACCAAAGTACAAACTAAGCTTAGTTTGGGACCAGATGGCTCAGTGTGGAAAATGTTCTCGGATGTTTATTTATTGTCTTAACGCGGAAAATGATACGCCCACTAATACTATCCACCTAAATCCTTGGATATGGATAAATACTTTTACTGAGGTCGATCATTAAAAAGCAAAAGCCAAATTAAGTCGACTGTGGTCACCAATTTGTTCAGGGACGGCCATTACAGCGAGTTATCTCGCGGGTTGGCGAAAGTTCCGAAGAAACAAGGATTTACCGCGGTCGGGGTCGTGGCTCGTCTTGGTGACATAATTTGCTGTAGATTGTTTTGTGTAAATCTTAGTGTTTTAGGTAGATACTGGTTTTGATTTTATATCGCCTACATATACACAGTAGCCATTGCGCAAAAATAAAATGTAAGTTACGAAATCTGTAACAGGGCAAATGACATCTTACACTCATGAATAGAGCGAGAGATTCAACACATCAAGGAAATGAAAAAGATGGCTATAATTTGGTAAATGGTAAATGGAGGTCAAATATAATCTTCAGCAGGGAAAGACATTGCAAAAACTGTTATATATTTAAAAGTAATTTTAATAAAAGTAGTCATTCTTGATTCTTTAGCATAAATACACGTTTAATGAACATTATAGGCCGGAGTAGACTATTTCGGCCACAGGCAGCTATTACGAGTTCCCCGAGCGAGTTATCTCGCGAGTTGCGAAAGTTCGGGACGAACACTAGTATTTACCGCGCGGTTTAAGCCCGGCTTAACTTTGTGACGTATGTATGCAACATGGTGTGCCATAGAATATAGTGAGACAAATTTTGGTCCTTACGTTAATGCGTACTTTAACACTAATATCATTTTATATTATTGACTTTTAAAAGAATCTTAATGAAGCAAATAAATTATTACATTTTCTGTTAAAACTAACTCGATTTAATATTCTATTTATCAGCATAATATTGACTCATCATAATAAAGTTTCTATTGTAACAATCTTACAGTTGTATTCATCGTAATTTTCAACCAAATTGACACTCACAAACCAGGTCTACATAGTGTGAAAGTAATTGTAATTTTAATTTATATTGGCAATGATAGGCCGGAGCCATGAGCACGGTATTCGGCCACAGGCAGCTATTATGACGAGTTATATCGTGAGTTAGAGTAAGTTTGCCTGCGCGGGACGAACTCGAGTATTTACACCGCGGTTCATGTCGGGGCTTAACTTAATGTATTTGGGGTACATGAAATTGAAATACTTGTTTAATCCTAGAACATGGTATCCCCATAAGAAAATGCTAGAAACTCGAAAAGAATTGGTTAAAGTACCGTGTGAAACGAGTCCCGGGGACTGATATGACAATTAATTTTCCTTTAAATTTAGATCAACAGCTTTATTTTATTGATTATTATATGTTGGCTAAAGTAACGCAGTACTAACAAAATAATGTAGGCGGTTGATATGAGGCTCGAAACGCAGCGTAACTTGTTCTTTAATACACAACAGCCAATTTTGAAAATGATACTTGCTACAAAAGTTCTACACATATTAATTACAGATTATTATAGAATGTCGATACGGTAAATATATAAATATTTTTTCGTTAGTCGGTTTCGGTATGATATCACTGCTTATATGTATGCACAAGTGGCAGAAGATAGCTCGATGTAGAGAATCGGGAGGAGGAATTAGCTCGGCAGTGGAATCGTATAAAGAAAAAATAATTAAAAACCAAACGTTTAAGACTTACGAGTATAAAACTCAGAAATTACATGATTGTTGAACTTTGATAATGTTTATGTGACTGTGTAGATTTCTCGAGATGATTTCGGACTCGCAAATACGCACATAAACTGATCGCGTGGGAAGACAAGGCTCCGACGATTAGAAGCGGTGTTTGGAATCAACCGACTTGGCTTCATCCTATTAAAACTTACATTAAAGTTGTTAAACAGATCTTTATAATAAGATCCGCGTAACTCGATTCAAGGATGATCTCGTTTCACATTGCATCCTTTTCCCCCTGCATCCTCGTGAACCCCGGTGACTCGGTGGCTCGGTGCCCCACTTCGCGCTCATTAACGTGTGGCCACGCGGCGCGCCGCACAATGCGGCGGTTTACTTATTCAGGACACAGGCTTTTCGGAACGAGCCTCCGATACTAGGGCGGCGGACGGTGGGATTTTATATTATATTCTTTGCGAGGATATCTAGAGTTTTCCGTCTTGACGAGCTTCTGATACGACGACACGGTACGGAAGCTGGGATCGGATTTGATGATCGTTTTGGTGTAAACGTTGAGAGGTCAGCAATTACACCAGACGTTACTGGTTGGATCTACGCATGGTATAAACATTTTTGTGCATAAACAAATGTCTGTTTGTATCGGTTTGAGAGTTTCTAATTATTATATTTGTTTACAAAAAAAAAAAGACAATTTTATTGGGTCTAAATAACGTCCAAATATAATTTATTATCTTTTCTATGCGGGATAAGACTATCCAAAGGAAATGCAGTCGCCACCCCACGTGTCATCTGCATTAAATGATCCTATTAAAATAAGGAATAATAAATAGGAAGCAAATAACTTCTCTATTACATTTTTAAGGTTTTTTTTTGTATATAGTTTTCATTCAGTAGAATATTCCCTTTTAATCCTACATTTTTCTCGACCGAAGCCAAAGTCACAATGTTTATCCGTGCATGTAAATTTTGACACAAAATGGGTCAAACAAAAAGGCATACATCATGCACAGCTATCGCCAACAAATGAAAGTGACGCGTGACGAACAGACAGTTCTGTTGACAAAACGAAACACCGAAACACGACGGACGGCTAAAAGCTGAATAAAAAGCGTTTGGAGAGCAGCAGTCCCATGTAGTTTTAGGATTTCGTTGGCATGAAACTTTTATGATATAGCGTTTTTGGCTGGACCATCTGTTTTTTTGGCTCAACGTAAATCTCCATTTATTAACTATTTCGTTCATTGCAAAACCTATTATTTTACTTAAGTTATTAGTCAATTTCGGCGTTCTGTTGTTTTACAACAAAGATAAGCGTATTTTATAAACATAAAACAATAAAAACTACACTACACTGGCCCACAATAAAACCGGGCCACTGGGCTTTTTTCATACAAACGTGGTCTTAACTATTTGCAGATTTGCAGTGATTATTACGTCAATGGAGAGGCCAAAAGCCCGATTAAGAAATCACAGTTTCAAGAATTTACACTAACCGCTCAATTTACCCAAAAAGTTTTCTATTTATGAGACGCTAAAGTGACCACGTTTTTATGAAAAAAGCCCAGTGGCCCGGTTTTATTGCGGGCCAGTGTACATACATACGTATGTTCATTACTTGTCTAGTCAATAGTAGTTTATTAATAATCTAGCTAGTTTATTATAAGTCCGCCTACATTGTATCATCCAATCTTGTAACATATTTTTCTTTTATAATTTTGTGCAATAAAGAGTATATCTATCTATCTATCTATCTATCTAGCTTTGCTTATTTTGCTTAGTCATTCTATCGGTTCAGATTACTTTTGACTCAACATGCGCTTTAAAGAAATAATTTAAAAGTTACAAAAACAAACAATTCGTCTTTTATGTTCTGTAACACCAAAATCTATAATTACATTTTGAAACTTAAAAATTTAAAGTAATTTACAACTAACTTGAACACGCTGTTCGCTACCGTAACGAGTTCTGCGATATTGTACTCCGTCCCCTGAGAAGACGAGTCGAAATTAACTGCACCAGTTAATTATAGCCTTGTTATTTGCGTTTTCTCTTTGTGCTGAGGTTAGGGTAGCCGAATGGTTTTAAGCGTCGCTTCACATGGTCCAAATTTCGGCGCGCTCCTGTGGACTTTTCAATGATATCGGTTCGGCTGGCTGTCGCCGGTGACAAAAAACATCGTGAGGAAACATGCAAAATCGAATGGATGTGAGCCATGATCCAATTCGTCAAATTCCTCTGTTAGGGGTTACGGAGGTCAGATGGCAGTTGCTCCAAGTCTGAGGGTCACCTAGTTTCTCGGGTGGCCCTCCCTAGGCGCCACCCTGACTTGAGGCCTCTCAAGTCGGGGTACCCGGGGATGGGCTGGTCAATAGCCATAAGGTTAGCACGGCTCGTCCTAATCGGGTGTGAAGGAGAAACCGGGGGAGTTTAGTGGGTAGTGGACGCTTCAGTCTCGAGTCCCACACAGGGCCGCAGGTCTAGCCTGCGGTTATAGTGCATAAACGCATTCTCCTCCGAAAAAAAAAAAGTTACTCCAATGTACGAGTAATATCTCGACTCGCTAAATCGTGGATCAAAATGGGACAAACGGAACGAAATGGACATTTATTTAGGATGCTTTTAACCTAGGAAAAAATTGAATTCATTTTATTATCATTTATTTTTAATACATATACCTATTTGTTCAGAGTTACGCGGTAAAGTCAAAAAGGTAAGTTAGTATTGAACTAAAGCAGTTAATGATTGCCTCGATATTTACGAAACATTCCGTTTGTACCGCAAGATGAGGGCACTGTCTTGACCGAGCGATGCTGTTGGCAGTTTTATGAACGCAGATGACGATGACATTGATTTATCGCTGTTTCTGTTGTTGGGATTTGTTTTGACCAGTTCGTAAGTCAATAGTCGTATTCAGTTTCTCCTTTGTTAAGGTAGGTATATTTTGAAAGCTTGGCCTTTTCTCATCTTTCAAAATGTTGAACATTTATCAAATGAAGTTAAAATCATACTAATATATTTATTGCTGACAGGTCATAATTGTTAACAAGTTTGAACTATCAACATTAGCCTTCATTTGTCACTCGGATAAAAGTGACTTCGAAGTATAATAATAACAACATCTTTGGGTATCGACTATACCTATAAAACACTTGACACCAAATGTTACACAAACCGCATTTTGTATATAACAAACCAAAATAAGAATTTCCTTGTTAACCTGATTTATATTAAGGAATTAGTAGAAACAGAAATTACTGTGATATCATTCTTCGTCCCTGAAGACAAAGCCGCAGTCAAGCCTGAAATGAATAGCACAAGTTAATTATTGCCTTGTGAATTTTCGGTTTAACTGTTTATACTGAGACTAAGATACGGAAGACATTGTCTACTGTTTTTATGGTTTTCTTGGCAGTTTCACACATTGATGACGTCATAAACATTTGAAGAAATCTTGAGCTGGTGGATTAAAAATAATTTTATAGCACACCTCTTCTTAGTTTATTAACCAGTAGCAGAAATAGTTGCAAAATACCTTCAGTTTTCTTTTTATTAGTTGTGAGTTTGAATTTTCTTGTATCGACTTTAACTTTGTCAACTAGATCCAGTAAAAATTATAATGAGTTTTAAAAATTCTAGAACGAACGAACTTTTACAACTTACAGTGTGATGATATTTGATTATGAGTTTTTAATAAAACAAAAAAATAAAATAACCTAACTAAGTAATAAAGTATAATTTATTGTCAATCTAAAATGTAATAGGCAACGTCAATTGATCAACACATAGTTGTAACACTTCTACATCTGGAGGCGAGCGCTAATTTTATTTTATTGTTTGTTGCAGGTAATGGAGTGGAAAAATTCTCATTCGGAATGATTTATGTACGTATAGGTCGTTTAATTTCCCGTTGGAACCTCCGGATGGGTAACGCGCACTTTTTTCGTCCCTTTTGTTCTCGCCTTGGGAATGTAATCATATGAGGGCTGCGATTTGTGTCCTTTTGAAGTGAAAAACCTTTTTTAAACCTTTTATGTCCGGGATTAAACCAAGCCCATGAATATATGAGACGAGAAACTTATATCCCGTTTACATTACCATAGTAATTTCACCAAGATTTCTACCGAAGTTGAAACTTAATCTACAAAGTTAAAACCCTCGTTAGCAGAAAGCTAATTTTCTTTGGGAAACGTTTTTAAATTACCTGTATTGAAAAAGACTGTACATGACGTGTAATTAAGAATATCATGAGAGATAATTATGTTAATATACCTTTAGTACTTATATGATAAAACATAACGTATGAACGTGCTTATCGTAAACAAAATTACTTTCTGAAAGTCGTTAAAAGTTTTTCTAATTAATGAGTTGAATACGAGGCAACAAGCCTACGTACATACAAACTGTATATGGATGTCCAAGTTTTCACACGAATTTGTTATTAGTAAGTTCCAAAATATATAAATTGTTCCTCCTTAAGTTATCTCTAGTTAGTTAACTAGGAGTGCCTTACCATCTGATCGCATTAATTCAATCGCTATACGTAAACAACCAAGGGGTAGTTAGAGTGGAGAATGCGATTTCGGGACCTTTCGAATTCGGGAAGGGAGTAAGACAGGGGTGTATACTCTCACCGATATTGTTCAACGTATATGGGGAATATATCATCAGACGAGCCAGCGAAAACTGGGAGGGTGGGGTCACTATAGGTGGCACCAAAATCACTAATCTCCGTTATGCTGATGATACGACACTGTTGGCAACGAGCGAGGCTGAGATGGGTGAATTCCTTCGGAGAATTGAAACCATTAGTGCAGAACTTGGTCTCAAGATAAACCACTCCAAGACCAAGCTGATGGTAGTCGACCGTACCAACAAGCTGCAGCTCACAAATGCTCTAGCTTTGGACAAGGTAGATGACTTCATATACTTGGGCACCAACATCAGCAACACGGGTTCCTGTGAGAAGGAAATTAGAAGACGCATTGGAATGGCCAAGTCTGCTATGACTCAACTTCATTGTATATGGAAGGACCGGAACATCTCTAGAAAAACCAAAGTGAGACTTGTAAAATCACTTGTGTTCTCCATATTTGGCTACGGGGCAGAGACTTGGACGTTGAGGAAAGCAGACCGTGACCGTATTGATGCCTTCGAAATGTGGTGTTGGAGGAGACTGTTGCAGATTCCGTGGACCGCATTTCGAACTAACGTGTCTATTCTGGAAGAACTCAACATAAAAACCAGGCTCTCTACTGTATGCCTTAAAAGAGTTCTGGATTTCTTCGGACACATTGCAAGAAAAAACGGTAACAACCTGGAACAACTCATCGTTACCGGGAAGATTGACGGCAAAAGACCGAGGGGCCGAAGTCCAATCAGATGGTCAGACCAAATCCGCTCAAATCTGGATACCAACTTCCACGATGCTCTCCACGTGGCCAAAGACCGTCACAGATGGCGAACCATCGTCAGAAACAGGTTAATTCCTCAATAGGGGAATCACGACCCTCAGTAATGAGGAATACGATGCGAGGAGGAGGAGGAAGTTATCTCTAGGAGTTCCTCCGTGCAACTCGGAACAATTAGCAAGAACAATATTTCGTCTGTTTCTGAGGAACTTGATGTAATTAATTTGCCCCGCTCGAGTTCACGTCTGGATCGTCATCTGAATGGTATTCCTAATTTCTGTACGAGGGGGAGTATTGAAATATTCAATTTCTTATTCTCCACGGCCCCGTCACATTTTGTCTTCATTTGGCGTTATGCACATCTACGTTATTCGATCAGACGAAAATGACCCTTATTCCGTTCGTATTAGGTTTTTTGGTTGCGCCGATATAGGTGGGGTTTCTAAACCCAGCTTTTATGGCTGAGTGTGATATGAACGTCGCATAAAGTCGGGTTCATATTCGCAGCCCGAAGGCCTCTGTGACAATGTGATAAGTTTCTCGTCACAGGAGATTATGTATATTGTTATGGAATACGCGGGGCCGCAACTTGAATATTACTTGGCTTGTCGAGGCGGGTATTTTGAAATTAAGCCGCAGCGGAGTGACGCTAAGTCTGCGATATGAACTATCAAGGGCGACGAAATTAAACATGTTCCACGTTAGTTCCACACCTCAAATTAACTATTCCATTCTCACTTGTTATTTTATACTCTTATGGTTCTTATGGTTCAAGTTTAAACATTTTAACGTACATTTTATTTTTTATACCACATCAGTTGGCAGACACGCAGCCCACCTGATGGTAAGCGGTCACTGCGGCCTATTCCATTGAGGGTCACTTTATCAGGAAGCGTCGCTCAATGTGCTGCTAGACTGTAGGCTCATCTGATCTTCGAGCTTTTATTTTCAAGTGCTGGCTCTGTGCATATTCTTGTTTGTTTATTTAGCTGGGTATGTTGTGTTAACGGCTAGGTGTTTTTAATCAAGCTTTTTGAGTTGACCTCGCTCCGCTTGATGGAAAGTGGCAGCGAAGTGCGAATATGAGGTCGGCATTGCAATTGCAACTGCATTCCCATCTTGAAAGCATGCATGAATGGCTTAGATAGCCTAGATATTAAAATGGGAATGCACTTTACATAGGAAGCGATGATTCCTTTCAAAACAGCTGAAGCATTATTATCTTAAGAGTTTCTTCTGTGGTTAGGATAAAATTTTGAGCTCGGATGAAACCTTTCTACGAAAACATACAACCCGAAAAACATTCCACAAAGGTTTTCAGACTTTATTTATTGTCTACCATATCAGCTTCCGCGACACGTTTATCGTTCAAGACGATACAAGATGTCGTTATCCGGGCTCTTTATACAGAAAAACAGATCGGATTGCGTCACAAAGTTGAACAATCGGCGGAGTTGGTATTACCGCCGTATGTCATGCATATTCATGTTATGAGGATTATTTACTGAACGCGCCTTGCGACCGAGTACTGATTACACAGAATATTTTTTGCGCTTACTTAGCTACGAGTAAATTGCGCGGCAGTTTGCCTTTTTAGTCCTTTTGTTGTTGTGTTTGTGTTACCTATTGACGATTGTAGGGAATTGTTGTTTATTTATGGCATGGCATATATCATATGTGTTCTCATGTTGAGAATACGTTAATGTTCTAGAGCGTTCTTAGGCTTACACTTTCGCATTGGATTATAACAAAAGATTATATTATTTACAATTACATATATTTTCCGAACCTTCGTTGTTTTTGATAGTTATCAAGCTTGATTACTTGTATCAAAAACAACGAAGGTTACTAGCTAGTAACTTTGAGATCAGATCAATGTATCTTATGTGCGATATGTAATTGTAATTTTTATTTACTAACCTTAAGCCTTAAAATACTTGGCCTTTTTCTTTTACATTTTCTTAGCATTAAAAAAAGACAAAAAAGACGCTAGATTAAATTAGACATTTTCCTCTAATATTTTGATATTAAATTAATTAAACTAAATTAATTAATTATCAAAGTCTCAATATTACACACGGAAACATCTTGCGTACTTAATTTTCTTTATGTATAAGACGGGTCACGTACCTTATATGATGTTACAAGGTAAAGTTAGAACTTCCATTTTGCTTACTTTGAGCTATATTTTAGTTAGTTGGTTTACACCAACTTTTATGAAGGTTATTACTAACCTTCATAAAAGGTATACTACTAAACATTTTAAATTGTTCAGGCGATATGTAAAGTCTAATTTACAAATCTATTACATTTTATAGCACATACATTAATTTTCGATCGATTAAAAAGGGTTATTCATGTGTATATCATTGCTCATGTGATAAGTTCTTTACCACAGCCTATCTATCTCGTAGCTTGTGGTTCCGCGGCTCAAAACATGCAAACAAACTTTTTTTTTTTTTTTTTCTCGGAGGTGAATGCGTTTATGCACCATAACCGCAGGCTAGCTAGACCCGCGGCCGTGTGTGGGACTCGAGACTGGAGCGTCCACTACCCACTAAACTCCCCCGGTTTCTCCTTCACACCCGATTAGGACGAGCCGGTGCTAGCCTTATGGCTATTGACCAGCCCATCCCCGGGTACTTCGACTCGAGAGGCCTCAAGTCAGGGTGGCGCCTAGGGAGGGCCACCCGAGAAACTAGGTGACCCTCAGACTTGGCTCGAGCGACCTGTGCAATGCGGGCGTTGGGGGGCTACCCCCGCCCGCAGGTCAACCCTCAGGCCGGAGAAAGCGTGCTAAGTGAGCTCGCCTTCTCCGGCCTGGCCGTCTACGCCGGAGGGGAGCAGCGAGGGGGTCCTCCTCGCGCTCCCGCTCCGCTGACATGCAACCAAACTAAGATTCTCGGTTAAAAGTTACCCGACACGTGCTGTTATCACGAAACGACTTCTGCTAAACCAATTCTTACACCTAAGTTACATGACAAAGGCTTAAATAGATATTTAAGGTCATCAAACAAAATCCGTTACGTCAAACTTCAATAAGAACTTGCCTTCACATGCTGCATTATGTCATATCCACGCAAGTTTCTACGTGAGTTTACTAACGAATACTGCTAAGTTTATAGCGTTAGGGGCTGTGAAAATCGCGTCAGATCGCCTTACAAACTTGCACGTTTCCAAAGAGTATCAGCGTCGTGAAAATTTAACCAAAAGTCTGCGCGCAAAGGATGCACCGATTCTCGTTAATAATTTGTATTCGCATTCGCCTGTCGGTTGGTAAAACATGTTTGCAGAAAGTTATAGCCCCAGAGCGCCCGTTAGGATTTTTTATAAGCTGTACTTTTACCGATCATCCTTATTTTTTCATGTTGCTAGGAGTTTTAGACTATCTGTTTACATAGTAGAAGGTAGTATTTTTCATTTTTATTTATTTAAATGCTTATATAAAAGCGAAGTCGTTTCCAAAGCTACAATAGATTTTGATATTACGTAGAAAAATACAACGTGACTAAAATTTATAAATATATTTACTATAGGGCAAGATAGAGCCCTGTACTCGTATACTAATAACTGCTTAAGGTTTCGCTTGTGTTACAACAATTTTTGTCACTGGCGCGGCGTCGTCTGGCGTCTTAGTAGGTATTTCATCAGGTACCTCCAAGTTGTGACTCTAGTAGTACTTGTCTCTCACTTCACTGCGACACACTACGTTACTAGATTTAACTGCGTATTATAGATCCAGGATAATTTTCAACGGCTAATAAGTTATGATATAATAGGAAAGACTTATCTAAATTTAATACAAGGTTTCGATTTTAATTCTTTTCTATAGCTTTACAGCTAATTCCAAGCGCATCAAAAGATGTTTAAAGTCAAAGGGTATTTAAAGAGTCTCCCGAAAATCACCAGCAAAATCTTTAATGACTGCGTTTTAAATAAACTTCAAACTTCAAACCTTATCCACCTGAACTGTAGAATTGAAATCGCCGCTTCGTATCAAGGCGAATGCGAGCAAATTCAAAAGCAATAGTCGATAATGTGTATAAATTGGATGAAAACTCTGTCGGTATTTGCAAGTTGCTCGCAACATACGTGTTTATTTTGAAAGTTGGGTAATCAGCGCAAATTACACGAGACTGCCTCTGAATATTGATGAGTGTGTCGAGTTCAAACGGTGTTAATAACGAATTGACGTCTGATAATGCCACGTGATATTAAGGAGGATTTTTTTTTGCAAATTCCCGCTTTAGGTCAGGTTGGTGGTAGAACTTTTTCAGAATCCGACTGGCTAGCTACCACTCCGCCGCCATAACGGCTTTCGCTCTGTTGAGGAGTCACGTTGACTCTACGCGAACCGTCCGCGTCCCTACCAGGCAGTGGAAAACTCCTATCCCCTAGCTTACGTCGTTAGGAAAATAAAAAGTTTAGATTTATTTTTTTGTTGTTTGTGTACTAGCTTACATACAAGATCTAAACCCAAGTTATAAGGGTTCAAAAAAACGCCTCCGTCCACTTTGATCCCATGCTTCGCTCCGAAACGTTTCGAGAAAAGGTAGGTAGTGCCCTTGCGCGTCGTTTCGCTTGGCTCGTCTTGGCGGGGCACTCGCGTGCCCCCAGATTCAAAAGAATCATTGGTATCTGACAGATAAATTATCACGAACTTATCTGATAGCAGTGAAACTTTTAATCAGAACACCGCAAATCTCTGGTCGGTAGAGAAAATAAACACTCATTTGCGCAACCGGTTAGAACGTCGGGTGAAAAATATTTCGCAACAAAGGAAAATTACTCTCACGCCTGTATTGTTTCAAGCTGTTATTTTTTGTCATAAAGCGTTGCGGTCACTTGAAAAACTATTTGTGAGTCTTCTCTCGAATTATTCTTCTTTCACGAATTTAAAAAAGATATATTTATTAAAAGTAATGCTTCATCGTAATGATACCTGGCCACTATACGTATACAGGGCGTCCCACGGCCATGCCACACGGAAGGAAAGTATATTAAATATTGAAGGTAGGATATTTTACTGAAAGACGACCGCCTCCGTGGAACAGTGGCTAAGCCGCTCGGGTATAAAAACACGGAGGTCGTGGGTTCGATTCCCGCCTTGGGTCTGGTTGGTGGTAGGGCTTTTTCAGAGTCCGACTGGCTAGCTACCACCCCCACAGGTGAAATCTGCCGCCATAACAGCTCTGGCTGTGTTCCGGCAATATTAATGTGGGAGCCAGTACACTTGAAATCAGAGGCTCGAAGATCAGATGAGTCTACAGTCTGGCAGCACATTGAGGGACGTTTCCAGGTGAAGCGTCCCTCAATGGAATAGGCCGCAGTGGCTGCTTACCATCAGGTGGGCTGCGTGCCTGTCTGCCAACTGACCTAGTATTTAAAAAAAAAAAAAAAAAAAAAAAGAAGACATCATTTTATTATTAATAATAAATAGAACTGCATTCACAGATTTTTTAAAAACCGCCTGCCTCTACCGGGAATCGAACTCGCGTAATGTGAAAATAAAAATACCATGTATTTTATGATAACTGTCGAAAGGGTTAATCATAAGGATTATTTTTTCCTAAGGAACATGTCATCTGTAATGAAAAGAAGAACATGAAAATTAATATTTCTTCTATTTATTATTAAAAATAAAATGATGTCTTCTTTCAGTAAAATATCCTACCTTCAATATTTAATATACTTTCCCTCCGTGTGGCATGGCCGTGGGACGCCCTGTATAGGTATTTTGTAGACTCAATAATTCTCACAAAATCTAAAACTTTTTAAACCAAAAAAAAAAACGGACTAAACTCTAAATCAATAAAAAAAAACTAGAACCAAAAAATCCATATAACACTAAAACTAAATAATCGAAAAACACTAGAGCTATTTGCAGAAAATTAATTTATTAGTAGACTTTCATGAACAAGTTTTGTCATGCGCTACGTGCGCTCGACCAACTACTCGTAGTTTATATCATTTGTAATTGGGTGTGAAAGAACAACTTTCCGGCATTAACACTGTTTTCAACTGCAGTTTTATTTGTAGTGAGAAATTTTGTGGCCATTGTTGAACGAGTATTGTTAATTCTCGAGCTGGTTGTGTTGATTTTATCATTTAAAATATCTTATGTTTATGAAGATTTACTTTTAATTTATTTATTTAACAGGACTTAGGTACTTAGACACTATTTATGTAGCTTTAACTTTAGCATATTATACATAGAAACACACAGTCCTATACAAATAATTATGTTTTTCTTACCTCATTAAATTGATCGTCTCCATAAACCACTCAAATGCATCAACAAGAATACAATCTGGGCAAAACTCACCAGAAACGATAAAAAAATTGTGCCCTGAGCGGTCAAACCTTTTTTTTTTTTTTTTTTTTTCGGAGGAGAATGCGTTTATGCACCATAGCCGCAGGCTAGCTAGACCCGCGGCCGTGTGTGGGACTCGATACTGGAGCGTCCACTACCCTCTAAACTCCCCCGGTTTCTCCTTCACATCCGATTAGGACGAGCCGGTGCTAGCCTTATGGCTATTGACCAGCCCATCCCCGGGTACCCCGACTCGAGAGGCCTCAAGTCAGGGTGGCGCCTAGGGAGGGCCACCCGAGAAACTAGGTGACCCTCAGACTTGGCTCGAGCGACCTGTGCAATGCGGGCGTTGGGGGGCTACCCCCGCCCGCAGGTCAACCCTCAGGCCGGAGAAAGCGTGCTAAGTGAGCTCGCCTTCTCCGGCCTGGCCGTCTACGCCGGAGGGGAGCAGCGAGGGGGTCCTCCTCGCGCTCCCGCTCCGCTGCCTCCTTCTGCAACATTACTTGCTCGCAGAAGGAGGCGTCCACCGCCTAGCGCCGCGATTAGTTCGCGGCGCTCGTATCGCCAGGCCGGGCACTCGATAAGTGTGTGCTCGGCCGTGTCGTCGGGAGCGTCGCAGTGATGACACTGCGGCGTCTCCTCCCGACGGGGGACACGGTACGAGCGGTCAAACCTGCGACCTCTAGAAGAAATCAGCTTCTTAACACACCCGACTTCTCAACCAATACAACAAAACGATCGTCGAAAATTAAAAACTGCGCAAACTAAGAAAACCTTTCTAACGTCAATGGAATAAAAAAATCCCACATAAAAGAGGCGGGTTTGAATAACCAAGTAATCACACAACTCCTTATGAACTTGACTAACTGAACGCGACAGAAAGAATTCTAGCATAAATTATTCAGCCGTACTCTTATGTCACAAAGTATTCACAGGTGAAATTCCGTGCAACTTTTGTGCCATGCACCGTCACTTTCGTGAAGATTTAAATTTGTCATGCTCTTGTACCTAGAGTTACGTGCATGAAAGTGACATTTATTACAAGGTAATAAGAGCAAGCCCCCGCTCATAAACTGTGTTGCATTGCCATTTACTTGTGTGAAGTTGGGGTTTTATTACATCGCTAACTACGAGAATATAAGGAAATTATCATTTGAAGTCTAGAGTAACAAACGATAAAGTTTTCTGCTACGTATTGAAATCCTAAGTGTTCAGGTATATTAAGTTGGTTATAAATAAACTAACTTTTACCCACGACTGCATTCAAACTCCATAGTACTCAACTCAGATCCATGTTCAAACATACATGCACTTGTTTTTTTTTTGGAGATTATGAAATTCAAGACAACCATCACTTTAAGAATATCACGAAACGAACGTTGGTTTCTACGGTAAAACGTAAATTATAAAAGTTGAGTGTTTAACTGAATATTATAACAGGACATAACGCAATATTTAAGCGCCACGTCTGCCCTTAGACAGTTCAGTGCCAAACAGTAAGCAGTTACTGTATGGCACCGCCCTGCGCCTGCTACGCAGAGACGACATTTATTAGGTCTCATACCCAGTAATTTCACTAGCTCCAGTGCCCTTTCCCCGAAACACAGAAATGCTTGACACACTTCTATTTCACGGGAAATATCTGGCACTGTGGTGGTATCTATTTCCTAGAACATTGCATACGATCCGCTTGCAATTCTTAACTAAACCCTAATCAAAGGAGACTATTGTTGCCAGTTACAAGTCTTCCGCATCCATAAGCAATCATCCATAGGTAGATTAAACACAGGAGGCGTTTAATTTACCCTGTAGGGGGCGTTCTTGACTGAGTCAGTACGTATACTGAAGTAGTATAACTACATTCAAGTAAATATAGCTACAGTTCCTGACCTTAAAGACTCAAAAGACCTTTGATATTAAAGACACCCGTAGCACGTGCCGTTTCGGGACCTTTAAGCTGCTGCCTTTAGTCATGAAACGACTTGTAACGAATTGATGAAAATTTTCTGTGGCACCATTTCGCTCAGTATCTTGACAGTTGAGTGATTGGCAAAGAAACTACGCTTTGATGTTTAGTTTACGAATCACCGGTGCGAAATACACAAGTTATTTTTTGAGCACAGACGAAGACCTTGAAAATTTAAGATGTGTTATGTAGTATTTTGAACATCGGGTGCAAATATATAAACAAATATATTTATTTTGTGTACATCTGGACGAAATTGAGATAACACATAAAAAACAGAAATATCACAAAGCAATATGACAACAGTTATGTAAGTAAACAATATATATCAACTTCATTTAATGGACCAGTTATTTTATCCCAATGATATGAATAAGTTATGTGACAAAGTTTCAATAATGGGTCTCAACGAAATAAGCCGCAGTCGCAGCTTGCAACCAACTATAATACGATTTAAAAAACATACTAATTCAGAATAGCGGTTAACATTTATAATCTTGATCAAGATCTATGTAAACCCAAAATTGCTATCACTTACTGAAAGGCGAATAGAATTTATGTAAGAAAACAAAGGACTGTGTAATCCATATAATCGTTTTGGGTTTAAGGGTTAGCCCATTGTACCTACATGGTTGGGTCGTCATTTGATTCCTGATATTAATGTTATCTTCAAAATGTCTTATGCTGTTAAGCCACGAGATCTTTTGAGTATTATTATCTTACTTATCCTTTGATGGCTACTTTCCGAACCAGCTTCAGCAGTTCCTAATGTCTAACGCATATGATGATTCTCATGGGGCATGTTGTTCTCCGCAATTATGATACCTAGTTTGTTTTCATTCGATGATTGATCTTATTCCCTTTATCTTCTTCCGGTGGGAAATCATCAGTTTAGGTGTCACCCATCTGTTTATCGTAATAATTGTATTTCTTATTTTTCTGTATCTTTCTAAAGCGTATGCATAACATAATGTGGTGTTACGTTCTCTAGTAAAATAGTCGTATACTTACATTAAAAGGCTTTTAGTTATGTATGTCGTTTAAACGTGTTATCAACCCTATATCATGGTCAAGTGAAATGATGGGTGAGACATAAGTCTTACTTCTGATGAGGTACTTTGGCTTTGGGGTTTGCTCGGCTGGTACCCAACTTCATATTATTTTGTAGAAAATGCTAAATTAAGTACATATTATACATACATCTTCCATAAGGTCATGTTGCCCTAGTACATCTGTAAATTATTCCCTTAATTTTTTTATAAAATAAAATATTAAGTTTATTTCAGGCTTCAGGACCCATAGAAATGATGTTAACATAAAAGATAAGACATAATAAAACATCAGTGAAACATTACAACATAACTTTAAATACAAAAATCAATATTATAATCACACTGTCATAATTATAAGTGATTTTCATATTCTTGATGACTGTACTTTAGACAATGTTTCTGATTCACATTTTGTTAAGTGTGCGAATCGCCTACTGGTCAATTCGCACGCGATTAAAATTCGTTCGGGCGAATCGACTACTAAAAATACCTATGTAATATTATTTTTGAAAGTGGACGATTCGCACTTTCGTTCGAATTAATTTCGGGCTAATCGACTACTAACCCTAAGAAACATATCCCCGGCTACTTGTATCATAGTTTATTATTGCAACTGTGATATAAACCAAAAAGTTAGATTGGCTTACATGTTAAAAACCGCTAATAAATACAAACATGTTTTAGGAACACAGATAAAATCCTTCTCTATAAATATATATACGAGTATAACAATTCTCGTATATTCAATTTAATAAAAGTAATTCAAATATATGTGTGTTTATAATTCTACACCGAATAACTTGCATAATCCAATCAATGCACACGGATATAAAACCTAAAACGAATGGTTTATTAAATATAGCAATCACATTGTACCGTTTTAATTTTTAATCTTCCGCAGTAAAAATTCAATTTTGAATTCGATTGTTTCATTGGCATACGAGTGCAATATGAAAAGTTTAATCTCATCCAACTGTATGCCCGTTTTTAATAATAAACAGACTCGTGTTAGACCTGTCAGTTAATTTAATAGATACGAGTAATTCTATTTAATAAAACTGAAAAGTCAATCGAACGATAGTTAAAACACAAAGGTCTAAAATCTCGGTGGTCGTTGGTTCAATTCCTTCCTTGGATCTGGTTTATGGTGGGACTTCTACCATAATAGCTTAATACATTCAGTAACATTATAGTTTTGGCTATATTCAGGCAATATTAATGTGTTGTGACAGATACTCTCTGGTGAAGTGTCCCTCAGGGGTATATACTGCAGTGGCTTCTTTTTATCACGCTCGTTATGTGGCCTACCTATCAACGGAATAAAAGTACTAACCAACCAAATATTTTGTAACTAAACTAAAAATTTACTGAAACACAGTGCCCTTGGGTTACGACACGTAGCCTGTGAAACTATTCCTTAAACGACCCTTAGTTTCTAGTTGTCTAAGAACAGTGAGGCATCTTCACTGACACAGCTAGTTTATGTCGTGTGTCAAGTACATAATAAGTTGTCAGTCGAGAGAATTAAAAACTGACATTGATTCAAATCTAACTCAACTATAAAGTTTCCCATAAACATACAAAGAAACCGAATAAATATCCGAACTGGTCTAATAAGAAAGTTAAAGTTTTGGTCGTCCCAAAAGCCAACATACTCTTTTGTGCATGTAATGAGTGAACAACATCCTGAACTCAGTTTTGTTTCCTCTATTTCTCTTGTCTCTCTAATATAAGTTTGCATTTTTTATGTTTGTTCCAATTCCATGGATACTTCGTAATCTTCTAAGACAAGCGTGAGGCGGACAACCAAAATAAAATTGCATGCTCATGTCAGCCCAACGAGATGGACAAATATGTATAGTTATCGTACTTCACTGGGATATCCACTGTACTATGGCAGCTTGGAATAAACAACAATACCCATTAATGCTTATTTCAGAGGCAACATTCCCATTGTAAATGCGGCCCTTCTAACTCAAACATGGGGAGGTCACGATTTCACCTCTCGCTTAAGGGCTCGCTTATATTGAGCCTGTTTTAGCGATGTTGGTTAAATTTATTTTTTGTTTATCTTATTGTTTTTAAGTAGCAAGGGCGGTGAATCCTACTAATCCTACTAATATTATAAATGCAAAAGTCTGGATATTTGGATGTTTGGATGTTTGTAACTTAATCACGCCTAAACGGCTGAACGGATTTAGTCATTACATGGTTAACAGTCATACTTTTATGTATGGATAACCAGATACCAGATGTACTTATCCAGTTATCTATAAATGATATGTATTATTTTGTAATTATAACGATATTTTAGTTTATACGTTGTCTAACATCCATACAAGCAATGATTTGGGACTAAAAGGATATTAAAAATTAATGTATCTGTAACTCAGTTTGTTGCTAGATGGCGCTGTTTGTATTTGTTTCAAGAATATTTGAAATCAATAATAAACTTTGATATTAATATTCTGAAACCGTATCAGCGGGTCTAAGATTTAAGATAAGTTTGCCATCAAAGCCATCCCTTCCTCAATCAAAATATTCGGAAATTCATAGCCACTATAAAATAATCCATCGTCCGTTATAAAGGCCTTTCGTAATACTGTTAATCCTCATAAAACACGTCTTGAGGACTGTACGGATTGGACTCCTGATTCTGTTAGAATTGGCTTTTAACTGTGTGTAAGTACTTTACAGACTATACGCTTGAAGTACTTAGATAACGGCGTACTGGGTGTCAAAGCTGGGTTGGCTTCAAGGCGCAATTACACTGTGACCCAATTCCAAGCGCAGTTACTCTACTATCCGACAACTTTTATTGTAATCGACGTTCTAAACCTTTACGAGCTAACTTTGGTAGCTCGGCTTCAATATTCATTCGATGAACTACTTATGTACAGTCAAAAGCACGTCAGACGTAACACTTTGGACTTTGTACCACTCTTATGTCGGGGGCATAAGTACTATTATCGAACTGCAAGTGTTAACCGTGATGTGCTGATGACCGTACATTTTATGTTTCTGGTGATAAAAAGTAAAGTCTGAAAGAAAATAAAATATCGGCATTTATTGTCCCATTGTAGATCCTATTGTTTCAATTAAGATATCATTGAAGTCGATATATAGTTATACCAAAAGGTAGGTATTTATTATGTAATCACAAACATGAATATTCAAAACAAAAACTTGACTCGAGGACTGAACCATGGGTCGAACTAAATGGTACTTGGACCATATAACCGCCAAGGCAACGCGTAATTTCAAAATACAATGCTAAAAATATTGTTCGGGATATAAGAAAATGGCCTTTGATCAATCACTACTACTGAATCTTTGTGGGACATCATTTCATTCGAACAATTTACTTTGATACAATTATCAGCTCATTTGAGCTTCTAGTCTTTGATTTCCGAGGCTATCTTAATGCCGAATGCTATTTTCGACACAGACGAAACAAACTTTGCCCGACCCGAAGATTGAACCTAGTACCCCGAGGTCATTAAGGGCGCTACCTAAACTTTGAATCAACAAAGCTTCGCTCTGTATAATTTGTCTTTGTAATTGATTCCATGGAACATTGTTTTTGCTTTATCTTTAAAAGTCTTAGTGCTTGTTGTTCACGTTGATTCGCGGGCGCGGTGGCGGGCGCGGTCACAAAATATCAAACACATTGCGTAATATCCAAGTGTTCACGTACAAAACGCACGTGCGGGCTGACTAGCGATCGCCGCACGCGGCGTCGCTCGCGGCAATATCAAACGCGTGAGACGTTTGTGAGTGTTCACTTCGAACCCGCTGCGGAGCGCGCGATTTTCTCGCGACGTCAGGTAAGTTTAACCAGTTTGAACTTATTGCTAGAAACGATAGGTATATCCAAACAATCTTGAAGGATGTTCTCTCAAATTAATATATAAAGTATGGAATCACCATACCGTTCTCTTGGTTTATTATTTTCGTTCACACCAATTCATCTCCCACTTGAGGTATGAATTTCGGTTAAAAATAACAAATCATCGTCCATGTTTACAATCTCTGACAACACATCACACTCGCGCAAACGCCTGGCGGCCAATGTGAACACAAACTCGCGACGTCTAGCGCGCCCGCACTCGCCACCGCGCCCGCGCGTTCTACGTGAACAAGCACTTAGTTCGCAAAATACGAATACGCTTATACATTAATGACGGGTATGTCTCAAAAAGCTATTTGTATAACAACTCAGCATTTTGAAAAGATCCACACAGACCCTCGCTAACTCGTCGTTGTTTGAGAGAACAAATACAGAACAAGCAAAACTATAACTTTTCTACGCGACCTAATTAATAACTGGGTTGTATCTGGTTTCTATTTAGGAATAACAATTTAACTGTCATATTTTTATTATTTTGTCAGAGCTATTTCGAAAATTGATAATAAAACTTCTTATTCCGTCCGAGGGTTTGGTTCCGACCTACTCAAGGTACGCTCGCACCATGATCCAAGAATTAGCAATCCAATTATCAAATTGAAACTATTGCTCTTTTTTTGTGAGTTCAGTGTTGTTAATTTTGCAAAAATCGTTTGTTAAAAATAAACGGGTTTTTGTTTTTGAATGCACGGTTTCAGCTACATTACCGTAGCTGATTTTTTAAACATTGAACATTTCTTCATAAACAAATTTTATTGACTTTCATCTATGATTAATACAGCAAATATTGCAATTTTGATTTAATTTACGATTATGATTTATGATCAATTTTAAAGCAGCGCTCGTGCTTTCAAATTGATCTTATTATATCGGTACACGCGGCTTCATTTCGGAAATACGTACCAATGGTATGTGTTCTAATTATTTAAACAATAACGATGCGGTGGAATCTTGTACTCGTAGTGACGAAGTTGTACACTTACCCAATTATGGCACATTTGCTATGTCTCTACCCAATTTCCAAAGACAAAATTAGGCCTTACTTTCCATAGACACGGTCCAGTGGCCACAACCACGAAACACCGCCACCGGCGTATTTCCTGCAGTTTTCACGCATTGTTTATAGACTCGTCGTACTAGGTCGACGCTAGTGACCGCCACACGCTTATTTAGCTTTAGGTGGCAACGTGTGGCTCGTGTGTGGTCTCCGAAGAAGAATCAGTATTCCCGTTTGAAAATAGTAAAAGCTCAAGTCATCTCGAATTGAAAATGGTTTTCGCTAGCCTTGGAGTATTTTTGACTTAATTTAAATAACTCACAATTCGCAACAACATATTCCTACAAATTTCTTTTGCTTTTTATTATTAAGAATATCTATAATAGTTTCAGTTCTTCAAACTTGACAAAATATTACAAAGGCAAATGCCCGAACATAAATTTCCATACAAAGGCAATGCACCAGCTATCCTTTGAATTTGAATGAGTATGAAGCGAATGTCTGGTTCTACAAGAAAGCAATAAAATGCGCCATATGGAGTGACGCCAAATTTGAACCCTTGAACAGGGTTTTGTTAGGGAACAAAATACAAATAAAATCTTTTACACAGTAAGATGACTCATGACATGAACACGACTTAAAGATTTTATAAATGGTATAATAGTATTTTTTATGATAAAATCAGAAATTTTAGTTGTTAATCAATGATACTTCTTCTAGTACCGTATCTTAAATAGTCAGCCTCAAATCATTAAACATAATAAAGCAAGAATACATTTATTAAAATGAAATACTAGTTTTAACATACCATAGTCACCGACCATAATATTTTTCTTGTATTAGTTTAGTTTATAACAACCTACACAATAAGACACAAGTATATACCATTAATGGATAATTTATTTATTAAATCATAAATTCCATTAGAAAATTAATCATTTATAAAACTAAACTAGTTATAACTACTAAAAATAGATAAAAAAGCGTGTTTAAAAGAACTTAACATACTTATAAATAAAAAACATAATTGAAATACTCTAATTATACTCGAAACACAAATCTCATCAAGCACCATAGAATTCTCAGCGAGCTTTGATTTAGGTAAATTTGTTTGCGTTCCATCAGTATTCACCGTTGTGTTTCTAATTGCGCTCCCGATTGTTGTTTACGCTGTACAGCGCTGCTTTTGTTTAAATTTTCTATCAGCCCGAGGTTTAAGTTTAAGTGCCAATTAAGTGAATTATTTCTTTGGCTACCCGTCTTTGAACAAAATGGAGTCATACTGAAGAAGATATCCGTAAAGTCTAGTCTATTTTAGTGATTCTAAACTATCCCGAAATGGTCATTATGTCTCACCTTTGAAAAAAGAATATGAAGATGACCACCTATCATACAAAAAGGTTTAAAGCATAATGTTTCTTCATTGTCATCTTCATCGTAACTGTTGTATAGTAACCCTCAATTTATTTCTATCGACGCCTTGCTGGCTTAAAAATCGGGGAGTAACAAGTCTACTCATATCTTGAATGCCATAAGGCTGGAAAAGAAAAGTAAACCTAAATGTTGACTTTACTGTCTCCTCTTTATGTGGCTTGTCTCCGGCCTTAAATTAGAGAAACCTAATGTCACACAAAGCCTCTCAGACAGAAATGGAATCTGCGCAATGACACGTCTCGCTGTTGTCTTCACAGTAATAAGGGGCAGGCTGGCTGGAACAAATGCACATTCGCGCTGTTGTGAGTGCTTCTTATATAGGCGACTGTCTTTGCATAGTAAAAATAATATGCAGTACGTTAACTTTATACAAACACTCCGCGCGCGGTTTCGATCCGTTTCTCAATGCAAACCAAGAGATTTTGTATGTGTGTGCGTGCGGCGACGCATACTCGTACATACTGTGTCGCACCGCACACCTACATACATAAAAGCCACGCGCGGTGTAGTGTATGAGTATAACGTACTGTGTAGTTTTTATACTATGGTCTCTGTGTGGAGCCATGTGGTTTTTATATGTCTTGATTATAATCTGAGGACTAGGTGTGAGTTAACACTGACGTGTGTAACTTCTTATGTCGTATTCGGATTATATTCGGTCCGAATGGATGGATTATGAAGGATGGAATGTTCTGTTGTTTAAATACAAATAAAACATTCTGACACACGAGTAAATTCTAGCTCTATCAAATACGCCATCATGCCAGTCAATAAGTTAAAACTTTATGAATGGAGAACTTTGATTAAACACTTCTTATCAATAATAGGAGTGTATCAGTTATTAGACACCTGCCCTATTCGTGATAAATGTGTTGTATAATAGAAATCACATGCCATTTACATGGTTTATTTACACTTTGGTTTGTCACAAGTTTCGAAATTTTCCTAACGAGTACAATGATAGGAATGACTGCAAATTAATTTGGATTTCTTCCAAAGTGTACGCAACCTTTTCTTTACTGTTTTATGCTCATACATTTCCTGTTTTTTTTTCGGAGTCGTTTTAAATTGGTGCAAAATTCCGAGAAATCGACAGTCCCAGTTTCGCTCTGTAATCGTTTTAAAATATCGCAAACCGACAATTCGACAAATTTCGGCAAATCGACAGCGCCTAATCCGGATGATGACTTTGTGTTCGATATTAATTGCTTCGATCACAACAAATAAATCGGGGAGAAAGACTCGCGTCACAAACTTCCAAACTAAGTATTCACAAAGGGATTGGAACTTGTAAAACTCGTCTAATAACGAATCGTCTTCAAGTCTCCGTGGAACAACCAGAGAATTAAGTTACACGAACAGATTTACAAACTTCATGCAACAATCACAATATTATACAGCCTTGATAATGCTCACGCTTTGTCGGATACAATTTTTTCAAGTGGGGCAGGCAAGTATCATACACAAGGCTAGGTTACAGATCAATAAGCAAGCTAAAAGCCAAGCACACAAATGTAATACATAGTGAATTATATCTTGGTGTGTTTGAAAGATGATAGTTAATTACAAAAAAGAATGATATGAAGTGCTTAGAAAGGAACTTAGAAGAGAGAGTGAGGGATAATGACAAGTGAGAAAAGGAAAGTGCCAGATAAGTTAGAAAACTAGCTTATAGCAGGATTTAAATTGAAGTGGTAAAAGCGTTAAATGTTGCAAAAACGTAAAGTGTTTACTCGGAATCCCTTCGAAGCTGAATAAGAAAAGAAAGGGAAAGAGACATTCTTCGTCAAAGTAAAACCTTTTAATATAAATGACGCGTATGCACTGAAGCAAAACAAAACACCCACTCCCAAAACGCGTGTGAAAGCTGTCCATTAATTAAATAAAGACGCGGCAATGATACCCGCAAATGAACAGGGGCTGCGAGCAAATATTGTGACGTCCCGACGCCATCATTAATCAGCCTCAGTTATTGCGCATCGGGCATTTGTCTTGGAATACTCGGCTCCTTTCTAAAGCGTTTCGGCTTTCGTCTTCTTATTCGATGCGTGCGTGTCGGGTACTCTCTAATTATAGCTGTTGGAGAACGCAGTGTTTCATTTAACTAGTCTATGGTTTTGCCAATATTATTCTGATACAGTTTTTTTTTATTTGTCAACTAAAGGAGTTTATAAACATCATTATTAATCAGCCTCGGTTATTGCGCATCGGGCATTTGTCTTGGAATACTCGGTTGCTTTTGAGAGCATTTCGACTTTCGTCTTCTTATTTGGAGCGTGCGTGTCGGGTACGGTCTAATATTGTTGTCTAGCTACTGGCGTACGCTGTGTTTCATTTGACTAGTCTATGGTTTTGCTGACATTCTGGTATTCTAAAATTCAGGCTGTAATCTTGTATCAAATCCAGTTTTTTTAGTTTCAAACTAAAAGAGTTACAAACTATTCAAATACATGATGTGCAGTTTAGGTTCACATAACAAAATTTTAAGTCTGAAGCCTAGTAGAGCAGCTACATTTTAATATAAGAGGATATAACGCTTTAAGAAAAGTTGCTGTTTTAGAAAAGTTTTAAGCTAAACTTGAGTGTTAATATATCTCCTCGGATTCCAGCCATCGCAAAACTGAATTTATCGTTTTAAACAACAAAAAGTATCCAAAAGAAGTAGTTCATTGATGATCTATTTGAAAAAATAATACAATACCACTAGCAAATGGTAATTGTCTAATACACAAGTACGTAACATGCATGTACCGTAGATAAGTAACACCTCCCACTTTCCTGTGAAACTATTTGCGAGCAATCTTAACTAAAAGCGGGCGGCGTTTAATTTGCAGTTTACTGTAGCATGCGTACTATCGGATACCAGTTGCCCAACTACTAAGTAATTCAGGTCTTTAAATTGAAATCCATCCTGAAGTTAGCGCACTGAGGAAGACTTGGCGAATACACTGAACTGATTCGCGAAGTTCGTCTTGAATTTTCTATAGATTCAGTTATGTACTAGATACTTTTAATGTTCTAAGGTCCGAGCTTGGTATAATGGCTACAGACAGGAGGTGAAACTTTAACTGAATGGCTACGCCTAGGATACGTGATGTAACCGTATCCCAGGCATAATGTCTTTATTTTGTTTTCTTTGTGGTCAGTAGTAGAAGAGTGTATGTAAAAAAGTCAAAGTATCGACTACTCCTGGTGCATAGATTAATATTATTTATAACTACTACCCTTTATTAACTGCCCTGTTGATAATTGGATTCATATTTATGGAACGGACTCTGTTCTCGAACTTCTAGAGTCACAAAAAGTGAGAAATATTTAAAGTGTCATATTATGTAGGTACTAACTGCTAAGTATATTACAATTAATCGTATACAGTTTATTTAAAACATAAATGAAGTCAATTAAAAACATACCCCATACTAAACAAAATCACAGATTATTAAATACAGTCTTAGTTTTGAAAGTAACTTATTTTTTAAGCAATGAATAAATAATAATGCAACACCACGTACATTGATTTAGGTTAATTCAATCAATCTGACAACCGTAATAAACTTGAAATCATTGAAATAGTGGGTTAATTTATTTATATTTAACTTGCCTTTCAAAATAAAGCAACGGCGAATTCACTAACTCATACAGCAATTAAATTAATCGTATAATTTATTACTATTACTTTGACAAACAATACGGGGTTAATCCATTCCCGTGTCCCCTTCCTGTTGGAATTGGGTCAAGGTAAGGGAGATTCAGAGACTAGTCCCTAGGTGAGAATAAGTAAGATTAGAACCACATGGCAGCGTGGAATCGCACTGTGCTTCTGTTCTTTTCTATCTCTTGGAACAGTCATTTGCTAGAGCTACAAAGAGAGCTCCCGGGCGACCGCACGAATGTTGATTCCGCCGCAGTAACCGTCAGAATTCGTGATGGCTTTAGAGTCTTATTGACTCTTCCTTTCTTTCTCCGAGCGTTTTGCCTAATTCTTGTCAGATTACTACTGTGATTCAGGATTTAGCAAGTAGGTACAGTTACTACACTGCTATAGCCATTTGTAACCTTTACAGACTTCTCAGTCAAGCTGGTGGTAATAGAGAAATCTATGGCGCGGCACTTCCACTATTTTTTCTAAACTTTAAAATAAAATCAATTTTAATTTAATGTAAAAGTTTACTTGTAGATACGCCGTAATATAAATATAAATTATTATTGATAATATTACTGATTTGTTTGGTGACAATAATTTACAAAAATGCTAATTACGTGTATGATTTAGTACAACAAAAATTGTTTGTAAAATAATTCCTTCGCGCCCTTCCCGTTGAAATTGGGTCGAGGTGTGAGGAAGATTATTTCAAGGCTGGTCCCCGGGTGGGAATAAGTAAAGGTTTTCTCTGAATACGTACCTTCTGGAATTCTTGATGACTTCGGAGCCTCGCTGACTAGTGACTATGTTAATATGTAACGAGTGCGGGTTGAATGGAGGAAATAATGGCCTAATAGGTTGGGTCTCATTCATTTTTTTTTTTTTTTTTTGTACAGACTCAATGGCCTGACTCATGGTGAATCTTTAAAATGATGCGATTATTATGTTATGTGCTTAGAAATGAAGTTTTGTCGCAATTATTAAATAACCTTCTTCAAACCTTAACCCAATTTCAAAAGAAAGTCGAATTAAATTGTTAATGTGAGTTATATGTCTAATATAATACTACTAATAAAGTTGTTACTTTCTTACCTATTATCATCACGTAAGGCAAACAATTTTCACATGATGTTTGTCCTTCTAACCTACTCCTCTAGCGCAGGAGGAAGGGCCACTACCAAATGCCCTATTCATATCAATTTATTAGAAACCATAAAATAACAACGACGCCCGTAACTTGAAACACCCTTGATTTTATCAGAAAACTTTATTTTTAGGGTATTTATCAATATCTTATCTTTGTAGGCAATAGCCCCTGAAATACGATTACAAAAAGGCACTCCTTGATATAAGAGCCTCTCTATAACTTTGACCCTTAGTGTAGGTAGAGGGTCTTAAAATCGATGATGAACAAAAACGTTGTAACATTACCTTAAGAAAACTTTTTCTTTTAAAATGTCACTGGAGTCATTAGGCAAGTCAAAATTTGAGTTTAATTGCTTATATTTTTTCATGATAATGTTATCAAATAAATGTTACGTAACGTTATAATTTTTGATCCTAAGGCATTGTCAAGCTTCTGAATATTCTGCGTAATTGAACAATCCCTACTAATATTATAAATGCGAAAGTGATTCTGTTATGTAAAACTTTTAATTTGACTAAAAAAAACTTTATTAATCTATTGTACAGTCAACAGCACGTCAGACGTAACACTTTGGACTTTGTACCGCTCTTATGTCGGGGGCATAAGCGCTATTATCGAACTGCAAGTGTATACCGTGATGTGCTGTTGACTGTACTACAAAGATAGAATCATTTAACTGCGGGAAAACAACGACTCAAAAGTCACGCAGTATACTCGTATTGTAACTGCTACATTTGTATTTATTATGTGAATGTGTGGAAATAGTAAAAGTTAGAACATTTTAAATGAAAAGAGTAACTTTACACTAATAAAACTTTTATTTTGTTGCAGGTACTAACGAAGTTCTCGCATGCTTCTGTCATGATTATAGTATAAGGTAAAGTAACAAGATGTGTTAATGAGTTTCGTAACACGAGAATGAACGTCGTGTTTGTCGCCTAATTCTTGCAGCAATTAGTGTTCTGTGTACATTTATAATTTCTAGGAAGACGTAGGTAATTTATTCTTTTGAAACCAAGACGAAATCAGGCAAGAGTTTATGAATGTGAATGATAGGAACTACTAATAGGTTTAGTTAGTGATGTATCATTTTACTATAGTATATAAATTCTTAAGTTGTTTTCTCTGGTTTTATTATGATTGACTGTTCGTGGTACTAGCCACTATTCACTCTAGTGGTCTCACATTAAAGCGACGATTGCGCCAGATGACTGGTATCCCGTGTCAAACATTTGTTAATTTGTTATTGGGATTTTCTGTTTGATAAATATACAATTGCATTCCGGATTATGGTAGGTGTATATAGGAATGTACATAAAACTGTTGGCCCTGCGCCTGATTTCTCTTCGGTCGTGTCATCATTTTAGGTTACTAATACACCTTTCTATGAGAGTGAGTAATTGAGAGTGCACTACATAAGCTTGCGCTTTCATTTGAGCCTTATAATAAATATATATCCTACGAGTTGGTTGATCGTAAAGATTGGCCGCTCTTACCAATAAGAGAGGGAGTACATTATTATATTGCAATAATATCGTTAATTGTATTAACCTCTAAAGCTTGATATCGATCAGTTCACGGATCAGAATCAGATAGTAACAATTAAGGACCATCATATTTACAGAAAAATAGAACAACTTATCAGGAGGCGTAATGGAAGCGCCTGCCCTTTCCAATTAGGAGAATGATAAAAAAGTTGATAGTACAAGCATTTTATTTTATTTATTTTCATAGAGTTAATTTATTGTTACTAGTACATGCTTCTTCTTTCCGTGACGGATTCTTATCAGAATGTAGCTTTAGTTTCCTAAGATTTCACGTTATACCAGCTTATTTTTTTTTTTTTTGATATAATAAAAGTATTCCAAGCTCTTTTTTGTAGAATGTATATTTACTCTATCCCTCAAATAAGCCTCAAGGCAAAAAAAAAGATCGACGGTTGGACGAGTTTACTCAAAAGGTGCCTATTCATTATATTAATTTAAAAAACATATTACATTCAAAGTACATAATATTTGCTTGGAAATTGAGAAGGCAAAAAAGCCTTGGCATTGCATATGAGAAAAGTTGAAGAGGAACGCTTAATACGAATTCCGGGAATAAGTAAGTAAGTACGCACGATAAAAACCGAAAGAGTTTTTAATATCTCGGACACGATTTTTACAAGAAAATACACTTTGAGCCTAACGGAGACAGGATTAATTTTGTAATATTTTTACTTAAGTTATGAGTGTAGTGACTAAGTAGATACCCATATACTATATCAATAATATGTTTTTCGTTTTAAAAGGAGTAAACTTTTTATTTACTTCGTCATTGAACGTAGAAACATTATTATTATTATGTTGTCAGAGTTTCCTTTAGGTTAAATAAAATAGTCTTCGATTAACACTTTCCCACGCGGCCAAGATTAGCATCATTGTCTCATTAGTTTGTTGATCCATCTCACCCCTGGTGTTGTTCTAATTACTTCGGACACATTTGAAACTCGAATCATATCCCACTTCCTATATTTTTATAGACCATTAGTATTTTATTGAAGCCAGTAAATTAAAGACCAGGAGGCCTAGACAAAGTAACATTTTGACAGCGATAGCGAAATTCGCTAACTTTAAATTGTATTTATTTGACAGATGCCATAGAAAAGTCACGTGTTGAAAGTATGGGATTTGACATTCGCTATCGCAAATTGAGCTATAACGAACGTCATAAATGCCGCTTGTCTATAGGGGGGCTGATTCCAGTTCAGAACGAACTGCTGGAGTTGTTGGTAATTTTGATTAACTTTGTGTTTGTTTCGTAAACCTTAACAATTTCTTTCGTTAAGAATACATTCCGATTTCCTATACATTCGATTCCCTTGGGTCTGGTTGGTGGTAGGGCTTTTTCAGAGTCCGACTGGCTAGCCACCACCCCCACAGGTGAAATCTGCCGCCATAATAGCTCTGGCTGTGTTCCGGCAGTATAATGTGGGAGCCAGTACACTTGAAATCAAAGGCTCGATGATCAGATGAGTCTACAGTCTGGCAGCACATTGAGCGACGCTTCCTGTTTAAGTGTCCCTCAATGGAATAGGCCGCAGAGGCCGCTTACCATCAGGTGGGCTGTGTGTCTGTCTGCCAACTGACATAGTATAAAAAAAAAAACATTCATTATGCCCTTTAGTTTTACTAGAAGAGTACGCTTCACTTGATAGATTTGTGCGTTTTGGAACCAAATTGAAATTGGGTTTTTTAAACGCGAAATTTATAATGTAAACGCTAAAATAAAAATAAAATAAACATTTTTTTCGTTATAATGTCCAACAAGCTAAAGTATTAAGCAGTTATTGAAATTTTGTCAACTAGCCTATTATATTTATTAATAAAATATGAAAATAGAATAACAGCTTCAAAATTCTTGGGTTCATTCATACTTATATTCTCAGATTCTGTTTCTATCGTCCTAGCATTTATCTCCTCAAGTTCTGCTATTGGCGGTTCGTCTATATTAATTGAATTTTTTTTTGTGTTTTGTGTTTTTCGACCCATGCTGAAAATAACGAAATGAATATCTATATATAAAAGAAAGTCGTGTTTGTTACAACACTTATAACTCGAGAACGGCTGGACCGATTGCCATGGTTTTTGATTTGTTGGATTTGTTTCCGTCCCGAATAGCAGAATACATCTTAAAAAAGAAAGGATTTTGATCAATTCGCACGGGAACGGGAACCACGCGGGTGAAACCGCGGGCGGCCGCTAGTTAAGAATAATTTAACAACATAAAAAGCTTTGTAAACTCAAAATAATATTGACAAAACAACCGACCTCAAATTGCACATCTGGCACAAAAAAAAAACTTTTGGACTTCCACTACAATAATAATATTAACTGGTAAATGCTTGAATAGTTATTAAAATTACCGAAAGCGGTATTTGTTTTTCCAAATCAGTCATCAAATAATATCTGCCTATATTGCCGAATATGTTCGGATGGCCATCTGCGGTCTTCTTATTTAGTTCTACCACACCAAATGATACTTTCTGAATGCAAATGCTTGATTTGTAGTTAAAAATATTAAAATCTTTGTAGGTATGTGCCCCTATAATGTTTGAGAAGTTCCCTTAGTTCCTCGGGGATCCCGTCATCATAACTGGATTGTAATGACAACGGGACCAATATGGACTTAAATGTTTCTAAATGAAAAAAAAAAAAGAAAACGGTTTATAATTACAGAGTTCTGAGGTAACAACAGACGCGACCAGACGCGACGACGCGACGTGACGATTTGAAGAGTAGCTGTCCAATTATATTATCATTATTATTTCAAAAATTTCGGAAAACAAATGCATGTCGGGAAAACAAATGAATGTCGGGAAAACATTGTTTATTGATCTGAAGTAAGAAAAAACAGGTGCAAGCGATTTTCGACCTTATCGTCATTTACCAAAATAACGGATTTTAATGAACCAGCAAAGATAGTCAACAAGCGCTTGCGAAAAAGCAACAAAATTTTAAATGTCAATAAGGTTGAAAATCGCTTGCACCTGTTTTTTTTACTTCAAATAAATAGACAAACAAGAAAAACAGATGCGAGCGATTTTCAACCTTATTGACATTTAAAATTTTGTTGCTTTTTCGCAACCGCTTGTTGACTACCTTTGCTGGTTCATTAAAATCCATTATTTTGGTAAATGTCGATAAGGTCGAAAATCGCTTGCACCTGTTTTTCTTACTTCAGATCAATAAACAATGTTTTCCCGACATTCATTTGTTTTCCCGACATGCATTTGTTTTCCGAAATTTTTGAAATAATAATGATAATATAATTGGACAGCTACTCTTCAAATCGTCGCGTCGTCGCGTCTTGTCGCGCAAAAAAATACTCTCAAAAACAAGTCCGCATTCGTACGGTACATAATATAGGCATCTACTGGGGTAGCCCTTCCTACCTATCTAAATAACCAGTAGGGGCAGTCAAGACTTTGCCCCTACTAGGGGCAGACGGAACTAAAAAGTTTCGACTGCCCCTACTGGTGGCAGACTTAGTAGAGGCAGTCCGGAATAATCCCTACTAAGTGATAGTGGGTACTTTATTTTGTCAGTGATCAACTTACGAGTTGTTTATAAATCAACATTTAAAAAAAACTTTATGGAGGCCCTTATTTTTTTTTGAGTAGGAGATTCAATATAAAACAAACACTAAAAATAATTATACTTACGTGATGAAAACTTGGTAGTCGCACTATACACTGACGCTCGCTCGATCGTACTGGCGCGAAAAAATTCGACATAGGTCCAACGCCGAGAGCGCTCCGCGCAGTACTGAGTTCGGACGGCCAGCGCATCGCATTTTGTAGTAATTTTGCAGTTATATTAATGTTATTATCAAAATAGGATAATAAATGAATGGTTTAAAATTATAAAATCTTCATTCCTCATGATGTAACAATTATTTTGGTATATATTTTGCCTAATTGTGTTGTCGTAGAAAGGAGAAATTCACAGTTAACTTAAAGCGATTTTCGAAGATTTTTGCTTTAGGACTAGATGTTTTTTTATATATAAAACCAAAGATATTTAAAAATCCCAGGCCGCTAAGAACTATACGACTATATAAGAGATAACATTCTATTTTTTTTATTTAATTTGCTCAGAACAGTAGTTCAATCCAGGAGCTTAAAAATGTGCCTTCGCGCATTTTATGAAAATCTTTCTCTGCAATTTTGGGTTCAATTAAAAAGTTAAGCAAAATTTCGAAAAAGCAAGGCCGCTACAAACTATTCCAATAGATACTCTACACTATTTAATAAGTCATTATTGTTAATGTATTTTTGTTTCTGAGATCGATAACGCCAAAGTTGGCCATTTTATGCAAAAATCACAGTCGAGATGTCATAGGACTCTTAATATTTTTCGTGCTAATCATCGGTGGACCAAGTAAATTATTAAATTATCTGTTGTTTAAAATTAGGTCACTAACCAAGTATGTTCGTTGCTATATCAACGAACTTAATTTTAAAATGTTTCGATTTGTGTTTTTAAACGACAGTACATTTTGTACTTTTAGGTTTGATGTTTGGAAGTCTTAAATTAATTTCGCCGGACCCATACTAATGACCCATTATAGTACAACAAACTGTTACAGGTATTCAAACGCTGGTATAACTGACACAAGTATTATAAATGTCTGGTGTCGAGGATTCAACCACAACTGCAGGTAAAAAGTATTATGCAATGCAACATATCTGTGAATAGAATTTCTTCAGATAGAACTCGAAATTTATCCTAACATGGTTCCGTTTAAACTCTTTAAGAGGCTTATAAGAGCAAAAAGCACAATAGCAATTCTGTTTGATTTGATCCAACAAAGTCCTCAGGAATTCGTATGATCTTTTGTATTCGCCCCAGCTCCGAAAAGTATGGAACGCCATGGAATTCTGTGTGAATAACCACTAGGCACTTCGACTCAGTGTTGCAGCCCAAATTGCGGCCTGGTCAATACAGATTCCTTTTTCTTTTTTCCAGATTTTATTTTGGCAACATCCTGAAACCGAGCCAATTCTGACGATTTTCAATCTGCGGCGCCAATTGCTTTTGGCTTTGAATTGTATTTTTTTTTTTTTTTATTTTTTATTTACGAATAGTTGAGTATTTGACCGCAATCTCACCTGATGGAAAGCGACGATGCGGTCGAGGGTGGAGCATACTCACCTATTAATAGCCTATTCACTCTGGCCTTAAAAACGCCAAGGTTATATTTTTCCGGAAAAACAGAGGCCGGCAAGGAATTCCATTCCTTGGCGGTTCGCATAATGAAAGAGGAGGCGAACCGATTCGTTCGAGCAGGAGGTATGTCGACGATGTAGGGATGGTATCCCGCCGAGCGTCTGCTAGTCCGGTGGTGGAAAGGACCTGCGGGAATTAGGTTGTGTAGGTCATGCGCGCACTCTCCGAAATGTATCCGGTAGAACACCGAGAGACAAGCCACGCGGCGCCGGTGGGCGAGAGTCTGGAGCTTCCTATCGACCAGTGCAGAATCATTGATGATTTATTTAGTATGTTTTGTTTGCAAAATTATTAACATGCTGGCACTCGCTCTTGTCTCTCGAATATGCGTCGTATCTTCGTATCTATGTTAATAAAAGCGAATGTGCGATGGTGAACCATCGATCCGACATGATTAATCTTGAATAGTACATATATCGATGGCGCTTTTCATAGTTACTCTTCCCTTTGCGCCAGGGGTCGTGGGTCCAAATATTATGCACGTTTGTGTTTGTGCTGGTTATTGTTTATTTTTGTGGTACCTTTTGGTGATTCTGAGATATCAAATAACATAAGCTTAAGCTACTTAGTCTGACTTGATCAACTTATTTAACGTTGTCCAATATTTATTTGATTCTAGATGCGTTTTTTATTAATTTACTCGTATATGTTTTATTTGAAAGTACATGCAACAGTAACACTGACTTTAAAAAGAGAGTCAGCAACATTATGACATTTAAGAGAAAAAAGTGACTAATATTACACCATCATCTATCATGTTTCCTCTCAGAAATCTTTTACAAAAAAAAAGTACATATAAGTAAAAAGGTACATGTAAAAATTTTCTATTGTATTTCAAATGTAGAAAGGTGATGTGTCGATAAATTCCCTGATCTCACAAAAACGAAAGTGTTTTATAGCCGTCGAGAATCCCCAACAAACACCTTAAAAGCAACGAAAGATTCAATAAGGTCTCAATTTTCTAATTTTCCTTATTACATTGATCGAGTAAAACCTTTGTTTTTTAAAAAAATATTAAATATTCTCCGTGGTATTGCGTTATCATGTTCTCGCTTCGCTTATTTTGAACGGATACCTGAAGCGAGGTTCCGAAGCATGGGGATTCGATGTTTTGTCATGTGCGTGTCCGGAGATACTGTATTGTTATCGGTTGCAAATATTATGTTTGATGCTTTAATGATAGATTGCTTCGTGATGATACGGACAATATTTCCTGTTAGGGTTATGAAGGTTTGTTTCGCTTTGACTCGCGGGTTTTTGCAACTTCAGTTTGTTTGATTACGAACCATATCAATTTTATTAATAAGGTCAGTGGATCTTTCGCTCAAATGAGCTGCTTGTCTGAGAGTTTCCACAAACTCCATGTAACAAATAACCACTGCTAAGTAGTGTTGCAAAAATTGTGTCTACAAATATTATAAACTCTTATAAACAAAAAACCCATGTGCGCATCTAACGTTTTGTTTCTGATGATATTTGCCTCGACGTATTAAGTTATGGTAGATAGTAAACACCTCATAAATCAGACAGATAAAGTTTACACGGAACTCAATTACGCAGAATTCCATGAAGCTTTCTCGCGGGAATTGCTCTAATTGTAATTAATAACTCTAGTCGTTAATTCTCCCATAACGTAGCCCTCTTGTAAAAGCGTGCATTTGAAATCTCACTGCACGCCGCAGTACGATAGTTCTTTAGCACTTCCGATACAGGCTGCGGTTTTTTAAAGTGCATATCTTATGAGATCTGTTCTTGAGTTTATCCAGTGCAGCAAGTGAAACATTGCCGCTCACGCCATTGAACTATTATAGGGACCCGTGCCAGCAAAAGGATCATAAATGGGCTATAACTAAATGTTAATGAAATGAAAGGATATGCATGAATAATTTCGCACTCTATAAGTATTATATATTAGAATTGGTGTTTTAATTCTCGCTGAATTTTCTCTTCTCCATATTAATATGGAGAAGAGAAAAATCAGCGTGTCCACAAATTTCCTTTTTTCATAAAAGCCTTCTTTCTAAGGCTATTTTATTTATGAATTTACTACGGGAAGGTGTGTATTTATTACATGTTATTTATTTACTTCTATCATTTCTTTCTCTGAGAATTTTGTCCCGAACTAGTCAGGATACGCTTACACATTATTTTGCGTACATTCTGTTTTGTCGCAGAATTTCTTAGAAAATGGATGCATCTGTCATAAAACGCCCGTCTTCCGATACAAACTTTGTCGATACAAATAAATTAACATCAATGATTTACCCAGAAAAATCCTTCCTTCGCCATTTCTACGCTTTACGCTTTAAAGTATGTAACTAGATACCTTTACCCTCTAGTAAGCAGTTTCTATGTAGCTAGGTACTGCAACTTTGAGCTACTGCAAGGTTCACTTGTAAAACTTCCAGGGAAAGTTGAGCTAACGATGCTTTGATTCATCTAAACGCTTCTAGAAGCGTGATGGTTTTAGGTTCAGTAAAGGTTTTAAAAGCCTGACATTTGAAACTTAAACTTTATCTTCTTGTCCTTTTCAGTAAACACTTTTCACTCGCTCCCGTTAAAGGAAGTACTACTAGCAAAGGCTATTTCGAGATCTTCGTTGGAAGTGTTCTTCATCGAAACTGTGGTTGAAAGATTGTGAATTTCACAGAACTGCAACTAAGTTGTAGATATGAATAGCGAGGCATTATAAGTACTACACACAGGTTAAATTGTAATATTAGAAAGAAACCTGAAAAATTTCATCTGTTATTGTTATGGACCTTATTTTATTATGCTTTTGTTACGTTGTATAATGATCGTAAATGCTGCACATTTGCACAGTTATCAAATACCTTATAATCATAATATAAACGGCATTTTAATAATGTTGAATGATCAGTCAATTGATTCTTGTGTGTGTCAAGTGATTGCACGATGCACAATCATATTCCAGTGATGTCAGCCAAAAGGTATTCTAGAAATTCCCTACAATCCGGAAAAATACTACAATTCCTACGAGAGTCATGATAAAAACTTTTCGAGACAATTCGAATCCTGAATAGAGCCGCGACCAGAATACATTATTGTCTTGCTTTCTAAGGCGTTAGGTACTGTTTTCGGCTAAGTATATAATTCAGCCATTGTGTACAATTTCTTGTTATCATTCTACAAATCTGGATATTTCAGGTTCATGATAAAATTAATGATTCGGTCTTTATAACTTTAACTTGAAAAGTAAATCTTCGAATCTTGTTCATCTGTCATTTTTTGTTTCATTCTTTAGTCCATTTGTTCAAATGGATAGATTAAACAACCTCTTTATTGGACATTTATTAGTAAACGAGTTTTTAGGGCCACTTTTCCCTTTGACAGAGACGATTGACATTTACCTGTTAAACAACTACGCTAAAAATCTGATAATTTTTATCCGACAGATAAGTATCACGGACTTATCTGCCATTCAAAAAACATTGGAATCAAGTAATACTTGCCTTATGGAAATACAAAAAAAAACACGTGTTCAATAATCTCTTATCGAGGAAACGAGGGGTTGAATAAAAGTCTCCACCTCAAATTCGCCTTTTAACTTCACACATAAGTTGACACTCGTTTTTACTCTCAAATCTGTTTTCGTTGCCCCCACACCCGGAGTAGAACATCGGCATGCATTTCCGCCTCACGACGTCGTAGAACCATACGAAGAAGACGCTGTCACACGGACCTTTAGTTGGTACTTGATAGCAGAAGTATGGCATGTTCTTCAGGTTTGATGGAAAGGGCCCGTCAACTGGTCCTGAAACAAGGTGCAGCCCGTCATCGGCCTTTTTTATACTAGGTCAGTTGGCACTCAGCCCACCTGAGTGTTACGGATTTAGATGGTTATACCGCCATAGTCGGTTGCCAGAGCCTTGTTTACTGTTCGGCAGGATGCACCGCGGGCAAGAGATGTTAATTTGGAGTGAAAGGCTGATCGTTCACTCCCTTACATCCCAAATTATTTTACTAAGGCCTATTAATGGTCAAAAATTGCACCGGTTGCACACCGACTTTTCGGTCAAAAATTGGTCGCCAAAATCGATATAGTGTGTTCAACTTACGTCCATCCTTAACATAATCGTGAAAGTGTCTGGATGGCAAATACGCCGTGTTCGCGACGACTGCTGCGAGACTAAGCACGAGTGCGCTGTACATGGCTGGTCAAGTACGACCGATATTGCTCGCAATCAAACAGAGACGCAATGACAAACAATCACCCGTTATATCGACGGCTGGTTTATTGCATTCGTCTATATGAATTTTAGATAACAGGAAGATTGCTTTTTTATTGCGTTCCGTTGATAGCTCCGGTGTTTTAATTGTGTGCGTCCGTTTTTGCTTGCGCTGTAAAGTTAGGAAACGTGCACTAAAAATATTAAACTGAGGTTTGACGGTGTTGGAGGGCGTTTACTGCCGTCCCATTTTTAAAACGAGAGTGAAGTGAATGTTAGCACAGAGTTAAATATTTTCCTGGTAGATACCATCTTTTGCACCAGAGTGTTTTAACATCTTCCAGCTCCTTAATTCCAAATCTTGCAGGAACTAACTCAAAGATTGCTTGATGATAGCATTTCATGACGTAAAGAATGGTTATGCTAATTTATAGTACTTCCTCAGATGCAAATTCTCTATAAATCCTTTTCCCCCTCGCTTCATAAAACAGATTGTAAATCTGTCCAAAGTTTTTAATCAGTCTGCAATTTATTTTTAATACAGGTAATAACTTAAAAATATATTGAGGTAATTTGACACTTTATTGTAAGCTGTTAAGTTAAAGCTTAAAGTCATATTTATCACTTAAAATAATTAAATTTTATTGAGACCTGAAATTGCTGACGAAAATTATGAGTCTTGGAGCTCTTCTTATTACAGGAACTTACTAGGACAATTGTTGTTCCTGTGATAAAGAACAAAACAGGTGACGCTTCAGATATTTCAAACTATAGGCCCATATCTCTGGCTACGATTGTATCAAAGGTTTTGGACAAGCTGCTTGACAAAATATTATCAAAGAAATTTGGTTTTAGGCCAGGTCTATCAACCGAGAGTGCCATCCTGAGCCTCAAGCAGATTGTCCACTACTATACAGCCAGAAAAACGCCAGTATTGGCATGTTTTCTAGACCTCTCCAAGGCATTCGACCTTGTAAATTACGACCTATTATGGCAAAAACTTTATTGTGACACAACACTACCTGGAGAGATTGTATCTATTTTAAAATATTGGTATGGTAGCCAGAGAAATGTGGTCAGATGGGCGGGAGCCTTCTCTGATGTATATGGATTGAGGTGTGGAGTAAGACAAGGCGGGTTGAGCTCGCCCCGCCTCTTTAATTTTTATATCAATAAGTTGATAGGTGAGCTCAATAGCTCTCATGTAGGATGCTGCGTGGACGGGCTGGCCATGAACAACATCAGCTATGCTGATGATATGGCCCTTTTGAGTCCGTCTGTTAGTGGAATGCGGAGGCTTCTAGCTATCTGTGAATCTTATTCGAAGCAGCATGGACTTGTGTATAACACTAACAAAAGCGAATGGCTTCTTTTTAAATCAAGGTCTTTAAATTATACCAACGTTCCAGAAATTTTTCTCTGTGGATCGCCCTTAAAGCGCGTTCATAATTTTAAGTACCTAGGTCACTGGCTCACTGAGGATTTAAGGGACAATCTGGAATTAGAGAGAGAACGCAGATCGCTGGCTGTTCGCTGCAACATGCTGGCCCGAAGGTTTGCGCGTTGTACTAGACCAGTCAAGCTTACGCTGTTCAAATCATACTGCCAAACATTTTACACGTGTAGCCTTTGGATAAGTTATAACCAGCGGACATACAGCGATCTGCGGGTCCAGTACAACAATGCCTTGAGGATATTGTTGGGGTTGCCTTGGCGGTGTAGCGCGTCCGGAATGTTCGCCGAAGCGCATATCGATGGTTTTACCGCTATTATGAGAAAAAGGTGTGCTTCGGCGTTAACGCGTTTACGTGGCAGCACCAACACTATTCTCAAGGTCTTTGTTGACCGTTGGGACTCACCGTTCCTTGCTAGATGGATGAGGACCCATATATTAAAATAAAATTAAAATAAATGTATTTTTACCTACCACTGTATTTTACTAACATTAGTTTTTAAGAAAAATTGTTACTAACTATATATGGGCTATCTGGCCTGAAATAAATGATTTGAATTTGAATTTGAATTACAACTTTTTGTCAATGTACCATTTTTTAAATTTACGTCTGATAAGATTGAAAATAAAAACAAGATAAAATGTGAACACAATTATACATTATTTTCATTTAAAATAAAGAAAAGCAGATGACATCATTGTAATCGTGTCATAAATATGAAAAAACAAGAAAGAACTCTCCCCTCTTTTTTTCTACTTGAGAGAAAGACGCCGCCGAGAGAATCTCAACTAAAGCAAAAACAAATGATCAGGAAAGCGGCCGTAAATTAAACAAACCAACTTATTACCGGCAAAAAGTTAACCTCCACAAAAACTACGTAAAGATGAAACAGTGGATTCCGGCGAACCGTTTATCAAGGTAACGTGTCGAGCAATTAATCAATAAGACAGGGCCGAAGCTTGCGTTGCCATGGAAACGGCGAAACCGCCCAAAATAAATGGTACAAATTAAATACAGGCTGCATGGTATCCAGTGATTTCAAAGTCTGCCGAGTATGAGACCTAAGACCTAAGAACCAGAAGGACTAGCTTAAAACCATTAGCTGCCGCATCAAGGTCTTTTGTTACTGACTGTAGTATCAGCCATGCGCAGAACAAAATAATTGACGTTAATATTAATAAAAAGAACTTTATTTACGCAAACAGAAGTATACAATTTTATGGTCTCTAAATAAAGAGTCATAAATAGATCTTGCGTCTTTGGACTACGCTATTAGGATACTCGATTTGGTGTAAAAATGAACTACGTTTATGTATTTTGTACGGTAATTGTTAATGCAAACCAAAAGGTAGCATGAATGATAAGGGACGGGTTGATAAATCCCTAAGGTTGAAGGGAACATCATACCCAAAACTCTCGCTTATTACGTACGCTTCAGATAATCCTTAATACAAAATAATGGTGATTCCGTATCCTCTTTTAACGAACTATCGGGGGACTTCGGATCGTTATACTAAACCTTTATTGTAAATCCGTCTTATGACGTTATAGCTTATGCTGTGCGTAACAGCATAGGCTGAGGCTTTACCACGTGTGGCCAGTCTTGTGTGTACAGTTGGAATAAACGTCCCTTTTTTTAAGACCGTCTTATGTACCCTTTTATATTGTGCAATGAAAAAATAAAAATGAACATTTTATCCGACCGTCTAAAAAGGGGTATCGTAGTTTAAGGCGGACCACTATCGTACTTAAGGTATCAAAGTATCAGCCTAATAATGTCCAATGAAGGGCCCTGTCGTGTCAAATCATTGCTAAAATGACGGACACTGGTTCATCACTGCTCTTACCGAATGCGGATTGGTCATCACCACCCAGGTAATATTGACCGCCAGTGGGTCCCATGACACCTAATATGTACTGCAACCACCGCCAGTAATGGTGGTTAGCATGTTTTGATCACATATACTTAGGATTACATCGTTACTTGTATTACCCTTAGTTTTAAAGTTTTAATATCTCCGCTAAAGAAGCAATAGCAGTTTCAGTAAGGACTTAACCGTGAATTTAAAATACCTTTTCAATTGTAAACTCGAACACTTGTTTAGGACCGTAAAAACTAAAAGCCTTTATAACATCGCGCAAAAGTGTTTTATGCCTGTCCGTCGCGTTTCCTTTCGGAAACTTGGGGGCACATAAACTTTTATTAGGTCCACTTACGCGGAGTTCTTTTGTAAAATGACTACCAAATGTTCATTCCCTTTGCTTCACGGGAACAATTTCGGCTTATAAATTAAAGGGCCTTAATAATCTGGGAACCATTTTTTGGTCACGAGTTCGACTAACGATGGCTTGATGTCAGTTTAGCTGTTTGACCGAAGTGTGTCACTGCAAAACTGCATTTTTGGACTTATAAATAGATTTTTGTGAATTCTCGTTTTTGCCTAATGATTAGTCCTCGATATTTGGGCATGTGACTTAATAAGTACCTACTCTAAATGTTTTTTTTTTTATTTAGATTACATTCTTTGAGCCTTACTTTCAAGTGTAGGCTGGATTACTATTGACTGAACATAGCAAAGGCTATTGTTGGCAGATTTGACCAGTTGTAGCTAGCCAGTCAGAACCGAGCGGCTAAGCGGAGGCGGTAAAATATTATATTTAATGAATAAATAGAAATAAAAAAAACATTTAACTAACGATGCGGCAGACAATTGGGGAATATTTTTCGATAGTGTCGCTCAAAGAAATATATCGTAGTGGTCACTTAACTTCGTTACGTTAGTACCTACTATTACATATTTTGTAGGTACCTTTGTGCAGGTTACGTAGCTAAATTCCAACAAAAAATGTTGTTTTCTGTATTCACCTGCTAGGAAATACAAAGCTACCACAGCCCATTACTACATATTTTCACGCCTCATATTTTTTGTTTCTGTATAAATTTATAGCTAGAACAGTTTAGGTATCCCTTCTGGGCCACTTCTCAGACTTAGTACGCTTCTACAGATGTTAATAGTAGCCACAAAAAAGATTTACTTGTAGATAAAACCGCTAGAGAACATGAAACTCGTAAATGGTCCCTTTATTGTGACTATTTCTAAGAACATTTTTCCAAAAATAGTAAATTGTTGAAATGATTCTAATTGTATTCGTACAGAGTATATTTTTGCAAGGCCCTTTTTCTTGGAAAACGTACTGAGTATGTTAGGTGGGCCTTGCCTTTATTTTAAACTATATCTAGGGTTCTAGTGAGCCGCAGAATATACTAAAGCTTCATCAGAATCAAATCAATGGCTTATAAAGACAGAGAAAAACATTATTAATGCCTCATTACAAGACATACACCCTGTTGCAGAAAGCCTGTTGCAGAAAGCTCCATTAAAGTTAATGCTTCATTAAATCTAATGCTGTCACTTTTCGTTGTCATGAAATAAAAAGTGACAGCAATAGCTTTAATGACACATTAACTTTAATGGACGTTTCTGCAACTGAGTGATAGACCTCCATCATTTCTTCATTAAGTCAAATTCTGGCTACAAACCCGACTGTGCTTAAAACATGGACCTTGAGATCATTTCCATGTGCTTAATGATCATCTTTATATTATACGAGTACATATTATGTCGATTTGTTATGATATTGACGAGCCATTTGGTGTAATGGTCGAGAAGTCGGCTATTACACCAGAGGTCGCGGGTTCGATCCCCGCACGGTACAAACATTTGTGTGCATGAACATGTCTGTTTGTATCGGTCTGGGTGTTTCTATGTATAATATGTATGTATTTACAAAAAAAAAAAAGTATATAAGTAATGTTTATCCGTTGTCTGGCACCCATAGCACAAGCTAATGCTTAGTTTGGGGCTAGATGGCGCTGTGTGAATAATGTCCAGAGATATTATTTCGGTTTTAATGTGTTCTGCTCACCTAAAGTCATTTTTGTTTTTACCAAGAAGTGATAGTTTCAAACTTGCTAGACAAATAAAACTAATTACAAGGTATCTTATATGTTTCTGGATGTCAAATTCACAACAAATATCTGTTCTTTCTGTGCGTAAACAACAATTTGACTGTTACATTTTTAGACCTAGCCTCTACCAGTGGGGATTGTTATTTTTTATCCAAAAATCCCTACCAATAAAACTAGCTCAGGCCAGTAGGGATTTCGGGAAAAATAACTAACAATTCCCACCGGATTTCATAGTTTCAAAATTAATAAAAAATCGTTGATTGTTTAATTAGATCTTTAAGTAATCATGTCGACTTCCGTTGGCCCTCACTGGTGGACAATGGGATAAAATAAGTTGCTCTGCCCCTCAGTCGTGGTTGTTTGAGTGTGGCGACGCATAGATACTAATGGCGCACACATAAAATCCGTGCGGTGTAGGAAGATAACTTACTGTGTACTTGTTCTACTATGGCTAAGAGTAATTATTGAAACTGTCGGAACTGAGCTTGTTTAATTTACAAATATTCCATCCTCGTGTTTGAAAGCCGGCTTCCATTCGGTAATATTGAATCAATTTCAGATAAATTCAATATTCGAAGTAACATTTCATTTAGGTGTTATTTGGTTAGCTGTTTGAAGCTATGAATGGTAATGCTAGTTATTTAGTGGATTATGATTAGATAAATGCTGTGTTGCAATATTTAGTGACATTTACGACATTAGGTTTATGCTTATAATAAACATTTTCATTATGTTAAGGTTAATATGACTAATGACGAAATTAAATTCAATTTTGAAAGGCCTTGAAGTCTCGATGTGAATAACGTCCAAGGAAATTAATTGGTAATTTTTTTTTAATTTAAATGAATACATTCAATATCCCTGGACATATTCACACAGCGCCGTCTAGCCCCAAACTAAGCATAGCTTGTGCTATGGGTTCCAGACAACGGATAAACACTACTTATATACTTTTTTTTTTTGTAAATACATACATATTATACATAGAAACACCCAGACCGATAGAAACAGACATGTTCATGCACACAAAATATGTTTGTACCGTGCGGCCAAATTACACCTAATGGCCCGTCAAAAAACAAACAAGTTAGCATTGATAGTGTATTTAAAAAAGAAGTAGATACGGCACTAGCGCTCGAAAAATGCTCCGCTCATATTGTGTTAATTGACACAAATCATTTTAGACGCATAATGTCAACGGTTGGTGAAGCACATAGATTTAGTATATCTCGACGGATCAAATTCTAATCGCCGTGCGTCAAAGGATGGCATATCTACCTCTTTTTAAATACACTATCAATGCAAGTTAGCATCAAGTTGGCTGTAATTTAAATTCTACATTCTCAGCAAAGAAGTTGTTACGTTCAACGTACTCAATCTTTAACCTTTTCAACGCCAATGTCTGATATATCAGACAAACCATTTTCGTGCCCACCACGCCAATGTCTGATATATCAGACAAAAAAACCTGATCAAGAAACGTTGTATTTTTACTTGCCTGAATGAGTTGAGTAAAACCTAATAATTTTTTGGATTTTTTTTTTAATGGTCGTGGCGTGTGGGGCAACATTTTCGGAAAAAAGCGTGGCGGGGAAAGGGTTAATCATCGTACTCTGTAGTCTCAATTCTGCCTCAAAAAAGCTAGCTTAAAACGTACTCTGTGCAAAGCTGAGCGTAAATTTTGCGCTGGAATTTTTCTGATTCGAAGCGGACCGGCCGACAAACGCGTTGAAATTCTTTTATACTGATTCCTGCCAAATGTGACACCTGCATACATTCAGGTCACGGCGTAGTTTATGACTCAAAGGTTTTTAACTTTGTTGCCGTAAAGGATATCCAGTAAATGGTGTTCATTCCTTTTGACACTATCTCCCTTTTCGTACTTGCTGATGTTATATGTGGTTTCCGTTGGTAGTTAATCGTAAATTCTGCTGCGCACTTTGTAATTATTTTTTTTCGATTTTCTGATTTTCTTAGTCAAACGGCTATATTCGTTGTTTCTATTTTCGGAGTATCGTTAAAATATTATGACCAAAAACGTCCTCACCAGACACCCCAGAAAAAGCAAAGTCGATAAATTTTTAAATAGTCTAAAAATTATACTCTTTTTGCATTTCCTAAGCTACGACACAAAGTTTCATTCTTTGGCACACCTTAAACCAACACCAATCTACGTCGAAAATTTTACGCATTATTTCCCGCAACACCTCGTTTACCCTGGTGAATTTAAAATACCAACCGATCGGTAAATTTCATTAATACATTTAACTCGATCACGTTAGCCGGTCGAAATAATAAGGTCGTTAGGATGTTTCCAGCGTAACGTTCATTGGGTTACTGGCTCGCATTGTGAATTGGGTGAGTGAATCAAATTACCTTTCGGAAGCCAGCCGCTTTGAAGTAGGGGCTAGGTACCGGGAGGCGTGGGAGAGGAAAACTCACTAATATCACGAACTATCGCAAAAACCGTTTCAATGTTAGTGCTTGTGACAGGTGCATGTTTTGGAGTTGGATTGATTACTGAAGGGCTTCTTGCTTATCAGTCGGACTTAGAAAAAAAGTCCGCCAACCATCCCCAAGACGGGAATCGAATCCACTTCCTTTCGTGTTTTATGGCTCGAGCAGCTCAACTACTGTTCCACGGTGGCGGTTTAATATCTTCTAAGAGTTTTAGCCTATTACAATAAGTTTGAAAATCTCTTTTCATGTATTACCTTGAAAGATCTACTGCAGAATAACATCAATGGAGTTATTCTGCAGTTTTTTGGAGTTACTCCATTATATAAAGTTCTATTTATAATTACTTGGTTTCTTCCAGGTTGTTTCGTTGTTGAAAATAATTTAATAACACAAAAACTGCTGCATGTCTTGGAGAACTAGTGTGAAGAAATGTCTTGCCTTGAACCAAAAATAGGTTGAAATCTATCAATATTGCCATCCAAATTTAAACCGCAAGCACTGCAAAACACGGATTTTAAAAACACATTACCTTACCCAGACGCTTTGCTCCACAGATACTATGTGCCTTTGGGTTATTAAATTACTGTCAACGACGGAATTAGCTTACGGTCACCACAAGGCCTAAATAAATGAATCATATAGGAGGTCCCATATCAAACAAAGGCCAAATATATTCCGGCCTCATTTGAATATTACTCCTCACGAAATTAGCATAGGGGAAAGAATTCCTTGGTTACATGCGAGGGCAATTTTAATAAATACGACGCGGAGACATTTTAAATTGTTTTATTGTGATGAGGTATTTTTATTCCTGTCTCGAGATAAATCTCGTTTTCCTAGTAACTCATTTAACATTTTACTTTTTTTTTTACAATCGGTACTGTTGGATTTGTGTAATCGCAGCATGCGACTGAGAGATTCTGACTCTCTTGTTTCACTTTACTCGAAATGCAGAATCCGACGGGCCCCCTCACCCCACCGATATACTTGAAATCTAAGGCTCGAAGATCAGATGAGCCTACAGTGTAGCAGCACATTGTGTGACGCTTCCTTGCAGTGTCCTTCAGTGGAATAGGTTGCAGAGACCGGTTACCACCAAGGGGGCTGCGAACCTGTATGCCAGAATAAAAAAATGGCTACTTCCCATTTGGTAAACCTCAAACTGTACCTACTAAAAAGTTGCGTTCGGTAATAAACATTTTTATTACTTCATACATTTAGTCCCATTTCGAAAATTAACCAGATAGGACTAAATGTATGAAGTAATAAAAATGTTTACCAAACGCAACTTTTTAGTAGATACAGTTTGAGGTTTACCAAATGGGAAGTTTACCAAGTGGGAAGTAGCCAAAAAAATCGATTCATTTATGCAAATAAAGAAAGAAGATCACATTAGGTATACTACATACAGGTTTCCTCACGATGTTGTCTCTACCCTTAAATGGAAAGAAAACTAATGAGCTATTCCTAAGTAGTATCAGTTTTATTTAATGTTAATTTCCTTTTCTGAAAACTAGCGGGTGGATTCATATTATATTTAATTTACATTATGCAAATATACGGAACCTGTAAAGTGCTGTTCATTATTTTATTTGAAGTCTGCTTTGAGATGTAAGGCAGGAAACTCGTAAAAGTGTCACAGACCCTCTGTTTTAATTAGGAACGGAGTACATTTTTAGTTGCTCAGTAAAATGGACAAAACAACCATTAGGCCTGTGTGTGCCCAACTTTTTATATTCCACCATTTTTATTGTCCTGCCCTTTTTTGAATACTGTTATTGTGGTACGTTTTTTTAGTGTTTATTTTATGAATCTATCTATTAATTAAAATACGAAATAGGCAAAATGAATGTGCGCGCATTACTTCAGAACGATTGTCATCATTAGAGAAGGTTTATATAAATAATTTTCCCCTCTGCGATGCAGGCAGGACAGTTAGAATAAAATGAGGAGGTACTTATTAATTAGGAATACTCCATTTTGAGATATCTTGGAAGCTTTAATTAATATTCCTGAAGATTCGTATGATAAGTCTGATAAATTAAGCCAGCTATCTACCTGTACAGATAAGGCATGTTTTCAATGATGGACGTGTTTTTAATATAAGTGTTTTTTTTATTTTATTGCAGATCACATGATGGTAAACGCCACGTCTGCCCTTAGATAGTTCAGTGCCAAACAGTATATGTGAATGGTGTCCAGGAATATTTTTTTAGGTTGTGGTATTGGCTGCAGTGGCCACTTACCATCAGGTGTGCTGAGTTATTGTATGCCAACTGAAGTTAGGTAAACAGAACTAGAGTTCCACTATAGCAGCAGTAAACTAACTAATGCCAACTAAAGTATTTCATTTGTTTATACACGTTTCCTTATTCCTGTCATAGTATGCTGCACCACAAGCTACTCGTAGCAAATTAAGTTGCTTACGAAGCAAAACTTAAGTCACGGATTAACTGTTTCTTACCGAACCTGCTTCTAAGTTAATATTTCTTATCTTCGAAACAGGGAACATTGCTACGCTATTTTGGCATGAGTTTAGTGTTATATTTGCATAAGGATTGTGTGAATATGCATGAACTCGACAGGTATTAAACAAGAAATACGAGTATCGAGTGAATTTTCACACGTACTAAATTTCAGGTACTGATATATTTATGTTGATACGTAATACACTTCCGAGAATATTGGGATGTTGAGCGTTATAGATAGATAGATTTCTCTGTTATTGTGTTAGCAAATTATTGAACAAATTCAAAGGTACGAAATTACGCCGGGATTTCCTGTTCCTATAATTTTGCTATTTCAATTGTGACCTTTGAATTGATTGACTGTACACGTTTGAATTGATCTCACGTCGCAATGGTGTCACAAGCTGAAATATCTATAGAGTTGTCAAGTCAACAGCCTGTCTTAGTTCCCTGCTGAATGTAGGCCTCTTTCCTGCCTCGCCACAAATTATTATCCCAGGCCTTTCCCATCCAATCACTGCCGGTCTCCTTAGGTCATCAGTCCAATGAGTTGCAGGACGTCCTAAGCTACGCTTGCCTAAGCTCTATCTATATTTAATCTAAGGCACGCCTGCTTCAACGATTGTCGGATCTTCGGCAGACGTGACCAGCTGTAGCATATAGAGTTGACAATATCAGTTTCTAAGTCAAAAGATTAATCTAATTCAAGTTAATACAAATAATATGCTTAAAAATTATAAAAAATAAAAAAACTAATTCAAGTTTCTCTTCCATTTTGTGAGCTACCATTTGGTTAAACTGAGCTTTGTGCATACTGATTTCCTATTATAAACAAAACCCCTATTTGCTTCTTATCACAAGTGAAAGGACATCGCCTTGTTTCTGCGGGGCAAGTTAAATTACTTTCTTGTTGTTCACGAGAGACAAAATGTGTTCAGACAATTCTAAGTCGAATTGTTTTAACATGGACATCGTGAAAGTCTGTTTTCCGTTTGCACCTGAACTAAGTTTTGTGTTCTTTTTAGTCTGTGTAAAATGTCTTCGTAGAAGATAATTTCCACCTTACTACAGTCACTATTCTTTCTCCGAGCATTTTATCCCGGTGCGCTTGTACCTTAACCCCGGAATTAGCAAGACCAATTATCACAGTGGGGCGACTGCCACCTGACGCCCGACGAACTTTTAACAGACAACTATACCAATTGGATTATGGCTACAGAGCCATTCGACTATACTAGTTTCTTCACCGCAAAGCTAGAAGTAAATACGTATATACAAAAAAAATGTTCGCCGAGATTAGAACCATCGACGTCACGCATGTAAAGCGAAGCCACACTATTTTACAAAAAAAAATGTTTATCCGTTGTCTGGCAACCAAAGTACAAATTAAGCTTAGTTTGGGACCAGATGGCTCAGTGTGGAAAATGTTCTCGGATGTTTATTTATTGTCTTAACGCGGAAAATGATGCGCCCACTAATACCATCCACCTAAATCCTTGGATATGGATAAATACGTTTACTGTGGTCGATCATTGGAAAGCGAAAGTCAAATTAAGTCGACTGTGGTCACCAATTTGTTCAGGGACAGCCATTACAGCGAGTTATCTCGCGGGTTGGCGAAAGTTCCGAAGAAACAAGGATTTACCGCGGTCGGGGTCGTGGCTCGTCTTGGTGACATAATATGCTGTAGATTGTTTTGTGTAAATCTTAGCGTTTTAGGTAGATACTGGTTTTGATTTTATATCGCCTACATATATAGTAGCCATTGCGCAAAAATAAAATGTAAGTTACGAAATCTGTACCTATCTTAAAATTGACGTACCTACAGGGCAAATGACATCTTACACTCATGAATAGAGCGAGAGATTCAACACATCAAGGAAATGAAAAAGATGTCTATAATTTGGTAAATGGAGGATAAATGTAATCTTCAGCAGGGAATGACATAAATGACATTGCACAAGCTGCTGTATATTTAAACGTAACTTCAATAAAAGTAGTAATTCTTGATAGTTTAGCATAATTGCCATCCATTAAAATCGATCTTATACGCGTTTAATGAACATTATATGCCGGAGTAGACTATTTCGGCCACAGGCAGCTATTACGAGTTCCCCGAGCGAGTTATCTCGCGAGTTGCGAAAGTTCGGGACGAACACTAGTATTTACCGCGCGGTTTAAGCCCGGCTTAACTTTGTGACGTATGTATGCAACATGGCGTGCCATAGAATATATTATAGTGAGACAAATGGTCCTTACGTTAATGCGTACTTTAACACTCATATCGTTATATTTTGACTTTTATAAGAATCTTAATGAATAAAAATATAATTATTACATTTTCTTTGTAAACTAACTCGATTTAATATTCTTTTCATCAGCATATTGACTCATCATAATAAAGATTCTTTTGTAACAATCTTACAGTTGTATTCATTGTAATTTTCAACCAAATTGACACTCACAAACCAGGTCTACTTAGTGTGAAAGTCATTGTAATTTTAATTTTAATTTATATTGGTAAATAAACATTTTAAACATGATAGGCCGGAGCACGGTATTCGGCCACAGGCAGCTATTATCTCGAGTTATTGCGCGGGACGAACTCGAGTATTTACACCGCGGTTCATGTCGGGGCTCAACTTAATGTATTTGGGGTACATGAAATTGGAATACATGTTAACTCTTGTTTCATCCCAGAAGATGGTATCCCATATAAGAAAATGCTAGAAACTCGGAAAGGAATTGATTAAAGTACGTGTGAAACGAGTCCCGGGGACTGATATGACAATTATTTTCTTTTGAATTTGGATCAAGAGCTTTGTTTTATCGATTATTATTATACGTTGGCTAAAGTAACGCAGTAGTAACAAAATAATGTAGTCTAAGCGGTTGATATGATTCTCGAAACGCAGCGTAACTTGTTCTTTTATACACAACAGCACCAATTTTGAAAATGATACTTGCTACAAAAGTTCTACACATATTAATTACAGATTATTATAGAATGTCAATACGGTAAATATATATATATATATATTTTTGTTAGTCGGATTCGGTATGATATCACTGCTTAAATGTATGCACAAGTGGCAGAAGATAGCTCGATGTAGAGAATCGGGAGGAGGCATTTGCTCGGCAGTGGAATCGTATAAAGAAAATATAATTAAAAACCAAACGTTAAAACTTACGAGTATAAAAGTCAGCAATTACATTATTGTTGAACTTTGATAATATTTTTATGCGACTGTGTAGATTTCTTGAGATGATTTCGGGCTCGCAAATACGCACATAAACTGATCGCGTGGGAAGACAAGGCTCCGACGATTAGAAGCGGTGTTTGGAATCAACCGACTTGGTTTCATCCTGCGTGGAGTATTGCTCTCACCTTTGGGACGGCTCCGCAAAGTACCTTCTCGATGCCTTGGACAGATTGCAGCGCCGCGCTGTGCGTATTATCGGCAATGCAGAGGTCACTAACACTCTCGAGCCTTTGCAACTGCGGAGAGATATTGCGTCACTTAGCGTCTTTTACCGTCTATACCATGGCGAGTGCTCTGAAGAACTCTTTGACCTCATCCCTCCTTCTCCCTTCCTCCATAGCCACTCATACGTCCACTGTAACCACAGTTACAGAGACCATATACCTCAGGACAGTCCGTGTAACTACAGTTACATTTTTAAGAATTCGCGCCCGCCGATTGTTTTTTTCTTTTTCTTAACGCTGTGGATGTTTATAGTCTGTAGTGTTGCTGGTTTTTGACGCTCTATGATATGTACCACACCTTATTTCAAGTGGAACATAACTTCGGCTCATGGCTACAAAAAAAATAAATTGTCAAGTTGCTTGTTGTTTTTGTGGATCAGTGCGCGAGTGACTCCAGCTATTTTATTCGAGAAATCATGCCGTAAGTAATAAAACATTATTGTTTTGTATATCAAAATATTTATAATCTTACATATTTTCATATTTTATAACATTATGTGCGATTCCAGTCAGTTTTTAAGTAAAAATTTGGATTAAAAATAGGTCGGTGACTCTGTGTTTTTATTAGTGAATAATTGGAAGATCTAAAAAAGTTCTTATATTATATCGTAATTAAATGTTTTAATATGAAAACTTATTAATATTATAGCCTGGTTATTACCATACTTTCTTGAAATATTCCATATTTCATTCTGGATTAGACAATTTACCATACGTGAACTTCGATTTCACAGATCATGTAGCTTTAGTTTTTATTTTATTTGTAATATTTTAAGATGATTTATAATGGGATTTTGGTTCCAAATGAAAGGCCATTAAATTACCTAAAACCCAAAATTGTTTTAATATTGTAAACGTCAAAAATATCTAATAAATAAAATTTTTAAATTGAAAACTAGGACAAAATTAGCATTTCTTAAAGTTCACTGTAAGATCATTAATAGAATATAATGTTAAAATCAAACATAACTATTGCCTAAAAATCGTCAACTAATAGGCCTTTCATTAGTATTTTTCATTTTGCGATATTTGAGTTATTTACTGAGTAATAAGCATTTATTTAGCATACGTCTCCTATCGATTTTATTTTGCGCGTATCACGTGACTCGCGGACTGTCTTGACAACCTTGCGAAACGCGCGCGGACGTTTGAGTGGATAGGAGTACGCGCGCTGCTCTCCGGAGTCACCAATTTAGAGTTGCCGATATTCCATCACGCACAAAGAAATTCGGTGATTCGTTTCTTTGTCGCACCTCCAAGAAATGGAATAGTCTACCAGCGCATGTATTCCCTCCTTCCTATGACATAGGGTCCTTCAAACGAGGCGTGAAGAGGCACTTTGTGGGCCGGCAGAGTGAGGGTGACTGATGCTGCGTCCCTTACGTTGCAACAGTTGTCCTCGCTTCTGGACTTCATTTCCACTTAACATCAGGTGGAGTGGGGTCATTTGCCGGGCTAAGTATAAAAAAAAAAAAAAAAATCCTATTAAAAGTTGTTAAACAGATCTTTATGATAAGATCCGCGTAACTCGATTGATGATCTCGTTTCACATTGCATCCTTTTCCCCCTGCATCCTCGTGAACCCCGGTGACTCGGTGGCTCGGTGCCCCACTTCGCGCTCATTAACGTGTGGCCACGCGGCGCGCCGCACAATGCGGCGGTTTACTTATTCAGGACACAGGCTTTTCGGAACGAGTCTCCGATACTAGGGCGGCGGACGGTGGGATTTTACATATTCTTTGGGGTCATATCTAGAGTTTTCCGTCTTGACGAGCTTCTGATACGACACGGTACAGGCGCTGGGATTGGATTCGATGATCGATTTGGTGTAAAGCTTGGGAAGTCAGCTATTACACCAGATGTCACTGGTTGGATCTACGCATGGTATAAACATTTTTGTGCATAAACATGTCTGTTTGTATCGGTTTGGGTGTTTCTAAGTATTATATTTGTTTACCAAAAAAAGAAAATTTTATTGGGTCTGAATAACGTTCAAGTATAATTTATTATCTTTTCTATGCGGGATATGACTTTGATATGACTATCCAAAGGAAATGCAGTCGCCTCCGCACGTGTCACTTGCATTGATTGATCTTATTAGAATAAGGATTAATAAATAGGAAGCAAATAACTTCTCTAATTTTTTGTTTTTAGTTTGTTTTTCATTCTACTCCTTTTTAATCCTTCATTTTGCTCGCCGAAGCCAAAGTCACAATGTTTATCCGTGCATGTAAATTTCGACACAAAATGGGTCAAACAAAAAGGCATACATCATGCACAGCTATCGCCAACAAATGAAAGTGACGCGTGACGAACAGACAGTTCTGTTGACAAAACGAAACACCGAAACACGACGGACGGCTAAAAGCTGAATAAAAAGCGTTTGGAGAGCAGCAGTCCCATGTAGTTTTAGGATTTCGTTGGCATAAAACCTTTATGCAATGACGTTTTTGGCTGGACCGTTTGTTTTTTTGGCTCAACGTAAATCTCCATTATAAACTATTTCGTTCATTGCAAAACCTAGCATTTTACTTAAGTTATTAGTCGATTTCGGCGTTCTGTTGTTTTACAACAAAGTTAAGCGTATTTTATAAACATGAATCAATAAAACGTATGTTCATTAAAAAGTATCTGCATATGTACTTGTATGTTCATTCATTGTATAGTCAATAGTAGTTCATTAATAATCTAGCTTTGCTGATTTTCCTTAACAACAATAAAACAACAAAACGGTTGTTCATGAAAAAGTATCTACATACGTACTTGTATGTTCATTCATTGTATAGTCAATAGTAGTTCATTAATAATCTAGCTTTGCTGATTTTCCTTAGTCATTCTATCGGTTCAGATTACTTTTGACTCAACATGCGCTTTAAAGAAATAATTGAAAAGTTACAAAAACAAATAATTTGTCTTTATGTGCTGTAAGACCAAAATGTATAATTACATTTTGAAACTTAAAAATTTAAAGTAATTTACAACTAACTTGAACACGCTGTTCGCTACCGTAACGAGTTCTGCGATATTGTACTCCGTCCCCTGAGAAGACGAGTCGAAATTAACTGCACCAGTTAATTATAGCCTTGTTATTTGCGTTTTCTCTTTGTGCTGAGGTTAGGGTAGCCGAATGGTTTTATGCGTCGCTTCACATGGTCCAAATTTCGGCGCGCACCTGTGGACTTTTCAATGATATCGGCTGTCGCCGGTGATGAAAATCATCGTGAGGAAACGTGCAGAATCGAATGGATGTGATTGTGTAGCCATGATCCAATCCATGATCCAATTCGTCAAATTCCTCTGTTAGGGGTTACGGAGGTCAGATGGCAGTTGCTCCAATGTAATATCTCGACTTGCCAAATTGTGGATCATAATGGGACAAACGGGACAAAATAGACATTTATGTTGGATGCTTTTTATCCCAGGAAAAAATTGAATTCATTTTATTATTATTTATTATTCGTTTAAAAAAGTTTGTTCAGAGTTACGCGGTAAAGTCAAAAAGGTTAGTTAGTATTGAACTAAAGCAGGTAATGATTGCCCCGATATTTGCGGTAAATTCCGCGTGTACCGAAAGATGAGGGCACTGTCTTGACCGAGCGATGCTGTTGGCAGTTTTATGAACGCAGATGACGATGACATTGATTTATCGCTGTTTCTGTTGTTGGGATTTGTTTTGACCAGTTCGGAAGTCAATAGTCGCATTCAGTTTCTCCTTTGTTAAGGTAGGTATATTTCGAAGGTTTGGCCTTTTCTCATTTTCCAAAATGTTGAACATTTATCAAATAAAGTTAAAATCATACTTACTTATATATTTATTGCTGACAGGTCATAATTGTTAACAAGTTTGAACTATCAGCATTAGCCTTCATTTGTCACTCGGATAAAAGTAGGTAACTTCGAAGTATAATAACAACATCTTTGTGTATCGACTATACCTATAGATGTTGTTTTCTGAAAAAAAAAAAAGCTTGACACCAAATGTTACAAAAACCGAATTTTGTATATAACAAACCAAATTAAGAATATCCTTGTTAACCTGATTTATATTAAGGAATTAGTAGGAACAGAAATTACTGTGATATCATTCTTCGTCCCTGAAGACAAAGCCGCAGTCAAGCCTGGAATGAATAGCACAAGTTAATTATTGCCTTGTGAATTTTCGGTTTAAATGTTTATACTGAGACTAAGATACTGAAGACATTGCCTACTTGTTTTTATGGTTTTCTTGGCTGTTTCACACATTGATGACGTCATAAACATTTGAAGAAATCTTGAGCTGGTGGATTAAAAATAATTTTATAGCACACCTCTTCTTAGTTTTTTAACCAGTAGCAGAAACAGGTCCAAAATACCTTCAGTTTTCTTTTTATTAGTTGTGAGTTTGAATTTTCTTGTATCGACTTTAACTTTGTCAACAAGATCCAGTAAAAATTATAATGAGTTTTAAAAGTTCTAGAACGAACGAACTTTTACAACTTACAGTGTGATGATATTTGATTATGAGTTTTTAATAAAACAAAAAAATAATAACGTAACTAAGTAATAAAGTATAATTTATTGTCAATCTAAAATGTAATAGGCAACGTCAATTGATCAACACATAGTTGTAACACTTCTACATCTGGAGGCGAGCGCTAATTTTATTTTATTGTTTGTTGCAGGTAATGGAGTGGAAAAATTCTCATTCGGAATGATTTATGTACGTATAGGTCGTTTAATTTCTCGTTGGAACCTCCGGATGGGTAACGCGCACTTTTTTCGCCCCTTTTGTTCTCGCCTTGGGAATGTAATCATATGAGGGCTGCGATTTGTGTCCTTTTGAAGTGAAAAACCTTTTTTAAACCTTTTATGTGCGGGATTAAACCAAGCCCATGAATATATGAGACGAGAAACTTATATCCCGTTTACATTACCATAGTAATTTCACCAAGATTTCTACCGAAGTTGAAACTTAATCTACAAAGTTAAAAACCTCGTTAGCAGAAAGCTAATTTTCTTTGGGAAACGTTTCTAAATTACCTGTATTGAAAAAGACTGTACATGACGTGTAATTAAGAATATCATGAGAGATAATTATGTTAATATACCTTTAGTAATTATATGATAAAACATTACGTATGAACGTGCTTATCGTAAACAAAATTACTTTCTTAAAGTCGTTAAAAGTTTTTCTAATTAATGAGTTGAATACGAGGCAACAAGTATGTACATAGGACATACAAACTGTATATGGATGTCCAAGTTTTCACACGAATTTGTTATTAGTAAGTTCCAAAATATATAAATTGTTCCTCCTTAAGTTATCTCTAGGAGTTCCTCCGTGCAACTCGGAACAATTAGCAAGAACAATATTTCGTCTGTTTCTGAGGAACTTGATGTAATTAATTTGCCCCGCTCGAGTTCACGTCTGGATCGTCATCTGAATGGTATTCCTAATTTCTGTACGAGGGGGAGTATTGAAATATTCAATTCCTTATTCTCCACGGCCCCGTCACATTTTGTCTTCATTTGGCGTACGCACATCTAAGTTATTCGATCAGACGAAAATGACCCTTATTCCGTTCGTATTAGGTTTTTTGGTTGCGCCGAGATAGGTGGGGTTTCTAAACCCAGCTTTTATGGCTGAGTGTGATATGAACGTCGCATAAAGTCGGGTTCATATTCGCAGCCCGAAGGCCTCTGTGACAATGTGATAAGTTTCTCGTCACAGGAGATTATGTATATTGTTATGGAATACGCGGGGCCGCAACTTGAATATTACTTGGCTTGTCGAGGCGGGTATTTTGAAATTAAGCCGCAGCGGAGTGACGCTAAGTCTGCGATATGAACTATCAAGGGCGACGAAATTAAACATGTTCCACGTTAGTTCCACACCTCAAATTAACTATTCCATTCTCACTTGTTCTTTTATACTCTTATGGTTCTTACGGTTCAAGTTTAAACATTTTAACGTACATTTTATTTTTTATACCACATCAGTTGGCAGACACGCAGCCCACCTGATGGTAAGCGGTCACTGCGGCCTATTCCATTGAGGGTCACTTTATCAGAAAGCGTCGCTCAATGTGCTGCCAGACTGTAGGCTCATCTGATCTTCGAGCCTTTATTTTCAAGTGCTGGCTCTGTCCACATTCTTGTTTGTTTATTTAGCTGGGTATGTTGTTAACGGCTAGGTGTTTTTAATCAAGCTTTTTGAGTTGACCTCGCTCCGCTTGATGGAAAGTGGCAGCGAAGTGCGAATATGAGGTCGACATTGCAATTGCAACTGCATTCCCATCTTGAAAGCATGCATGAATGGCTTAGATAGCCTAGATATTAAAGTGAGGATGCACTTTACATAGGAAGCGATGATTCCTTTCAAAACAGCTGAAGCATTATTATCTTAAGAGTTTCTTCTGTGGTTAGGATAAAATTTTGAGCTCGGATGAAACCTTTCTACGAAAACATACAACCCGAAAAACATTCCACAAAGGTTTTCAGACTTTATTTATTGTCTACCATATCAGCTTCCGCGACACGTTTATCGTTCAAGACGATACAAGATGTCGTTATCCGGGCTCTTTATACAGAAAAACAGATCGGCTTGCGTCAGAAAGTTGAACAATCGGTGGAGTTGGTATTACCGCCGTATGTCATGCATATTCATGTTATGAGGATTATTTACTGAACGCGCCTTGCGACCGAGTACTGATTACACAGAATATTTTTTGCGCTTACTTAGCTACGAGTAAATTGCGCGGCAGTTTGCCTTTTTAGTCCTTTTGTTGTTGTGTTTGTGTTACCTATTGACGATTGTAGGGAATTGTTGTTTATTTATGGCATGGCATATATCATATGTGTTCTCATGTTGAGAATACGTTAATGTTCTAGAGCGTACTTAGGCTTACACTTTCGCATTGGATTATAACAAAAGATTATATTATTTACAATTACATTATATTTTCCGAACCTTCATTGTTTTTGATACAAGTAATCAAGCTTGATTACTTGTATCAAAAACAACGAAGGTTACTAGCTAGTAACTTTGAGATCAGATCAATGTATCGTGCGATATGTAATTGTCATTTTTATTTACTTACCTTAAGCCTTAAATACTTGGCCTTTTTCTTTTACATTTTCTTAGCATTAAAAAAAGACAAAAAAGACGCTAGATTAAATTAGACATTTTCCTCTAATATCAAAGCCTAAATTATCAAAGTCTAAATATGTATTACAGACGGAAACATCTGCATACTTAATTTTCTTTATGTCTAAGACGGGTCACGTACCTTATAAGATGTTACAAGGTAAAGTTAGAACTTCCACTTTGCTACCTTTGAGCTATATTTTAATTAGTTGGTTTTCACCAACTTTTATGAAGGTTATTACTAACTTTCATAAAAGGTATACTACTAAACATTTCAAATTGTTCAGGCGATATGTAAAGTCTAATTTACAAATCTATTACATTTTATAGCACATACATTAATTTTCGATCTATTAAAAAGGGTTATTTATTAAAATAAATGACTTTTGAATGTGTTGTAAACGTTAATTGCTCATGTGATAAGTTCTTTACCACAGCCTATATATCTCGTAGCTTGTGGTTCCGCGGCTCAAAACATGCAACCAAACTTTTTTTTTTTTTTTTTCTCGGAGGAGAATGCGTTTATGCACCATAACCGCAGGCTAGCTAGACCCGCGGCCGTGTGTGGGACTCGAGACTGGAGCGTCCACTACCCACTAAACTCCCCCGGTTTCTCCTTCACACCCGATTAGGACGAGCCGGTGCTAGCCTTATGGCTATTGACCAGCCCATCCTCGGGTACCCCGACTCGAGAGGCCTCAAGTCAGGGTGGCGCCTAGAAAGGGCCACCCGAGAAACTAGGTGACCCTCAGACTTGGCTCGAGCGACCTGTGCAATGCGGGCGTTGGGGGGCTACCCCCGCCCGCAGGTCAACCCTCAGGCCGGAGAAAGCGTGCTAAGTGAGCTCGCCTTCTCCGGCCTGGCCGTCTACGCCGGAGGGGAGCAGCGAGGGGGTCCTCCTCGCGCTCCCGCTCCGCTGACATGCAACCAAACTAAGATTCTCGGTTAAAAGTTACCCGACACGTGCTGTTATCACGAAACGACTTCTGCTAAACCACTGCTTAAACCTAAGTTACATACATGACAAAGGCTTAAATAGATTTTTGAGGTCATCAAACAAAATCCGTTACGACAAACTTCAATAAAAACTTGCCTTCACATGCTGCATTATGTCATATCCACGCAAGTTTCTACGTGAGTTTACTAACGAATACTGCTAAGTTTAAAGCGTAAGAGGCAGTGAAAATCGCGTCAGATCGCCTTACAAACTTGCGCGTTTCCAAAGAGTATCAACGTCGTGAAAATTTAACTAAAAGTCTGCGCGCAAAGGATGCACCGATTCTCGTTAATAATTTGTATTCGCATTCGCCTGTCGGTTGGTAAAACATGTTTGCAGAAGTTATAGCCCCAGAGCGCCCGTTAGGATTTTTTATAAGCTGTACTTTTACCGATCATCCTTATTTTTTCATGTTACTAGGAGTTTATATCAATCTGTTTACATATAGGTAAGAGGGTATTATTTTTCATTTTTTTATAAAAACGCTTAAATAAAAGCGAATTCATTACCAAAGGTTCAATAGATTTTGATATTACGTAAAAAAATAAAAATACATCGTGACTAATAAATATATTAACTATGGGTTCACTATTCCATTTCGAAACTAATAACTGCTTATGGTTTCGCTTGTGTTACAACAATCTTTGTCACTGACGTGGCGTCGTCTGGCGGCTTAGTATTTCATCAGGCACCTCCAAGTTGTGACTCTAGTAGTACTTGTCTCTCACTTCACTGCGACACACTACGCTACTAGATTTAACAGGATAAATTTCAACGGCTAATAAGTTATGATATAATAGGAAAGACTTATCTAAATTTAATACAAGGTTTCGATTTTAATTCTTTTCTATAGCTTTACAGCTAATTCCAAGCGCATCAAAAGATGTTATGTCAAAGGGTATATTTAAAGACTCACCATAAAATGCCCAGCAAAATCTTTAATGACTGCGTTTTAAATAAACTTCAAACCTTATCTACCTGTACTGTAGAATTGATATCGCCGCTTCGTATCAAAGCGAATGCGAGCAAATTCAAAAGCAATAGTCGATAATGTGTATAAATTGGATGAAAACTCTGTCGGTATTTGCAAGTTGCTCGCAACATACGTGTTTATTTTGAAAGTTGGGTAATCAGCGCAAATCACACGAGACTGCCTCTGAATATTGATGAGTGTGTCGAGTTCAAACGGTGTTAATAGCGAATCGACGTCTGATAATGCCTCGTGATATTAAGGAGGATTTTTTTTGCAGATTCCCGCTTTAGGTCTGGTTGGTGGTAGAACTTTTTCTGAATTCGACCGGCTAGCTACCACTCCATTGGTAAAATCTGCCGCCATAACGGCTTTGGCTCTGTTGAGGAGTCACGTTGACTCTAAGCCTTTTACGCGAACCGCCCGCGTCCCTACCAGGCAGTGGAAAACTCCTATCCCATAGCTCAAGTCGTTAGGAAAAAAAAGTTAAGATTTATTTTTTTGTTGTTTGTGTACTAGCTTACATATAAAATTTCAGTAATCTGGCATAATCCAAACCCAAGTTATAAGGGTTAAAAAAAAGCCCCCGTCGACTTTGATCCCATGCTTCGCTCCGAAACGTTTCGAGAAAAGGTAGGTAGTGCCCTTGCGCGTCGTTTTGCTTGGCTCGTCTTGGCGGGGGCACTTCCGTGCCCCAAGATTCAAAAGAATCATTGGTATCTGACAGATAAATTATCACGAACTTATCTGATAGCAGTGAAAATTTTAATCAGAACACCGCAAATCTCTGGTCGGTAGAGAAAATAAACACTCATTTGCGCAACCGGTTAGAACGTCGAGTGAAAAATGTTTCGCAACAAAGGAAAATTACTCTCACGCCTGTATTGTTTCAAGCTGTTATTTTTTGTCATAAAGCGTTGCGGTCACTTGAAAAACTATTTGTGAGTCTTCTCTCGAATTATCCTTCTTTCACGAATTTAAAAAAGATATATTTATTAAAAGTAATGCTTCATACGTAGTAATGATACCTGGCCACTATATACGTATTTTGTAGACTCAATAATTCTCACAAAATATAAAACTTTTTAAACCAAAAAAACGGACTAAACTCTAAATCAATAAAAAAACTAGAACCAAAAAATCCATAAAACACTATAACTAAACAATTAATAAACACTTGAACTATCCGCAGAAAAATAATTCCCCGTAGACTTTCATGAACAAGTTTTGTCATGCGCTACGTGCGCTCGACCAACTAGTTTATATCATTTGTAATTGGGTGTGAAAGAACAACTTTCCGGCATTAACACTGTTTTCAACTGCAGTTTTATTTGTAGTGAGAAATGTGGCCATTGTTGAACGAGTATTGTTAATTCTCGAGCTGGTTGTGTTGATTTTATCATTTAAATTATCTTCTGTTTATGAAGATTTACTTTTAATTTATTTATTTAATAGGACTTAGGTACTTAGACACTATTTATGTAGCTTTAACTTTAGCATATTATACATAGAAACACACAGTCCGATACAAATAATTATGTTTTTCTTACCTTATTAAATTGATCGTCTCCATAAACCACTCAAATGTATCAACAAGAGTACAATCTAGGTAAAACTTACCAGAAACAATTAAAAAATGTGTGCCCTGAGGGGTCAAACCTGCGACCTCTAGAAGCAATCAGCTTCTTAACACACCCGACTTCTCAACCAATACAACAAAACTATCGTCGAAAATTAAAAACTACACAAACTTAGAAAACTTTTCTAACGTCAATAGAATAAAAAAATCCCACATAAAAGAGGCGGGTTTGAATAACCAAGTAATCCCACATCTCTTTATGAACTTGACAAACTACACAAGACAGCAAGAATTCTAGTACAAATTATTCAGCCGTACTTTTACGTCACAAAGTATTCACAGGTCAAATTTCTTGCAACTCTTGTGCCACCGTCACTTTCGTGAAGATTTAAATTTGTCATGCTCTTGTAGTTATGTGCATGAAAGTGACATTTATTGCAAGGTAATAAGAGCGTGTTTCCACTCATAAACAGTGTTGCATTGCCATTTACTCGTGTGAAATTGGGGTTTTATTACATCGCTAACTACGAGAATATAAGAAAATTATCATTTGAAGTCTTGAGTAAGAAACGATAAAGTTTTCTACCACGTATTGAAATCCTAAGTTTTCAGGTATATTAAGTTGGTAATAAATAAACTAACTTTTGCCCACGACTGCATTTAAACTCCATAGTACTCAACTCAGTTCCATGTTCAAACATACATGCACTTGTTTTTTTTTGGAGATTATGAATTTCAAGACAACCATCACTTTAAAAATATCACGAAACGAACGTTGGTTTCTACGGTAAAACGTAAATTATAAAAGTTGAGTGTTTAACTGAATATTATAAAAGGACATACCGCAATATTTGTAATCTTTTTTTTTATTGCAATGTGTAACAAGACGAGCAGATCGTACACCTGATGGTAAGCGCCACGTCTGCCCTTAGACAGTTCATTGCCTAACAGTAAGCAGTTACTGTATGGCACCGCCCTGCGCCTGCTACGCAGAGACGACAGTTATTAGGTCTCATATACCCAGTAATTTCACTAGCTTCAGTGCCCTTTCCCCGAAACACAGAAATGCTTGACACACTTCTAATTCACGGGAAAATATCTGGCACTGTGGTGGTATCTATTTCCTAGAACATTGCATACGATCCGCTTGCAATTCTTAACCAAACCCTAATCAAAGGTAACTATTGTTGCCAGTTCCAAGTCTTCCGCATCCATAAGCAATCCTCCATAGGTAGATTAAACACAAGCGTTTAATTTACCCTGTAGGGGGCGTTCTTGACTCAGTCAGTACGTATACTGAAGTAGTTTAACTACATTCAAGTAAATACAGCTACAGTTCCTGACCTTAAAGACTCAAAAGACCTTTGATATTAAAGACACCCGTAGCACGTGCCGTTTCGGGACCTTTAAGCTGCTGCCTTTAGTCATGAAACGACTTGTAACGAATTGATGAAAATTTTCTGTGGCACCATTTCGCTTAGTATCTTGACAGTTGAGTGATTGGCAAAGAAACTACGCTTTGATGTTTAGTTTACGAATCACCGGTGCGAAATACACAAGTTATTTTTTGAGCACAGACGAAGACCTTGAAAATATAAGATGTGTAGTATTTTGAACATCGCGTGTAAATACACAAATATATTTATTTTGTGTACATCTGGACGAAATTGAGATAACACATAAAAAACAGAAATATCACAAAACAATATTTCAACAGTTATGTAAGTAAACAATATATATCAACTTCATTTAATGGACCAGTTATTTTATCCCAATGATATGAATAAGTTATGTGACAAAGTTTCAATAATAATGGGTCTCAACGAAATAAGCCGCAGTCGCAGCTTGCAACCAACTATAATATGATTTAAAAAACATACTAATTCAGAATAGCGGTTAACATTTATAATCTTGATCAAGATCTATGTAAACCCAAAATTGCTATCACTTACTGAAAGGCGAATAGAATTTATGTAAGAAAACAAAGGACTGTGTAATCCATATAATCGTTTTGGGTTTAAGGGTTAGCCCATTGTACCTACATGGTTGGGTCGTCATTTGATTCCTGATATTAATGTTATCTTCAAAATGTCTTATGCTGTAAACCCACGAGATCTTTTGAGTACTATTATCTTACTTATCCTTTGATGGCTACTTTCCGAACCAGCTTTAGCAGTTCCTAATGTCTAACACATATGATGATTCTTATGGGGCCTGTTGTTCTCCGCAATTATGATACCTAGTCTGTTTTCATTCGATGATTGATCTTATTCCCTTTATCTTCTTCCGGTGGAAAATCATCTGTTTAGGTATCACCCATCTGTTTATCGTAATAATTGTATTCCTTTTTTTCTGTATCTTTCCAAAGCGTATACATTACATAATGTGGTGTTACGTTCTCTAGTAAAATACTCGTATACTTACATTAAAGGGCTTTTAGAGCTATGTGTGTCGTTTAAACGTGTTATCAACCCTGTATCATGGTCAAATGAAATGATGGGTGGGACATAAAGTTTTACTTCTGATGAGGTACTTTGGCTTTGGGGTTTGGTCGGCTGGTACCCAACTTCATATTATTTTGTAGAAAATGCTAAATTAAGTACATATTATACATACATCTCCCATAAGGTCATGTTGCCCTAGTACGGTCAACAGCACATCACGGTTAACACTTGCAGTTTAATAATAGCACTTATGCCCCGACATAAGAGTGGTACAAAGTCCAAAGTGTTACGTCTGACGTGCTTTTGACTGTTCATCTGTAAATTATTCCCTTAATTTTTTTATGAGTGATTTTCGTATTCTTGATGACTGTACTTTAGACAATATTTCTGATTCACATTTTGTTAAGTGTGCGAATCGCCTACTAGTAATTCTTAAAGGGGTCAATTCGCAGTTCGCACGCGATTAAAATTCGTTCGGGCGAATCGACTACTACAAATAATATTATTTTTGAAAGTGGACGATTCGCACTTTCGTGCGAATTAATTTCCCGGCGAATCGACTACTAACCCTAAGAAACATATCCCCGGCTACTGTATCATAGTTTATATTGCAACTGTGATATATACCAAAAAGTTAAGTTGCCTTACATGTCAAAAACCGCTAATACATAAAAAATGTTTTAGAATCACAGAAAAAAACCTTATCCATAATAATTTATATATACGAGTTTAACAATTCTCGTATGTACAATTCTGTATATTCAATTTAATAAAAGTAATCCAAATATATGTGTGTATGCCACTAATTCTACACCGAATAACTTGCATAATCCAATCAATGCACACGGATATAAAACCTAAAACGAATGGTTTATTAAATATAGCAATCACATTGTACCGTTTTAATTTTTAATCTTCCGCAGTAAAAATTCAATTTTCAATTCGATGTTTCATTGGCATACGAGTGCAATATGAAAATCTCATCCAACTGTATGCCCGTTTTTAATAATAAACAGACTCGTGTTAGACCTGTCAGTTAATTTAATAGATACGAGTAAAACTGAAAAGTCAATCGAACGATAGTTAAAACACAAAGGTCTAAAATCGCGGTGGTCGTTGGTTCAATTCCTTCCTTGGATCTGGTTTATGGTGGGACTTCTACCATAATAGCTTAATACATTCAGTAACATTATAGTTTTGGCTATATTCAGGCAATATTAATGTGTTGTGACAGATACTCTCTGGTGAAGTGTCCCTCAGGGGTATATACTGCAGTGGCTTCTTTTTATCACGCCCGTTATGTGGCCTACCTATCAACGGAATAAAAGTACTAACCAACCAAATATTTTGTAACTAAACTAAAAATTTACTGAAACACAGTGCCCTTGGGTTACGACACGTAGCCTGTGTAACTATTCCTTAAACGACCCTTAGTTTCTAGTTGTCTAAGAACAGTGAGGCATCTTCACTGACACAGCTAGTTTATGTCGTGTGTCAAGTACATAATAAGTTGTCAGTCGAGAGAATTAAAAACTGACATTGATTCAAATCTAACTCAACTATAAAGTTTCCCATAAACATACAAAGAAGCCGAATAAATATCCGAACTGGTCTAATAAGAAAGTTAAAGTTTTGGTCGTCCCAAAAGCCAACATACTCTTTTGTGCATGTAATGAGTGAACAACATTTCGCTTAGTTTTGTTTCCTCTATTTCTCTTGTCTCTCTAATATAAGTTTGCATTTTTTATGTTTGTTCCAATTCCATGGATACTTCGTGATTTTCTAAGACAAGCGTCAGGCGGACAACCAAAATAAAATTGCATGCTCATGTCAGCCCAACGAGATGGAAAAATATGTATAGTGATCGTACTTCACTGGGATATCCACTGTACTGTGGCAGCTTGGAATAAACAACAATACCCATTAATGCTTATTTCAGAGGCAACATTCCCATTGTAAATGCGGCCCTTCTAACTCAAACATGGGGAGGTCACAATTTCACCTCTCGCTTAATGGCTCGCTTATATTGAGCCTGTTTTAGCAATGTTGGTTAAATTTATTTTTTGTTTATCTTTACTTATTGTTTTTAAGTAGCAAGGGCGGTGAATCCTACTAATCCTACTAATTTTATAAATGCGAAAGTCTGGATATTTGGATGTTTTATATTTGTTACTCAATCACGCCTAAACGGCTGAACGGATTTAGATGAAATTTGGCACACGTATAGTTTATAACCCGAATTAGGACAAGGGCTATAAAATTCCTATGGGAAACGTTTCTTCCCCGCGGGATATTTGAAAAAAGAAATTACGCGCGGGTGAAACCGCGGGCGGAAAGCTAGTGAATTTATAAACAGTCATACTTATATGTATGGATAACCAGATACCAGATGTACCCATCTAGTTATCTATAAATGATATTATGTATTTTTTTGTAATTTTATTAAAAAAAATAGATATAATTAGTTTATACGTTGTCTTACTTATATACAATACTAGCAATGATTTGGGACTAAAATGATTTAAAAAATTAACGTATCTGTAACTCAGTTTGTTGCTAGATGGCGCTGTTTGTATTTGTTTCAAGAATATTTGAAATCAATAATAAACTTTGATATTAATATTCTGAAACCGTATCAGCGGGTCTAAGATTTAAGATAAGTTTGCCATCAAAGCCATCCCTTCCTCAATCAAAATATTCGGAAATTCGTAGCCTCTATAAAATAATCCATCGTCCGTTATAAAGGCCTTTCGTAATACTGTTAATCCTCGTAAAACACGTCTTGAGGACTGTACGGATTGGACTCCTGATTCTGTTAGAATTGGCTTTTAACTGTGTGTAAGTACTTTACAGACTATACGCTTGAAGTACTTAGATAACGGCGTACTGGGTGTCAAAGCTGGGTTGGCTTCAAGGCGCAATTACACTGTGACCCAATTCCAAGCGCAGTTACTCTACTATCCGACAACTTTTATTGTAATCGACGTTCTAAACCTTTACGAGCTAACTTTGGTAGCTCGGCTTCAATATTCATTCGATAAACTACTTATGTACAGTCAAAAGCACGTCAGACGTAACACTTTGGACTTTGTACCGCTCTTATGTCGGGGGCATAAGCGCTATTATCGAACTGCACGTGTATACCGTGATGTGCTGTTGACTGTACATTTTATGTTTCTGGTGATAAAAAGTAAAGTCTGCAAGAAAATAAAATTCGGCAATTATTGTCCCATTGTAGGTCCTATTGTTTCAATTAAGATATCATTGAAGTCGATATATAGTTATACTAAAAGGTAGGTATGTATTATGCACAGAAATCTAAATAATTAATTAGATTTCTGTGGTATTATGTAATCACAAACATGAATATTCAAAACAAAAACGACTCGAGGACTGAACCATGGGTCGAACTAAATGGTACTTGGACCGTATAACCGCCAAGGCAACGCGTAATTTCAAAATACAATGCTAAAAATATTATTCGGGATTTAAGAAAATGGCCTTTGATCAATCACTACTACTGAATCTTTGTGGGACATTTCATTCGAACAATTTACTTTGATACAATTATCAGCTCATTTGAGCTTCTAGTCTTTGATTTCCGAGGCTATCTTAATGCCGGATGCTATTTTCGACACAGACGAAACAAACTTTGCCCGACCCGAAGATTGAACCTAGTACCCCGAGGTCATTAAGGGCGCTACCTAAACTTTGAATCAACAAAGCTTCGCTCTGTATAATTTGTCTTTGTAATTGATTCGATGGAACATTGTTTTTGCTTTATCTTTAAAAGTCTTAGTACTTGTTGTTCACATTGATTCGCGGGCGCGGTGGCGGGCGCGGTCACAAAATATCAAACACATGGCGTAATATTCAAGTGTTTGCGTACAAAACGCACGTGCGGGCTAACTAGCGATCGCCGCATCGGCCTCGCGGCAATATCAAACGCGTGAGACGTTTGTGAGTGTTCACATCGAAACCGCGGCGGAGCGCGCGAATTTCTCACGACTTTAGGTAAGTTCAACCAGTTTGAACTTATCGCTAAAAACGATAGGTATATCCAAACAATCATATAGGATGTTCTCGCAAATTACATACTATATAAAGTATGAAATTCACACATACCGTTCTCTTTGTTTATTACTTTCGTGCACAAAAAGTCTAATTTTTTTGCATCTCCCACTTGAGGTATGAATTTTTCGGTTTAAAATAACAGATCATCGTCCATGTTTAAAATCTCTGACAACACATCACACTCGCGCAAACGCCTGGCGGCCAATGTGAACACAAACCCGCGACGTCTGCCGCGCCCGCACTCGCCACCGCGCCCGCGCCTTCTACGTGAACAAGCACATAGTTCGCAAAATCCTATAATTTAGTTTATTCGCAAATACGAATACTCTTCTCGTACATTATGACGGGTCTGTCTCAAAAAGCTATTTGTATAATAACTTAGCATTTTGAAAAGATCCACACAGACCCTCGCTAACTCGTCGTTGTTTGAGAGAACAAATACTGAACAAGCAAAACTATAACTTTTCTACGCGACCTAATTAATAACTTGGTTGTATTCAGTTTCGAATTAGGAAAAAGAATTGTGCTGTCATATTTTTCAACTAAGCGCAGAGCTATTTCAACTAAGCGCCAAAAATTGATAATAAATCTTCTTATTCCAAGGGTTTAATTCCGACCTATTGAAGGCGCGCTTGCATCATGATCCAAGAATTAGCAAAATTGAAACTATTGCTCTCTTTTTGTAAGTCCAGTGTTGTTGAGTTTGCAAAAATCGTTTATTTAAAAGTTGTTGTTTTTGAATGCACGGTTTTGCTAAACAGATCGTAGCTGATTATTTTAAACTTTGAAAGTTTCTTTAAAAACAAATTTTGTTGCCTTTTAGGTATCTATGATTTTGCAATTTACGATTATGATTTATTTAAAATTTTAAAGCAGCGCTAGCGTGCTTTCAAATTGATCTTACGGTACACGCGGCTTCATTTCGGAAATACGTACCAATGGTAGGTGTTCTAATTATTTTAACGATAACGATGCGGTGGAATCTTGTACTCGTAGTGACGAAGTTGTACACTTACCCAATTATGGCACATTTACCATGTCTCTACCCAATTTCCAAAGACAAAAATAGGCCTTTCTTTCCATAGATTAACCTGGATCTCAGTCTCACACGGTCCAGTGGCCACAACCACGAAACACCGCCCCCTGCATATTTCCTGCAGTTTTTATGCATTGTTTATGGACTCGTCGTACTAGGTCGACGATAGTGACGGCCACACGCTGATTTTAGCTTAAGGTGGCAACGTGTAGCTCGTGTGTGGTCAGTTGGTCACCCTAAGATATCAGAAGAAGAATCAGTATTTCCGTTTGAAAATAGTAAAAGCTCAAGTCATCGCGAATTGAATATGGTTTTCGCTAGCCTTGGAGTATTTTTGTCATAATTTAAATAACTCACAATTCGCAACAACATATTCTTACAAATTTCTTTTGCTTTTAATATTAAAAATATCTATAATAGTTTCAGTTCTTCAAACTTGACAAAATATTACAAAGGCAAATGCCCGAACATAAATTTCCATACAAAGGCAATGCACCAGCTATCCTTTGAATTTGAATGAGTATGAAGCGAATGTCTGGTTCTACAAGAAAGCAATAAAATGCGCCATATGGAGTGACGCCAAGCTTGAACCCTTGAACAGGGTTTTGTTAGGGAACAAAATACAAATAAAATCTTTTACACAGTAAGATGACTCATGACATGACATGAACACGACTTAAAGATTATATAAATGGTATAATAGTCTTTTTTATGATAAAATCAGCAATTTTATTTGTTCATCGATGATACTTCTTCTAGTGCTGTATCTTAAATAGTCAGCCTCAAATCAATAAACATAATAAAGCAAGGATACATTCATTGAAATGAAATACTAGTTTTAATACACCATAGTCACCGACCATAAGATTTTTCTTGTCATAGTTAAGTTTATAACAACCTACACAATAAGACACAAGAAAATTAATTATTTATAAAAATACTAAACTATGTTTATCTACTAAAAATATATACAAAAAAGCGTGTTAAAAAGAACTAAACATACTTATAAATAAAAAACATAATTGAAATACTCTAATTATCCCCGGAACACAAATCTAATCAAGCACCATAGAATTCTCAGCGAGCTTTGATTTAGGTTTTGTTTGCGTTCCATCAGTATTCACCGTTGTGTTTCTAATTGCGTTCCCGATTGTTGTTTACGCTGTGTACAGCGCTGCTTTTGTTTAAATTTTCTATCAGCCCGAGGTTTAAGTTTAAGTGCCAATTAACCACTCAACGCCGAACCGGCACTCGGGTGCCGCATAACAATAGATTTTCTATTGTGTCTAGTAATCCGGGGCTAGAAGGATTAAGTGAATTATTTCTTTGACTACCCGTCTTTGAACAAAATTGGAGTCATACTGAAGAAGATATCCGTAAAGTCTAGTCTATTTTAGTGATTCTAAACTATCCCGAAATGGTCATTATGTCTCACCTTTGAAAAAAGAATATGAAGATGCCTATCATACAAAAAGGTTTTAAGCATAATGTTTCTTCATTGTCATCTTCATCGTAACTGTTGTATAGTAACCCTCAATTTATTTCTATCGACGCCTTGCTGGCTTAAAAATCGGGGAGTAACAAGTCTACTCATATCTTGAATGCCATAAGGCTCGAAAAGAAATAAAAAGTAAACCTAAAATGTTGACCTTACTGTCTCCTCTTTATGTGGCTTGTCTCCGGCCTTAATAATGCTAATTAGAGAAACCTAATGTCACACAAAGCCTCTCAGACAGAAATGGAATCTGCGCAATGACACGTCTCGCTGTTGTCTTCACAGTAATAAGGGGCAGGCTGGCTGGAACAAATGCACATTCGCGCTGTTGTGAGTACTACTTACATAGGCGGCTGTCTTTGCATAGTAAAAATAATATACAGTACGTTAACTTCATAGAAACGCACCGCGCGCGGCTCAAACCCGTTTCTCAATGTAACTAAAGAGATTTTGTATGTGTGTGCGTGCGGCGACGCATACTCGTACATACTGTGTCGCACACATACATAAAAGCCACGCGCGATGTAGTGTATGAATATAACGTACTGTGTAGTTTTTATACTATGGTCTCTGTGTGGAGCCATGTGGTTTTTATATGTTTTGATTATAATCTGAGAACTAGGTGTGGGTTAACACTGACGTGTGTAACTTCTTATGTCATATTCGGATTATATTCGGTCCGGATGGATGGATTATGAAGGATGGAATGTTTTGTTGTTTAAATACAAATAAAACATTCTGACACACGAGTAAATTCTAGCTCTATCAAATACGCCATCATGCCAGTCAATAAGTTAAAACTTTATGAATGGAGAACTTTGATTAAACACTTATAAATAGGAGTGTATCAGTTATTAGACACCTGCCTTATTCGTGCTAAATGTGTTGTATAATAGGGAAATCACATGCCATTTACATGGTTTATTTACACTTTGTCTGGTTTGTCACAAGTTTCGAAATTTTCCTAACGAGTACAATGATAGGAATGACTGCAAATGAATTTGGATTTCTTCCAAAGTGTACGCAACCTTTTCTTTACTGTTTTATGCTCATACATTTCCTGTTTTTTTTTTCGGAGTCGTTTTAAATTGGTGCAGAATTCCGAGAAATCGACAGTCCCAGTTTCGCTCTGTAATCGTTTTAAAATATCGCAAACCGACAATTCGACAAATTTCGGCAAATCGACAGCGCCTAATCCGGATGATGACTTTGTGTTCGATATTAATTGCTTCGATCACAACAAATAAATCGGGGAGAAAGACTCGCGTCACAAACTTCCAAACTAAGTATTCACAAAGGGATTGGAACTTGTAAAACTCGTCTAATAACGAATCGTCTTCAAGTCTCCGTGGAACAACCAGAGAATTAAGTTACACGAACAGATTTACAAACTTCATGCAACAATCACAATATTATAAAGCCTTGATAATGCTCACGCTTTGTCGGATACAATGTTTTCAAGTGGGGCGGGCAAGTATCATACACAAGGCTAGGTGACAGATCAATATGCAGGCTAAAAGCCAAGCACACAAATGTAATAGTGGATTATATCTTGGTGTGTTTGAAAGATGATAGTTAATTACAAAAAGGATGTATGAAGTGCTTAGAAAGGAACTTAGAAGAGAGAGTGAGAGATAATGACAAGTGAGAAAAGGAAAGTGCCAGATAAGTTAGAAGACTAGCTTATAGCAGGATTTAAATTGAAGTGGTAAAAGCGTTAAAAATGGCAAAAACGTAAAGTGCTATAACTGTTTTCCAAACCAGTCTTTATTTAGTTATATACTCGGAATCCCTTCGAAGCTGAATAAGAAAAGAAAGGGGAAGAGACATTCTTTGTCAAAGTTAAACCTTTTAATATAAATGACGCGTATGCACTGAAGCAAAACAAAACACCCAATCCCAAAACGCGTGTGAAAGCTGTCCATTAATTAAATAAAGACGCGGCAATGATACCCGCAAATGAACAGGGGCTGCGAGCAAATATTGTGACGTCCCGACGCCATCATTAATCAGCCTCAGTTATTGCGCATCGGGCATTTGTCTTGGAGTACTCGGCTCCTTCTAAAGCGTTTCGGCTTTCGTCTTCTTATTCGATGCGAGCGTGTCGGGTACTCTCTAATTATAGCTGTTGGAGAACGCAGTGTTTCATTTTACTAGTCTATGGTTTTTTCAATATTATTCTGATACAGTTTTTTTTTATTTGTCAACTAAAGGAGTTTATAAACATCATTATCAGCCTCTGTTATTGCGCATCGGGCATTTGTCTTGGAATATTCGGTTGCATTTGAGAGCGTTTCAGCTTTCGTCTTCTTATTTGGAGCGTGCGTGTCGGGTAAGGTCTAATTATTGTTGTCTAGCTACTGGCGTAAGCTGTTTTTCATTGAACTAGTCTATGATGTTGCCGACATTCTAGTTATTTATGGTATTCTAAAATTTAAGCTGTAATCTTGTATTAAATCCAGTTTTTTAGTTTCAAACTAAAAGAGTTACAAACTATTCAAATACATTATGTGCAGTTTAGGTTCACATAACAAAATTTGTCTGGAGCCTAGTAGAACAGCTACATTTTAATATAAAAGGATGTAACGTTTTAAGAAAAGTTGCTGTTTTAGAAAAGTTTTAAGCTAAACTTGAGTGTTAATATATCTCCTCGGATTCCAGCCATCGCGAAGCCAGCATAAGTATCCAAAAGAAGTAGTTCATTGATGATCTATTTGAAAAAATAATACAATACCATTGGCATATGGTAATTCCCTAATACACAAGTACGTAACATGCATGTACCGTAGATTAGTAACACCTCCCACATTTCTGTGAAACTATTTGCGAGCTGCACTAAAAGCGGGCGGCGTTTAACCTTAGGAAGGCAACAGGGGTGACCCGTCACCCCACTACTCGATAAAAGTGTCAATATTTAGTTGGTATTGTTTCTGTCTAATTCTAACGCTCAATCTATTCTCTGATTGGAGTGGATGCAATCAGTCGCACGCGTCAACGTGTCGCGGTAAGTTGTTGTTTTTGTTATATTAACATTACTGGGGTGACTTATCACCCCTGTTGCTATTTACGTAAGTATTTCTTTTTGTAAAACTGTAATAATTGTTTGATTTCATCAATTCTATGGTGTTTTATATTGACGCTAAACATCCGAAAACTCCTGCCAATAAGTTCCGGAGCAGTTATTTGAAGAAATTAGCCTTACAATTGGCGGAATCGCACATGAGGCGTCGTTTGACTACAAATTTGCTACGAGAATTAGGAGTCACTTTACGTGATATTCTAAATATAAACCCGGAAACTCCTGAAGGTGAGCCCCCTGTAAAATTGCAAAAACAAGCAAGATGTGCACTTTGTCCAAGAAAACGGGACAAAAAAGTAAAAACTTTTTGCACAAAAAGTCTTCAGCCCGCTTGCACTGAACACCGTAAGGATATTTGCTTGAACTGCATTTAACACAAAAAAAAATACCAAATTAAGAATACCATAATTAATACTTTTTCGTGTTATTAGTAATTGTATAAGTAATTGATCTTATAATAAATAACTTTCGTTTTTATACAAATTGCTGTTATTATTTGAGTTTAAAAATAAGGGGGTGATGCGTAACCCCTGTTGCCATTTATGTATGTAAAAAAAGTGTTGCCTGCCGAAGGTTAATTTGCAGTTTACTGTAGCATGTGTACTATCAGATACCAGTTGCCCAACTACTAAGTAATTCAGGTCTTTAAATTGAAATCCATCCTGAAGTTAGCGCACTGAGGAAGACTGGGCGAATACACTGAACTGATTCGCGAAGTTCGTCTTGAATTTTCTATAGATTCAGTTATGTACTAGATACTTTTAATGTTCTAAGGTCCGCGCTGGGTATAATGGCTACAGACAGGAGATGAAACTTTAACTGAATGGCTACGTCTAGGATTCGTGATGTAACCGTATCCCAGGAATAATGTCTTTATTTTGTTTTCTTTGTGGTCAGTAGTAGAAGAGTGTATGTAAAAAAGTCAATGTATCTACTACTCCTGGTGCATAGATCGCTATTATTTATAACTATTACCCTTTACTGACTGCCCTGTTGATAATCGGATTCATATTTATAGAACGGACTAGGTTCTCGAACTCCTAGAGTCACAAAAAGTGAAATATTTAAAGTGTCATATTATGTACTAACTACTAAGTATATTACAATTAATCGTATACAGTTTATTTAAAACATAAATGAAGTCAATTAAAATCATACCCCATACTAAACAAAATCACAGATTATTAAATACAGTTTTTGTTTTGAAAGTAACTTATTTTTCAAGCAATGAATAATATAATAATGCAACACCACGTACATTGATTTAGGTTCATTCAATCAATCTGACAATCTTAATAAACGTTAGATCATTGAAATAGTGGGTTAATTTATTTATATTTAACTTGCCTTTCAAAATAAAGCAACGGCGAATTCACTTACTCAAGCAGCAATTAAATTAATCGTATAATTTATTACTATTACTTTGACAAACAATACGGGGTTAATCCATTTCCGTGTCCCCTTCCTGTTGGAATTGGGTCAAGGTAAGGGAGATTCAGAGACTAGTCCCTAGGTGAGAATAAGTAAGAGTAGAACCACATTAATTTAAAGCATTTACAACATATAAACATTTTAAAGGCCGGCAACGTACTTGTGACTCCTCTGGTGTTGCGGGTATTTATGGGCGGCGGTGATTGCTTACCATCAGGTGACCCGCATGCTCGTTTCCTCCCTCTAACATAAAAAAACATGGCAGCGCGGAATCGCACTGTGCTTCTATCCTTTTTTATCTCTTGGAACAGTCAATTGCTAGAGCTACAAAGAGAGCTCCCGGACGACCGCACGAATTTTGATTCCGCAGTAACCGTCTTAGAATTCGTGATGGCTTTAGAGTCTTATTGACTCTTCCTTTCTTTCTCCGAGCGTTTTGCCTAATTCGTGTCAGATTACTACTGTGATTCAAGATTTAGCAAGTAGGTACAGTTACTTCACTGCTATTTGCCATTTGTAACCTTTACAGACTTCTCAGTCAAGCTGGTGGTAATAGAGAAATCTATGGCGCGGCACTTCCACTATTGTTTTTTTAACTTTAAAATAAAATAACAAAAAAATATAAAAATATCAATTTTAATTTAATGTAAAAGTTTACTTGTAGATACGCCGTAATATAAATATAAATTATTATTGATAAAATTACTGATTTTTTTGGTGACAATAATTTACAAAAATTCTACTTACGTGTATGATTTAGTACAACAAAAATTGTTTGTAAAATAATTCCTTCGCGCCCTTCCCGTTGAAATTGGGTCGAGGTGTGAGGAAGATTATTTCAAGGCTGGTCCCCGGGTGGGAATAAGTAAAGGTTTTCTCTGAATACGTACCTTCTGGAATTCTTGATGACTCCGGAGCCTCGCTGACTAGTGACTATGTTAATATGTAACGAGTGCGGGTTGAATGGAGGAAATAATAATAGGTTGGGTCTCATTCATTTCTTTTTCTTTTTTGTACAGACGCAGTGGCCTGACTCATGGTGGATCTTTAAAATTATGCGATTATTATGTTATGTGCTTAGAAATGAAGTTTTGTCGCAATTATTAAATAACCTTCCTCAAACCTTAACCCGATTTCAAAAGGAAGTCGAATTATATTATTAATGTGAGTTATATGTCTAATAAAATACTACTAATAAAGTTGTTACTTTCTTACCTATTATCATCACGTAAGGCAAACAATTTTTACATGATGTTTGTCCTTCTAACCTACTCCTCTAGCGCAAGAGGAAGGGCCTACCAAACGCCCCATTCATATCAATTTATTAGAAACCATAAAAATAACAACGACGCCCGTAACTTGAAACACCCTTGATTTTATCAGAAAACTTTACTTTTAGGGTATTTATCAATATCTTATCTTTGTAGGCAATAGCCCCTGAAATACGATTACAAAAAGGCACTCCTTGATATAAGAGCCTCTCTATAACTTTGACCCTTAGTGTAGGTAGAGGGTCTTAAAATCGATGATGAACAAAAACGTTGTAACATTACCTTAAGAAAACTTTTTCTTTTAAACTGTCACGGGAGTCATTAGGCAAGTCAAAATTTTAGTTTAATTACTTATATTTTTTCATGATAATGTTATCAAATAAATGTTACGTAACGTTATAATTTTTGATCCTAAGGCATTGTCAAGTTTCTGAAAATCTGAATATTCTGCGTAATTGAACAATCCCTACTAATATTATAAATGCGAAAGTGATTCTATCTGTTATGTAAAACTTTTAATTTGACTAAAAAAAACTTTATTAATCTATTGTACTACCAAGATAGAATCATTTAACTGCGGGAAAACAACAACTAAACAGTCATGCAGTATACTCGTATTAACTGCTACTATTGTATTTATTATGTGAATGTGTGGAAATCAGCGAACTAAAATGACAATAGTAAAGTTAGAACATCTTAAATGAAAACAGTAACTTTACACTAATAAAACTTTTATTTTGTTGCAGGTACTAACGAAGTTCTCGCATGCTTCTGTCATGATTATAGTATAAGGTAAAGTAACAAGATGTGTTAATGAGTTTCATAACACGAGAATGAACGTCGTGTTTGTCGCCTAATTCTTGCAGCAATTAGTGTTCTGTGTACCTTTATAATTTCTAGGAAGACGTAATCTATTCTTTTGAAACCAAGACGAAATCAGGCAAGAGTTTATAAAAGTGAATGATAGGAACTACTAATAGGTTTAGTAAGTGATGTTTCATTTTACTATATGTATATAAATTTTTAAGTTGTTTTCTCTGATTTTATTAAGATTGACTGTTCGTGGTACTCCACTCTAGTGGTCTCACATCAAAGCGACGGTAGTGCCAGATGACTGATATCACATGTCAAACATTTTTTAATTTGTTTCTGATATTTAAAACACCACCGTGGCTTGGAATGTACATTAAACTGTTGGCCCTGCGCCTGATCTCTCTTCGGTCGTGTGATCTTATGAGGTTTATTATTTCTATTAGAGTGAGTAATTGAGAGTGCACTACATAAGCTTGCGCTTTCATTTGTGCTCTATAATAAATATATCCTACGAATTGTATTGATGTATTTTATTTTGTAATGTATTTTTTTTCATTTATGTTCTTAGAGTAAAATTGTTATTGGTAGATGCTGCCTCTTTCCGTGACGGATTCTTATCAGAATGTAGCTTTGGTTTTCTAAGATTTTACGTTATATAGCAGCTTATTATTTTGTATTTGATATAATAAAAATATTCCAAGCTCTTTTTTATAGAATGTATATTTACTCTATCCCTCAAATAAGCCTCAAGGCAGAAAAAAGATCGACGGTTGGACGAGTTTACTCAAAAGGTGCCTATTCATTATATTAATTTAAAAACATATTACATTCAAAGTACATAATATTTGCTTGGAAATTGAGAAGGCAAAAAAGCCTTGGCATTGCATATGAGAAAAGTTGAAGAGGAACGCTTAATACGAATTCCGGGAATAAGTTAGTAAGTACGCATGATAAAAACCGAAAGAGTTTTTAATATCTCGGACACGGTTTTTACAAGAAAATACACTTAGAGCTTAACGGAGACAGGATTAATTTTGTAATATTTTCACTCAAATCTTCATTGTTATCGTTGAATTATGAGTGTAGTGACTAAGTAGATACCCATATACTCTAGCAATAATATGTTTTTTTTTTTCAAAGGAGTAAGCTTTTTATTTACTTCGTCATTGAACGTAGAAACATTATTATTTTTATGTTGTCAGTGCTTTCTTTAGGTTAAATAAAATAGTCTTCGTTTAACACTTTCCCACGCGGCCAAGATTAGCAATGTCTCATTAGTTTGTTGATCCATCCCACCCCTGGTGTTGTTTTAATTACTTCGGCACTTTGAAGAATCCTCTTAATGTAATACACATTTGAAACTCGAATCATATCCCACTTCCTATATTTTTTCATCCATCCATCCATCAGTATTTTATTGAAGCAGATAAATTAAAGACCAGATTCCAGTTCAGAACGTACTGCTGGAATTGTTGGTAATTTTGATTAACTTTGTGTTTGTAACAATTTCTTTCGTGAAGAATACATTCATTATGCCCTTTAGTTTTACTAGAAGAGTACGCTTCACGAGGCTTTTATTAAAATATTAACATCAGCTCGGGTAATACCGTTTCATTCAGCGGCTCGGCAAAGGTCGGGTTATTTATATGGGCAACTCTCGTGTTCAAATATCGTTGAATATGTTTTGGTTAAAGATACTTTATTTTCTCATAAGAATACAATAATTCACTTACTGAGAAACTTAGAAATACAGTTTAACATGAATTGTATGAGCGACATGGGCTCCACTAAAATTATTAATAAAAAGTCGGTAGTCTAATATGTTAACGACCTTTTGTATCAGAGCACGGTGCAGTTTCTGTTATTTTTGCAAATATAAACATTTTTGTGTTCATGTCATGAATCATTTCAATCATTTATGTGCGATGCTATCGACTCTCAAAAAAGTTGCGGATTCCGTCGTTATTGTAATATATATTAAAGTTTTTTTTTAATTTCCAAAGTAAAATCCCTAATAATGTTATTTTTCTGCCTTGGCGATGTCGCCATAGGAGCAGGCCTGGCTACATCTGACATTCGAAGGTCGCCATATTGAGTATACATGGCGTCTCGACAATCAGTTTGATAACCAGCTAGCTATACTCATTGCTCTGGATATGCATATGTATATAAATCACGAGCGTTTAAAACCATACGGTAAAATTTTTTGGAGTCTCCGTAGCAGAATCAATTTTGTAGAAAAATATTCACAGACCCATCTTCAACAAAGTGACTGTAAGCAAAACCAAGGGTCATTTAACCAGGTCACATCCCAATTTGAGCGAAAATTTAACGTGATTGTTGAGTTACAAGAGGCAATCGAGCGCAGGAAATAGGCTTCGGTGCAAGACGGGCAGTAGTTTAGCCGGTGTTCCTCAGGGGACGAATTTGGGGCCGCCTCGTAGTGTAATAAAAAGTCCACAGGTGCCCCACAGGTAAAGAAAGTTTATTTTGCGGGATCGATAACGTTCACTTTGTGAATTACTGAACGTGTATCGACCGTATTAATGTTTTAGTTAGTGCTATAGTTTCAACACTCGATGAAAAAAATAATAATTATCTTGCTAAACAATAACTTTAGTATTTGACGTGTTTCTGTTTATATATTTAAACTTAAAGAAAATAAATTGAAAAGTTGAACAGAGACAATATTCTGTTGTCGATTTCACTATAACGACGGTGGTCATATTGACCACTACTTCGGATGCCACATAATGGACTCTATCCTATACCCGTTTATAAAAAGCAATTTTTAGAAGACGGTCAAGTAATTCCGTGTGCCTTTCGGGTAAATTGGAACTCCGAATTGTCTATTTCAAACAGAGTGTTTGTAGATTAAATTAAAGCCTTTTCGTTAGTTCTTGGACTTGTGTTATTCATATGCTATTTTAAATGTGAAATTGTCTTCCTTATTAATTAAAACCATAAAAAATTATTCAAAATATTGTGATTTAATGTCAAACAGTATGGTGGTCAGTTTTACAGTATTTAACCGTTGTCGGCAATAATTACAAAATCCATGATAATATTTATCTAATCCCAAAACAAGTGACAGTATTGAAATCCTCGAGAAACGATTGCGAGTCAACACGCTCCCATCAATTACACAGAAACTCCACATAATTTTAATCCACATAAGTAATATGTGTGCAGCGAATTAATACATTCGCGTGTATGCACAGAATGCAATATGTAAATTCATTCGAAACCTCTGCTCATACACGCCTGGAATGCAAACCACCTCGGATACACTCGCCGACAGAATTGCATTAGTAAAACTGCGTGTTTACAGATTTAACCGCGGACTTCTGTGTTTAAAAATCTATACAGATGGCGACGATTCACTTCTCAACCATCACACGAGATGGTTAAGGAGTCGGCTATTACACGAGGAGGTCGCGTGTTTGATCACCGCAAAAGCACGTCAGACGTAACACTTTGGACTTTGTACTACTCTTATGTCGGGGGCATAAGAGCTGTTATCGAACTGCAAGTGTTAACCGTGATGTGCTGTTGACCGTACAAACATTGCGTGCATTAACAAGAACATGTGTGTGTGGGTCTGAGTGTTTTTTTTGTTAAATAATTATGTATTTTTTTATGTATTTACAAGTATAAAGTAAGTAGTAAGTGCACAAGTATAAATGTTGTCCATTGTCTTGTGTCATAGTACTTGTTCCGGTATCCATAGTACAAGCTAATTGTCAGATTCTGAAAAATCATTTTATGGTATTGAATAATAATTTTCTTTGTTATTCAGAAAGTTTTAGCACTTTGGTAGCTGATTGTATCCTAATATGTATAATCAGATTAATCTAATACCAGTGTTTGACACTGATGTCCTAGCAGAATATATAAAGCAAAAAGTGTTTTATGAAGGCAGATATTTTTAATGAAGATCATCGAGAGTTTTGTTTAATGGAAATTACTTATGAAACGTTTTATATAAACATGTTACAACTAAAATGACAACTTAAACGGCTACAATTTTAAACCGATTTTTTTATTACTTTACGTTCCTTTTTAAGTTGTTTTATTTAGGGAGTAAGTTATCGCGTAAACATCAGATACATACCACAATATGAAACAAATAATAAAATAAATGCAATATGTAAATTGATCCGCAACCTCGACCCACGCGCCCGGAATGCAAACCGCGTCTGAACTACACTCGCGAACAGAGTTGCATAACGTATTGAAATGGGGAAGGATTTTTACTTGGCTACTGAACTATATTAACGGAATCAAATGGACTGTATTTAAACTGCCGACAGCCGAAACGGCGTTCGGGAGAACTAGATTTAAGAAAACTTCGACGTCTTTCTGTTGCGTTTTCGTAAAATATTTTTAGACAAATTTAAATTTTAAGCATAAATACAAGCTGTCATATTGTGCTAGTAGTTAATACTTTCCTACTTTGTATATTTGAAATAATATGCCGTTAATTATTGTTATAGATACGGAAATTAAGCTAGTTTACCAAATACGAAATCTTAAAATTATTTAAAAAATGTAAAGCGTGAAAGGAAAACATTTTGGGATACAAATGTAGTATTTTGGGAGAATTAGACTTGTTAAGAAGTCAGAGTAACTTGAACAACTTTCAAATGAAAACGCTTTCGTGATTGTAAGGAAATTAGCGTCGAAACAGATAATTTAGGAAGTAATTAAGGTAGGTAACTTTTTGCCAAAGTTATAACATAATAATCTGTGACATAACTAGATTAGCCACATTATTATTATAGCGAGAAGATTTTAAGAGAGCCGAACGGGTTATATTTTTTTTTAGAAAATGCAGTAAATAAATCGGGTAATTTAGTTATTTACTTAATTCTCAGGCTTATAAAATCTCATAGCCACATACCTCTAGACTTGAACACTGTATTCTATGGAATGTTATTCTATTGTTTCATAAATATTTACATAAACATGATTACATTAAACTAAGTAGTTTAAAAATGGTAAACTCAGTTTACGTCATTGTCAAAAAAGAATAGAACAGAATAAGGCAGTAGGCTTAAATTAAGGTCAATCCTAACTGTGAGGCCTCGGCCTCGAATTTCGCGGCAGCGGGAGCGGCTGCGCACGCAGGCGCACTGCGGTCACCGCTTGACGCGGGCCGTCAAGAGCTGTACAATGCGTGCGCTCCCGCTTCCGCTGCCGCACCGCTGCTCGCGAAATTTGAGGCCAAGGCCTAAAGATTACATTAAATGCTCATCAACAGACCGAAATCCACGCTTGAATCCATCATCATCACATCACCATCTCAGAACGAGTATAATTTAACTCTTTCTTTTCATCTAAAAAGAGCGTATAAATATTAAAAGGGTTTAAAACTGACTAATCAATGTGCTTTCATTCCATTGGTATTCAAATGACGTAATTAGCGATAATTGCTTTTATCAGAGTAGTGACCACAATTGGTCCCTCACCGCAAATACCGACGTGCAAATTAATGCGAATTTATGAATGATTAAGATTGTGTTAATTTATTTTTGTTTATAGGTTTTAATTGTTTTTGTTAAGTTTTAAGGTTCACTTTGAAGGAGGTCGACGGTTTAAATCGGATTTGTATACATTTATAGGTTTTAATTAATGTTTTTGTTAAGTTACTTCTGTAGTTTAAAAATGGTGAAGAGACTATTGTGTTAATAAAGGTATTGAAAGAACCCATACTTAAATAACTAGGTTATGGTAAAAGGCCCTAGTGGCTGATTTCACAAAATACTTTAATCAGAGTAGGTATACATCTGTAGTACCAATGCTTTATATTAATAAACCACTTGAATTGCTTTCCAACAAGATATTTTACAAAATGATATAAAACAAAGCCTTATTTTGTGTAGCAACAAAACATTCTAGGACACTTGTTCCAATCTACAGAAAAATAATTAAATGGCTTCTGAAAACGCGGTCCGCAAGTCGAAACAAATTGAAACAAAAGTAGACAATAGCCGGGAACAAATTGCGGGGAAAGTAATTAGAATGTAATCAAAAGCGACGATAAGCCGGCTACATTGAATGGTGTCCCAGTGACGGACATTATCGAGCCGGGACGCTTTCGAAATGGGACACTGTCTGGTCTGATTACGCGGTGCCAATTGCTTTATTCATTGCTGTTATAACGACTTAAATATTTTTTATTACTATTTTGCGGTGATAATGTAAACCCACTAAAGTAAGAACTTAAGGGTTCACATTATTTTCATATCATACATAACTAGATTTAGGGCGATTAAAGGATCACGACAAAGTATTATTCTGGCCTTTCAAGAATAGGCATCTTATTTAAACTTACTAATATTTTACATAACAAGTCGCATTTATAATATTAGTATGTATTTATTTTGGAACACTGGCCTAGCGCGGTACCGTAATAAGTTATAAGTAGTATTTATAAAGAAGTAAATGTGAAAGTAAGGAAGTTGTTCCTTCGCAAACATTTAGTATTGAGGTCAAGATGCAGATCTTGAGTACTATACACAAATAATACGATCATTACTAAAGCAGTTGAAACGTATATTCCCATAATACATTCGATAACAATACCATTTAGAAGCGAGCAGGAAATAAAAATGTGAACAATTTGCAACCCGGAAAACGCACAAAAAGCAAAACGCAAGAAAGCCAAAAGAAAAGGCTCTTGTTTTCGTAGCGAGGCATTGTAGCTACGGCGTAGCACTGTAGCTCCGTAGCACTCCGCGCGGCTACATGAATGATACATCGTACTGTCGCAAACATAAATGAATAATAAATAATTAATGTATGCTTGACGACTATCAACGATTTATTTTCATACTTTCTTACTTTTGAGGCTCAGTAATTTTAAATAAACAAAAGATGTTTCTTTTGTATAATTGTCCCTTGAACAAATATTTCGTATATTTTGTGAGTAGTACATTTTGGGATACAAATAAGATGCCTATTCTTGAAAGGCCAGAATAATACTTTGTCGTGTTCCTTTAATCGCCCTAAATCTAGTTATGTATGATATGAAAATAATGTGAACCCTTAAGTTCTTACTTTAGTGGGTTTACATTATCACCGCAAAATAGTAATAAAAAATATTTAAGTCGTTATAACAGCAATGAATAAAGCAATTGGCACCGCGTAATCAGACCAGACAGTGTCCCATTTCGAAAGCGTCCCGGCTCGATAATGTCCGTCACTGGGACACCATTCAATGTAGCCGGCTTATCGTCGCTTTTGATTACATTCTAATTACTTTCCCCGCAATTTGTTCCCGGCTATTGTCTACTTTTGTTTCAATTTGTTTCGACTTGCGGACCGCGTTTTCAGAAGCCATTTAATTATTTTTCTGTAGATTGGAACAAGTGTCCTAGAATGTTTTGTTGCTACACAAAATAAGGCTTTGTTTTATATCATTTTGTAAAATATCTTGTTGGAAAGCAATTCAAGTGGTTTATTAATATAAAGCATTGGTACTACAGATGTATACCTACTCTGATTAAAGTATTTTGTGAAATCAGCCACTAGGGCCTTTTACCATAACCTAGTTATTTAAGTATGGGTTCTTTCAATACCTTTATTAACACAATAGTCTCTTCACCATTTTTAAACTACAGAAGTAACTTAACAAAAACATTAATTAAAACCTATAAATGTATACAAATCCGATTTAAACCGTCGACCTCCTTCAAAGTGAACCTTAAAACTTAACAAAAACAATTAAAACCTATAAACAAAAATAAATTAACACAATCTTAATCATTCATAAATTCGCATTAATTTGCACGTCGGTATTTGCGGTGAGGGACCAATTGTGGTCACTACTCTGATAAAAGCAATTATCGCTAATTACGTCATTTGAATACCAATGGAATGAAAGCACATTGATTAGTCAGTTTTAAACCCTTTTAATATTTATACGCTCTTTTTAGATGAAAAGAAAGAGTTAAATTATACTCGTTCTGAGATGGTGATGTGATGATGATGGATTCAAGCGTGGATTTCGGTCTGTTGATGAGCATTTAATGTAATCTTTAGGCCTTGGCCTCAAATTTCGCGAGCAGCGGTGCGGCAGCGGAAGCGGGAGCGCACGCATTGTACAGCTCTTGACGGCCCGCGTCAAGCGGTGACCGCAGTGCGCCTGCGTGCGCAGCCGCTCCCGCTGCCGCGAAATTCGAGGCCGAGGCCTCACAGTTAGGATTGACCTTAATTTAAGCCTACTGCCTTATTCTGTTCTATTCTTTTTTGACAATGACGTAAACTGAGTTTACCATTTTTAAACTACTTAGTTTAATGTAATCATGTTTATGTAAATATTTATGAAACAATAGAATAACATTCCATAGAATACAGTGTTCAAGTCTAGAGGTATGTGGCTATGAGATTTTATAAGCCTGAGAATTAAGTAAATAACTAAATTACCCAATTTATTTACTGCATTTTCTAAAAAAAAATATAACCCGTTCGGCTCTCTTAAAATCTTCTCGCTATAATAATAATGTGGCTAATCTAGTTATGTCACAGATTATTATGTTATAACTTTGGCAAAAAGTTACCTACCTTAATTACTTCCTAAATTATCTGTTTCGACGCTAATTTCCTTACAATCACGAAAGCGTTTTCATTTGAAAGTTGTTCAAGTTACTCTGACTTCTTAACAAGTCTAATTCTCCATTTGTTGCCGTGTTTTATTTATTGACATAAAACACATACGCTACGCCCTTAAACAAAAGAAAGTAAAGTTGGTGTATGCAGTACACTATCTATCTATTTTTGATGTTTTTTGGTTTAACATACCATAAATCTTAAGGTTGATATTTCTCTTAAGTCTAGTTTTACAAAAAAATTGCTTAAGGTCTAACCGAGAGCTTTTAAACTAACGATTGCAACTAAAAAACCCTCGTTGGAGAGCTAAACAAATACGGCGTGTAACAACTTGTCCGTTCATGTTTGTTTTAAGTAACGCTTGCTCATCGGGACCTAGATACGCTGAAAGAGTTGAGACTGCATAACGTGGTCTATTTAAGTTAGTGTTTTAGCATGTAGCTACTGCATGTGTATGTAGTTACGAAGTTATAAAAATTATGTAGTTACTTTTAGATGTAGTTCAGTTAAATGCGACCTATCTACCAAGGGCGTGAGTGATTTTGACATCTGAATGTTGTACCCGCAAGACAGTATTTATTTGAAGAATCTCAGTTGGCGTTCAGAGATGCAAAACAAATGATTATGTAACGCTGAACGTTAGCGCTAGTTTGTGTTAGAAAAACATGTTCATTCATATTCAGCTAGTTCTTGCAACTCAACCAACGACTGTTTGCTTATAATGTCCAAGGCAAAGGCGGTAAAAACAACCCCTCGTCACGTTAGAGGCAAGTAAGGAACGATTTTTATCCGTCACTCGCAGCGTGTTTACCTTAAACGAGCATTCAGACATAGTAAAAAAGTGCACAGTACATTATCTTCAAACGACGCACCGCGTCTGTGATTGAGTAACAAACATCCAAACATCCAGACTATCGCATTTATAATATTAGTAGCATAGCATGTAAATTACGAGGAACTTATCTGACAGCGGTGAAACCGGCTCGAACCGTAATTATAATCATTGAATTTAATAAATTCCGGTTAAAAGCTTGATTACAATACATGTCAATCATTCTGTTGCCTCTAGGAATATCTGCTTTCGTTTTATAACTGAATGAAGATGTTTTCTAAAATAATTATAATGATTAAAACGTTATTAAACTCCAGTTGAAAGTCTGATTATCTGTCAGTCATCGAGTTGCCCTTCTACTTCTAAACCCAGAAAGATATTTCACTGTATTATTTTGTAGTGGTAGAGCCATGCTGTCTTACAGTAAAAATGGGCCGGCTCGTCCGGGGAAGTACCACCCTCTCACATAACACCAGCGTGAAATAATAGTGACTACTACTGTGTTTCGTCTGGTTCGTGACAGTGCCGGAGGCCCACACCCCCCATACCCCCATAGGCCGGCAGCGCATCAGCGATCCCTCGGTGTTGCGGGTGTCCATGGGCGGCGGTGGTTGTTTACCATCTAAGGCTAGCACCGGCTCGTCCAAATCGGGTGTGAAGGAGACACCGGGGTAGTTTAGTGGGTAGTGGGCGCTTCAGTCTCGAGCCCCACACACGGCCGCGGGTCTAGCTAGCCTGCGGTTATGGTGCATGAACGCATTTTCCTCCGATAAAAAAAAGGTGACACGCTGGCTCATTTGCCATTCTGACATAAAAAAAAAATAACAAACAAAAAAGGGAGACCTATACCCAGCAGTGGGATGATAAAGGCTTTGGTTGGATGAACAATATTAGTAATGTAATTCGTTCTGAAGTGGGATGACTTATGAATTTCATAGATTCGACATTTGAGATAGGTCGTTTAATTAACACACAACAATTACTTCTCAAATAATATTTAGTCGATACTATATGCCGGTTTTCATGTTACCTTGAAAAGAAGATGTAGATTATTTGACCTCTATATGAAAAAGTTGGTCAGTAGAAAAATACTGACTCACGATTTAGATGCAAATAAGTGAATTATTTAGAAAATTTAATTCAACGAAAGGCTTCGCGAAATATTTTTTTAACAAAATGTTATTTCAAGGCATATTTATTGAAGTAATGAGTTGGAAGTGCAAGCAAGGCTCGAGTCCGAACTAATAGGTTTCCTCGACGTCAATAACTTGCAAGCTAACGAGCTTGCTTCAGTCTGTCGGGAGATTTATTTAAATTAACCATCAAGGTTATACGTTCGTTAGTGGAATAGACTGCAATTTTCTTCTCGTTGCATCGACTGTTGAATATTTACTTGTTATCCAGGTAAATTAAAAAAAAAGTTTATTTGTCAGCATTGTATTGAGAAACATTTCGCGATGAAACTTCGGTTAAGGTGTTCCCACCCGGTTACCACACGAAATGAAATGACATGTCGCACATAAGTGTATGTATCGTGCGGGTATTGAGTCCAAAAACTCTTATAATTCAATTTCAAGCCAACTTCTCTACCCTTACACCAAATCTTTTGTAATATACGAAATATCTTTGAATCGTTTTAATTTAGCTCATGGTTAAAAGTATTTGCACATATAGCCGAAACAAAACAAAAAAAATGAAAGAAACAAACACCTACATTAATGTTGCCGGAACACAGCCAGGGCTGTTATGGCGGAAAATGGATGTGGGGGTAGCTAGCCGGGCTCTGAAAAAGCCCTACCACCAACCAAAACCAGAAAAACCAATTATCACATATGCGCGTTTTGCTTTTTCCATTAAATGGATGCACTTTGATTTCTACAAAGTACAAAAACAAAAACGGATGTAACTCGGACAATCGAAATCGATCGAAGTCGATGGGTAAACAAACAGATTGCAAAGGAAATCAGATTTGCAGTTCATTGGGAGGCGGTGATTAAATACACGATCATGTTGGAGCTTGATAACCAATCCGGTACAGTATAATTGAACTGCTCGCGCGGATTAATTATGAGATCAGCTGCGGTTCTGATGCCAATAATTATTACACTTCATGTCTTTTATTGGATTTGTTGTAAAAACTGTTGAGCATTAACTATAGTTTTCTATCGTTGTTAGCTAGGATCAAAAGTCGGTCAATTAATCCATTTTATCAAGATGTTAGGGGAGTAGAGCGCCAAAGTTCGTGAATACTAATTTTGTCCAGGACAAATATTATTGTGATTAGCATCTCTGATTTTTCTGTGCCTGGATGTTTACTTCTACTTAGGATATAGGTAGTACCTTCGTTGTTTCTGATAACCAAAAGACAAGTGGTTGCTATTGGGGTCATACGAGGGGTGATCCAAAAGTAATGATAATCAATATGAAATAAGGGTGCTACATCTAAAAAAAAATATTATATCTCAACATAGTCTCTTAGTAAGTCAATACATTTAGTCCATCTTTTTTCTAAACCTAGAATTCCTTTAAAAAAAATTTATTTGTCCTGACCCTCAGAAAACGCCTCTACAGCAGTCATCACCTCGCTATTGTCGTCAATTTTATTCCAACGGAGGTGTTCTTTGAGTCGAGGAAAGAGGAAGAACTCACTGGAAGCCAGGTCTGGGGAATAGGGTGGGTGTTCGTGCAATTCGAATCCCGTTTCTTCAATGGCAGCCATCGCGACGGCAGCTTTGTGAGACGGGGCGTTGTCTTGGTGAAACAACACTCCAGCACGGCGTTTGCCTCGTCGTTTTTCTATAATTGCCTCCCGCAATCTTCTTATTTGGTCTGCGTAGTAAGAGCCCGAAATAGTGGCTACCTTTTCCAGGCATTCCACCATAATAAATTCTTCAGCATCCCAAAAAACGGACGCCATAACCTTTGCAGCTGAACTTCACCTTAAATTTCTTAGGCGTCGGGGAAGAGGCTCGTTTCCACGCCATGGATTGCTGTTTGGTTTCCGGATCATAATGATGAATCCAGGTCTTATCCATGGTTACGAAACGAGATAAAAAAGAATCTTGATCCATCTGGAACTTTTCGAGATTCGCCCTCGAAATGTCGACTCGTTTTTTCTTTTGCTCGTCGGTTAACATTCTCGTTACCCAACGCGCAGAGACCTTTTTCATGTGGAGTTCGTTCGCAAAGACTTTTTGAATACTGCCATATGAGATCCCTGTGACCTCAGCTACATGCCTTATGGTCACTTTTCGATCTGCCAATACGACATCTTCGAATTTTTTGACGTTTTCTGCAGTGAGGGGCGTGGATGGGCGTCCCTCGCAGTGTTCGTCTTCTGTGGATGTTATTCCCATCGTGAACTCCTTGGCCTAGCTTGCAACTGTGGAATATGGAGGAGTAGAGTCCCCCAATGTTTCCACTAGGTCGCTGTATATGTCTTTGGTAGACATTTTTTCAAACAGAGGCACTTGATGACAGCTCTGATTTTATTTTTCTCCATTTTGACGTTTACACTCCCAACTGTTTGTATTCAAATGAATGTTACTTCCGGTAACCATGACCTATTCATATGATTTTTTTATGGTGAACTAGTGGGTATATGAAGCAGCAAAAAATATTTTTTTCAGATTTTTATGTGGTCTACAAATATCCGATTATCATTACTTTTGGATCACCCCTCGTATAATATGTGATGTTGTCTAAATTTTAATTTCCTAAGTTTGGGATACGATTGTGTGAAATTGTGTAACATGACTGAGTCTGGAATTAATTATTCTTTTGAATGTTCGACGAGACATCTAAGGAGGTTTAATTATGTTACTCAGTATTACTCATTATTCTAATGTCTTCTAACTGGGAAAGCTTCGCGTTGAGCCAGTTGCACCACACACCTGTTCCACAATCTATAACACTCGCAAGTGTTAAATTTATTAAACTAAACCCCGGAGCGCACCACAGTATAAATGAGATGAGAAGGCATTGGAAGTAGCTTACGTAATGATTGTTTTTTTTTGCACAATTATTTATTCAACTACATAGTTTTTACATCTACATGTCTGAAGAATTCTTTTGAATTTTAGTTAAGTATTTTCTAATATCACATTTTTTTCAAACCTTCAAGTTATTTTATATAAATATAAATATTTTTTAAACCTATAATGCGAACTTACAGCTGTGAACTTACGGATCTAATGACTTCTTAACTTTCCCGGTAACTATTTCATGGACTCGTCTGCTTTCAAAAAAAATCATATTGAATAAAAAACATCTAATTGTTCAGTTCTGAAACAGCCAAGGTCGTAAATTGTTTCGTCGTGAAAAACTAAGAGAATGTCTTAGTGTTCTTCTTTTTGTTATGAACTGTAAATATATTTACTATTTTTTTGTACAAAGCCACAATTTTCAAAAATGTGTGTATTTCCCGCCTCATTCATTTGCGGTTACTGCTATCCCCCGCACTGTGTGTTCTCATTACTCCGCCTCTGTTGACCGAGTGCCGTCGGTAATTTTATTATTTGCCCAGCAATTCTACCTGTTAAATGCCATTTGAGCTAATGAAATTTTAGTGGGTATCGGCCAACCGCTGCAGAGGTCTAAACTAGAGATGTGCTGAGTCACACTCACACTGACTCGAATACCTAGCAGGACGTACTCGAGTACCGTCGAACGGGGTGACTATGTGCCGCGCAGGTGACTATGTGCCATTGGGTTTTTGTCTTGACATTTGATGAATTACCGCTTTATCTGTAATTATCTTATAATTTTTATGTCCCAAATGTTTTTAGGCCATAAAAATTACAAATAATCACAGATAAAGTTCATCAAATGTCAAGACAAACACCCAATGGCACAAAGTCACCCCGTTTAACTGTATATAAAATATTGTACTTATATAGCAACCTTTTAACTTCACTGATTGTGAACGTGAAATAAGAAATGGAACTATTTCATACTTGCATTATTTTTGATAAAATAAAAAGCAAAGCATAAGTTCGATTCAAAAATTATTGAGTCCACTGAAATATTTTAATACCCGTGCCCGTACTCAAATAACTGTCTAAGTCTTCCAACTCGAATACTAAATCGAATCTTTTTTTAATGAATACCAATGTATTCGAATACCAAAAATAGACGACTCGGCACATCACTAAGTCTAGTCCAAACTACGCCCGTTAGAGAATGCGAGGTTGTTTCGGTTAACACGTTTCTAATGGTATTAGATTTTAAATTACTATTTGCAGTACTTGCGTTTGGGGTTATTTACGTAGGCTTAACGTTTCGTGATCTTATAAATACGTAGATAAAATGTAGGAGTGTCACAGCCACTTTAAAATGGCACTATAAAAACGTGTAGTTTCATTTTTGACGTCCATGTAGCCTTTAAGTAACACTTTTGTGTCTGTATATTGAATTTTATATTTCTAAATACCACGTTGTGTCTTAACAATTTCTTCAGGAAATTCAGCTTATTTCAATTTAATATTCTCTCAGTGTTTTTCATTTAATTTGATCCTTTTTAAACAACGTGGGAATAAAATACTGTCAGCAATATTTGTTTCTGTACAATCTTTGAAGAAACCTTAAAATGTTGCTGAAACCTCTCTTCAAAGATTACGAGGCCGAGTTTGTTTTGACTAAAAAAATATTTTCTTTCTTATCATCAAAGGTAAATATTTTCCTATAAAACCTACTGAAGCAAAGTTGCTTTTAATAAAAAAAATGTTTAAATATATTCTCCAACACCTTCGGGTAAATAGGCTGTTTTAAGTATCATTTTTATTCTTCTATTTTGTTAAATCGTTATAAGTATAGGTTCCCTGTGAGTAACAAGGCTTATTCCGATTTTTATTTCTACTATTCGATTCAAATGCTATCAGAATAATACCTTTTGGAGTTGTGTTACGCGACAGTGATGACTAGACACACATTGACATTATCAAGCGTTGTTAACGTTACGGAGAGGCGCAGTGGACGTTAGTTTCGTTCAATTCCAAAAGGTATTATCCTAATAGCTTCTGAATCGGATAGAAAAACTTGTAGTCAAAAATCAGAAACAACTCTTATATTTTCTACTTTAAATCTTAAGCACAAATATGTATTATGAGTTGCGACAAAAAATATTTATAATGTTCATTCTTTTATTACTTAGGAGGCTCCTTAAAAATAGACTCTTTTTCTATCATCACAGTCAGTTATCGTAACTTTTTTTAAACCGGCAAATACCGTCGGCCTCCGTAGGGGGCATAGGGTTGTATGTGGGACTCTTACGCCCTAGAATGTGCAGAGTTTACCCACTAAACCTAATAACCTCACTCGTCATTACCTAATAAAAATCACAGTTACGGTATAGTTACGAACTTATCAAATCAAAATAAATGTATAAAAAAACAAATTTTATTTATTTGAACTTCATTGCACAATATAGAGTACAAAAGGCGGACTTAGTGCCTCATGATATTCTCTACCAGTCAAAGAAAAGTTCTTACTCAATTTAACTTTTTATAGAAAAATAATTCAAATTAGAAAGTATGATAATTATAATGACAGAAGATAAAATGTAAGGACAGTAAAATAGATATTTGTATCTATTTACAAGAACATTAGGTTGTTGCTAACATAAATCGACCTCTCATAAAACATTCAATTGACCTACATTCGTTGACCTATTTCTTAAACTTTCGCGTTCGTGTTAAGGGAATATATCAATAAACGAGTTTTGTGGTTACAAAATACGTTACGACAGCAATTAAATATTGAGGTTTGGGTTGTGTATCCAATAAATGAGTAGTTCTTCTTTATTTTGTATACTGTGTTGCCATGATTCAATTGGCGTGGTTCCCCTGTTTAGGGTTACGGAGGTTAGAAAGTAGTCGCTCCAATAATTATCTGGACTTGCCAAATCCTAGATCGTACTCTAAGAATTTTAATGATCATCAGTGAGTCAGTGACGAAATCAGGTTTTTTTAGATCTCAATAAAATCTAAAATATAGGAGCTAGAGGTAGGATTAAAATTTTGTATGTTAATTAATAAATCAGCTATTGACAACATATCCCGAAAATTTTGTTGATCTGGCATTATCCAAACCCGAGTAATAAGGGTTCAAAAATACTTACGACGAAACGTTTCGAGAAAAGGTAGGTAGTGCCCTTGTGCTTCGCTTCGTTCGTCTTGGCGGAGATAGGGTGTCTCAGTAACAGTTAGCATTTACCTTATTGATAGGTACATGTTTGTCTGCTCACAAAAACTTATAGTCAAGGTTAAAAAATCGATTTACCAACCATTTCAAGTCTCCTACACACTGAGCGACCCCCAACAAAACGACGCTACAAAGAATTTCAATAACGTTTCCAAACTCGAAGCTTTAACTGTCTGCCGATAAGAAACTTTACGAATGAGTTCTTTGGAACTTACATCGCTCCGGCAAGATTATATCTGCCAAGTTTATTTTCCAATACTATTCGATGTTTAATCTCGAAACTTACTCTGTAGAAGATACCAAAATATTTTGATTTCTGGACGGTTCATGGACTATTTTAAAGTGTAATTTGGTTTGAATTTGAATACACCGATGGTTATTAAATATTATTTATTGATGTACATAATATAATTGCACTATAATTATTACCTGCGAGACTAAATCATAAAATAAAAGCTTTTTGCAAGTATTATTTTACATTATGCTATGCTCAATTACTAGTAATAGATTGTTGTTACTAGGATATGTCTTTGTGAAAAGTGTCCTTATTGTGTAAAAACTATATTCATGTCATTATCCTACTTCCTACTCCTATCCTAATTCCGGTACATACATCTTTAATGGCGATTGATGTTACCTGGTTGGGCAAGCTAGTTCTCAGTAGTAGGAAAAAAAACCAACCAGACCCTTCATGGCTTACCCATTGCTGTTCGGAGTCGATCATGAACACGTAATAAACATAAAATATTTTTACTACAATTAAAATACGACGAGCCGACTCGCCAACAATATACAAGATACTATTAAAATAACGGATTATCTTAACCCTTTCAATTCACCAGAGTCTTGGAAGCCCATAAGTCTTCATGTGTTACATATTTCATATTTTCGAATTGGCTCTTTCACAAGATATGCTGAGTCATCAGCCCATTTGTTGGAAGTTACAGGTTGGCGTCGATTCAGTATCTTGCGGAGTTAAGATTCACATTGATTTATTATAGTCTATTGGAACGGTCCGCTCCAATCGTATTGATTTAAATTACATTTATCTTTTGAGATTCTGAAAAATAGCACTTTGACGCATGATAACTTTTTTCTTTATTTCCAAACACAAGTATCGGATAACTCACTAGGAAGACAAACTTCAGCACAAACTTGTGTTTATTTGTTTTATCTTTATATTTAGCCAAAGTTCATTTAACTGAGAACCCTAGGTATAGAACAATTTTACTTTATCGTAAATCCAGGAATTGTAAAATATTTAATACACTTCCATTTCATATTGCATTGCAGCTATATTCAGAAATGTTCACGTTCTGACAGGCGGATCCAATTGCATTTTGGGAAAGATTTTGCATATGCCGTGTAAGTACGAGTAGTGAACGTCGCTTGTGCAAGGTAAAAATTGTCATATAAAAACTGTATTCATTATATCTTATCACTTAAATTAAATATAGTAAAAAAGATTACACGGAGACGAGGATTTTTTTTGTGTATGAAGTGCAATCTAAGTCAATAAAAAAAACATAGTGAAAGTTAATGATTTTCTATCTTTGCTCATATTCAATCAATGAAAATTTATTTCTTATTTGTCTCTAGTCAATGCGGGCTGATAATAATTATGTTATCCTCAAATCTGTGTCTTACCACTAACTCTGCATCTTATATTAGTCCTATCCCTTCAAGGTTTAAAATTCAATAACCAATTCCAGGTCCGAGCTAACAGATAATACTATAAATTCACACGACCTCGACCCCTGATTCAATGGGCCGACCACGCATTGTTCCACACACGCGTCTCATTTGTAATCGCCCCGACCCTGTGGTCTCATCAGCATTCACCTTTGTAATTTTGATTCTCACCGGGACGCCAGTGGGCCCCTTCATTAAAGCCGTGAATTCCTTAGTACGAGTGCTAGGATCTGACTAACAATACGCTTCTGTAATGAATTTGTGCGGGTCATAACACGTGTTCTTTGCGTAATGCTGTTTTTACTACGCTTTATTTATAAACATAAAATTTAAAAAAGTGACACGCATCTTCAGATAACTAACTGCATAAAATGAACACGATGGACTGGGTAAAGTTGTCTAACGTTGTTGATCACACATTCACATAGTTGAATTTCCGTATTTTTATTTTTTCAGGGATAGTAAAAGATTTAGCAGAATAAGCTTTTAGGTTACCATTTGCTTGCTTGCCAAATTATTTGACTGGAAAGAGTTCAACATGCCATGTGACGTGAAGAAAATGACACTTTATGAAATGTGTCTGCGTGAAAATGCGAATACAATACCGACTGATGTTTTTATTAAATGTCAGGAAAATGCTTTTACTAATCATTCAACGCCATGGTATATGAGATACGTACGTAGGGGGAATAAAGGAATCTGAACGAGGGCACCATATCAACTTAAATATGGTTCACTGTGTAGAGGAGATCGGGTATCCCTGTTAAGCATCATAATACATTTATGTGATTTTTTTGTGCCTCAGCTACGTTACTAGTAGGACCTACGGCCACGTGTAAAAGCTAAAACCCTACCTAACACTAAAATCCCACGGTATCCCTTTTACACCCTGAGAAGACAAGCTGATGCCTGCTTAATGGCGATCGACCGTCCCTGGTTTTTTTAATTTGTCTGAATACTTTCTCAAGAAAATCGAAATGTCCCAAATCCCGCAAACCATACAGGCCAATTTCCGGACTAATCAGGAGATCTCTCCTTATTAAGGCAGTAATGACTTCTCTAGATTTCACATGAACAAAGATCTTACGTCTAATGACTGCTAATGAGGGCTCAGGGTGTCCCCGAAATGTAACTTGATTGCTTTTTTACCTAAATCCAGGGATTCACAGGTCAGGACCTGACCCTTTCTGTCCAGATCAGTAAGAATCGTTACATTTGATTTTAGCAATTTTTTTGGGATTTATAAATCGTTCTTTTGTTTTATTTCTATATGAGATCTTAGAAATCTGTGTGACATTGTTTTGAATCATTGTACCTATGCATACAAGTAGGTTCTTTTTAGATGTAGTGTCATCGCATAAATATTGATGTGGTACCAAATAAAAGGCTTTTCAAAACCAATAATGTGAATTTTAGTTTGAACATACTGTTAGGCGAATAATAATTTGTTCACTCGATTAAGACATCACTATGGTCACCGCGTACGGTGCCCCGCACTAGTCCGAGAGATTGACAGATAGATTTTACCGCGCTTGCAATGTTTAATGCCCATTAAGCTTATTAAATTGTAATTATCAATAGAAAGGTCTTTATATCTAATAATACACATTTATTTCAAATGTTTTTTATCATAAGACAATTTTTCTTACCTAAGGCAATGATCACTAAAAATGATTTTATCGTATGTTTAGTTGATTTTTTGAACACTAAAATTAAAAAGCAATCATAATTTGTACTAATTTTATAAAACAATTACATTTTTGAACGAACTGTTTACTCCAATTTCAGGTTATACTAACCTAATCCAGTGATTTCGACGCACCCCATGCACCGGTGCACTGTTTATTCTCTCTACAGCTCAGTCGGAGCTGATTCCCCGCAACTATTCGACGTGAACCGAATTGAAACCGAACCGATAACGGAAATGTTCCCGATTTACGACGGTCATTCGGCGTCCCCACCCTTTGTTTGTAATGGTTGAAACTGTTGAAAATATCAGAAATTCGACTCAATTTTCGTAACGAATGCATTTCGTTTTATGCCCAAATTGTTATATTTTTCTGAACTTTCAAGCTAATTTAGCGCTGGAGAGTTACAAATACTTTGCTGGATTCTAAATTTATGGTATTATAAATGTCTAACTTACATAAAAATGCACTTTTACTTCAGCTTACAGTAAATTTATGAAATGTACGAAACGATATACTTTAAAAATTGCGCTGTAGTTCCATAGATTTTCGGTATCTGCAAGCATTGTACGTGAAAAGAGTCTGAACTGGAACCGTCTGCCCTAAGGTTTGTACTTGTCATTACAAGCCAGTTTTTTCCGAGAAGTCGTAAACTGGGAATCTCGGTATGAATTTGATTGATATTATACTAGTGTATTGTTGTTGCGTGACAAATTATGTAAATTACATAATATATCAGTTTAAAACTTTCGTGTGTCCTAATATTCTTATATTTTATCATCTCTGATATTATATAGTTCATAATATTATAATTACTAGAAAATATTCATTACAAAAATGTATTGTCTTACACCGAAAAAACGTAATAATTCTCTGAGATAAAAGTGTAACTGCCTCAGAATTTTTGTGATATAAATGATAAGAACGCCCTAATTTTAAACAATTTCCCGGTGCTTGTTAAAAAGGAGTACACGAAGAGCGAACTTAATATAACTTCATGTTCCTCAGCAATTTTTCATTCAAAGTGTAGGCTGGCTCAGGCGAATTACGCGGCATTGTTTGATAAACGGATTTAGGCATGCTTCTGCTGTCTGCGGGAATACTTAGGAGTTAGGTGGTTCTTTGTAACGTTGGAGGGACGGCTACTCTACGAAACTCGTCACGATGCAAGACTAGGGGTAAAGATTATTTTAGAGTCATCTAATTTGCTGCCTTAGAATTTATATTTTCTTTCATTGGTGCAATTCTATCTCGAATAATAGGTAAGAAATAAACAACTTATACTGAATGTAAAAATAAAATTCCAATAAAAAAATTAATATTGTTTTTTTTTTTTTTATAATTTAAAGCATTTTGCCTGCTTAATGGCGATGAGGGATGATAATAAATAAATATATCTCTGCTCATGACGCAATCAAAAATAAATTATAAAATGGGTAAGTAGCTCATAGATATCTACAGGTGTTCAGTTCCATTACTTGGTATTTATAACTCTAAAAGAAAGTTAACGTCCCAAAGTATATTTTATATTGATTATAAAACTATTTTGAAACAAACATAAGTAAAATTTATCAACATTTCATTGTAGTTGGTTGTATTGTTTCACATGAAGCGTGTCGTAAATAACATTTTATGGCTCTTGAAAAGTTGAAATTTATTCTATTACTGTGAAACACTCCATAAATCTTGGTAATAAACTCTGAGGACCTGTTTTAGACTGATGAAAACTACCTCACCTGTTCTATATATTAAGTGAATTTTTTTCTCCCAAGAATTGAACAAGTTGGAATCAAATTGTTTTTATTTACGAGTATAATATTATACTGTCACCTTAAGAATTCTTTTTTCGGATTTCTTAACCAAACTCAGAGTAATTCACGAGAATATCGCAGAAACGTTTCCAGTGAAATTTAAGTTTGCTCTTGCATCTTCTTAACCTGGATCTTTTCATAAATATTTTTGTAGTTTTATGGAGATAATTTACAAATCACCTCACTTCTCTGGTGTGTCTATGCGCTATTTTCGATTTATCAGTTAGTACAGTTACTAGGCAATTGGGTGCGTACTTTATAATGCTATTAATCTTACAGTGCGAGCTTACCAAAATTATGAAAAATATACATCCAAATATACATTTTATGTTATGGATTAAATTAGCAGCTGTGCCTGACGAGTGCATTGCGTTTTTCGACCAATTTTGCAATGGGTGTGTGCGGTTACTGTGCGGAACAACTCATGTACGTTCCATCTAAAACATACAATTTTATTTACATTAAAGAGTAACGAAGAATATTCTGCAAGCAATATAAACGCATAAAGTCAGTTTAATACTGTTTATATTTATGCCGCATTCTCGGCAGCCATTTTACACCCCCGCTTACATTTATCAGAGTGTTATGCTTTTGTTGAAGATTTTACGAGGGGCTGCCCACAAGACGCCATGTGCACTTTGATATGGGTCTTAAATAAGGCCGCATAATGACACATGACACATCCGGATATGCCTCTAAAACGTCCTGCTTATTTTACTCCATTATCTTGGTTTATTAACCGACTTCAAAAAAGGAGGAGGTTCTATGTTCGACTGTATGTATTTTTTTTTTTTTTTTTTTTTTTTATGTATGTCCGTCGATTTCTCCGTCAATTGTGGACCGATTTAAATAATTCTTTTTTTATTTGAAAGTGCATAGTTCCGAGGTGGTCCCATTGTCACTATGTCAGGATCTGATGATGGGATCCCGGGAAAATCAAGGGCAAACCTCAAATTTTATAGGCGCACACTACGCGTTACTTGTTTTTTCTGAAGCCATTTAAGTTTTTGCGTCCTATAGACATCACTTTATGTTGATGAGCTGATGATGGAAGGTACAACTCCTTAACGGTTAGGAGTTAGGGGATAATTCTTTCAGTATTGTAAGAATAATATGTGGACCGTTATTTGTATTTCATGTACTTTTGCAGCTAAGCTGATGATGGAAGGTACAACTCCTTAACGGTTAGGAGTTAGGAGATAATTATTTCAGTGCTGTAGAAATATGTGGACCGTTAGTTGTATTTCATGTACTTTTGCAGCTAAGCTGATGATGGAAGGTACAACTCCTTAACCACTCAACGCCGAACCGGCACTCGGGTGCCGCATAACAATAGATTTTCTATTGTGTCTAGTAATCCGGGGCTAGAAGGATTAACGGTTAGGAGTTAGGGGATAATTATTTCAGTGTTGTAGGAATATGTGGACCGTTAGTTGTATTTCATGTACTTTTGGAGCTAAGCTGATGATGGAAGGTACAACTATGATGATGGAAGCTAAAGGGTACGACTTCTTAATTCTTATGTCCCTCTTGCGGGCTGCATCTTTAGTTGGTCTACTGAATGGTGCTGAACACTTAATGAATACCTAATATTGTCAAATAATACAATTCTACTATTTTACTCGTATTTTCGTTATCAATATTATGAGAGAGTTTTACTCACTCCTACGTATTATTCACACTAAAAATAGAAAAATAAACAAACTTTTTAAAAAAAAAATTAAACCGACTTCAAAAAAAAAAACAAAAAAAAAACTACCTAAAAACACTGAAAAGCAAAAAATAATTTTAATAAGACATTCATCAAATGCGCTTATTGTCTAAGCCTATTAATAACATTAAATTGTATTTACGTGCTAGGTAGGTACCTACTAATCTGTTTGAAGTCGGTGCCAAGCCAAAAGTAATGAAAAATGATACATACCTAATAATTTATGTATTATACAGGGTTACAAATAATCCGCGGACGTAGGTACGTAGTCTGGGTACCTACTATTTGGCTTGGCACCGACTTCAAACAGATTAGTAGGTACCTACCTAGCACGTAAATACAATTTAATGTTATTAATAGGCTTAGACAATAAGCGCATTTGATGAATGTCTTATTAAAATTATTTTTTGCTTTTCAGTGTTTTTAGGTAGTTTTTTTTTTGTTTTTTTTTTTTGAAGTCGGTTTAATTTTTTTCAAACATCGGTTCTGTCGTTTAAGTCCATGAGGACGTGATTTTAGATTTATGGATTCATCTGGAAAACCTGGTCTTTAAGAACCTACCTATATTAAAATATATTGGAATAACATCCCAACAAAAGTGGTTCAGCTTCAGTCTGATGAAATGAAACTCCACGCGAACTAAGTCGCGTCTAGTAATATGTGCTACATACATTATCAATATGGCTTCGCTCGGGTGAGTAGACCTGAAACACCATAAACTCTTTATTTTCATATTCCACCCAACGATTAAATATTTTTGTTTTTTTATTTATTTATTTACTACACACAACAAATTACAATCATTAAAATAACTAAGTTTAGAGTAGACAATTTTGATCTGGATTGCAATCCAAAAATATGTGTAACTTAAGGACATGCAGTAAGGAGGACGTGTTTACTATTATCCAGTGACCTTCGAGCAACATACTTAATTAAACAAGTGCGAGTCGGACTCGCCCATGAAGGGTTCCGGAGCAGCAAGTATCATCATAATATAAAAGTTCTTGTAGTTCTTTGTAAGTTTGATCGACGTTTTTATATTTGAGTTGATTGAATGAGAGGAAAATTGCGGTTTACGATTTATGACGTTTTAAAAAAAACTAATTACTTGATCTCGTTCAAACCAATTTTCAATGGAAGTTTGCATGGTAATGTTCATCATATATTTTTTTTAGTTTTATCGTTACCTTATTTTAGAAGTTAGAGGGGGGGGGGACCAACATTTTACCACTTTGGAAGTGTCCCTCGCGCAAACTATTCCGTTTAGAAAAAAATGATATAAGAAACCTTATTATCATTTTTAAAGACCTATCTATAGATACCCCACACGTATGTAAGGGTTTGAAGAAAATTTTTTTTTTGAGTTTCAGTTCTAAGTATGGGAAGCCCCAAAAATTTATAAACTAATTACTTGATCTCGTTCAAACCAATTTTCAATGAAAGTTTGCATAATAATGTACATCATAAATTTTTTTTAGATTTATCGTTCTCTTATTTTAGAAGTTACAGGGGGGGGGACCAACATTTTACTACTTTGGCAGTGTCTCTCGCGCAAACTATTCAGTTTAGAAAAAAATGATATAAGAAACCTTATTATCATTTTTAAAGACCTATCCATAGATACCCCACACGTAAGGGATGGATGAAAAAAAAATTTTTGAGTTTCAGTTCTAAGTATGGAGAGCCCCCAAAATTTATTATTATTTTTCTATTATTGTATGAAAATCTTAATACGGTTCACAGAATACATCTACTTACTAATTTTCAACAGTATAGCTATTATAGTTTCGGTAAAAAGTGGCTGTGACATACGGACGGACAGACAGACAGACATGACGAATCCATAAGGGTTCCGTTTTTTGCCATTTGGCTACGGAACCCTAAAAATAACAAAATTTAAAGCAACACCTGCAAGCTAAGCAGATGTGCTTGCCTCTCAAATATATAAATAATTAGTGCAACTAATAATTAGAGCCGGCACACGGGTGCTGGTCAGACCCAGCATCGAGGCCAAGCCCTTCGGGTGTGAGATAGAGGATATCCTTTAACTTTCTAATATAATAATAAATAAATAAATAATTCATATAGTGGCGAGTCGCCCGCCTGTTGAGATCCAGAATTTATTACCGCACTATTCAAACTCGATCTAAAGAATAGAAGAAGTGGAAGGATTCTTTAATGCATGAATGTAGGTATCTTTATGTTTGGAACCTACGATCTTTCATCCTGGGACAGTAATGGCAGTGCGCTTCATTGACATCTGCTTGTACTCATGGTAAAGGATTTTAAGAGTTTTTCCGGAGCCGGATGAGCTAATTTTCTAGTCATACCATACTTTTTATCATTATGTTTTGTTCTAGAAAAAGTACAAAACAAAAGGCGCATTTTCCATAACGGATACAGATTGTAAACAACTGTTCTGAGATAATTTTATAAAATAATAATGTTTCTTTTGTATTTGCGTCTAAAATTAGTATTTCAAATAATTCGGATGAAATCTTAATTTAAGGGAAGCATTTAATAGGTTATTCGTTACCATACTTTATAAAAAGCTTGATAAGTCGCTCATTACACCAAAAATTGCTGGTTTCATACAGACTTTTGTGTGCATGTCGGCACCCATATTGCAATATATTGTACTTAGTTTGGGGCTACACTGCGCTGTGTGTAAAGTGCAAGGATGTTTATAATCATAATTTAGTTATTTGAAATCTATACTGATATTATAAAAAGGAAAGATTTTATTGTTTGTTCGTATTGAATAGGCTCCGAAACTACTGAACCGATTTGAATAATTCTTTGACTGTTGAAAAGATACACTATCCCTGGTGAACATAGGGTACTTTTGACCCCGGAAATGTGGAGGGAAGGGGGCATATTTAAAAAAAGATGTTACGCTCGGGTGAAACCGCGGGCGGAAGGCTAGTATAACATACATTCACAGTATTTCCTCAATCCCAATTCAAATCAACGGGTCCTCATGCAAATTTTCTTACATAGGTGCCCCAGTCTAACGGTTCGCCGACACCTCTGTTCGCTTATCAGTAATTCCATTCCACGCCGTGAACTTGAGCGGGTATCTGCAGAAGGGAGATAATTTTTAACATTTCCCGTGCGATGACTTGCCTTAATCCGTTTTACAGTGTCTCACAGTGACAGCAAGGCTAAGTTATACGAGAAAACTCTCGTGGGGTGAAATCGGTGCGGGTTATTTACCGGATTAAAAATAATTCTATTTTTTGTCATTTTGGATTTAAACGCAAAAGTGACGGTAGAACGACTTTTTAAATATTTTTTTCTTTTTATAAATGGGAAAAAAATACTTAGATAATATTATTTTGTAAAATCCATTTAACATAAAATGAAGCCTTTAGGCGCATTTGGTCCAATTCGCGGTTGGGCCAATTCATGTTATTCGCGGTTGGTCCAATTCGCAGTTAGTCCAATTCTCGGTTGGTCCAATTCGCGATTGGGCCAATTCGCGGTTGGTCCAATAAAAAGTGTATTTCCAAAATTAAACAAAATAACATTTTTTTTGTATATAATGTACTATATATATTCATCATCATATTACAAATAATCTGAGCACATATTGTAATGTTTGTGTTAACGGCCAAACCCGATTTCAGGACAAACTAGTTTTGCCTAGGCTTGACTAATTTAAGACAACATAGAATATTATTATAAAAAGTTTTCAGGGTTTAAAAAAAAAATAACCACGAAGGCTAAGGCGGGAGCTCCGCTTCGCTTCGCTCCCGCCTTAGCCTTCTAACCTATATCCATCCGAGTCGATTTTCAGAAACACCTTGCATACTAGAAAACATTACCTATTTTGGCCCAACTGCGAATTGGCCCAACTGCGAATTGGACCAACTGCGAATTGGCCCAACCGCGAATTGGACCAAGTGCGAATTGGTCATTTTTTTTAACGTTTGGCCAACTGCGAATTGGACCAAATGCGCCTAAACCAAATGAAGAATTAAAGACTATTCACTCACACTCACAACAATGCTTTATTATATAATTTTAGTAAATATAGCAGCAATGTCATGGAAGAACACTAAATTAATAGATACCTACCAAAATTATGGAAAATGCCAATGTATTATTTTAATTCGAAAGACAACTTAGAGACACACTTATGGCATTTTGTAATTTACACGTAACTTTTCATAACATTGTAAAATATTTACACTGGTATTTCTTACACTGTATGTTTTGTTAGTGAACGCCCTTAGCAGCACTCGGCAAGTTCGTTAATTAACTCTTCGCTCTTGACAATAACAAAGCTAATTTGTTTATATAAAGCTCCTCTAATATTTACTTTTTGACTGGGTCCATTGGCGTGTTTGATGAAAAAGAATATATTAGCGTTAAGTAAGGAATGACTAAGTGTTAAAACGTTTGTTTAAAAGATAAAACGGTATGAAAGGAACTGGAAAAGAATTAACTTTATTATTATATTTAACTAGTGTATTGTAGAGTTTGTCTTTGTATAGCTTATCACTTAAGTTAGTTTATTTATTGTACAAAACTCTATATCATTGATAATTGACGATTCATGAGTACATTTTTGAACCCTACTGAATAGTGTTTTCATAGATTTTTCTATTGATCAAATAAACCCGAATCAGAATCAAGAAAGCCGCCACAAATTTAATCTTGAATACAAATAAACATTCAGACACGGAACAGGATGGGATTCAAACCCACCATCAGGGTGGGATCAGACCAAATGCACAATCAGGGCAGCTAAAGAGTATGAATTCAGTTTTTAATATACTTTTTTACTTGTTACAGGTAAATAACGTCTTCAAGTTCTCCTAATTTTCCACCAGTCTACATCGGCACAGGTATTGTACAAGTTGAAACATTGGAAATAGGTCAAAAAACAATGACAGCATACATCCGTTCAAAACAATGGTGATCAAACTCCACGTCAAATACGCGTCCGTCAAAGTTTATCTATTGTTTCTGTTTCACTGGCCGTCAGTGCAAATTGTTGAATGATTTCACAAACCGCTGGTCACTCTGTACGACTAGTGCCCCGATGTATTTCACGGCTCTTTTTATTTGCAATATCAACATTTTGAAAGCCATGGCAAAGTAGCGCGTTATAACTGTTGTGCTATTTTTCTATCGAAGAATATGGTCTCAGGAGCTCTATGGAGGGCATGGTTTTGGCAGCAAAAGAAACTTTTATTTACTACCGTCGCGATGTCTTGTTTTTGCGAGGGATGCTTTTGGTGTTACATGCGTTGTGGTATAAAAAAACTTGTCACCGCTAGTTCAATTGATGCAAAAATACTCATATGTTTGTTAATCTTACATGTACAAGTGCCGAGTTCAAGTAATTAATGCATTTTTATAAAATACGGCTGCGTGCCTATTTAAGTCTGACGTATGCCAACTAAAATTTAAAAAAAAGTTTCTTAAACAGTATATCGCATAAGGTTTCATGTAACCTTATTTTTAGTTTGTAGTTGTACCAACTGATTTATCCACTCCAGCTTGCTAGAAGATTTTGTTTACACTTGTCGTTCTCAACGGCCAATCCTGTTTATCGATGCAAACAAAATGCATAGTCCGCCTCGATGGAGTTCTAACACGAAGTAGATTTTTCTTCAAACTTGTCCACTCACACTTTGTTTTTCTTCAGAAGTACAGCTTTAAATTCTTTCTAGTTGAGACCGTTATAAAATGAGTTTCAAAGTTGGCGACAGGTTGATCTATAGGGAAAGTTAATGCATTTCCCGTTTCGGTCTCTAGTGATTTCAAACTTCGGTGTTAAAGTTGTATGTGGTTAGTTAGAACATGTTTCTGGGAAGGTCACTTTTGTTAAAATGATGTATTGTGTATTATTACAAGCTAACCAGTAAACTTCGTACTGGCTTGGAATCAATAACTGTTGTTTGGTTACATACTCGAACCAATAGTAGCGCCATATACCGGTTCAAATAGTTACAAATCATTTAGGGACCTATTAAAATATACATCCAAAATTTGAACTTATTTGGATAGCGGTTAGGGAGAAGTTAGGTAAATAGAAAACACATACAGGAGAATAATGTACATTAAAATTGATTGCTATTACATATATATGGAGATTGGTGATCGCAAACCCGAGCTGTATTCGAAATATCCGACACAAACAAGTGCCACTTGGGAATTTAACCATGAGATCACGACCACATACTGAAAGTAAGACCAACGAAAACACCACACGTTAACACTCTAAAACTATGGCGAGCCACATCGGAAGAGAAGAGCGTTTCAGAATATGTAATTAAGTTTAAATTAGGAATTCCTGTATCCCAACCTCAGTGTGCGTCCGTTAATTGTACTGAAAATAAACATTTTAAAGGGTCAGTATTCCTTCTACGTTTTACCAGCTTGCTTTTTGCACATTTTTGTGATGAACAAAGCCGCAATTTGCAAGCTTGTTTCACTAATTAAATTTCCTAGAAGTCTCCGCGTTACGTTTCGCCCCGACAAAGGTTGCTGTCCTATTATTATGTAAATTTTACTACATATTTGAAGTAGGTGGGTGTTTTATTCCTCTTTGTTTTCTCGAGGACGAATTATATTTTATAGACTTATTATAGTTTTGTCAAGCGTGTGCTTAGCTCTAGAAGTTTTGATGATCAGGCCTAATGAACGAGTTTGTGGTGTCTTTAACCACTCAACGCCGAACCGGCACTCGCGTGCAGCTTAACAATAGATTTTCTATTGTGTCTGGTGTTCCGGGGCTAGAAGGATCAAGTTATGGTTCTTTAACGAAGCTTGTAACAGCTCTCTAGTTTTAATATATCATCAGTTGCTTCTCAGCAATAAATTGAGTGTATCTATTGGTAAATAAAAGACATAATTACTTGAAAAGAAATAAACATCGCACAAACTTCAAATTAGAGTAATTTGAAATTGAATGCCCTTTTTTAGCTCATGAATCGTGGACTCGGATTCCTTTAGGAAGAACAGTCGTAGTTCGTACGTTTCACATTTATATTTGTTATATCTTGTTGTATATAAAAATATTTATCATACCAACTTTCCCAATTTCTCTCAAATTCTCTCTCAGGTATTTCGGTCCCTAAATCGGATATATGCTAGTTAACTCAAGCGCTGGTTCGGAAGATTGATTCTATGCAATAGGCTAACGGCTTCTACCACAGACGTCTATTAATATTGGAGCTATTGAATATACATACAGACTTGCATAGAACATGTGGTTCTGCCACCACAGCCGAATATCGGTTGGGATTTTACCACTGAAGCTTATAGGCAGATAAGGTACGATATACAGCCAAAGATGAATGACTTACAGATGAGACAACGTTCTTTTAACTTACTTACTCTAGAGATCACTTGTTTTACTTCAAAGCTGAAATATTTACCTCACCCGTATAATTCCGTAAGTCAAAAATGCTATTAAAACGTTATTTTTGTCAACTACAGCACTGTACTGACAAACTTTTGCTTAACCTTTTCTGTATTGTAATAAATATTTTTTACATTGGATTGGACAACAGAAGAACAGTTCAGTTTAGATTAAAGATACTCGTAAGTACCTAAAACTCGTTTTAAAGATAAACCACAGCAGTACGCCTATAACGGACAATCTTAATCTTACCTTACCTTACCTTCAATATTTAAAAACTCTCGTGTTATTAAAATTCAAATGACGGTCCGTAACTTTTCCATCGAATCGATAGACTTTCAGATATAATGAAATTGTTGAGAGCCCGTTTAATTTCCGCGCCTCTTACGGAGCTCTTCGCTTCGATTGTCGAGCTGGTTTGAGATCATCTCTAATATTCAATAATAATATTAATAATATTTGGGGTCGCGCAAAATGTTATGAGCTTCTGTAATAATTGGTTATTTTGTGTGTTTTATTTGAATAGTTGTGCCTAGGCTTCTTTCGCGCGGAAAACGAAACAAATGAAATTTATTTTTTAAACAGTGTGCTACTTTCTACCCTGTAACAATAGGCTTGTTTCCACTAAGAATGAATCGGATGGCTTAGAGTTTCTAATGATTAATCATGATATGTAGTAAACAAAAAAACAACTTTTTTACTAAAATAATATAAGATTACAAATATTTTTGGAAATTAAAATCGGCAAAATTACTTATTTAATCACGTGACATTAAACAACAATCAGAGAAGCGTGACGTCACGCCTCGCAAAACACCGGTTGCAGCTGTATAATGATCTCGTCGACTGACATCAACAAACTCGATTGTTTCGCGAGGAGTGACGTCATTCAAGACGCAATGACAGTCTTGGCCTTTCCAAAGTTAATTTTAAGTTTATTTCAAAAAAAGTAAAATACTTATGAAAAAGGCCTATTTTTCTAAAAATAATATATATTTGGGGTAAAATAGATACTAAACTATAGTTTTAAACGAATTTCCAAAGGACATCGGCAGAAATGGGCTCGATCTTAAGCGTTCGTTCCACTATTCAAAATATAATTAATATTCGTTACAAGATTTTTAATATTTAAATTCAATTTTAATTAATATTTTTACCCCGGGATAAAAATATAATCTAATAAATGAAAATACTATTGGTTTTGTAGTGCATCCGGTGTGTTATGTGCATAGTGCATAGTACGTCCGGTAGAATAATAATAATGTTGCTAGTTAAGATACTTAAATACTGATTTTCCGATCAGATCCCATACAAATGACAGCTTAGAATAGAGGCACGATAATTTTCTGAAAAAATTATAACAACAGAAAAGTCAAAAAAAAAAATCAAAATGTCATACAACGTCTGTCAATCATTCGTTTCTGTTTGTTTTGAATAACATATGTGAATAATTTTGTTTTGTCGTTATTGTTGGAATGCTTGGTTTAATATTTGACGACTTTCGCTACGTTTAAATGACGGTTTCAGCTAAAACAAACGACCTAAGCTTTTCTTACAACGGATCCAGTGAACTCGACAATTGGGGTTATTTTTGTAGAAATCAAAATCATCCTATAACTATTTTTTCCCAGGGGGTGGATTTATAAATTGTAGTGTATTTGGAATATTACTTCATTTTCTACATAATAATAGTAAATCGGTAAGTGTAATTCATAAAAAATCAAGACCCAACGTTCTATGGATGTTCGCCCGTGTCCTTTGTCAACTAGAAGAAATGCTGATAAAAAGAAAACTAACTGCAATAGGTAAAAACTGATTATTGTTTTTAAAACTAGACAAAATGGAAATTTGTTTTTAAAAAAATAACGTCATCCATATGCATTCCTTCATTATTCTGACATTGCTGCAAACGCGAGTGGAAATTTTCGATGACAGCTTGACACGTGCTTGATGAAATGTTACGGATTTCTGCGCGAATACGATCCTTTAATTCTTCAAGAGTCTGTGGGTTAGTGTTGTAAACTTTACTTTTGAGGTAACCCCATAGAAAAAAATCTATTGGGGATAGATCTGGGCTACGAGGCGGCCAGTTAATGTCACCTCTCTTCGATATCAATTTTTGGCCAAAAATTTCTCTAGCTGCCCTTAACGAGTCATTAGAGGTATGACAAGTGGCACCATCTTGCTAAAACCATGACTGCTGATTAAAACCAGCAAAATTTAGTTGTTCTTGGCTTGGTTTCAAAGTTGTTCTTGGCACGTTAAGGACACTAGACCGCTTTCGAGTTGAAAGCCCAGGCTAGTCGCGAACAGACGCTTTTACTCGCTCCACGTTTTCGGGGTCCCTCGATGTTCTAGGTCGGCCGGATCGAGGTAAATTTATTGTTGAACCTGTCTCGTCAAACTTGAGCATCCATTTTTTAATCAACTGAACTGATGGAGCTTGATTTTTATGTCGTATGTTGTAGTGAGCGCAAAATTTCCGTTGCGCTAAGGTCGCAGAATCGTTGTGTCGATAATACTCGCGTACGCAGAGAGCACGTTGACTACCGTTGAACGACGCCATGGCACTGAATTCCCATTCGTCGCTCTTTCAATTCGTAATACCCCGCCCCACCCCGCCCGCCGCCGCTCGACGCGGCAACCGATTCAAATGTAAACGGACTTTTGGTCTACCCTGTATTTATACAAATGAAATCCCATTTTCGAACGATAAATGCAAAGAAAATTTTCTTGCAATCTATGTACTTAAATAGCGCGCTTTATTAAACGCAGAAAAATAGTTTCTAAATCTTTATCGCTTTGACAGCTGTGAAAGTGGCTTAGCTTTTACGATTACGCATTCGTCTTGTTGATCTTCTTTAACGAAAATATCATTTTAATCATGACCACTAATTCGTACTAAACAACATTTTTTTCTTTTCGCCTCGAACCTTCTAAGGGAAAAGCAAAATACAATTGACTGGGTTAAGAGCACTTCTTGGATACCGGGAATCTCTATAATGTGTGTCTGACGAGCACTTAACCCGTTTCTGTATCTATGTTCAAACTTAAGAAGGTTTATTCGTTATTGCCCTCTTGACACTAGCTAAAGTGTTCGTGACAAATGGTACTTGTATATTGCTTGGTTGTTTTAGCCAAGTTCTACTTCTTTGCAGTAGTATGGAATAAAAAAAATTATACAACTTTGGTTGGCAGACAGGCAGCCCACGTGATGGCGAGCGGTCACTGCGGCCTATTCCACTGAGGCACACTTTACCAGGAAGCGTCGCTCAATGTGCTGCCAGACTGTAGGCTTATTTGATCTTCGTGCCTTAGATTTCTAGTGTACTGGCTCCCACATTAATATTGTCGGAACACAGCCAGAGCTGTTATGGCGGCTGATTTCACCTGTAGCTAGCCAGTCGGACTCTGAAAAAGCACTACCACCAACCAGCCCCAAGGCCGGAATTGAACCCACGACCTCCGGGTTTTTTTTAATACCCGAACGGCTTAGCCACTATTCCACGGAGGCGGTCAGAAGAAGAGAAAAGAGAGAGTTTTATAGTATTTTGTAATAAGGTTACTTTTACGAATACATAATTAATTTTAAAAATATGTACATAATTACATCTACAGTATCTTTTCTTTTGAGCATACCACAATTTAAAATACATATTTCATTCATTCACATTCACTAGAATAAAATTGGCTTATCAACTACCGTGCACGTTTCCACGCGACCGGACACTAGAAAACAAGGTGAAAACACACGACTGCACTTTTACTTCCTTTGTCATAAGTAACCTTTGTAACCTTTTCTGTCGATGGCACATGTTGACCCTCATCAAACTGTCGGAACGTGTATTTTATTGAGAAACATGCTGAGTCTTGTTTAACCGTCGTTTGTAGTTTAAGACTATTGCTGACGTATATACAAAGATGTATATACGTCCCGGCAAACTCGTTGACCATAGGTCGTCGAAGTGGGAGGAAAGTTCGGGCTTGTGCACTTGCGCATGACCAAGCTCGCGCAAATCTCCCGACTGTAACGGTTGAGAAGTCGATTACACCAAGGGTCGCGGGTTCGATCCCCGCACGGTACAACATTTGTGTGCATAAACACGTTTGTTCGTATCGGTCTGGGTGTTTCTTTGTATAATATATATGTATTTACGAATAAAAGTATATATGTAATGTTTATCCGTTGTCCAACACCCATAGTACAAGCTATGCTTAGTTTGGGGCTAGATGGCGCTGTGGGAACGAGTCCAGGGATATTTATTTATTATTTATTAACTTAAACTATGCAGTGAGATATTACAATGCAGGTTGATACTTACAGTCATCTCAGCGGTTAAAATCTCAAAGCGATCCATTTTACGTTCAGAGATTGAATCAAGCAACACCAACAAACCTGTTTGCATACTAGTGCAGTCATTGAAGCATTATAGCTCCGAATTTTTTTACTGTGAACCGAATTGCATACAATTTTGGAATTAGGTTCATCTTACCCTTAACTTCAAAAGTGAAAATGATTTGAACTCCGCAACCACCATGGGAGTGGTTGCCACCCCTTCTCGGGGGTGAATTATTTTTTTATCAAAATAACCTCGGATATCGATAGAAGGCCTAATTTTAAGCAAAAAATCATCTATACAGTTTTTCAAAAAATTCAATACTTTTCAAGTTATTGGCAATTGAAAATTCGCAATTTTTTCACGTTTCATCGGTTTTTTGCAAATATCTCCAAAAATATACGTTTTATCGAAAATTTTATAAAGACCAAAATTGTAGCAGGTAAAACAATGAACAATTTGAATTTTTATAAAGTATTCTAAGTGCAATATTAAGCTAGATATTAAAGATCAAAGCCGTTTTTATTCTGTCTGAAATTTAATCGATGTGGTCAATGCCATCTAGCGGCGAACAGATGCATTCTATGCATTCTAATACAAAAGGGTTTTGTAGTGCTTGAAATAAGCTTTAAAATGAGCACTATTAAAAGTCTTTTGCGCGTAAAATAAGTGAGCTGTATTGCAAATAAGGGGAGCATCTAATGTTTTTTCTATAAAATCAATGGGTTTCATAAGTGCCATTTCCACCAAAATTAAAATTAATCGTATTCCGCCTAGAAATAACTTTATTATGAAGAGTTTGATAGATAGTATCAGTTTGGCTGCTTCAGGACACATATTTTTCAAAAAAGTCACGATTAAATAAAAAATCAAAATTTCAAATTTTTAAAAAACCCACTTTCTTTTCATAATATCTCAAAAATGACGACAGATACGTATAAAAGTGTACGGATTAAAAATTTAGGTATTTTTCTGACGAACAATTTGTTTTTTTTTGTTTTTTCTGTCAAACAAAAATTGACGGAGATATGATTGTTTAAAGAGCGCGTGGCAGCGCAATCACAGCCTCTCTTAAGCCCTTTAACCCTTCACCGTTTTAGAAAAAGGTTTTTTACTATATATTGCAATATAGGATGTTGTAGCTCTCTTAATTACCTTTACAATGGTTTTTTATAAATTGTGATAGCATGAAAATTGAAGTAGTTATGGTCCAAAAACTTATCATATTTTGTTCTACTTAGTAACTAAGGGGTAGTTTTAAGGGTAGAAAAGCTAAAGAATATGATAATCATTTTCGAGAGTGTGGAATAATATTGAAATCCTTTTCATTTTATCAAAAAAAAATTTTTTTTTTTTTTATCAAGGGGTATTTTTCAAGGGTTGAAAGGGGTTCACCCCCTAATATTTGATAATTATTATAGAGAATATAAAATATTACTTACTCTATACTTACATCTTTTTATGTCATACCAAAGTATTTATTTGTGATTTTTTCAATTTAGGGGTTGTTTGCAAAGGATGTAAGATTTTCAAGGGGTTGAAAATTATTTTAATATGGGGTAATTATGTTAGAAAATACTTTACAATTTCACCACTTACGATTAGACATGTTTTCTAGCGATAAAATGGCTCAATGTAAATTTTTCCATTAAGGGGTTGTTTACACCCCTTAAAAATAATAGGCGGAGTTCAGATCATTTTCACTTTTGAAGTTAAGGGTAAGATGAGCCTAATTCCAAAATTTCATGCAAATCGGTTCACAGTAAAAAAATTCGGAGGTAAGACCGTATTTTTCGCTTCAATGACTGCACTATACGTTAAGATCGAAAACACGTCTTTGATTCCATTTAAATACAAAGTTTCACCCCACTATATTCATCTGAAATGATTCCGAGAGCACCAACAATTGACTTTGCGGAGAAGGCTTTTAAGGAACAATTGGGCTGAGATTAGCTTAGCACCCGATGAATACTAATGGGTTGCTATTTACGCCTCTTGCGTCGACAATTGCGGATTCTTATTATCTCCACTCTATCTCCCACTATTTTATACATTAGGGCGGTGATTTTCTTTATCGTCGATTTACGAAGCTACTTTGTTTGTGACTAGGATAGTATTACTATTTCGAAAAATTGTTGAATTGGCCTTAAGATTTTATAAATTATGAATGTGTAGTGTGTACGCTTGAAATAAAAGGTTCGAACAGGAGTAGTAGCACATTAAGCTTAATTGTTTAAGTTCTCATGATAATTTGCCTTAATGGCAGCTTATAAATACCATCATGTATGACAACTCAAGTAAAAACAATAGTATCACAAAGTAAAGCATCAGCCTATTACACTGAAAAAAATTTGCTTTAGCAAAGTACCAATTTAGCTCTGTTAAAAATTACTCGGCTGCATTCAACCAAGACATATTTAAAATGGGCAATAGAGCTTTGCTAATATTATAGAAGCAAGTATTGCTAAAAATGATTGGTTGTTATTTACAAAGTACTTATTTATTTCTAAATAACCAACTCGTTAAATTTTACCCCTGACAAAAACTAGCAAAAATAGACAAGCTAACGTTATTATTTCATAATAAGTAAGTTATTTAATTTTAGACATAATCATAGTTGGCTAGAAATTGACACCGAGTTCGGGTAAAAATAGACAGATTACATTGCTATTTCATGTTAAGTAAGTTATTTGATTTTAGACAATCATACTTGGTTAATAATAAACATGAAGTTCGGTAAAAAATAGACGAGCATACTTATCTATTTATTGATAAGTAAGTTATTTGATTTTAGACAATCATACTTGGTTAAAAATAAACATGTAGTTCGGTAAAAAATAGACGAGCATACTTATCTATTTATTGTTAAGTAAGTTATTTAATTTTAAACAATCATAGTTGGCTAGAATGGCCGCCGCGCCACTCCAGTCTTTTTACTTGCTCAGTGCAGCCAGTCAGCCACGAATCGATTACTCAATGTGTCGCTCCTACTCTCGTGCTGCGTTCGCGAGCTGTGAATCTATCATAATTTTTTACTAATATTGCCATTAACTGATAGTGTATACGTGTTTGGTTGAATAAACGCATTAGTGAACATTATACAAGTTAATTATCTATTCGTTAATAAGCACAGCTCGGCAATTAACATTGGAAATGTTTAGTGAAGCTTAATTTAAAAATGGCGTTCCTTAGAATATGTTATTAATATTATTCTAAGCGTATTTCAATCCCGCCGTAGTCTGAATCTACTGTATTTGGATTGGTTACCAAAAAGAATTACTTTGTAAGTATTTTCACGGTTTATTTTATATGTGGATTTTATAATTTAAGCATAATAGTGTGAGTGTGAGTTACCTTACCTAAAAATATTTCCAAGCGTAAAGATTTTATAGAATCGTTGTAAATTAAAGTATATTAATAAAGATCTTTGCTTTGATTTTTAAAACAAAACGTAAAGGTTCGTTTTCTGTTTCAGAATACTATGGATACACCCAAAAAAGAAGTCCTAACTTCACAATTATGTTGGAGGTTTTACAAAAAATATGTAATCACATATTTTAAAATTATTGAAAATAAAAAGAGTGATGCGGTATCCTGGCAAAACAAGCGCAATGGGATAAGATTGCATTAGAATTCAATCAATTTTTAGGCTAATGACAGTTTACAAATGGAAGAATTCGACCGTCCTAGGAAGGATAACAATCTCAAAAATTGGGATACATACACTCCAGCTATGTTGCGAAGCCCCTTGACAGAGACGTTACAGGTACTTATCTGACTATCCCTTTATATGATATATGAACCTATTTTCATAAATATCTTCAATGTACAGACTTTAATTATTCCTGTTTTATTATGTGTATAGATATGATGTGACTTTATGTATGTACTCCACATTTATTTGTTTTTTAATGCGAACAATATTGTATTATAGGATAAACAAGGTACATCCGAAGTGAGGCGGTACCGTAAAAGAACGTACACTGGCACTACAACAAACAAAACATGGACTGAATTAGGGGAGGTGAAGACCAAGGTAGCCCATTTGAAGGCCAAAAAATTGGAAAACGAGATAAAACTGCAAGATGCCCTTTTGGAAGGAAGTAGGCTAAGATGTGAAGAAATGAAATTAAAAATTGAGTTGTAACTTGATAAAACTAAACAAGGAATTGGCTGCATAGCCTGTGAATTCGGCCATTTCTCTTAAATCATAGTTGAGTGACGAACGTCTTTTGAAGCGCTGCTGCCTCACACCTACAAGGTTGTTCCAATTTTCACATAAAAACCACTTTTAAACATTATTATGAATTTTGCCTTGTTTATTTTATAACAGTGAAGTGACAAAAATAAACAATTACCTACTTTTTTGCAGATATTTTACCGCGCGAGTGTTAAGTGAAAACAGGATTTTAGATAATTATATCTAAAAGATGGATGAAGAGGTTAAAAATCTTCTCACAGCATGGAGTTTGGAAGAATATATTGAAGTTATTAAACGTAAGTAGACATACACAACAACTTTTTTTAATTAAATAAAAGTAGGAAGGATATCTTCTGGAGAGTTCAGTTTTTAGATTTTTTTACTGATTTAGTTTAAATATTTGTATACTTACTTTTGTTTCATTTATTTGTTCACAGCTAGAAAATGATTTTGTCAACCTGTACAAAGGACAATAATTTACCGAAATAACTGAAAAATTCCCCACAATCAAGCCAAAAATATTTGAACTGGCAAAGGCGCGCAAGAAAAGCAGCAAAGATAAAAATATTGAGCTATATTTTTAAGACTAAGTACAATTTAAGAGGAGTATACGAGTCTAACCAGTAATGTTACCTGAAATGTTAAATGTTACCTTTGATCTGTGACGACAGACATACTATGTATCGTGTAAGAAAGAATAAAACAAACATTAATGTATATCATTTTCTTTCAGTTCCTTTACGGTTGGTCTGTCGGCAAAATATGTATCTGTTGTTTTAGTACAGACGCAGAACGTTTCATTGGTTTTTTCCCGACATGCCAAATTTTTGCCTACTGCACAGTGAGTAACAATGGTATAAACGACAACATATCGAACTACACATTTTCAGTATGAGCTGACCTCACATTGTATTTACAGGGTTTTTTTAGGGACACTATAGTGTCCCTAAAAAAACCCTGAAATTAGTTATCGCTACAATGAATGGGTATTGACTTAATCACCACGCTTGCCTAATGCGGATTGGTGATCACAAACCCGAGCTGTGTACGAAGAAACCGACACAAAGTTAGCTCAACTCGGGAATTGAACGCAGGACCCCGAGATCTTACCACTAGACCATCGAGGCGTTGAAGTAAGAACAAATACTTGTATTATAAAAATGTGACGTTTTAATTATCTTCCAACGATTGCTATTGACCCAACGAATTTAAATATCGTTGTATTGACCTAATATTTTATATACATTTACATTTTGCCAACAAGAGTTTCTCCGTTCTAGTTTCATAGACGCGGTAATTAAAATTACACTGATATTCTTAGTCTTCCTAGTTTTCTCTTTATTTAGAAGCACTATATAGGAAATTGACTAGCATTAAAGAACTGTCATTATAGATTACCTGAGCAAGTTTCTTGACGACTGGGTACATTGTTTTCCGAGAGAATATTACAGGAGCTCTATTATAGTCGCGATGAGTTACACTGTGTTTGAAATGATGCCTTATTACACTGGTTAATGATGTTATTTTCCCTTTCCATATATCGGCTGTTTAACTTCTGATGTACAGGTTTCCCAGATTGTATATGTGTTATTCACATAATGATACAATCTTCTATTAAGAAATATGCAGTAATATTTGTTATACGGATGACGGTGGTTTGGCAATACTGTACCGCAAAAGAGAAGTCGAAACAGAAAACCCGTTTGTTGTGCAAATGTTTGGTTAAACAAGAAAGTGGCTTAAGGGATAAATTATTCCTTAAACAGGAACTAAACAAGTTAAAACAAGTCGACTAATTATACTCAATGATGATGAGACTAATTGAGTGAAACACTTGCTATAATTGGATGGATTCCACAAACCCAATGTTTACTTCAAGTTATATCCGTACAGCCATTTTGGAGAACTGCTGAAATATGCATGCATATGCATTAGAAGCCTCGGTTGCCCATTTTCACCTATGGGGTCACAATGAAATTAAAGCACGACTCTTTAAGGAAATGTTAAGAGACTTTTTAGTAAATTACTGTTTTAAAATGCGTAAATTATGATTTTAGTAACTAGATTTATCATCAAAAATTATAAAAAAGTATCCAGCATATTATTTTAAGCTAATTTTAGCAATTTTATACCTCTTTAAAAAAAAGATACCTGATTTTTGTATGAGGTTGTGATTGTCTTATTTGGTACATTTCCTTTTTAATATGTTTAATTTTCATTACATTATTTGTTTTAATTAATGTTGGTTCAAGTCCGATACCATTTTTATTAACAAACAACTTTTTTGTATGTGTATGAAAGTAACGGTATTTGGCAGAAATGTAAGGGTAAAACCAAAAAGGTAGCTTCGTAGTTTTACGACGAAGATATGAATGGAAATAATAATATTACTGCCGTTTTATGACCAGATACAGGTAACAGATGGCGATTTTTACTATTATTTCTCCTCGCGGATTTCTACTCAATTTTTTCCTTGATAAATTCCCAATAGTCCACCTCACAGATACCTCATACGAATTTCAAAGGGCCATCTGGGAAATGACCGTCGAAATCTTACCTGGCAACGGCAAAAAGAGGCCCTTGTAATAGCAACGTAAAAAAGATTAGGATTTTCTTTTTAATTTTCCTTTTTTCAAAAGAGGAAAATAACTTAATAAATATAAGGCTGGTTAATTTATAACAAATTGAAAGTTAATCTTTTCTGGCGTAAATTGCTATTTCTTTAGATTAATCTGAATTGATACTGGATGTGGCTATACCGATGAATTTTACTTTCAAACCGATTTCTGCGTACTTTGACGTTAGAAATTAATATTTCACAAAAAATAATATTGTTAAAGAATATTAAAAAAATACCAATATCAATAAATAAATATCAATAAATTCGCCCGAGTTTTACGCGGTTTACTCGTTCGCAAAAGAATTATTTTTTTAAAAGTAATCATGCTATCGTTACCTATATTATTTAGGTAAATGATATAGGTGACGATAGCATGATAGAGATAGGTATCTCACACACAAATTTTCTTGACAGTAAAAAAAGTCATCGATTATATCCATTGTATTAAGTAAGACGACCGCAAGTTGGCACTGGTTCTAAAGCCTCAACGGAGACGTGAATTCACCTTGTAAATCAAAACTACAGCTCACAACTATCGTTTTCCGATACCATGAAATGATATAGAAGTTTATGGACACACCTCCTCAATAGAACTAAATCTTTTGTTCTATTGTAGTTCTATTGTTTACGAAAATCGAGAAGTTCATTCGAAAACTACCAACTCTTAAATGGGTTTCTTTTTCTTCGGCAAGTTGAATTAAGAACAGCTATATTAAATAGCTATATTAAACTTTAGACGATTTTGTTTATTGATTGGTTCCTGGCGGTCAGAATTTAAACTACTTTGATGAACAATATTTATTATCTCTGGAAGTAAATTGCTTTTCTCGTAGATTGTTTTGTCGGGTATTAAAGTGCTTTTGTTTTTTCTGCCGCCATAATGTTGAGACTTTCATGAGCATGTTTCTTTTTAACGATCCAATAAAGAACATGTTTTGGTACTCTGATAGGGACTTTAGTCGTTTCGCACCACTAGTTATTTGACCCGCGCGGTGCGAATCGCCCGAGAGCTCTTTTTGAATAGGGACGTTCGCACCGTGGTTACAGCGGTGCGAATGGAAAGAACGTGTTTTATTGTAATTTTTACCTTTAAACTAAACATTTGTCTTATACAAATTATTTTCGTTAAACATTTCATTTAAATTCAATAGAGAGACATAAGGTAGGTACAGGTTCTTGCAAGAAAAATTCATCATTTTGTCTTATTTTATGCATGTTTTTCCTTTTTAAGAAAATCCGAAAATATAGATCTTAGAACGCCTCTGTGGAACAGTGGCTAAGCCGCTTGGGTATAAAACCCGGAAGTCGTGGATTCGATTTCCGCCATGGGTCTGGTTGGTGGTAGGACTTTTTTGGAGTCCGATTGGCTGGCTACCACCCCCACAGGTGAAATCTGCCGCCATAAAAGCTCTGGCTGTGTTCCGGCAACATAAATGTGGAAGCTTGAAACTAAGGCTCGAAGATCAGATGAGCCTAGGTACAGTCTGACAGCACATTGAGCAACGCTTCCTGATGAAGTGTCCCTCAATGGAATCGGCCGCAGTGTCCGCTTACCATCGGGTGGGCTGCGGGTCTGTCTGCCAACGGATGTTGTATACAAAAAAAAACAATAATTTAAAATGGGAGTATCTCATTTTCTTCTTTGATCCCCTTCTTGCTAAATATGAACGGATCACTATCTGTCTGATCACACAAATACACACACACACACACACACATTAAAACAAATTGACGTTGAAGACCTTAATCAGCTTACATTTATTTTGTGCTCGTCCATTGCCAAGACACCACCATCAGGCAAGCAGGAGCACCTCAGGGTTTACTGGGTTCCTTTTCAGGGTGAAAGACACACACCCCGCCCTCCGCTCCCGAAGGAGGGTGAAAGAAAAGCTTACTTTATTGAAAAGGTAAGACAAAACAAGTTATATAACCATGAAATATGAAACTCTAATTGTTGATTAGTTAATTAGGAAGCAACATTGTAATTGGCGTCTTAGAAAATCAACATTAAAGCGGGTTTAATTGGGCCATCAAAAAACGGAAATGTACAGGAAAATGAAAAGAAGTGGGCGCGTAATAATGAGTCGACACAAAAGGAAAATACCCAAGCCGTACTCGAACTAACAAAGAGGAATAAACAACTGCAGGTATTAAGGAATACCTGCTATGTACACTGGTTTTCTCTAGTACGCGTGGGTTATCAAAAGGCTGTGATTATCGCAAAGGATAGGTATAGCCTGTATTTACTGTCAGTTATAACAGTGGAGTTGCCAGTACAAACAAGAAGTGGAACTCTGTCGGCTCATGTATTTTCCCCTTCCTGTAACATGGGTTCCTTTAAACGAAGCGTGAAGAAGCACCTTGCGGGCCAGTACTGCCATGCCAACGGACCACATCAGTGTTGCGTCCGTTGTCATAAAGGGGAACCCCCTTTTGCTTACCATCAGACTAAGTGGATCCAATGAACTGAGCTACTAGACTTAGTGTTCTGTCTTCCCTCCCTTGTAATGAATTTCATTTTAAACATGAAGGCAGTGCGTGAAAATAGAACAGTCATGTTGAGTATAATTACTATGGATACAATGACAAGCACACCTTCACCTTTTCTCTTAAATCCTCTATGACACAAATGCAGGTAACACATTCACGGCAACAATTCCACAATGGCCTCACATTCCTCACACCCGAGGCGTTTCATCATGCACCGACCCTAAAATGCCCTAATGTGGAATAGTTGTAATAATGAAATTCTCCTGGTGACCTATTTCGGCAGCTGAAAGGTAGTTGGCTTGGTGCCACTTCCGTCAGTTTTGGCCCACTCTCGGCTCCCTAGGAAATTAAACTGCGCAAAAACTAAGTCTGTAATATATCACGTTCCGTTTGTATCATGCTGCAGTCTGGACGAGCCAAGTGGTCTCACTGATATTTAGGACCACTTCCAAGCTAATTTTTGTCTTTCAGAATATTTTGGTCTAATTGTTGTGGTCCTATTTGCATTTTTGTATCATTAGGCTGGCTGCCAAAATAGGGTATTTAAATATACACAAAAACAAATGGAATTTGTCTCACGAGATTTCGTACATTTCGAAGCACCACTTAAATACCTACATATTCAATGATATTTTAGTGGGACTATTTCAGTAGTCCGCAATCTTAAGAAGTAGAATATATTTCAAAATTATCTATATAGGTAATTTAAGTATTGTGTATCTAAATTTTTTAAATAGGACTTTTATTATCGTCTGAGAAGCCCACCTGATGGTAATAAGCGGTCACTGCGGTGTACTTTCAAGCTTGAGTTTGATTAGATCTCAAAATATATTTTTCTCTTTGAACTCAAAAAGCGCCATTTTATCTTTCACAATCAACATCAGTATTCTTCACCCGTTTCTCTGATATCAGAAGTGGTTTGTACACTAATTACTTTAACACAATGGACTTTACTTGAAATTGGTCCCTAGAAAATTAAACTGTGCAGAACTAAGTCTCTTGAAATATGACTTTGACCTTGTGCGGTGCACTCACGAAAAGGGTTTGTTCTCGTACTTAAATTACTTTGAAGACTTATTGAGCCACCGAGTATGAAAGGGCTTAAAGAAGTTGGTTTAAATAATGTTTGTTGTCTCCCAAACTACATGTCTTGGTTAAACCCATGTTTTATAGATAAATAAATTTTTCCGCCTCCGTGGAACAGTGGCTAAGCCTCTCGGGTAATAAACCCGTGATCGTGGAGGTCTCGTGGGTTCGATTCCCACCTTGAGTCTGGTTGGTGGTAGGACTTTTTCAGAGTCCGACTGGCTAGCTACCACCCTAATAGGTAAAGTCTGCCGCCATAACAGCTCTGGCTGTGTTCCGGCAATATTAATGTGGGATCCAGTAGACTTAAAATTTAAGGCTCAAAGTTCAGAGGAGTCTACAGTGTAGCAGCACATTAAGTGACGCTTCCTGGTGAAGTGTCCCTCAATAGAATAGACCACAGTGACTGCTTAAAATCAGGTGGGCTGCGCGCCTATCTGCCAACTGATCTAGTATGCCAGTGCTGCCAGGCTCATCTGATCTTCGAGCCTTCGATTTCAAGTGTACTGGCTTCTACATTAATATTGCCGAAACTCAGCCAGAGCTGTTATGGCTGCAGATTTTACTTGTGGGGGTGGTAGCTAGCCAGTCGGACTTTGAAAAAGCCCTACCACCAACCAGACCCAAGGCGGGAGTCGAACCCAAGACCTCCGAGTTTTATACCCGAGCGGCTTAGAGCCACTGTTCCATCCACGGAGGCGGTCAATTTGTATTGATATCCTAAATTCAAACTTTATTAAAAAATGGATTTACTTCGAAAGTATCCTTTCGTCCTTAACCTTGCGACGTGCAATTTTCCTTAATTTACAAAATTTCTGCGAGACAGCCCGCCGCGATTATTTTATTTTCATGACAAGCAAGATGCTAATAAATGCAAATAAGTTGTGATCTTTTTAACGCTGAAATATTTTGATAAACATTGTTTATCAGGTTTAATCATTTATAGGTGTTATATTCCCAGTTATGATAATGGGTTTTTAAGATTTGGAGATAACATCATGTATTTTTTTACCTTTACCCGAGATATATTTTTCCAGTGACGCAATCAAATTAGGATAACAGTGTTATGTAACAGATTCAATTTGATGTGTGTTTATGTTCAATATTAGGTATTTGAAATGGGAGTTTATCATTGTATTTATCTATTGTTGATCTTGTTTCATTCAACTTCGCTCTGAATGGGGCATAAACATATGTATATAAAGAATAAATCTTGCGTAAAGCCGATGGTTCGATTTTCGGCGCTCATTTATGGATTTTTGTCATTTCATTTATTTTGACAATTCGTGTTCTCATTAACCGAAAACTGCTCGAAAGCGTTATTAATAAGCAACAAACGAGAGAAGCGAAAACTAAAAGTGTACATTTTAATTTTTATGATATTTTTCAAAATGTTTCTTGACGAGAGTGCTTATTATTGAAATTGTTCTTACAATGTTTTTAAGATGTAACAATGATATATATATTCCTTTTGATATTATGAAAAATCAATTCCTACGACTGTGTATGTTTTTTAATTAAAGAGATTTCGTTGTTATAGATTTATACTTATTCACATTATATATTATTCTATTTCTTTCCAAAAACGTATTTTTTACCAGTTCAATGACATTTCGGACAGTTTTTACAGAATCTAAAATATTTTGGTAGTACTCATATTTTTTATGTAGCCGTAAATATTGTTATCTACTCTTCTAAAAGCAATCTCATAACCCCCGCTGGGTTGACACATGTCTAATAAATAATTTTCTCGTGTCTACACTTTCATCATAATATATTTTTGTTCCCGTGAACCGAAAGCTGAAGAAAAAGTTTTTTGATCATATTTTTCCCTTAATAGCACATAATTGAATTCCTAAATCGCTCTTGGCATCGTTCACTTTTATACTTTTTAATGTCATCAGTCAGTCATAACTATTAAACGAACTATTGTAAAGCGAATGCTAGTTAATTATAATAACAATTATAAAAATAAAAAGAAAAATAGTAAGAGATATGAATCGAACCCACGACTCCACTACCAAGGGTGCCAGGCCAGTCAAAGAAGTTATTATGTACTGAAGTAGAAGATAGTTAACATGTAGCTTTACTTCATAATCACGATTATGTCAAAAGTTTGTTTAATTTAAATAATGCAAAAATTTATAAAGTCGAGAATTGGCGGGAGGCGGCGCAAAATAGACCGGAGTGGTCCTTATTGCTGGAAGCCAAGACTGATTTTGGGTCGCTGCGCCATCTTAGTAAGTAAGTAAATATTTATAAAGTCTGACTAAACTCTGTAACAAAGTCTTGCAGACCTAAAAAATAAGATTTACAATGTCTGGACTTGAAGTATAAGTTGATTAAACGAAGTAGTTATGCAAATGGAAACACTCAAAAACTAATGGTTCCCAGCTCTCATATTAAAATTATTACTGGCGTTATGCAAAGCAGTATTCCAGATTTATATCGGGAAACTCGTTCATTCTTTTAGTATGGTGGTATAATAAAATATTAACTGCGGGATAGTGCTGTCTTGCACAGAGCTTATTTCAAACCAACCCAACGATATCTCAGATTAGAGGTATGCTTCTGACCAATAGCGCACAGGCGTGTCAAAATTTATGTTCTGCGCATTTCTCACCCGATATTTAAGAAGTTTGCCGGTACCTATACTATCGGCTACTTATCGACGTAACTCTTATATTTTTTACCGATAATTTAGTATCGAAAGGCAATACGACGCTTCCTGTTGAAGTGTCCCTCAGTGGAATAGGCCGCAGTAACCGCTTACCATCAGGTTGGCTGCGTGTCTGCCCGCCAACTGATGTGGTATAAAAAAAATACTGAACTGCATTATTATGGTGTCAATGCCTATGAATATAAATATTGATGTATTATAAAGTACGATTTTGATTCGTTACTCATAATGAGATTGGAACTTATAATTCTTATGATGTGTAAAAAAATTAATCTTTTTATTTTAAGATATTATTGTTTATTGTGTCATCTACAAGCATGAATTTTCCTCTTTCTACGTCGAAAGACCCAAATATTTGTTCGTTGGTTTTGTCGAGAACAGTTTCCTTCGGTTACTTTAGGTTAAAATCTCCAAGGAATTCTTGCTGCTATGTTATTCAGATAGAATTGTTCGTGATAATTTACCCTTTCGGATGCTGCCATAAAAGTAACAAGATGTTGTCTGTATTTTGCTAAAATATGTACAAAAAAGGCTATTTGGGTAAAATTGTCTTTGATATTTTAGTTATACAAATACATACGATCTTTTCTTTTCTAGAGGTCGCGGTTTTTATCTCCACTTATTACAAACGTTTTATTCTTCAACGTTGGGTCTGTATCGGTTTGGATTTTTTTTTTTTTTTTTTTTTAATTTATTTATAATTAAAAAGTTTTTACAAGTTAATGTTGACTGATAACATCCAAAAACCACAAAGGTTCAACATCGAGCTATCAGGAGCTTACATTACACTACATATTATTTGGGTACTATTACTTAATTATCTTTACATTCCAATTTTAGTTTTTTAAATAAATACTGTACACATAAACATAGAAAACAAATGAACAGAAAAAAAAAATTTTTTTTTTTCACTACCAGGAACAATCGAGTTTATTCCAAGTAATAAAACTTCAAACTTTTCTTAATATTTTTGTTCGTAATACTGGCAACTAATTCGGCAGGCAAGTTATTTACAAGCCGCGGAAGGAGGTAGGCAGTGGTTCGCTCACCGTACGCGTTGTTTGCGCGCGGTTCGCATAGCCGGTTTTTAGCCACTGCTCGAGTGCATACAGGGTGTGTGACATGTTTTTTTAAAGATACATATATATATGCTTAACCCAACGTGCTAAAGTATTATCAAAGTTGCAAAGGCCATTTTTTTTTTGTGAAAAACAGCGAAAAAAACTAATCTTTCCGTTTGCGTTGTTTGAATACAGAAACATTCCGAACATCAACGAACATTCGTAACAGTTACGTATGCAATTGAGCTACAAGTCGCTAAAATGCATCGCCCTTGCCACGGTTGAGTAAAACTTAAATCAATACGGTGAGAACAGTGTTGTTGACGGAGAACTGCAAAATTGAGAAAAGCGACCCAGTTTGCGAAGTTCGAAGAATACAAATACCGGATTGGCGCAGCAAATGATATTGAAAGGGTATGACAAATAGTTCGGAATAGGAAATGTGCCCGCGATGTATTGGTTTTGGGATAGACAATTTGCGAATCACGGTACCTATCTGGAATTTTCGAACGCCGTCTGCATATGACATTATGGTAAAGTTTTAGCCTATTTAATGTGACATGGCAGGTCAAAGGCCTCCATTCTTGAAATCAAGTGATCGTCACAATGGTCTGCATGATGAATTAAAAAAACTTATATTTTTAATACATATAGACACCGATTATTCTTTGAGTAGTGCACCACAATCGTCTGTCTAGGCAGAAAACAAGCTGCTAAAAGCACCTAGCTGAGAGTTTTACATTATCTAAATGTCTTTTTAAAATCCTAACTATGTACATACAATACATATATATGTAATTTGATCTTATACCTACAACTTTTGTTTTAACAGAAAGCTGTATAAACTCTGTGAATTTTTCAACCATTTTACCTTAAATGTGTTTGTCTTCCAATTCAGGTTTTAAATGGATTAGCTACTATGCGGGGTTTAAAAAATTCTGGCATCAACCAGATTAAAAATTTAACCCACAATCTCTTACATCTAATTAGCACATCTATACCTTTTCTTTTAGACGAACCGCAAATGCTTAATATTTTTTATTATGAAACAATTTATATCGATTATGTAAAATCGTCAAAATAGTAGGTTATTTAAACCCAAATCGCGGGTCAACTGCAGGCGGCACTCGATCAGCATTTCGTTTCCGTTGCACCAAACTGCAGCAGGGAACATACGTAACATAAAGTTCAGCACATGCTGCTAAGCTTGAACATATTATACAAGTATGTGGCAACTTGTACTCGAACATTATTCGCGTTTGGCCCAGAACGAAGAATCAAATAGAATCTATAGGTTCAACTAGCCGTACTGACCAGCATAAATATGTGAGTACAACACAGCACATCATACAAACTTTTTTCGTGTTGCATATATAGCTTAATTTTATCGATACTAATTTTGTTAAATGCAAAACTCGGTCTGTCTATTTGTCTATTACGCTTGTACTCCTAATCTGATTTTGATTCAATTTAGTACAGTCATAAATTACGCCTTTGGAAAAAAACATACTACTTTTTATTTCGGGATTATGGACAGTTCTCATGGGATAATAGAAGTATTTTAAGTTGTTCTTCTTTCGCGTTGCTAGTTGGTTAAGAGTAACAGCCAAAGAACGGGTTTCATTTCATTTTGTCATCTAACTGCGACCTTATAAAACCAAGAAAGTGACATAATAATATAACGATTCTCCTATATTACTAAACCAATCCGGCAAAATGCAATAGGGTGCCAACTTCGATAAAAATTGCCTAACTTTCCTCAACCGGCCCAAAGATCTCTTACATTGGGTCAAGTTAGCAATTAGCTCTAATGACATGTCTCGAAGCTTTCTGCGTATTGTCTGAGAGTATGGACGCGTGACTAGCTTTAATGTGGCATTGAGGATACCAGCTAGGATTAGGCTTCTTAACGCGATAACTACTGAGATTTGAGATAAACGTCAGTAATTGGCAGCTTATCTTTGATGTTTTACATGGCGTGTTGTGATAATCGTTGAAATGTAATATAATCGATAGCTTCCTTGGTGCAGTGGTTAGTAAGCAAAAATAGGCACTTAAAAGCGACGGCAAACCAAATCCTGGGTTAGACCAAAAACTTTTGACAGAGTTTATTTTTCACAATACTGAGGCTAAATGTTTACGCAATACATTAAATTTACAGAAATACTGTGACTGTGAACATACACTGAATTGGAAAAACAAACAAAAGCAAAGTCGCAATAAATTATGAAATCGGAAAAAGCTTTACAAACAAAAACTGTACATTTGTTTGGCCTATGTAAGGAAAGAAAGTTTTAAAAGTATTAGCAATTTATGGAAAACATTTGCCGTGCACTCATGTGTCACAAACCCCTGTGGAATTCATTGAGTTCTTTCAAAAGGAAAATAAACATTCTGAACCAACAGGACTTATGCCGATCATTAAAATCGGCTCTTTCAATATAAACATTGCGTGATATTAAAATATTCGTTACTAAAGATAAGGAGTAAAAACCTTGAATTTCATTCTTTATTTCTCATCTATGTTTTGTATATGTGGCTCTTACCGATGCTCAACAGATAGTTCAATTTTCCACTTTTCAGCAGTCGTGATCACGACTTAGTCCGTTTTAAATTGTTTTATTTAATACTTAATTATCTCATGTAAGTAGCATAGTGCTGCTCTAATAGTTCGTCCGGACGAAACGCAAGGGTCAGCTTCGTCAAGGCAATCTCTCACCGCTTCCTGCTCGCAATGATCGCTCCGTCCGAGTCTTCCAGATGTTTGACGATGGAAGTTTACTTAGGACCTTAATGGGCTAGTTGCCTGTCAAGCCAGGATAGCTTTTTGTTGCTTATTTTTTTTTTTTATGCATTAGAACCCGTTGCTGGCACGTGTTTCCTTCTGGAAAAGGGTCCTTGAAGTGAAACGTGAAGAAAATCGTTTCAGGCTTAATAAAATAAATATCTGTGGATATTATTTACGGTGTCTAACAACAAACTTAACATAAGTTTGTGTTGTGGCTGATTATTATCAACAATTGATAGATCGTAATCCAAAACAAAAAAAAAGTTTTCTGTATATTTTGAAGGGCACTGAAAACCTTGCTAATGAACAATGTACTTCCCCCTATTTATAGAAGCATTATTGCATATTTTCATTAACTCCACATTATCAAGAAATCAAGCAGGAAAAAATTAACTGTAGATGATGAACGAAAACCTCTGTCTCATATTTGATGATAAGGCTGCCCGCCCACGTCGGATAATCGGTGACCGACTTTTTGTAGGTGACAAACAGAACGAACTGATAGCAATGGAGCAACGCACACGTCCTACAAAAAGTCGGTCAGAAATACCATAGAAATAGAGTAGGTCACCGATTGTCGGTCATACAAATCTGACGTGGGCGGGCACACTAACAAAGTAAATGATACTGTCTAAGTAGCGCAGTGATGCGCAAACAGTTCGGCCGGACTTAACGGCCAAAGGGGTTTCGTCCGACCTCCTATTGCTTCCTGCGATTAATGATTGCCTTCTACACGGTCACTGTTTGAAGATGGAACTTCCGTTTTCTTAGATCCTGGATTGGGTACTGTCGAGTACGGACCCCCTTTTGCTGTTAACTTTTATATCAGATTGTTGTTGTAACTGAAACTGCATTACTTATGATACAAATTAAGAGTTGAATTGATGTAGCTGCTTAACATTTTGAACTACTTTTGATACTAGAATTTCTGTGTACCTATTTGCTTTTAGATTAGAGGTTAGAGGAAACCTAAATCCATCTAATAACATTGGTCACGAAACTGACCCTGTTTGTTTAGTTTTTTTCTTTATAAAGTAGTAGTAGTAGAGCAGTATAAAATCTTTGATTGGTTCAAGTTCATGTCCATTAAAACAAGTCTTGAGTTCATAATTGATGATGATACTCAATAATAATAAAATATATACCTATAAATAACCATACTAACTACTAAACTTATTAGGCGTCTCAATGTCAACCATGATTAAAATTGCTTCTAACAAGAACTTTAATACTCTCTTAGTATATTACACTCATTAGTTGGCAAGTCTCACTGCGTAATTTGATAACAACTCCGAGCGTGTACTGCACTGTTCATAATGGGATCAGTTCCGAACTAGTAACGAGTTTATAAAATAACTTTCCACTACCTCTTTCTAATATCCCGCGAAAATTTTGTATTCCGACGGCGTTTCGTGAACGTGGGTCGCGGGTGGAGCCGCGGAAAATTGTTTTACCGATGACACACGCTGCGGGTAAGCAAATAGATTGAAATTCACGAAGCGAATTGATAGTTTATTTAAATATTTTAAGCTCGGCTAAAGGAAATGTTTTGGCGGAAGAGATGAGTTAGGATATAAGCGTAGAATGCCTGGCTTCAGCATGAAAAAGATGAGACTATGAGACGGAGACTGCAGTAAACTGTAAAATAGCAATGAGTTTTAAGTGTAACTAAAGTTAAAGATAACTTTAGTTAAAAGCATGTTTCATTACCGTGAGTAATTCGCGATGGATTTGGATATGTTGAGGAATACTTTATGCTCTGATATTTTTCAATGTTATAGGCAGCCTGTAAAAATTCTTAAATAGAAAAAGCTTAGGTATATTATTTAAGATATCTTAAGAATATTTTATTACTCTTACTCATTTAGAAAGAGTACTACAAATGCACTGCCAGAGATAAAAAAGACAATAACAATAAAATTGTTTTGAGCAATATGAAAAATATTATTATGTATTAAAATAAAAGCGCAAGAGAGCTCTGGAGTAGCATCTGGACAGAACTCTGAAATAGTTGAGTTCCGAAACTATTGGATATTCAAAATACTGTCGCTATTTGTACTCGCTTCACGTAATTAATTTTTATTCCCAGTAGCTCAAAGGAGGGAACTTGGCACACTTCAATTCGGCAGTTGGCAAATAATATGTTGGCTGCAACCGCTATGTTCTTACCGAGGTCACCTATCTAACAGAATAGAAATGAAATGCTGATTCTGTTTAGGTCTGCAGCTAAAATTTGTGAAATACACAAACACTGGAACAAGATTTTGTTTACATTTTTACATACATTTATCGTTTCATTTCACAGGTAAGTACATATTATTTTGGACGATGATGTCCAATGACATATTTATACTTACCGCATGTATAAAGGTAACATATTACGAAGCTTCAATACTTCAAATTATTTCCTATTAGAAAGGTATCAACTCATATCACTCTTAATGAATTTATTGAAGTTACATAATAACGTTTTGTTATAGTTATGAAAATACATTTTGTATACATTTTGTAGCATTCTTACGTGTTCATTTAATATGACACTGATATGTTCCATTCATACAGCAAAAGTATAAAAATAAATAGTCGCATTCATCGGAGGAACTTAACCAGTACGAGTAGAATACAGTGATCGGCTCTAATATTCCGAGCACAGCGCTTGTTCAGACACAAAGGCTGGGATCTCCAGATTTGCGCACGAGTAAAACGTAAGCACAATAAGAAATATTTTACAGTCAAAGCCTTTGAGCCGGTGTCAAGGGGAGATGAAAGAACGTGTGCATTCCTATTTGTCGCTACAACGCCTCAGTGATATTGTACTGGTCGGCTCTTGCCTTTGTTACAGCAGCAATGTAACTTTAAATATGTTGAAATAAAATATCTCTGGAATACAATGACGTTCGATTAATATTGAACGTCATTGCTGGAATATTAAAGAGATTCTTCAACGCATAGGTACACGTTGTCAATTTAAGTTCCTTATTTTATTGAACGTATCGTATCGTTAATGGAACAATTAAAAAATAATTCAAGGAATGGACGTAAAAGTGATTTGGTGATCCTTTTGTTCTTTTTTTAATTAGAAAATTTTAAAACTCGCTTAAACAGAACAAACCTACCAGTTAAAAACAATAACTACAGTCGATTGAATTATTTATTTAACGATATTCATAATTTAACGTGTGGTACGTGTCTAAATCGAAACTACTACTTCAACTTACTTCGAGCGAGGCAAAAATCCACGTTTCATAATATACTCGTAGGCATAGAGTAATAATATTCCTCTAGAGGGGCAACCTAACATATTTTGTTTGAAAACGATTCTGCCGAAGTAATATCTACGTCACTACATTTTCTCTATGGTCACTACGCTCTGATTGGCTGATCAAAGGTCAAGAGGGATGAGATAGTGCCGCCAAGTGCACTAGCAAAATATATCGATATCGATAAACAATGCATCAGTATAGTTAATATTGAATAATACTTAACAGCGTCAACAGATTAAGTGCAAAAGCACTTAATGTTTGCACAAGCAGATGGTCTTACGTTACCTCTCTAGGGAATATTATTACTCTATGCTCGTAGGCTTTCATTTGACGGAAGCATATAAGTTTGTTTCTATAAACTCGTGTAATAAACGGCTGTCAGCCCACGTCAAACCGAATGTTGCTATATCGCCACCGGATTCTAGTTCGTCTCCTGTTACGTTGACACCTGGTGTGTGTAATTTCCGCAGCTGTCATCGGATATTATAAAGTTAATATGCACAACACTTGACGCTATTTTATTTTATTATTTTAAGAGGGTAGTTTATATTTTTGTTTTATCCAGCTCGAAGGGCCAAGTTAAACTTCCACCTTGTTAAAAATAGTAGGAATTCATAAACATAACAGATGAAATAAGAAATACTTAAACAGTTATTGATATGTTATGGGTAGGAAATTATAACGTCACTTATACAAATAATATTTAAGAACCAGCATTTTCAAATGAAAAACATCTGTCTCATCTTCATAAAGGAGCTCAAAAATAGTATCTTGAGTGAAATTCTTTTAAGGGTTTATTCTTAATACTATTCTGTGTGTTATGTACTTTTATGTTGTTTCACAATGGTTTCATATTCATCATAAATAAAGATGTTTACTTAAATAGCTCTATTGAATTGTCAACAACCGTATTGTTTCGAGAAACTTAATGTTAAAGTCCCCCAGTCTGTTTGATTTCTCACAATGCCTATTGTTCCCAAGGTTTCCTACTTTAATGTTACACCGCAAATAAAGTCTGTAAATATTCTGCTCCTCGTTTCGTACTTATTCTTAAAAAAGATTTATTTTTGTCGTTAATTTCGGAGCATTTTTAACTTCACAAACGAAGCGACTAGTCGTGTTGACGACTGTCTCGAACATTAACAAGGTACTTGACGAATTTCCACGGAAACATCTCGAGTCCTCGATGTTGGATTATTTGATTGCATTTACTTTCAACAGTGTCATTTTCATTGTTTCGTAATTATCGGCTTTGTGTTTTCATTGATCCGATTGTTTTCGGGATATGGTTTGTTTTAAAGAATGCCTTTTAGTTCTAATCATAACCAATTTGGGCTTTAAGACATTGATCATCATCATGTTCCGCCTATCGCAGTCCACTGCTGGCTATGATCCAAATCTATGTTCCCCCCTGTCAAGGGTAACAGCGATCATCAGGTAACAGTCGCCCAAATGTTATCTAAATCCTGGGTTGTGATGAAAGTGTACCTCGACTAGATCAAGACAAAACGCGCAGAGAAAGAAGAAAAAGATCTTCTTTTGTACGGTTCATAGAGCACTAATTAATGCTTGAGGCATGAGTGGTTGTTCCGAACTAACAAAGCTTACACAGAATAAGGCCTGTATGACAACTAACTTGACATGTTGTTGAGAGTACTTAGTGGAGTAATGACACGTGGAACTCCTTTCCCCTTCATCTGATGGCAATGACGTCAGTAATTAGTCTTCAGCGCTCTCATTTAAACTTTTCTTGTAATTTATTCTCTCGACGGCCGTCTGTTGACAAAATTACGCCAGTGTAGCACGCCCATAATAACCGTTGTCGAGGCGAATTTTCATTAGAGCCTCTCCCGAGTCGGACAGTTTCATCCTCTTTATTGGTTCTTATGATAAATTATTTCGTTTTTAAACTTCTTTTATGGAGCAATTGTTACTCAATCAATAAAGGTTGTGTTGTTTTTTTTTTTTTTTTTTTTTCAAAAAATATGGTCGACAGCATCAGTTCCCATTACAAGGAATTTGTCCGCGTCCATTTCTCTTAGTCTTTCGTATATTTTATTTGAAATTATGGTTTAAATTATGGAAATTATTATTATATTATACGTATGAAAGTCATGTAATATATTGTACCTAATTGTCTTATATAGATCTATGATAATATTGTATCGTTATTGATTTAAAAATTAAAGCTGACCTTTAAGTTGCAGGCACCCAAATTGTTTTGCCTTTATAATAGAATTAACATGAAATTTCCCCACAATAATAATCTGCATCTGTTGTCTGGTTCTGAAAGTTTGACCTTCACAATAAGTATGCATAGTTAACGTACGAATATAAACGACATTTAAGTTACCCAATACATATTTTAAACAGGAGATACGTGTATAGTAATTCTTGTCAAGATTTGTTTAGAGGCTAGAGAGCAGCACTTTGACTAATTAACCGACTTCAAAAAAGGAGGAGGTTCTATGTTCGACTGTATGTATTTTTTTTTTTTTTTATTATGTATGTCCGTCGATTTCTCCGTCAATTGTGGACCGATTTAAATAATTCTTTTTTTATTTGAAAGTGCATAGTTCCGAGGTGGTCCCATTGTCACCATGTCAGGATCTGATGATGGGATCCCGGGAAAATCAAGGGCAAACCTCAAATTTTATAGGCGCACACTACGCGTTACTTGTTTTTTTCTGAAGCCATTTAAGTTTTTGCGTCCTATAGACATCACTTTATGTTGATTAGCTGATGATGGAAGGTACAACTCCTTAACGGTTAGGAGTTAGGGGATAATTCTTTCAGTATTGTAAGAATATGTGGACCGTTATTTGTATTTCATGTACTTTTGCAGCTAAGCTGATGATGGAAGGTACAACTCCTTAACGGTTAGGAGTTAGGAGATAATTATTTCAGTGTTGTAGGAATATGTGGACCGTTAGTTGTATTTCATGTACTTTTGCAGCTAAGCTGATGATGGAAGGTACAACTATGATGGAAGCTAAAGGGTACGTCTTCTTAATTCTTATGTCCCTCCTGCGGGCTGCATCTTTAGTTGGTCTACTGAATGGTGCTGAACACTAATGAATACCTAATATTGTCAAATAATACAATTCTACTATTTTACTCGTATTTTCGTTATCAATATTATGAGAGAGTTTTACTCACTCCTACGTATTATTCACACTAAAAATAGAAAAATAAACAAACTTTAAAAAAAAAAAATTAAACCGACTTCAAAAAAAAAAACAAAAAAAAAACTACCTAAAAACACTGAAAAGCAAAAAATAATTTTAATAAGACATTCATCAAATGCGCTTATTGTCTAAGCCTATTAATAACATTAAATTGTATTTACGTGCTAGGTAGGTACCTACTAATCTGTTTGAAGTCGGTGCCAAGCCAAAGGTAATGAAAAATGATACATACCTAATAATTTATGTATTATACAGGGTTACAAATAATCCGCGGACGTAGGTACGTAGTCTGGGTACCTACTATTTGGCTTGGCACCGACTTCAAACAGATTAGTAGGTACCTACCTAGCACGTAAATACAATTTAATGTTATTAATAGGCTTAGACAATAAGCGCATTTGATGAATGTCTTATTAAAATTATTTTTTGCTTTTCAGTGTTTTTAGGTAGTTTTTTTTTTGTTTTTTTTTTTGAAGTCGGTTTAATTTTTTTTTTAAAAAGTTTGTTTTCGGTGATGAGGTCAGCGAAAGACATGCTACATGACGCAAAAGGAAGGTATACTCTACTGGTGGCTATAATTTTAATGACTCCTCAAATATTATCTTTAGCAACCAGGACTATAAATTACATATGACTCCGGCAATATAAACGTGGGTACGTACACTAAAAATCATAGGCTCGAAGATAGAGTTAAGAGACATTATGGTAGCACAATTATTAAGGGATGCTTCCTGGCTAACAGCCCTACAATGGAATAGGACGCAGTGGCCAATTACCATCAGGTGGGCTGCGTGCTGGTCTGCGAATTGGTCTAGTATAAAAAAACTCGTCACAGTTTTTTCTATCGCGGATAAAGACACCGTTCACGCCGTAACCTGTACAAGATAATATGTTTTTCTAGATCGTTCTTCCTTTGTCTATGCAACGTATGCCACCAAAAATTTTTATACCAAATCTCACCTTAAAACTTTTTAGCAATTTAAATACGCCCCCCACCCCTCTGTCATAATTTCGGATGGAACCACGTAAATGAACCCTAGGTTTTTCGTCTCAAATGCAATAACTTCGGAAACTTCCCTCTTAGGATAAATAAGCTAGTCTAGATCAGAAAATTCATTGTAATTATTCCTTTGTTGCAGGTAAGACTGGCGACGGGGATGGCAAGCACAGAACAAGAAAATTTTTTCTTTTCTATGATGGCAAGGCTTTCATTGATTTTTAATAAAGAGCGCTAGGACGAGCAGTACGCGTTGAATGGATATTTTACGCTCGTATTGCAGATAGGGAAATAAATATATTTCCTGTATGTCCCCACTGGCGATAATTGGGATGTATTTTTCTCATTTGTCACCAGTGGCTAAAACTGGCAAAGTATGTGTTATACGTCACCACTGGCAACAATCGGGATTATTTTTCCTATTCATCCCCAGTGGTGACAAAGCCAGTAGTGATGACTGGGAATAGACCCGGTGATAATTGTTGTAGTAAGTATGAAAACCTCAACTTTTTTAATGCTTGGAAACAGTATGTAGACGATGATAGTCTGACTAACATCGAATGAGGATCGCTCCTAATATTTTTTTTTTTTTATTATTATTTATTCAAATTACAGATAACTAGGATCCAAAATTTTGTTAGTTACAATACACTTATACTATGTTAGCAATTTAGAAATAAAAAACAAAAACAAAAATAAAAACAAAATCAAAGACAAAAAAACAACAAAGACTATAAGTAGGTCGACATCAAGGCACTAAAAAACTATGCCACATGTAGACGTATCCAATGCCTTAACATGGGACAATCCACTCTGTCATATTGATCATGGCATTTTACACATTTGCTTACAATTACAACAAAATAATAAATTGTTTATTATTTTGCAGTGTTTTACCATTTGAGCTTTTAAGTTAATTTGTTGTTGAGCATTTATAATGGGGATGTATTTAACTGTACATAAAAAAAATACTGAATTGCTAACCTAACCTAACCTTTGGTGTGCAATCAGTTATTTTGATGTACATTTCAGTATTTTTTTGATGTACACTTAAAAATATCCCTTTAAAATGGAGGCTTACTAAACAAAAGAATTTTAAGTTATTTGTCGACTTAACACTTAATACAGGCTATGCTAAGTTCCAGTCTTATCTGTCTCTAAGTAAAAAATTCTGCCTAATATTAGTAAAATTAATTCATAAAAGTTTATTTCACTATGCGACATTTTTGTATGTAGGTTACTATTTTTCCGTTCACAAATGTATATTCCGGGTCGAGTATTACCTACAAATCCGGTTTTCATCCTGTGACAGGGCGTGTGAATACAAAATGTTATGGAAATTGAGATAAAGTTTGGCGAAAAAGTATTAAATGTAATTTAATATCGAGGTCACAGTTACTTACGTAACAATCGTTTTTTACTATAGTAATAAATAAATAGCTTTATATTAATCTTCATCTACACTAATATTTTACGAGTTATTTGGTGTAATGGTCGAGAAGTCGGCTATTACACCAGAGGTCGCGGGTTCGATCCCCACACGGTACAAATATTTGTGTGCATGAACATGTGTTTGTATCGGTCGGGGTGTTTCTATATATTTACAAAAAAAAAGTATATAAGTAATGTTTATCCGTTGTCTGGCACCCATGGCACAAGCTAATGCTTAGTTTGGGGCTAGATGGCGCTGTGTGAATATTGTCCAGAGATATTTATTTATTTATTTATTTTATTAATATTATAAAGACGAAAGATTTGTTTGTTTGTACAGAAGAGGCTCCGAAAGTAGATAAGCGATTTAAAAAATTCTTTAACATAGGCTGCTTTTTACCGCGGGTAAATGCTTCATTCCTACGGGAAAACGAGTAATATATAGGCTAGTATATAATATGAATGTATCATTCACTTCATGAACAGTCGCCAATTTGTACCTTTACAATACTGGGTCCAAGGTAATAAAGTTGGGGTTTGGAGTTTGTAATCAAAACGTACGTAACTGTGCACCCTGGCTTTGTACGGGTAAAAAATTATATTATTTACCAACCCTATACTGATAATCACTAAAGAGAAAAAAGAAAACACATGACATTCGATTAAATTAGTGGTGTGAGTGTGTAATGAAGTTACGCGCACACATGATTTTTAGCAGTGTAATATTAACTTACATGTTAGTAAATGATTAAATTTTCTAACATTCAATTTAAGTGCCCGCAAAAAATTATCAACAAACAATCTAATAAATAAAAAAAGGAATAATTTGAATGTTAGCAAAATGTTAGTATTAACATTTAAATTATTACACAACCAAATTCCTATTTAGCATTCATAAATTGTGAAAGGTTTAACTACATACTTCCTCTAAATTACTCCTGAATCTACAATTCGAGATGTCAGCAGCAATCAAACCTTTGATACTTTTCAAATCAAAGTTTTCTCTGAGCGAGCAAAAAGTAATTGGACTATCGACGAAAAAGTATTCAAAAGGTTATTTATAAAGTTAAGATTTTAGTCTAGTCGACGGTTTCATCATTTTTTTGGGTCCGGCCGTTATGCCCCCATTCCGGTTTGCCCCCGGCCGGTATGCCCCCACAATTTTAAGTAAATTTGTTCCAGTTTGCCGTTAAACCGTGGGGGCACAGCGGCCGGGGGCAAACCGGAATGGGGGCATAACGGCCGGACCCATTTTTTTTATATTGGGTCAGTTGGCAGACAGGCACGCAGCCCACCTGGTGGTAAGCGGCCACCACGGCCTATTCCATTGAGGGGCGCTTCACCGGGAAGCGCAATATTTACATGAAGTCTTATGCGATTGCGATAAAGTAAATATTTTAATGAGTCTGTTTATATTATATATATATTTGTTAAACAGAAATTAAAATAATGGGTTTTGATATTGGGTTTTTCATCCATAGTAAAAAAAAGTTTTTGCATAGTCAATTTACTAACGGGTCGTATTTTTCCACGCAAAAAATCGCTAGAGAAACTGCGTTTGAGATGTTCTACAGGCGTAGGTAATAATATCTGACTGGGAAGGTTCTTCCGCAGGAACCTATGTTCTACGTTCAGTTAAGTTCTACGTTTGTAGAAAAGTGTTTCTTGCCGAAAATAGTCGACTATCGCCGTTATCCTGTAGCTAAAACAAATGAAATGGCTCGAGAAACCTCGTACAAAGGAAAACGTTTATTTTATTCGTGTTACGATAATAAATTCTAAACCGTGAAATAGGTGGCAGACCCCGTGACTCTCGCCTATATTTCTTCGAGTCGCGACTATCTCTGTAAGTGATATTTTATTGCCCGTGAGAAAAACTCTTTTACACGAATAGAATGATGACAAAACGTCGTATTTAACTGGGTTGTTACCAGTCACATTTATTTTTTGGCTTAGGGGAAAAGAATCTAAAGCCCTCTTAATTTTCGAGACAGCGAAAAAACTTCCTGAATCTCCTGTATTAAATTGTTGCAGACTAAAAATAACTCAAGCATAGTTTTTTTTGGGAACAAATTAAATGACCACCAAAAACCACAATCGTTACCCAAACAGCCTCATCCAAAATAAATATAATATGTACAAATAAACGAAACCTGTACCAAAATATTTCGGGCTATTTAAGTCATGCCTGCACTACAAAAACTTTTCGTAACCCAAAAAGGCCACGCGTGCACCAAATTTTAACTAGCAAAGTTTTGTGTCATTCTTACCCAAATATATTATTACGTTTGCCATAAAATGTATTCATATAACCAAGTATATTAAATTGATTGATAAGATTTGTGTTAGGTTAGGTTAGAACTGCGACCACTAAACGCACGAGCCGAGCGAGTCGAGCGTAGCGAGCGTGCCGCGGCAGCGGCCGGCGAGTGCCAGAACTGAATTCTACCCATTTTACTTGGTCGGGACAGAGAGAAAAAGATTTCGTTTATTTACTATCAATCGTCAAATGGTATATAGTATCGGTAAATCTTTAGGACTTCATTTATATTTTTTGGGTATACAATGTTTTTTGTACGCATTACTTTAATTTATTAGGATAAAAATATGAAACATATTTGGATGAAATTTTTAAATACAATGCGAGTACAAATTTGGTGCACGCGAGGCCTTTTTGGGTAGCTCAGCGATTATTCTGACGATACTTACGTTTTTTAGGTTAGCAGACTTAACGTTTATTGGTGATCATTTCATAATAAAATGGGGATTAAATTCTGGTAAGTACTTAGGATTTTTTGGGCGTTATATTTCATTATATCTGGTGGTTGCTTAAACCTAAGCCGTTTTTAGGGTTCCGTAGCCAAATGGCAAACAACGGAACCCTTATGGATTCGTCATGTCTGTCTGTCTGTCTGTCTGTCCGTCCTTATGTCACAGCCACTTTTTACCGAAACTATAAGAGCTATACCGTTGAAAATTGGTAAGTAGATGTATTCTGTGAACCGCATTAAGATTTTCATACAAAAATAGAAAAATAATAATAAATTTTGGGGGCTCTCCATACTTAGAACTGAAACTCAAAAAATTTTTTTTCATCCAACCCTTACGTGTGGGGTATCAATGGATAGGTCTTTAAAAATGATAATAAGGTTTCTTACATCATTTTTTTCTAAACGGAATAGTTTGCGCGAGAGACACTTCCAAAGTGGTAAAATGTTGGTCCCCCCCCCCCCCTCTAACTTCTAAAATAAGAGAACGATAAAACTAAAAAAAATATATGATGTACATTACCATGCAAACTTCCATTGAAAATTGGTTTGAACGAGATCAAGTAATTAGTTTTTTTTTTAAACGTCATAAATCGTAAACCGCAATTTTCCTCTCATTCAATCAACTTAAATATAAAAACGTCGATCAAACTTACAAAGAACTTCAAGAACTTTTATATTATGATGATACTTGCTGCTACGGAACCCTTCATGGGCGAGTCCGACTCGCACTTGGCCGGTTTTTTTCAAACATTCAATTTGTGTGTATGATTTTGTTTTTGATGTAATCTAATAAAGCGTCGTGCATTTAAGTTGCCCAATTTTTTCTTTGACGAAAAACACATAAACGGACGACATAATATTCGTTGATTCTCCCGAGAGGAGAGAGCTGGTGCTCTGTAATACAGGCATCTAGCCTAGCTCAGACGCCAGTCTCTCACAATCTTATTTGTGTACCTAGTTCATACCTATTAGAATTAAGAAAGATTGTGGAGAAAATAAAGATATTATTATTATTATATTATTATTATATTATATATCTAATCCAATAGTTTGAACATTCGTGTAAAGGGTATCAAAGACAACGGGCAAGGCACCACAAATATACAATATACAATTATACTGAAAATATTAATCAATAAAAATCATTCAATACTCTTCAGTCTGTATCTACAAATGAAAAAAAATAATGATTGATATTTTGAACTTATAATTGTAGGTCCTCCTGAAATGTTCGAGGGTTCAAAGCTTGTCATTTTGTCGACAATTTTATATACTAAGTATTTTATCTGAGGATTTCTTGCATATTTAGTTATTGAAACTGAATAATCAATTCAAAGAAGCTTTCACTATTTTTTTCACGGTTGAGATAACCGTATTGTATCTGATGTTTGATTAGCGATGCCACCTCTCAAGATTAGGGTCCCACCCAGGATTACAGGGAAAGTAATTACGTGGACTTTCCTACGTCTCAGACACGGGTACGGGGAATAAAATTAGTCAGAATTAGGGGAGGAAGAAAAAATTTACCCACGGGAAAGCTTGGCTTAGCGTCGCGTTAACTTATGTTGGCGTAAAATTGGAGTGTTAGTCGTGCTATTTACGAGTGAAGGTGAGCAAATACAACTAATTGTTGCATTTTCAACCATACGACTATTTAAATGTTGCAATTATTTCTCATTAAAAAGTTAGCATTTTTCTTAAAACTCTATTTAAATCATATTTAAGCATAATCGAGACTTCAACAGTTTCCGACAAAAAAGGTTAATTTGCCGCCAACTAGCTGGCTGTGTTTCGGTCATATAAATGTGGTCTTTATTTCAAGTGCATTTGATTTTTTTATATGAATTGCAAAGTAAGCTGTTATGGGCTATAAAATCAGGATAAAAACATAAATACAGTATAGTCTTTTTCAACCCCCGAATATCTGTAATGGAAAATTATTTGCACGGACCTCCGTATATTATAGAAAAAATTCTGAACTGACCACGCAATTTTTCTGAACATTTTCTACTAAACTTTTCGGTTCTCATAAAAGTCTGCGAAATTTGATTAACTGGACCAAAGCCTCGAGGTAATTTGCCTAAGCCACAACTTCGGACTCCCATAAATTGGATGTTCGCAAAGCAAATTCGAAAAATTGAAGCGGGCTTTATAACAATACTTGGTTCGAATATAAACAAAAAGAAGGCTAGTGTATAGACGGTAGGTAGGGTTTGATGGTTATGTGAAACATAATTTTTTTAGACTAATTTTAAACTAGGCATGCCACATTTTTGCTCTAAACAAAATATAGCTGATACTAAAACGCTTCATGAAAAAGTTATAAAAGTTTCTGACACCGTCAGCTACTCAAGTGCTTTCTCTTTTGTCAATTTCCAAAAAAGTACACCAGCAATATTGTTATCTGAAAGATTATCACTAAAAATTTCTAAATTGGAATTAGGCACAGATTAACCGCCTCCGTGGAACAGTGGCTAAGCCGCTCGGGTTTAAAACCCGGAGGTCGTGGGTTCGATTCCCGCCTTGGGTCTGGTTGTTGGCAGGACTTTTTCAAAGTCCGACTGGCAAGCTACCACCCCCACAGGTGAAATGTGCCGCCATTACAGCACTGGCTGTGTTCCGGCAATATTAATATGGGAGCCAGTACACTTGAAACCAAAGGCTCGAAGACCAGCTCGGCCTACAGTCTGGCAGCACATTGAGCGATGCTTCTAGGTGAAGTGTCCCTCAATAGAATAGACCGCAGTGATTGCTTACCGTCAGGTGGGCTGCGTGTCGGTCTGCCAACATAAGCAGTATAAAAAAAAATATCCTTAACAACAGTTTCAACTATTCAGGTTTTTGTTAGAAAAAATATAAAATAATACATCTGAATCTATCGTAGTAAGTAGGACACTAGCACACAATAACGGTGACCTAGTTTTACGTCTAAAATCTAGTGCATAAAATACACTACATCTGTAGTAAAAGGAACCACTTTTACATAATATTATGTAAATCAGAAAATGGTTTCAGCATAGTACAATGTGGCTCTGTTCTTAGTCGTGATAAAGTCGATACAAAACTGTTTCAGAGCAATTTTCTTACTTCGCGAATAGTTAAAGATGGAAAATAGAGTTTATCTTTTAATTTTATTTATTTAATACGAGAAACAATCTTTAGTAATATAGCTTCAAGGCAACTGTACTCCATCATAGACAGCAATATAAGCAAACCAAATGTTCAAAATGTAAGCTTATATTCACTTACAAAACGTAACAAAAACAATTCATCCTCTCTCATCTTTCAGATATCAAAACTTTGAGCTATGGAGAGTTATAATAAAGGCTATCGTTTTATTATAGCTTGCAACCTTCGTCAAGAAATTAAGCAAAGCCTCATGTCGACCAGCGACAACGTTGATCGATATTAACATCAATTTGAAGCAGAATTAACAAAGTTACCTTCATTGTATGTCTAACGCGGCCCACACAGGCCTATAAATCGATTAAACCGGAATTCCGTCAAAACTTCTCTGACCACTCGGAAACCAAACAATCCAGTTTTACAAACTACGGAGAGGGAGTTAGTTGCTTTGATATTTATTCGGCCACCCTAACGCTCCCAATTAGTTGTTTTATACAGACCGCTTTAGTTTATTTAGCGGCTGGACTCGAGCGTTAATCGGTTGATGTTGAACCGTAATTTAGTTGAGCGATCGAAACTGTTTAAAATGTTAAATTTATCCTCGGCTTAGGCGTGCTGATTAAACCTGTTACTATTAGAGATGTGATGATGAAGGTCCGAGTAAACAAGGAGCCAAAATAGCAATGGGTTTGCCGTGACGTCGTTTCACACTCCACTTTAACACAACATGCCGCAATTTCTTCGTCGTCCATAAATTCATTAAATTTTTTGTTTTAGTCAAGCACTTTATTAGGTGCGACTAACTCATTGGCATACATACCGTTTTGCTAGCGAAATCTGCACGGGTTAGTTCCGTATGAGCAAAACATGAATGTTTTAAAGTTTCTTTTGGTTACTCACAAACTTTCGCGTTCATTCTGTGTCATAAACTATTTCTTTGTTCTGCGATGTTTTGCTATTCAAACCAAATTATAGATAATAAATTCAATCTATTGAGACTACGTAGAGCATCAAAAAGATCGAACGTGTCGTCGAATAATAGGACCGAGTTCGGAGAAAATAAACCTTTCGAACTGGGGCTTCGAGAAAAGCGGGTGGATTTCGAACCCACAGTTATTGCACCGTTCAAACATCTTAATGCACCCCATTTAGTGTCGATACAGTTGAATGATCGATTCACTCAATACAGCGTCGTAACCAGGTATTTTCTCATAAATCGAGTATCGTCTTATGGATGTGTTAACACACGACATAAATCCACAAACATCGACTGGTGTTGTGTTCACAATCGGGTTGCGACTGTGTAACGAAGTTTGCGTCTCAGATTACCAAATACATTGTTGGTACGTTATTGAGGTTGGATAGTAAATAAGCAAGGAACGGGCAAAAACAAAGGACTTAGCAGAAATGGCAAGGCGGAAACAAAGACAATCGCTTAGATGCTTCTGACGATAATTATGTATAATATACTAACAGTATTTAAAAACTATAGCGTACACGTATTTCCCCTCAATGTATTTGTAATTACCGAATTCTTTTCATTAATGCTAGATCTGTTGGTAGACAGGCATGTTCACCGTCTGCCTATTTCATTGAGGAACACTGAATTAATGTGTTGCCACACTGTAGACTCCTCTGATCTTCGATTTCAATTGGTTCCCTTTTTTTTCGCATAAGTTTTTTTGTCATAATTTAACATGGCATACTTTTATTTATCCTAATAATAGTTACGCATAATATTCCTTTGGCATAACTTTGAAGGCATAATTTTTTTAGGCATAACTTCTTTAAGCATAATATTGTAAAGCCATAACTTTTGTAAATACTTTTCCTATATATAAATAAACACGTTGGCGGCTTAGGGGTGGCCCAAGGGCCACCCCCGCCACACCTTAACCTATTGTTACACTATAATAACTCTTAGACAAATAAACAATGTTTAACAATTTTATGCAAATCAAAATTATGGCAAAAAACATTAGTCTAAACGATATTTATGCTTACTGAAACAGTATGCGAAAGGACAATTATGACAAAATATTATTATGACAAAAAATTATGCCATACACGTTATGCCAAATTAAATTAGGACAAAAAAGGTTATGCGAAAAAAAGGGATCCCATTTCAATTTTACTGGCTGCCGCATTTAAATTGCTGGAACTTGTTCCGGTGGTCAAAGGTGGCAGATTTCACATTTGAAAGTGATACTTAGAAAAAATCCTACTACCAACAAAACCCATAGTGGGAATCTAACCCACTCCTGGTTGTTATACCCAAGTGGCTGAACCAATGTTATACAACCATATAACGATGAGACTTGACGATAAAATAATGAGCGAACAAAATGTTTACATTAAGTAAGACTGAGCGGATTATTTACAAACTTATTGATTGATTGACCTTATGTGGCATTCTCATTTCATAGATGAAAGACTTTACCTTGTCTATTTACGTACATACTTTATCCATTGAAACATAAATGAACTTAAAAAGATACTTCATAATATTTTCCTTTTGCTCTATTTTTTTATCTATCTACCACGCGACAAAAATCTCCGCTCGTGAAATTCAGAAACATGTTTTTTTATTCGAATATCGAGACAAAACGCAAAGCAATTTATGCAAAGTAGAGTTTTATCTTAATCCATTCTGTAGTTTTTGCGTGATAGAGCAACAAAAATAATGCATAATGTATTTTCATACATTTTTGCATTTTTAATATTATTAGAATTATTGTCATAATTACGAGTATGTGTAGTAAAAGATGGAATTATGTTTAATCTATACACAAAACACTACGGTTCAGAACCTTTGCATAATCTACTACTTTAAAATAACTGTGCACTGCAAAAGCGTATTAATTTCAAAGGCCTTGTATCAATTTCATTAATGTAACTGCAAAACCGATTTTCCACTAGAAACAGAAGAAAATGTATTTCCTCCAATTGACGGCTTTACAGCATTGCAATCGACGAGAAACAGTTACGAAAAGGAAATAAAGGTAGACGAGGATTTAATAAGTCGACGACGCAGCTGCCTCTATCCACATCCAACGAACCATTTAACAGATTGCTAAGCAAAACAGCGGGGAAGCAATATTGACTAATGAAATATGATCCGGCTCTCGGTGGAACGATAAAATGTTGCTTTGAGAAAAACTCGCTGTCGTAGTATTTAACGGGGAAAGTAGTTCATCCTCTCAACTTCAAAAGAAGTAAAAAAGACTTGTGAGTCTATAAATAATATCTGCAGCAGGTTTATTAAAGGGTTGAACAGTCATTGAAATTCACCATGACAATGATGGCTAATTCGTATGATTTTTCGGAGAAATTCTTAAAGTTAACTTTTAAAACTACAAAATGTATCTATATCTATGCTGTAAACTAAACACAGACAAAAGACATTTTTATTATCTCAGAATGGAATTCCAAAAGGTCGTTTATAATAAAAGAAAAAAAGGAATAAATAAAACGAAAAAGTATAGATTTTTTATTTAGGTATTGATATAAATAGGTACATGCTCATTAGTGTTTATTGACTGACACCACTTTGGGTTTTGCGTGAATATGGAGAAGCATTGGTAGTTTAATGTTTATGTGTCACTGACTCTTGAATGCATTGCCTGTTCGCGCTTCAGTAGTTATAGGCAGCACAACAGTCGTAAATAACACAACATGCAAATTCAGTGATATAGATTTTCCCTGTCAATTCCTGCCGAACAATGTTAGTCAACTGGCTTACTTCCCCAGTGCTCTATAACGTGATGCTTGTGAATGGATGGAGTAAGAACGGTGAGTAATGCTTTGCAATTGCCATGAATGGACCATGGCGACTATAATTCGTGACTCCTATTCAGGGCCACGTGAGCTGAAATAGCTTTCAAATGCTATGACAGTAAGAGTGAAGAATCTTTCTTTTTTGTCGTCTATTGGCTGTGTGTGTCTCTCAAAAATCTTTTCACTTGTGCAACACGTGGTAGATTTTTATTAGAGATCTACGTATTCGGATCAATTTTAGTTCGTAGCCTTTCTTTCTTTTGTGTTTATTTTAAATATTTTGTACTTTTTTTATGTACTGCACAATTTTTTTTCTCGTCCAAACATTGTTATTACCTTTTTGTTTTCTAAACTGAGTTGTACCGTTTCTCTCAATACCTATATGGCTATTAGCAGAAACTTCAGCTTTAAAGTTTTCAAAATACGACTCATGAATTCTCCCAACAAAACTCGAAATTGTTAGTATTACGATCTCGCTTCTGCACCTTCAGGTGTTTGAATTGTGCTATAACCGTAAGTCCTAAATCCGTTCGATTTCTCCAACTGCCTTAGTTTCGAGGGTTTATTTTCAAAGAACACTAGTCTTTATTTGACGACATTTTCATTTCCGAAGTGTTAGTGCTTACTTTGAAGTTTGGTATGAAGTGTTTGTGTTGGGATTTTGAGTGATATCGTTGTATGTATCTGCTTATCTTCTGTCGGTTTCTGGGCATACAGATTTGGTCTTGTCTGGTCTGGGTGTTTCCTTTTTCAATTTGTATTTATTTACAATAAGAAGGTTATGTAAATGTTTATCAGTTGTCTGACATAGAACTAGTTTAGTGTGAACAAGTATCCCAATATATTTATTTATACGCTGGCTCACTTCATTATGGCACTATAATTTCAGTCATTTGATTTCCATCCATTGTACCTACTTCCAATCCTTTCTTCCAGCTATCTATCGAAAAAGTAAGACCTACCGTAACACTAAAAAAGTTCAAACGTAAAAAGCCTGACTTAAAACTCAGCTATCTAGAGGGTTTATTTTCAAAGAACACCAGTCTATTATTCGTCGACACGTTCAATCCCCGGCGCAGTCGCTTACATCTTTTTCGTGCGATATCTTCCAGATTAGTTTTGGTCCTGACTAAGTTAGAACTTAGGTAAGAGATGAATCTTTGTTTCTGTGAAAAATTTTCAATTTTTAAAAATGAGATTTGCTTTACATCAAGTTTAATTGAGTTATTTTAAATGTGCGGTGATAATACGAAAGACAAGAAAAGCTTTGAATTGAGTTTGCGAGTAAATTGAAATTGATGATGTAAGTCACTTAATAAATGACCGAGGTGCTCGTGGCGCAGCTGTGACAGTGGTTCGTTAGAGATAACGAAAGTCAAGCTACCCACGCCACGGTCGGTTAATGGATGGGTGACCATTCTGACCACATTTAGTGAAATTTATTTCGAGCGTCTCCGTGCTTCGGAAGGCACATTAAGCTGTTGGTCCCGGCTGATATTTACTATTGAAGATATTAGTCGTCAAACCAAGTCAGAAGCCATTTGGTGGCTTGATAACATCTGATATTAAGGTTGGTCACTTGCCTTACGCACCCCTCCACCAACACGCACTAAGCCAGCGTGGTGGAGTATAGACCACACTATCTTACAATTGAGATAAGGCCTGTGTCCCAGCAGTGGGAACGTATTTAGGCTGATGATGACGATGTTACATTTTTCGTGTTATTCTTATAGTTTTCATTTGGACGAGATGATGGATTTGATGTACTCGTTTGTAACCTTTTCCCTTCCCTACACATGACATTATTATTGTAATTATTGTAAGAATGAGATAAACGAGCAAATGGGCTACATGGTGGTAAGTAATAACCGCTGCCCAGGGGGACGTGCATCACAGTTACGTTGTCGGCTTTAAAGAAAGAAGATTAAGTACACTCACTATAAGTGTGGAAACACGGCTGCCGCAAGTTAAGAGTCAAGGTATGGTTGATTCTTACCACAGGATTCAAGGCCGACAGCAATTTGTGATTCCACCTGAGTTGCAGATGTCTATGGGCGGTGGTAGTAACTTTCCATCAGGTTTGCCGCATGCTCGTCTGCCCGCTTTTTTTGGCGGAGGAGAACGCATTAACGCGCCATAACCGCAGGCTAGCGACGCCTGCGGCCGTGTGTGGGGCTCGAGACTAAGCCTCACTACCCACTAAACTCCCCCGGTTTCCCCATCACACCCGATTAGGACGAGCCGGTGCCAGCCTTGTGGCTATTGACCAGCGTGCCCGTTATACCATAAAAAAGTAATCCCTAATGTAGCTTTTTTAAATTTGCTAGGAATTTCGACGTCAACTTATTGTCGCTGATTAAAATGCGCTGTAACAGTGAATGCACTCAATTCGACTCATGTGGCTCAAGTTATCAAATTGTTCACCGGCGACAGTTGCAAATGAGGCAATAAAGCCTATTATGGCCTGAATGGCGCACTGCAGTCTTGGGTCAGTCGCGTTTAATTTGAAATGATCCGTGGCCGCCGCGTGGTAAGGGTAATTGTATATCTTTTATCTGAAACAAATTAATGTAACAGAAAATTTAGATTATCCAAATATTTCAAAAGTAACAAGATTTTCTTTACGTCGTCTTTTTCCGAACACTTTGTATGAATTAGTAAGAGTATGCTTGGACTATTATTTAGCTATATATCATTGAACAATAACATTGACGTAATTGTCGTCTACTAATAGTAGGCAAATTGACATGAAACTTGATATTCGAGTATTTACAATTGTACACCTACATAGTTAAGTTTCCTTACAGCTAAACTAGTGGCAAATGATAAGCAAATAACTGGGGAAATAAATGCTTATTTAAAATGATTTAATAAGAATTCTTATATTCTTCTTTTCTAAATACACATAATATAATAAGGTTACATATAAATAACCTCTTCAGCAATTGTAATGAATCCGAACACTGTACGTACATATCGACGATGTATCAAATCCCATACAAAGCTTTTAGCTTTAATTGGACGGGTGAAAATAAATCGCCCACCGCTGAGGGTACCGGCTGATTCACTGGCGAACGTATATCAAAGGAGTAGTGGATATGGTCGTTTATTCCGAGCCGTTCACATGACTTCCTATGGACGAAAACTAAAACAGAAATTGGACGACGCGTCGAGAAAAGAGACAATTTTCTGAGTGACTTGTAAGCGCTTCCGTACCCTAAATGTTAACGATATTGAAAGGAATTCATTATATTTAAATTTCCAATATCAGGCGTTACTAAGTTTTATATTTGAATTTTTTGCTCGAAACACATAGATCAATAAAATTAGTCTACTGATACGAATATAATTGCAGTAGTGTGTATTAGAATTAAGTAAATAAATCATGGCTCGAAGCTACACATCAAATCGTTAGCTGTGTGACCTCTACTCTCCCGAGTTAGGAGCCAAAAGGCTAAGTCTACGTTGTCGTAATATTTTTTCGAAATCACCAAAACTTGTGTCTTGTCCTCAGTAGAGAAAGAAACATTGTCTAAACCGTGACCTAGTATATCAACAGCATACTTTGAAAACTCTACATCTTTTAACTATTCATAAGAATATAAATCATGAATTTTTTACATTTTTTTTTACGAATAAATATTTCCTCAAAAAGTATTATCCCAGGCAGTTGCTTGTATTGACATTACTACTGTCAAAGGTCAGTGAGTTTAAATAGTAAAGACCCTTTCGGACATTGTCCACCAAATAATCGTGCACAAGTAGCTAATAAACTACCCCGCCATTTTGTGAAACGTTTAGATGAAACAAGATGGCGGCTAGCACCTCAACGCTTAAGTGCCATTATACTGCGATCGCCTTTACAATGTCAGTTTAAAGCTCGTTGTTCGTAAACTAGCTTGATACTAACAGCCTACATTGTTTCAATTCTTTTTACGTAAAACATTCAAACCAACGAGTGCATATTCTAGTGGCCTTGTAAGGTATTCAAATCGTCTTATGTATTTATCAGAAATGCCAAGGAATGCAGGGCAAAGATTTGCATCAATTAAAATTATGTAAATCTTTACCCTATTATCATTTTCTTTGAGCTCCCAAAGATTACAAACCCTGTCCTAATTAAAACCAGGCGGGTTCAATTTACAGAGTACGTGCTATTTAAAACCTTTTTTATAAACATAGAATTATTTGTATTATTACATCCCCGGCGTTCTACTTAAGTAGTTGTTTGTGTTTTTGGGGCCCTAGGTTCAATTCTTGAATCGGGCTATTTTTAAATCTCTCAAACAGTGCTCGGAATTGTAATATGGTCAATAATAATAATAATAATAATAATAAAAATTGTTTTATTTCTCACCACAAACCAAAATACAGAACCAGAATACATAGTAAAGTAAAAACATTTACAACATTTGGTTGTGGATCGCTGGTGCCTGTTGTAGGTAAGTAGTAGTAATAGTGGAGGCGCACAGAGCATCATTCAAATGCTGATTCTTAGTTTCAACTGGCCAATTTAACGGCCGATGAAATGGGTCATTATCTAAAGTTGAAATATTACAGAAACTGATGAGTACAATATGTTGGAGTTTTTAAGCGTTTCCCTTACACCCCGTAATCGTGCTCAAGTGGCCGATAAACTCCGCCCGTCATTTTGCGAAGCGTTTAGATAAAACAAACGGCGGCTGTTGCACCTCCGCTGGAAGTGCTATTGTCCGGCAATCACCTTTACAGCGGCCCAGTTTAAACACCTTTTGTAACTCCTGACCTTTGCTTTTAGCAAAGTTAAGATTGTTTTTATAGCTAACAATTGTTTTATGACTTCATTCTGAGATAAAATTACTGTCTTATTTATTTACGTAAAGGCGTGAATACATTTTACTGTCTTTTAATGTTTAGGAGATTCTAGGATTTTTTTCTTTTTTCCTTTAAGAAGTTCACCTGGAAGATGGCGGGTCCTTGTGATTGAGAAAGAACGTAAACTTATCCTTTTTAATACGAGTATCGTGCTAGATTGCTGTATTTATGTTGTGGTGGTGAATAAAATGACAGCGATAGCCTTTACTAAATAATAACTTTAAGAAATACACTTTACTAAATAAATTAATCCAACCCTTGAATAATGGATCGGAAAAAATTAAAGGACATAATATAAAAATCATTTTATACAAACCTCATTTAAAAGAATCGAGAATCCATAAAAAGAAAAAAAATAGAGAGTTTACCTCTTACATAAATGCATTCACTTGCGGACTCTTAAGTATTCACTTGTGGACTCCCAGCTAGTATCTGATTAGCCGATATAATAGGCAATTAACTATGTTGTGAACATTTTCCTCTATTACAAATAAGATTTGTGTACACAATATCTATGTCTTTGCTATAAGTACGAGTATATAATCTCCCAATGACAAAGCATTCTCATACCATTTCCTAAATAAGTAAAGTCATAGCAAATAATACTTTTATATTTCTATTTGTAGGTACATTTCAGCCGCGTGGGTGTACGTTTCAATTCAGTGAAATACGGCCCTCTGAGAATTGCGTATGATTTCTTGATTTGACTTTATTTTTGTATTAATACATATTCTGCGTAGGTGCGATATGCTTAAGAGTGTTTTATTCATTAGTTTCGTTGGCTCTGGAATTTTTATTACATTTAATAGTACAAGGTCAAGTTCCTATAATTACACTGAGAAAAAATTATTGTCAATTAGACAAGAAAACATTAACCACACACAACCCTTTAAATAACTTATTCAATAAGACAACGTTTTTATTGTCAGATTTTTGTTGCCGAATTAACAACATTCATCGACAACGTTATACTTGGTCAGGAGTACATAGTTTACAAACAATGTTTAACGTTGTCAAAAAGTCACAGCGTAACGTTGTTAATCTGAAAACTTTAATATTGTCCCATTGACAATTGTGCGTTGTCTCTGTAGCAATGTAACCTTGCCTATCCAACTATTTAATGTGGGCAATCTAACAACTCTTATTTTGTCCTTTTGACGACTGAGCTTTGTCTCTGTAGCAATATAACTTAACGAAACCTTCTCTTAAACGTTGTTAATCTGAAAACTCTAATATTGTCCCATTGACAATTGTGCGTTGTCTCTGTAGCAATGTAACCTTGCCTATCCAACTATTTAATGTGGGCAATCTAACAACTCTTTTATTGTCATTTTGACGACTGAGCTTTGTCTCTGGAGCAATGTTCCTCCAATGTTGTTAAACGAACAACTCTAAAAGAGCAAATTTCTTTTTAATGATATTTGCGAAATTATTGTTTTTGTCAGAAAATTTAAACAACAGTGTAGTTGTTGTTGTTTAAATTTTCTGACAACAACAATAATTTCGCAAATATCATTAAAAAGAAATTTGCTCTTTTAGAGAGTTGTCCGTTTAACAACATTGGAGGTTTGATTAATACTGTTAGCAGTTGAGGGGTTTTAAATATTAAATAAAACACTTGATTTATTATTACACATCATATAATAAAGAACTAAGTATTAACACAGAGAAAAAAAATGGTTGCCTTCTTGCCTTGGCACTTGTCATCCCTTGACAACCTACATACTTTCTTTTTCGGTACAGCTATGATGGGCATCTGTCGGAGTAGGGCAACGATCCCCAGCAACGCGGCTACGTTTGCTTGTTCTTCGCCAACTGTATAACAAACACATAGACTATATTGATTTGGCTAGTCGATTGGTACGATAGGTAGCGACCCTGATTGTAAAGTCAGCAAAGGAGATATCTGGGCAGGCCCGCTCGAAACGGATGAAATTATTTCATGAAATTACTATTTTTAAAAAAACATTGTCAGGTTGGCGCGCTTGGCAACACAAGAAACCTACAACATATCTACTGAGACTAAAGAACTTTGTTGGTAGTACCAAGTAACATTGTGATAGTGAGGGTCTGCCAGACAGAAGGCCACGCCGCCGCAGCGCGCAATCGACAACCGTTAGGTATTTTCTATAAAGACACACAAACAGTACTAATTTATAGCGATAGATAGACCCGAATAGCATTAAAGCCGTGGCGTGCCGAATGTGTCTCGCTGCCTCTTCTTATAAAATGTTTGGGAGGGACGCCTTTTCTGTCTGGCCTGCGCCTAAGATCAGGCATGCATCACACATACGTCTATCACTACATTGGTCATACATTATCATATCATAGCAAATACTTAATACGTAATTTAAACTTAACACCACCGCTGGCCAACAACTGTCATTAGATGTAGGTACCTAGGCAACTGGCCCTAACTTGTTGGCCTAGAGTAACGATCTACGTAGATATATGAAATTCCTGGCTACATACACAACTAAGGATGCCCTCTCTTTATTGAACCTACTTTAAGGCAAATAGAATAGAAATAATAATGGGAAACTATACTTACATGCACACACATAAAACAACAGAAGTAAAACTTTATACGAAACAACACAGATTTACCTCGTTAATCTAGTAGGTATAAAGAGGTGAACTTACCCGACATATTGTCTATGAGGTGGGCCAACCTCGCCTTAGCCAGAAATTCCTCTATTTTAATATCACACTGCGCAGTGCGCACACGTTCACTTGTCGCGATACGTTACAATAGGTTTACTGGTATGGTATTACAAAGAAAGGCAATGTCCAATGGGTTATGGGACGGAGCCGCGGGCCCGCGGCGCGTGCGTGCAGTTCGTCCGGTGGTCGGATGGGGAAGAGGGCGATGCGAGCGCTCGGCGCGGCGCGTGGGCTCCCTGCCCCCGCGCCCCGCGCGGGATAGACAGTCGTCATCCCCCCTCACGCCTCATACCCCGCGTATTGTGCCTCTATTAATATTCAGTAGTAAACTTTGTCAATTTATTAAAGTACAATTTCTTCTTCTGTCAATTTCTATATGTTTACTTTGTTAACTTGTTTTTTTTTTCGACACAACGTTAAACATTAACGAATTAACAATGTTTTTTGCTAGAACGGCAATATGGTAAAGTTCTCTTGAAATTGACAACATTCAAATTGAGTGTAGCACAACATTAGTCTGACAACATTAGAATTGACACTATAACTATGTAAATATTGACTCACAAACAACAAACAATCGACAACGCTTATTTTGTACGTTGTGGGCTATTTTTTTTCTCAGTGTATATGGTTCAACCACAGACTAATTGTTATTTCTCTATGGGTTCAACGCAGGTGAAATTTATATGTATGTATGTATATTGTACTGTCCGGTATAATAATACAAATATTAATACGTTCTCAACTTCTCACCTCAACATTACTAATATAAACTGTATACGGTTAAATTAATATAAATGAATGCGCTAGATTAAGTAATAATAATTAACGCACACGTACAGGAGGCCGTATCCCGTAGAAAGATACAAATAATACCCCGTCATAAAAAGTGAATAGTCTATACTAATATTATGAAGAGGAAATATTTGATTGTTTGTTTGTTTGTATTGAATAGACTCCGAGAATACTGAACCGATTTGAATAATTCTTTCACTGTTCAAAAGCTACACTATCCCCGGTGAACATAGGGTACTCTTTATCCCGGAAAAGTGTGGGGAAGAGGGGATATTTAAAAAAAATTACTCGATAACTATTATAGACTGCGTAAATACATAGATAGTCAAGATGAATGAAGCAACTTAATAGCAAAGACCTTTTCAAAGAATACCTAGCCTACAGTGTCACAGAAAACGCTAGGAAAATTCGAAACGCTATGTAAAAGAAAAACAAAACTTTTAATTTACTTTTTTACTTTCAAACTTTTGTGGCACTATTGCTAGTGCTAAAGTCTGTTCACCATAAGTTGTCCTTTAGCCGCTATATTGGCAGCATTGTCTACGCTTTGTAAATCTGTCAAAAACAGATTGAAAGTATTGAAAAACAGTAGTACCAATATAGCGGCTAGAGGACTTCTTATCGTGAACATAGATTTAGTATATCGTGAACGATCTGTACTTTAAAATGCTTTAAAATAACAAAATAACCACAAAGGTTATGTACATCAAATTAATAACCAAGCAGGTTAATATAAGTTTTTAAAAATTTAATGCTGGCTAATTTATTCAGAAAATCTATACACCATTAAAGAAAAAAATATGTAATTTACTTTTTATTGCTGTCAAATTTTAGAAGCACTGTTGCCAGTGCCTCTTTAAAATAAAGAAGGTCAACGTCTTTTCAAAACGTTTTAATATTCTTTAAAAAAAAAAGATTTGCTTTTTATTGCTGTCAAATCCATGGAATTAATATTATGTCAAATCAATCGTAACTCTGATGCCAGTTGAAAAAACCAAGCAGGTTATTATGCAAATTTTTCATTTGATGCTGGCTAGATTCTTTAGAAAAAAAATCTAAACGCCTTTAAATTAAAGGAAAAAGAAGCAATAATTTTTTTATTACTGTCAAAATGGAAATTATGCTGCTAGCGTTTTTAATGATCTAAAAAAGGTTGTATGTTATTTGAAAAGAATGATAATGAGATTCAACAAAATCATAATCGACTACTAAAAATAAATATTTGGTCATTGAAACTACTGAACCGATTTGAAAAATTCTTTCATTGTTGGAAAGCTAAACTATTCTCGGACATAGGGTACTTTTTATCCCGGTGGGGGGGAAGGGAGGAAGAAATAACGCGCGGGTGAAACCGCGAAGGCGGCCGCTAGTAAATTATAAAAATTGAAAAGCTATGTAATCAACGATATTAAATACTATTTAAATTCGTTGTATGTAATACAAAAAATTATGCTGCCAGTATAAAACATTTTTAAGTGGGTATACCTATGGAAGCGTATTCCCCGCGTAGAATAGGGTCTCTATCAGAAAGCCTTTATCTCGATCCCATGGGACCATCATGATTTTTGGGATAGAAACTATCCATCATCCTTCTTAGGGTCTCAATTGATCTCAAGGCCTTTCATCTAAAATGAAAAAGGTCTTATAATGTTAGTATTAATTTGTTACGTATTAAAAATCCCTTTTTCTTTTGACAAATATGTATGTAGTTTTCCTCGTACCTTTTTCCGTAGCAAGGTAAAGGAAACGACACAAATGTGACCTCCACTCCCTAGAGTGGACCGTGAAATTTTATCTCGAGTCTACTTTCACATGGTCACTTGTATTTACTTAGAAAATATTGCGTGAACAGGAAAACTGCGATTTTGACTACTTGTTTTTCCCCAATGTCGGTAATGCCATATTCGGCTGGTGCGAAAAATATTTTCGTCTATGGTGAAAAATAATCTGTAAATGTGAGGAAATATTATATTTGTCAAACATTTTTACGGTCGTCACAAGGTTCTATTGTGACAGGAAAACTAGTTGGATGTGATAATCCCGATTCCCACACAATGATGCGATCATATGCGGTTTAGCTAGCTAAAAAAAATACAATAATAAGTAACTGTTATAAACATTCCTTAACATTTATTGTAATGTTACGAGGAAGAAGCGAGTAGAAGCTATTCCTATTTGAAACATACCGAAATGCGGCCGTTCTACTTCAGATTCCATTTTTAGCGAGACAAAATACTGTCGTTGGCTTAAATCAACCAGCTGTCCAATTTATTTTATGACCTCAACACGGTGACGTGTCCGTGTATTGTGGCGTTTCGAACAGGATCTGACGGGCGGTCGTCACGCGGCTGATAAGGCCCTCGACATACTGCTATGGTTGTTTGGCATAGATTTAGTATATTTTTAGCTTTACTTTTTTATAAGCTTGTTTAATGTGACTTTCATGTTTAGCATATTCTCAGAATTCTCATATACTCAGAAATAAAAAGAAAGTTGATTTTTTGAAGTGAAAACTTCTTTAGCGGCGTTGTGCACTTTTTTGTATGGGGAAAGCGGAAAAAACACTGAGGTCAATTATAATACGCGCGGCGTATGGAAAAAATGTTAAACTCGCGTCAGGATTTATGTATCACGTGACCTGATCGAAAATATATGGAAAATTTGAAGTCCGGACACGTGTTTTTTTTCTGTTTTTTTGTTCAATTTGGCAGCTCATGAGCAAAGAAAAGTGCTTCTTATGTACATCAGGAGTAGAGTAAATAATTGTATTAATAAGAACTGATGTTGTTTTCTTGAGTTTTATTCCTTTAGCGTAAGGTATATTTTTCTTTGCATAAATGAACTGTCAAATGTGACTTCTTTTTTTTTTTTTATTCTGAATGGGCTTGCTCTTGACCCCAATCTTGCTCTAGAGCAGAGATGGGATCTACGATGAAGCGAGCTTGCCCAGAAGATGCCTATTTACTCTAGACTTAAAGAGAGTCAAATTATATGCACTCGGAAATACAGACGCAGGCAGGGAATTCCACTCTTTGGCTGTGCGCATTATAAAAGATGATGAGAAGCGCTTAGTGCGTATTAAAGGTATATCAACCAAGAACGGGTGGTAGCCGGCCGTGCGTCTGGATGTCCGATGGAAGAAAGGCGACGGTGGTATAAGCTCATGCAGCTCTTGAGCACACTCTCCGAAGTACAATCTATAGAAGATTGACAGGCAAGCAACCTTACGGCGGTGAGCCAGGCTGTGCAGCTTGGTCGCCACCAGTTTTTTGTCGCCTATTATTCTCTTGGCTCTGCGTTCCACCGAGTCCAGTGCAGCAAGTTGGTATTTCGCTGAGCCGTCCCAAAGGTGGCAGCAGTACTCCATGCAAGATCGGACTTGAGCTTTTTATAGAGTAAAACGCTGTCCAGGCGTGAAGTACCGCTTGACCTTGTTCAGGACGCCCAACTTTCGAGCCGCAATTTGAGCCATGGACTCGATGGTGGTGCCGAAGTTGAGGTCAGAGGACAACTTCTACTAGCCTCTACTAAATTATAGCCGCAGTGCGGTCGCTTCCTTGTGAGTAAAATTTTTCTATGCTTCCTATGCTACAGTGACCACAAAGACCTTAATTTGATATCCTGCAAAATTCAAAATTTAATTGCCGTAATAAAACATTTAAAAAGTTTGGAATATCTTTATTCGCCGGAAATATATAACAGTATTTTGTTGAGATAAACACCACTTCTCCGCAGTCTTTGGATCCGGTATGCTGCGGAGCATGCATCAGGTCGTATGAAGTTGGAAATGCTGTCCGATTTCCTGCGACAAGAGGCTCGTTCTCACACACAGTTTGGCTTGTTACCCCAAATTCCCAGTGAACATCTTCGAAAGCGATATTACTGTAAAACCACTCGTGTTATTCACGATTCGGGAGTCTGCGGATTCTGTAAAGGGAATCATTTCTTGGCCGATTGCTCCAAATTCAAAAGTTGTATGCAATTAGTTGTAAACACGGTTGTAAATTCCAAACTTTGTTTTCGTTGTTTAGAAAATAAATAGGTGTCAATCAAAAAAGTATGACATTGACGGTTGTCAATCATTTCATCATCGTTTATTACATGGCGTTTCAGTGTCACAGCAAGGAGTTTCTGATAAGTCTGAAAAAGTTTCTGATTACATTAATTCTGAGAGATAAACTTTTTAATGTAATATAAATTGTCATGTTTGTGTACGATAGCGCAATAAGTAAGTATTGTATTTTACCACATAAATGATAGTACTTTTATATTGATTATTCCCTAACCATTCCAAAATGCACAACGTTAATATCAGGTTTTCACTTCTGACGGCACTCCCGGAGTGCAACACGTCGTTTTTTTTTTTTCATGCTAGCGCCTTAACTTTTTTTTTCTCGGAGGAGAATGCGTTTATGCACCATAATTGCAGGCTAGCTAGACCCGCGGCCGTGTGTGGGACTCGAGACTGAAGCGTCCACTACCCACTAAACTCTACCGGTTTCCCCTTCTCACCCGATTGGGATGAGCCAGTGCCAGCCTTGTGGCTATTGACCAGCCCATCCCCGGGTAGAGCGCGCCTTGACTTGTAAAATGCGTTTTTTTTTATTTTGATCGAAATTGTTCGCTATTACTTATTCATATCATATATAGGTAACAATTTTCAAAAAATATTTAATCATTTAATCAATCCTCCCACTATTTGATTTAGGTCTCATCTTTGTCTTGCCATCTTTTACGTTCGTGTGAAAGATTCATCCAGTTGACACCGACGAACCTGACGATATCATCTGACCAACGAACCCGTGGTAATGCACCCTTTGGTTTAGAAAAATTAAAAAAAAAAAAGAAAAATGTTTTATGACCTCAACACGGTGACGTGTCTCTGTGTATTCTGCGTGACGAACAGTATCGGCAGAACAGGCCGGTCGTCACATGCCGCCGATAAGGCCCTCGACAGTCGCCGGTACAAGTTCACGAGTTCATATCAGCTTGTTAACGAGAGATCTTTATTTTTATATCCTTTCAATTAAAAACGATAATCTTTTTCTTTACCAACGTGTCTTGGTTTTCACTTATTTAAACTTCGTTGCTTAATGAATTCTTTGATGTAGTAGAGATAAACATAGAATAGGAAAACGGTGAACAGTAACTGTATAATCATAAACTAAAATAAAGAAAAAGAATGTAAGTTTAAGGAATGCGTAAGTATAAAATTAATTGAATTGAATTATTTCCTATTAGCATTTCTGATAAGATACGATTAAACTACTTAGCGTACCCTAACGGCAACAAATATAAGATGCCTCTGGTTTTGAAAATTAATTAGAATCAGGAACGCGTTTGATCGGTAGTCTCCTTTTTTATATAAAAAAGTACAAAATCATAATTTAAAGAAATATGACATGTTTGTTTTTCAAATAGGTGAACTTGCAACTTTAAGGGCTACATTAAAATTAAAGGTGCTAGATTCTTGTTCTCATGATATTGATAGTTCTCTATTCCCTTACCTACAATCGACGCCATCTCACGCCCGATCGCGACATTGTGACAGCCGCCTAATTTAAGGCAGTGAGCATTGAGGCTCCCCGCATTGTGCGAATGTGGGGCATCAACGTTGTTTGACGCGCATTCACGTCTATTCCGAGCCACAATGGATCTGACAGGCCTCAGATAACGCCTGCCACCAGGTCAGGATAATGTTACTTTTTTTGTGGACAAGTGATTTATTTTATTTTGTTGATTGTATTTTTTTTAGATGTTTTCTGCAATGTTTGTGAGGCATTCCGGGTGTACACTCTCGGACAAAGGAAATCGATGATCGTGGCCAACATTTATTTGAGACGCCAAAGGATTCTCGGAAAACCATTGTTTAAGAAAGACTTAAAGACAAACTTAAAAATTTTGTCCTAGTTATTATTTTATGAATACGAGAAAATCACTTTGAAGGGCGCAGCCGCAGGACTTAATGTAAACAAAATAAACTGGTAAGTTTATCTATCCCAACAATTATCCGTATTTAATCTTAGATAACGTTTAGTCCCTAAAATTAGTCATGGCTTTACTATACCTAATTTAGATATAGGTTGAGCGCACTACTGCAGATAGTGAAGTACCATTTATCATAAAACATTTTATGCCACGTGCACTGAAGTCGTAATAGTGGATGTTATTCCGGAATATTAACTTTTATTACGGTACTATTTTCATACGTTCGCGTGCACCTCGCATTACCTCGGTAGATGCTTCTTTCACCTTTATTTAATAAATATATCGGGTAAGTGTTTTGATAGTTTTTGTTATCTAATCTAATGGTTTTCTTATGAATCAATGCATACGAAAAGATTATAAGTATACTTTGTTGCACAAAAAAGGATATTGACTATCTCTTTCGGACAACTTTTAAGAAAAATACAGCTTATATAGGTATGTAATTATAGGGTGTGACGTTGGAATAATTACAAGACTTCATTTAATGCAAGAATGTATTCCTTTATATTTTTGTAGCATTGTTAATGTTGCAGCTATTAGAACAGGTAGCATAGGATAGACTAAATACATTAAAACCAGATAGGAAATCCAACCCAGGCTGAAAGCACTGCTTTATCAAACAAACAATTAAATCTTTCCTCTTTATAATATTAGTCAAAGATATTTCAATTTTACTTTTAAAGCAAAGCAAGATATATCTTTGAAAAATGATAAATAGTCGTGAGCTTATGCTATTTATTTTCCGCCATATTCGTCGCGAATTCACTATAAACCCGCGTCTCACCTTTTTAGTTTTACATTTCTCAGGAAAACGTTTAATCGCACCGTCTCTGGGCAAACAGGAAGATTAATTGTGAAAGGAAATCCTTGCGAAGCCGCGTTTTATTCCTGTACAACAGGGTGTAAGGTAAGATGAAAGGATAAGTTTAATGTTACATTATACTGAGAAGGTGTTGCGGAGTCTGAAAGAAGATAGAGTAATAGTTCATATGAGTTTTTAATGAAGGGAATTACCACCCCCACAGGTGAAATCTGCCGCCATAACAGCTCTGGCTGTGTTCCGGCAATATTAATGTGGGAGAGCCAGTACACTTGAAATCTTAGGCTGGAAGATCAGATGAGTCTACAGTCTGGTAGCATATTGAGTGACGCTTCGAGGTGAAGTGTCCCTTAATGGAATAGGCCGCAGTGGCCGCTTACCATCAGATGGGCTGCGTGTCTGTGTGCCAACTGACATAGTATAAAAAAAATATACAGATAGGTATTCACTTTTATGACATAAAAATGAATACCTATCTGTATATTTTTTTATTTCTTTCTAAACTATGGGAATTAGATTTAATTCTAGAGCTTCTCCGTGTCACAACAAGCGACGCGATTTGTTTCTTCGCCCAAATGCTTTTGCATCGTTATGTTTACAAAAAAGTCTCAAGTCTACGCAAGTATTACTTCCCATTCGTTCTATCTCCTCGAGTACTGTTGCCAAAAATTTGATAAAAATCCGACTCACCCCATTGCGTACTTGAATTGTGTTTTTATATACCAGAGACACTACTTTGCTCTATGCATTCCGTAACTCCTAGCTTTTATGGTTTTCTGGCTCATACAAGCACAGTTATAAGATTTTTAAAATACCTCCTTGCTACCACAACAATGTATTACTGTTGTTAGTTTTAGTGGGCTGTAACTGCAACATTTTTGGTAAAATCTCGCGGTTGGAATGGTACGGATTATTTGAATTCCGAGACAACAGTGGAATGCTTTAATATTATGCCTATTTAAGAACTTTCTTATTTCTAGTTTAGGTAGTTGTGGTGCATTATATTCTGCGTCGGATAGATTTTATTAATAATTTATTAAGAAGAATTTATTATTCAAACATTGAATGAGATGGAACTTTTCAACGTTTTAACTGATCAAGATAAACAAATTTCATAATAAAAATACATTATCATAATCACCATCATCATCATCAGCCTGCGGTTTCACCCGCGCGTAATTTCTTTCTTCAAATATCCCCCCTTCTTCCCACATTTCCGGGATCAAAAGTACCCTATGTTTACCGGGGATAGTGTAGCTTTCCAATAGTGAACGAATAATTCAAATCGGTTGAGTAATTTCGGAGCCAACTCAATATAAACAAACAAACAATCACATCTTTCCTCTTTATAATATTAGTAATTACGCTATTAGATTGATTATCTATCTCCTGAACATTCGAAAATGAGTCAATTAGGCAAAAAGCGATTCGCGACAAATGACAGAAATTTAACATAATAAATGTTCAAGTTACAAAATGAAATTTAATTTGAGTTCTGGAAATATAATTAACATTCAGATTTCCTGTTACCGGGTAATTAAATTAATTGTTAGACATTTTATACTGACAATGGATAAGAAAGTAAAGTAAAGGTTCAGGCAATTGTTTTCGAACGCCTCCTTTAAGGTGCAGGCAATTGTTTTCGAACGCCCCCTTTTGAAATCTACTTATTGCTTATCTATCTATATAAATAAAAATGAATAGCTGTTCGTTAGTCTCGCTAAAACTTGAGAACGGCTAAACCGATTTGACTAATTTGAATCTTAAAATATTCGTAGAAGTACAGGAAAGTTTTAAACGATGAGAAAATAAGGATAAATTGCGAGGAAAATATCATTGGCTTCACATTATTAAAACACGTTCTATTAGAATCTTAAGTTACTAGCTTGCTGAAAACGTTATAAACGTCACTCACTTTTAATAAAATCATAATAAGAAAAGGCCCTCAACACTGAAAAGCCCTTTATTTAATTTCAATTATCCTAAAACAACGTAGAAAATCGATAAAACCGATTAATATTTCTATATTTCCGCGGCTACCGGCATCTTCTCTTAATTCTCCGGTAGAATATACGATTCAGGAAGGTAACACAGCTATTTTCATTATCAACGGTCTTTCGACCAACTGAATTAGACCTCCCTTTTGTGTACACGACCTAATTAAAGTTTCCCTTGGACTAATTTTCTGGCGAATTATTAAAACTTCCTAATTAAAATGTCGAGGGTTCGGGTAAATATAAAATCTGTTTATAGACAGCTTGTTACCTGGTCTGTGTTAAGCGTGTCAACAGACTTTTTTTCGGGTTTGAGAAAGGATAAATTTTAACAAAATGTAGGAAAGATATTAACAGAAAGAAGGTTCTGGAACTCGAGGGTGAGATTGAAATAGTTCTTGGACATATTAAATGGTATTTGACACCGTAAATTTTGGTAAACGACATAAATATAAAATTAAAATTTGCCTTTAAAGTCTGGTCTAAAAGTAGCAGAAGGATCAGGATAACACCGAAATAGAAAACATCGTTATACATACATTACAAAAAAAAATTAACTAATAATTTATTTCTAAAGGAAAATCATGGTCATCCTCGCGAGCTCTAAGTTAGCCGATGCCTATTTTAATCTTGAAATACTATTGCAAAACGCGTTCCCCTCTTGTCTCTTTATTAATATCGAGTAAAATGAACTTCAAAACTTTAAAGATGACAATAATATCTTATCCGGCATTTATTATAATAATCTTACGCTTGAAACGTAAACAGATTACGTGAACCCAAAGCTTCGTCTCGCTACTTTAAACAATAAATCTCGCATATTGTTCCATCAGTCACGTCATGTGCTGATGTTGCCAGCCCTTCTCAGATAGGACGGATAGATAGGCCATAATAACTCTTGATTATATCGTGGGAACCTTGCAGTGGATTTGCATTTCAAATTTTGTCTTGCGGTTTGTGAAAAAGTCGTTGGTAACCCCTGGCTGTGAAAGTGTGATTCCATTTTTAAAATAATACTTTTATGGTTGACAATAATTGACATACTTATGCTCGGTCACATTTTAGGAAAGCTGCCGGTTTGACATGTCTTTATAATTTTATTCAGTTATTAAAATATATATTATCGTTTAAAATATATTATGTATATCGCATAAACTCAGAACGACTGTACTAAATTAGATGAGTATTTTCTTGCCACATCTTTCATTGTCAGGAAAAGGTTTGTATTCGAAATTCGCTTACATACCCCAATAGTCCACTCAAAAAAGCAGGTGTAGAGTGCGTGAGCTGGAACCTAAGCAATTTCTTCAGAAATTGGTTCAGTATGCTTAGAGAGTAAACATACTAAAAGTCCCCGCCTCTAGGAGGGGAGCCGGAGTGGGGGGAGGGGGTTAAAGTTCCCACTTTTGAGTTTTTCTCTAATATCTTAAAAACGGTGCGTCGTAGAGAAAAAGTGTCTTTTACGTAATGAAAGCTCATAAAATTTCCTACAACTTTTGTCTTATACAATTTTTCGGATTCGCAACCATTTTTGAACTAAACGTTCTGGAAAAGTGAAATTTTCGGAAAAAAGACGACTTATCAATTACTACCTCTTGCCTGCTACTTCAATCGTATTATTTCGGGATAAAAAATAGCCTGCATGGTAATCCAGGTCCTAATATATCTACATAACAAATTTCATACAAATCTGTTCAGCAATAGAGCTGTCGGAAGCTATTAACCTTTTTTTAAACTTTTTTATTTTATATCTTTATCCGTTTAGGCCGTGAAGATGAATCATTTCTTCAGGTATGATTATCCGTCTGACCACACTTTCCAAGCTAGTGCCCTTCTGAAAAGTTTGCAGTGGTACAATACCAAGTTCCCCAATATCATGTGATGGGGGCATGTGCTTCAATCTGGGAATGTTTCTACCTTCTTCAATGGAATTGGAGAGAGTAATACACCTGATTCCACCCATAGCATGGAGAGTATTGAGCCCATCAATAGTACAAACGTTGAAATCAACGTTGTCAAAAACAAATTGCACAAACTGATTGAAAGCCTCTGTCTTGAAATCTGGCTTGGCACTATAGATCGCAGAAATTTCTAACTTTTGTGCTTCGTAATACGAAGCATAGAAACCCAAACTGGCTAAACGAAACGAAACGTTTTATGACTCGGTTTGCACGTTCATAATGGCCCGACTATAGCCTTCCGCCCGCGGTTTCACCTGCGGGCAGGGTTGCCAGATGTGATTTTCCATTTCTCCCCAAATTTAAAATTATTTTTCTCCAAAACGATACTATTTTCTTTAGTTTTACCCAAAAGCCAAAAACAAAAAAAAAAACACCGATATTTTTTGCCCGTGGTTCGATGTCGTATATTTCTACTGATAATAACCAACCAAACTACTTACAATAAGGTCGAAAACTCAAAATTAGTTGGTTACGGCATTATAAATATGACCATTTCCCATGGCCTCACCTAGATTCGCGAGATTCTGGATGGGGAATAGTCAAAAATTTTTATAGACGCGTTCGTAAATTTTTTCTCCAAACATTTCTCTAAAGTTTCTGTTTCTCCAAAATTTCTCCAGGAGCCAAATTTTTACCCAGAATTGCGAGAAAAATACCCAATCTGGCAACCGTGCCTGCGGGTAATGTCTTTTTGCAAATATCCCCCTTCCCCCACTTTTCCGGGATCAAAAGTACTCTATGCTCACCGGGATAATTGGAGCTTTACAACAGTGAAAGAATTGGGTCCCCTATATGAGTGCGAAAGTTGATAGTTCGATTTTCATTATTTACTCCAGGGGTAAACAGATTCAAATCACCCGTAGTTTGTTTTGGAGACACCAGGTATAAAATTATCAACCAAGCATAAAAAGAAGACGAGGAAAGGTTGAGGATTGTTGCTAAAGCTGTGGAAATTATACGGCAAGACATTCAGAGACAAGTGTACAGCAAAGATACATATCCACCCAGCGATGACTTTCTGAAGAATCCTGGTACACTGCCCCATTCCCTCACCTTTTTTCTTGAAGGCCTTCTATTGTCAAAGACAAAGAAAGTACCTATCTACTTTCTTCATTTTCTCTTTGTATCATCTGATACAAAGAGAAAATGTGTGGCACTCCGAAATGCCATCACTGCGATTGTCAGGCCAAATACTTTCTTATCACCCCTTTTGTGCAGCCTCTCGCTGTGCCTGTATAGAAAGTATGGTTCACAGCACTTGATAGATCTTCTAGCCAGTTTGGGTTTCTGTGCTTCGTATTACGAAGCACAAAAGTTTGAAATTTCTGCGATCTATAGTGCCAAGCCAGATTTCAAGACAGAGGCTTTCAATCAGTTTGTGCAATTTGTTTTTGACAACGTTGATTTCAACGTTTGTACTATTGATGGGCTCAATACTCTCCATGCTATGGGTGGAATCAGGTGTATTACTCTCTCCAATTCCATTGAAGAAGGTAGAAACATTCCCAGATTGAAGCACATGCCCCCATCACATGATATTGGGGAACTTGGTATTGTACCACTGCAAACTTTTCAGAAGGGCACTAGCTCTGAAAGTGTGGTCAGACGGATAATTATACCTGAAGAAATGATTCATCTTCACGGCCTAAACGGATAAAGATATAAAATAAAAAAGTTTAAAAAAGGTTAATAGCTTCCGACAGCTCTATTGCTGAACAGATTTGTATGAAATTTGTTATGTAGATATATTAGGACCTGGATTACCATGCAGGCTATTTTTTATCCCGAAATAATACGATTGAAGTAGCAGGCAAGAGGTAGTGTTTGATAAGTCGTCTTTTTTCCGAAAATTTCACTTTTCCAGAACGTTTAGTTCAAAAATGGTTGCGAATCCGAAAAATTGTATAAGAAAAAAGTTGTAGGAAATTTTATGAGCTTTCATTACGTAGAAGACACTTTTTCTCTACGACGCACCGTTTTTAAGATATTAGAGAAAAACTCAAAAGTGGGAACTTTAACCCCCTCCCCCCACTCCGGCTCCCCTCCTAGAGGCGGGGACTTTTAGTATGTTTACTCTCTAAGCATACTGAACCAATTTCTGAAGAAATTGCTTAGGTTCCAGCTCACGCACTCTACACCTGCTTTTGGAGTATTTTTTGATCGGACTACAAAGCAGGTAAGTACCTTCTTCATTCCATTCTTATAATAACTTTTATAATTATTCGATTATTTATTATGTATATAAACACATTATATAAGTATGATAACAATCTATGGCTTAAAAGTTTTTTGTCAGAGGTATAAAAACCAATGATGCATTTCATTTAATAACATATTTCAGCTTAAATCTACATTTTGTGATTGTAACAACGCAAAAATTACCCCAATTTATGTGCCAAACCAATTTTTATAAAAGCTTTTTATAAAATTGGTTTGGCACATAATCTTGGCTTATTGGCCGAAATATTGTTTATTTTCCAAAAATTCATCCGAGCTATTTGTTACAAATTTTAAATATGCTTTATTTTACTGTTTAAACCTGTCACAAGGTATCAAGACCTGCCCTGTGTGGGATTTGGGACTTGCGGTGTTTTCCACTATCCTCTTAACTTTCCTATGAGGTTTAGTGAGTATGAACCCTTTACTCTGAGAATAGCAAAAGCCAATGCCGCCATGCGGCTATACACCAGCACAAAACAGACCTTATACTGACGATTTGACAACGTTTCATATTCGAATAAAAGTTGTCAACTCGTCAGTACCTACTTTGTTTTGTAGATACTCATACACGCGACGAGTATAAAGACATGTCATGTTAATCTTTGATCATTTCGGAATTACACTTAAGTTCTTTGATATTTAATTTTGTATTAACTTCTTATAAACATCCATCAACGTTTATGTACACGTTGATAGAAAAATGTACGGAACAGCACCGCCCTAAAAATGTGTCATGACCCACATTCTGTAGATTGCATCTCTACGTAAATATTCTAAAAACTTTCCCCAGGGTTCCACCATTAACATTTTACAAAGAACGGGAGGACAAGTAATTGATTGCCAGAAGAGTCAACGATTTAACGCGTCCCTTTTAAATCTATTTGCAGCCATAAAAATGCCATGGATAGGCAAGAGCTTAAATGCAGGCATACGTACGTATATTATTTCTGCTGCATTGACTATTTTAACGATCTCTTAATCTTATTTGCTAGTCGTTTTTCGTTCGTGTATAATTTGTTTGGGAATGCAAAAATACGGATAAAATAAATGGTTGCATTTTTTAAGCTGATTTCTGTGCCAAGATTCATCTCAATCGTGTTTAATTAATGTTTACAGATAACTTCGCAGGTTAGGTTTTTTTCAAATTGAGTATTTTCCAAGTTACAATTTTTTTAATACGCTGAAGAAGTATTTAAAAAAATACAACTTTTTATTTCAAGTTAGTAAAGGAAATTGTTCTTTATATTATAATCCCACTGATAATTCTATTGGTACTCCTGTGAGTTCAGTAATAGGAGCTGAGTCCGCCATTTTTTATTGACATCTTGCATTTTTAAGCATCCATCTTCAAAATGATGGCGTTCACATGTTATACATATGTATACATTGTACAATTTGTACAGATGTACAAATTCACTGATTCATCTAACTTTGGGACCTGCCCACGTATAATGATAGTCCCTGTACTCTCTCAACACAATTAGCAGACCACACGTAGTAGGAATGTCCTGAACAATATAAAAGGCTTGTTAAGTAAGTTTGTGAACCCAGCTTAGGCTTAGGGAAATTTTGGCTTCCCAAGAATTTGACATGCAATACTATACCTTGGTTCATTTAGTGAATCAAAACAAATGTTCTGTGAATTATTACTGGACTATTATGAAGACTGAAGATGCAGTATGAACTTTTTCAGTGGCTGTTGGTTATTTCCAATAATAAATTGGTTTATTATGTACTAGTCTTCCTCCTGCGACTCCGCTCGCGTGGTGTAGACAAAAACATAGTGTTGAAATATTTCTGGCAAATTATGATTTTATATGGAAACAACATTTTATTTTATTCTTAAAATGTACTGTTTCTCACTTCCAAAGTAATAGTATTCGCATTATGAAATAAAAATATATCTCTTGATGAAATCGCAAGTTTATTCACTGTCTAAATGGTTATTGCGTAAGCTTTTATGAGATGTTTATCACAAGACGATGCTGTTTCTGTTTTTCATTTGCTTTTGCTTCACGTTAATGAATATTAAATATCCCTGCATTTTTCTATCAAATTGCGACTTTTGCATGTAACATAAGACGCATATTCGTGTACTGGATAAATTAAGTGCTTTAAATTTTCTAGAACGCATAAGATATCCAAATGTTGAACAGATAATAAGCAACAATAGCATTTCCGAAATGGTTTGATGTTAAGAAAACGCGTAGGTGGCAGGCTGTAAAATCGAAAACAAAAACCTTCCGTAGTATGTCCATAAAAACAAACTGCACCGACCCCAAGCCATATGTAAAAAGGTTAGGAGAATTGTGGTAATTTAGTAAGGATGCCTATTTAGTTTGGTTTTCTCAGTTTAGCTGAAATCTGAAATCTTCTACGGGCTAGTTGTCAAGAATCTTTAACAACCTTCGAGCAATCTATTACGTGAGATAAATTCAATTCCATTTCACAGAGCGGAGACTGCTCTACTCACGAATACTCTATTTTCGATGGCTCGTTTTACGCTTCTTGATCATTTTTCACAGTCATTCTTTCTCTGATCGTTTTGTCCCTAACTAGTAAAGGTATACTTACAGCACGATCCAAGATGTGGCGAGTCCAGTTATTATATTGGAGCGACTGCCATCAGACCTCCGTAACCCTTAAAGAGTATCAAGTTGTATTATCTGGTTCAGATGCTATTAGTATAAAATACCTTTTGGAATGGAGCGAAAAATGGCGTCATCTGCGCTTTTCCGTAACGTAAGCAACGCAAAATAATATCTGTGTATTTGTCATCACGCAGTTGACTTGATTTTTCGCTAAATTCCAAAGGTATTATCCTAATATTTGAATCTGATAGTAAATACACACATTGAAAAATCAATAGGCAGATTCGAACTATCGACCCCATACATGTGAAGTGCCGTTTCATACCATTGATAGTTGGCTACCATTGATAGCTCTCTAATTTCTTACAGTCAGTATTTTTGTGAATCAATTATCAATTGCGGTAGTAGCTGTCCAGAAGATACAGTACTAAATGTATAAAGTTATACTGTGTCCTTGGGAACATCAGGCCATCTATTACGTGAGATAGATTCGATCCAAGTTTTATTAGCGGAGTCTGTTGTTAGTTCTATGCTGGCACCAATAAATTAATACTGTCTCGAAGATATACCGTCTATGCCTTGACCGCAGCCACTCCCCCAACGCGCTATACGATCTGTTATTGTAGAGTTCTTAAAGCAGCTCGATAACAAAGTAAATCACTGTTAAAATTAGTGTGGCTAACAGTAGCTGTGGTCATCGATTTGCATGTAAACATTTTTTTTTTGTTTTTTTTCGTCATTTTGGAATTGTCCATTTTTTTTTTCGGAGGTGAATGCGCTATGCACTATAACCGCAGGCTAGCTATACCTACCTGAGGCCCTAGACAAGTGGCATTTATGACGTTAGTTATTGCTCAATTTGCGATAGCGAATGTCAAAACCCGTACTTTTAATATCGATTGACCACGTGACTTTTCCAAGGCACCTGTCAAATCCATACAATTTGAAGTTAGAATTTCGCTATCGCTGTCAAAATATTACTTTGTCTAGGCCCCCCTGAGACCGTGTGTGGGACTCGAGACTAAAGCGTTCACGTTTCCCCTTCACACCTGATTGAGACGAACCGTTGCTAGTCTTGTGGCTAACCTGGTCAATACCAGCCCATCCCCGGAACATCAACCTAGGGTAGGCTTTTTCCCTAAAAGTCTCAATTGAAAGAAAGAAAGAAAAAAAGAAGGAAAGAAAAATGTATGTAACGAACATAAAGCTATTTGACAAACGTATATCATATCTAAACTTGTTTCAATTTTCGCATCAAAGTTGCAAGCTATACCCGACCACGTATACGCTCGAACAACTTACCGTCATGCCGGCACTTGACACGATTCCAAAGCACGAATTGAAAACCCATTAGCAGAACAATTTTTCACAATTTGTATCGGAATTTCCTGAAGCCGACTGCTGGCACTTGATGCATTACATTGGCGAAGTGCCCCCATCGATCACCGGCTCAAAATGGCTTTGTTTACCATACCATGTCCACGGCGGTTATTTGTCTCGACCAATAAGATTGTTATACATTGATAAAACAGTCATTTGTTATTTTTTCTTCGCCGAACTGGACTCCTACGCAAAAAGTGGAGTAATTTGTTTGATCCTTAGTCTTTCTTTTTGTCTGTGAAATCGATCGGAAGAATGCTTAGACTAATGAATGATTTATCTTTCGCCCGCAGTTTTGCTTGTGTGGTGTATTATAAAAAAAACCAAATCTAAAATTTTCACTTTTGTCATATAGTATGTCATAATCACATAATCTTTTCAAAACTATTAGCGAGAATGAAATAGATGGTAATAAACTGCCTTAGTGCGGATAAAAAAATGTGCGGGAGGTAAGTCGCTTACATTAATTCTCTTGTGGATATTTAATCAGCAACAGCTATAGTATGTGTAGTTCTGCAAGCATTTTTTAAGAATTAAAGTCAAAGGAAGTGGTTCGACTAGTTGCTTGAAACCTACATAGGTCTGAAGACCGAAGCCTAAGCCTAGTAGATGATGGCGAGTAAATTGCTAGGACGTGACTAAGAGGCCCTATCGATGCTGCATCACTTGACGATGCACTTTCGAGTGAATCGAGAGCGATTGCTTGCTGCTACAGTATAGTACATCTATAAATATATACAATATAAATTACTTTTAAATTTTTCTGTTCATGAAAGTTCTAGTTCAAGAGAAATCCAAGAACAAAACTGATTCAACTGAAGAAGTCAATTCTAAACTTTATGTTGAGCAAGTTTTAGTTTATGTGTGTTGCACAAACAAAAAACATTTTTTTTTTTTCATAGTCATAGTCATTTAATCGCATTATTTGTAACAATGGTACATATTATCGTACATATTTGAGAGCAGTTGGTAATGCTAAATTACAAATTGACCTTTTCAAGGCATATGCGAATTAAGATAAATTATTAAAATTATTGTTAAAATTATTATTAAAATTATTACAAAACTATTATAAAAATTATTATTAAAATTATTACAAAAACTATTTTAAAAATTATTAAGTTACATTTTTACATACCTACAAAATTAATTAATTAAATAATATCCAAAAATTAAAATATTAATAAATAAAATGTCAGATAAAGTACCTACTTACATATAAATTAGGGTTGTAACGGAACTTCGCCTCCGCCTCCGTTACTGCGGAAGTTCCGCAAGAAATCGTACCTCCGCCTCCGCTTCCGCCTCCGCACAATTTTTGCGGAGTTGTAACGGAGTTTTATTTACTAACCACTCAAACGTCCGCGCGCGTTTCGCTAGGTTGTCAGGACAGTCCGCGAGTCACGTGATACGCGCAAAATAAAATCGATAGGAGACGTATGCTAAATAAATGCTTATTACTCAGTAAATAACTCAAATATCGCAAAATGAAAAATACTAATGAAAGGCTCATTAGTTGACGATTTTTAGGCAATCGTTATGTTTGATTTTAACATTATATTCTATTAATGATCGTACAGTAAACTTTAAGAAATGCTAATTTTGTCCTAGTTTTCAATTTAACTATTTTTTTTATTCGATATTTTTGACGTTTACAATATTAAAATAATTTTGGGTTGTAGGTAATTTAATGGCCTTTCATTTGGAACCAAAATCCCATTATAAATCATCTTAAAAATATTACAAATAAAATAAAAACTAAAGCTACATGATCTGTGAAATCGAAGTTCACGTATGGTAAATTGTCTAATCCAGAATGAAATATGGAATATTTCAAGAAAGTATGGTAATAAGCAGAATATAATATTAATAAGTTTTCATATTAAAACATTTAATTACGATATAATATAAGAAGTGTTTTAGATCTTCCAATTATTCACTAATAAAAACACAGAGTCACCGACCTATTTTAAATCCAAATTTTTACTTAAAAACTGACTGGAAACGCACTTATTGTTATAAAATATGAAAATATGTAAGATTGTAAATATTTTGATATACAAAACAATAATATTTTATTACTTACGACATGATTTCTCGAATAAAATAGCTGGAGTCACTCGCGCACTGATCCACAAAAACAACAAGCAACTTGACAATTTATTTTTTTTGTAGCCATGAACCGAAGTTATGTTCCACTTGAAATAAGGTGTGGTACATATCATAGAGCGTCAAAAACCAGCAACACTACAGACTATAAACATCCACAGCGATAAGAAAAAGAAAAAAACAATAGGCGGGCGCGAATTCTTAAAAATGTAACTGTAGTTACACGGACTGTCCTGAGGTATATGGTCTCTGTAACTGTGGTTACAGTGGACGTATGAGTGGCTAAATAACAATAAATATAGGTATATAAGCTTTTTCTCCCATCGTTCGCACGTACTTATCGGCGCCGCCAAGATAGATAGATAGATATACTTTATTGCACTACACACAACATAGAAACATGTAACATAATATAACTGTACAATACAGGCGGACTTATCGCTTACAGCGATTTCTTCCAGTCAACCTTAGGGTAGAGGAAAGTATGACAAAAAATTAGAACAAGATAAAGGGCAGTGCAAAAATAAAAATATGAACCAAAAGAATTTAATTAACTTTTGACTCCAAACTTCTTAATAAATAAATACACGTCATATACTACTGCCAAGTTCACTGCCAAGTGAACAATTATTAAGTTCAGCTGGATTAATTTATGAATCCCTTAGTAATCGTTTGGAAGGTGATGAAGCCGCAAAATTATTGTTTGTCAAATTTTATTTACCTCTCCTTAATTTTGATTACAAAACAAACTTAAAAAAATTAACTTTATGTTTTAAATGTTTACTTAGGTGTTAAGTATTTAAAATAAAAACTTTTGAACCTTAAATTACTATTTTATTTACATCTACTTTCACCTTCGCCTCAGCCTCCGTTAACCTCCGCATCCGCGGAGGTGAAACTCATCGCCTTCGCATCCGCCTCCGCCTCCGTTAAGAAGGCCTCCGTTACAACCCTAATATAAATATATAGCATATTTAGCTTAGTCTAAAAACTTGTCACCAAAATATTCTTTTAAACAATAATAAGCCTTGCTGAATAAGAATTCCTTTAGTGTCCGTTCAAATTTGTCACCATGGAGGGCTTTGATAGAGCTTGGTAAGTGGTTGTAAACTGTTATTGCCATAAAATATGGCCCATTTTGGTATAGCGTTAAGCGTGACAGGGGCAGCACTAAGTTATTTTCTCGCCGTGAATTTTGTTTGCCTGGTTGGTCACCTATCTTCTTGAAGTAATGAGGATGCTTCTTTACAATACGGCTCAGTTCAAAAATGTATACGCTTGTTACTGTAAGGATTTTTAGTTCAGTAAACAGCATCCTACACGACTGCTTCGGTGCAGTGAGTGTTATAATCCTGAGGCAGCGTTTTTGCAAGATGAATACACTCTCCACGTCCGCAGCATTGCCCCACAGTGCTATTCCATACCTTATCCAGGCTGCAGCGTGGCTGTGGTATGCAATGAGAGCACACTCAGCATTGGTGCTTTTTCGTAATTCGCGCAACGCGTAAGAGAACTGGCTCAGTTTGCTCACCACTGTGGCTATATGGTTTTTCCAGGTCAGAGTTGTATCCATAGTTATTCCCAGGAGGGTAAACTTACTGACTTCCTCGATCTTTTGCCCGTCATGGAGTAGACAGAAAGACAGCCCTGATCTCTGGTATGGTCGGAATTGCATCACTTTCGTTTTATCCGTGTTTAGTATTAGACTTATATCCTTCAAATGGTTTACAATTTTGGTAAGTGATTCTGTTAAAATGCTATTTAACCTGCTTAGATTGTCATTGCTACAGGAAACAATAACAGTCGCGTAATAGAATAAGTTTATGGGGAACAACCGAGGGGAGGTCATTTATGTAAATTAGAAACATTAAACACCCAAGTACACTCCCCTGCGGAATTGACCCGGAAACGACTTCAACAGATATTTGTACAAACTGCTTACGATCGGCCAGGTAGGAAGCTAGCCACTGTTTTGCTTGCCCACGTATTCCCACTGAATGTAATTTTTCTATCAGTACGTTGTGCAAGACTCTATCGTATGCTTGGGCCATGTCCATAAAAATTGCCAATGCGTCCTGGTTTTTGTTTATAATCTCCAGTATTTCGGTGGTGCAATCAAACACAGCAGAGGACGTCGAGCGATTTCTACGAAAACCATGTTGATCTTTACTCAGTATATTGTATTTTTCTAAAAAGTTAGTTATTCTTTGACAAATGATTTTTTCAAATATTTTTGAAATTACTGGTAGTAGAGCAATCGGGCGATAGTTGACAGGGTCTTGTTTGTCAGCTTTTTTAAATATAGGTTTTATTACTGCTAGTTTGAGGCTTTCTGGGAATATTCCTTCACTATATGATTGATTTATTAAAAACGTCAGCGGGGGTACAAATTCATCTATGCAGTAAACTAGTAGAGTAGCTGGGATCTCGTCATGGCCGCACGTATAATTTCGTTTGAGATTTAAAATAGTTTTCTTTACCTCTGTTTCAGTTACACCAGCCAAGTAAAATGAGTTAGTCACTGAGTTTGTGTTATTCTGCGTCGTATGTATCATAGATTTATTTATATGTCTGTAGTAGTTATTAAATATATTAGATATCTCAATTGGGCATGTTATAGTTTTATTTTGTGTTTTTCCTTACTATAAGTATTTTTAGTCAATTTAGTTTTTTCTTTAATCATGTTCCACATTGTTTTGTATTTGTTCTTTGATGATTTCAGTCTACGTATGTTAGAACTTCTTTTTTCTGTGTATATAATTTTCTTTAAAAATTTTCCATATGATTTTGCATAGGTCTTTAAATTATCATTGTCATTTCATTGGAACTAAACATTATTCCAGGATAAAAAGTAGCATATGTTTTTTCCAAGGTTTTGTTTAAGTCTGTAGCAAATTCTCTCAAAATATTTAGTCGTTAAAGCGCAACACCAAGACAGAGTCACTTTGAAATTTTAACATTAGTAAGGATTATAAATTATGAAAATGTCCTGTTTATTTTTTACGTGGTAGAGTAACAAACATCCATCCTCATAATTTTCGTTTATATAGGACGTGTGGATTTAGGGGAGCTCACAGAATATACAAGCACTATCCTTATTTTACTACATATTTTACTACCCAACTGGCGGCAGATGTTTCCGCATCACGAACTATACAATCATAAATTCTGTCAATGCCGTGAAGAAACGCGTCAAAAAGAAACAGCGGTTGTATGGAAGTGTTCATACGTGACTTATGAGTCTCATCAGGCTTTCTTACTGTATCATGTTTTATCGTATGCCGGCTGCGAAGTATACAGAAAAGGGAATCGATCTGAAGCTAATGTAGTATTTATATACAAAGGTACGCTGATGAGAGCAGAAGAAAATCACGAATGTGATAATAAATATGCTTGATTATACAAATGATGTACCGATAAGGAATGGATTGATTGGATGTCCAATAAAACACAATAATAAGGTAAAAGCATTTGATCTACAATCAAGCATTATGGGGCGGTCACGGCACTATACTATTTGAAGTGTTTGAATACTGTCCAGAGAAAACTAACGAAGTCTTTAATAGCATACCTACAACTTTTCACGTAGGAAAATGTGCAACCACTGATAAAATATATTCCTACGGTGACCGTCTTAGCAGCCCGTTTATATTCAATCTCGCAGACACATTTTGTCTTCACGTCTGATTTCACACGGGAATTTGCTCGGGCATTTGGAAATTCGACACTGCTGCCATGTTCGAATGAGAAATGGATTCACGACGTTCGGTCATTTTAGTTTTGATATTCTGAAGAAAATTTCTTCGATGATATTATTTTGCTGGACCTATATTTAGATCCACTTTTATGCTTTACAGTAATAAACATCTTTTTTTTTTTTTTTATACTATCTCAGTTGGCAGACAGGCTCGCAGCCCACCTGATGGTAAGCGGCCACTGCGGCCTATTCCATTGAGGGACGCTTCACGTAGAAGCGTCGCTCAATGTGCTGCCAGACTGTAGACTCATCTGATCTTCGAGCCTCTGATTTCAAGTGTACTGGCTCCCACATTAATTTTGCCGGAACACAGCCAGAGCTGTTATGGCGGCAGATTTCACCTGTGGGGGTGGTAGCTAGCCAGTCGGACTCTGAAAAAGCCCTACCACCAACCAGACCCAAGGTGGGAATCGAACCCACGACCTCCGTGATTTTATACCCGAGCGGCGTAGCCACTGTTCCACGGAGGCGGTCGAACATCTAAAGTAAACTGTATTTTTTTAGTATGATTATTGTCATGGTCCTATGAACTTTTTACTAAGCAAAATAATAAAACAGTCTTACTGTGATTGAGGGAAAGTAATTGTTTGTTTATTTATTTCCCTTCAGTCAGCAGATAGACACGCAGCCCTCTGATGGTTAAAACACTCAATAAGGAAGCATTGCTTAATTTGTTGTTGCTCCTTTGATGCTCGTGCCTTTGTTTTAAGTGTACTAGCTCCAACATTAATTTGGTCGGAACATAGATAGTCAAAGCTATTATTTTGAAATAAAAATTGAAACAAAACAGAACATGCAACAAGTTTCAAAAAGCAATAGAGAAGCATCAAACGATAAATAAATCCTGGTAAAATGATTCAGCATCAGTAGATGAAATCCCGAAAAAAATTGATAACCACTGCAATAATATCCGGTGTTTTTCAGTTTCGTTCAAAAGGCAATTAAAAACATTCAAGTTTGAAAAACTGTTATTGTAAAAGGGTAACATTTCGCTTGTATCTTGTAAAATTGCACTTTCACAACTAATTGAGTCGTGTGGTTTCAAGTTTTCATCATTAATGTATGGTAATAGCTGTTAGATTTAGGACAATAAGTTCATTAGGAACTAAAAGGCAACTTAGGCGAACTTACGCCTTTAATCTACAAGACTTGCACGAGACCTTTGCACATGGCGAGCAATGGAGGACACTTATACACTGCAATAAGATCAATTGAAAAGCTCATGATGAAAGATCTTCCTATATAATTGACAGTGAATATCAGTCGAATCGAAGGCACAATATTTGAAGTTCTGTGAATGGGCCAACAAATTGGAATCCCAAATATTGGAAATTCAAATTGTCCGCAATACGCAATGTTGAAAGGGTAATACGAAAACCGAAATTAAACGATATCCATAACTCAAATACGACGAGCAAGTCACATGCCGCCGGGTCATTAACTTAATACGGCCATAAGAGTGGCTTATAAAAACCCAAACGTCTAAACAAATGGCCACCTTCGAGAGAGTCCTGAGGGAGAATGTCTCGTGACAAATTGTCCGCAAATAGGATAAGGGGACGCGAAATAAACGGAAGTTTATCGTCAGAAATAAAGAAACTGGCAATTCGCAAACAGCTTCTCAAATGGCAGTTGTGGTAAGGAATTGGAATAAGCGATTTTCTGTATGTGCTTGTACTATAATATTCGCTTAATTATTTCTTTAGTCCATAATATTTGCTTGTGGCTGTATTACAATTTCTATGTGATTCCCATTGATCTGATTTCAAAGTACTACTTACTTTGAAATCAGATCTTGTGTTATAGGTATTATATTCATCATATTATGCCTAAATACTCAAATTATATCCAGATACAGAAAAAACACATTTTCATCTCATAAATCTTTGTTCTTGTTGGGAAACGATACGGCAAATTCGCCATAGAACACGATAAAATTGATGTGTATGCGTTTTTTTATGTTGAAATGGCATAGGAAGTTAATATCCGTCGAGTGGGCGATCAAAAATTTAACAGCAATTTATTTTCCATTCCGAAAGAAACTTGGGCAGCTATTTTGAATGCTGTTGTTAGATTGCTTTTGTATGTTTAAAGACCTTTATAGGCCTTTGAAAAACTTTAGATTAAACTATTGTTTGAAAACACGACAAAATGCAGTCAATTGATTTAGTTATTTTAAAAACAATACTATTTGTAAAAGGTTCGGCTTAACCACTAAACGCTCGTGATACTTCTTCGCTACTGTTTGTCGTAGAGCCATGGACTGTGAGCAGTTTGCGCTTGTTGTTGTTGTGCATTGTTTATCGCTTATCCCTTGGACCAAACTCGTTGCAAAGCCAAGTAGTGGTCGGAATGAGTGGAGCGGAAATTACTTTGCCAATAAAGGTAAACATATTTACCGTCCGTACTAAGAATGGACGCCTGATCTAAATCTGTGTTATTTCGGAAACTTACATATCTTGGAAAACGTTACGTTTATTCCTTTTTTATTTCATTATACATAATACCATTGGTAGTATAATTTATTCGAAGATACTCTTTTATAGTGGTACCTTGAATGTTTCAAGTGCCGCACACACATGTAGCCTATGAATGCTATATGGTTTTTTCTTAATCCAATTTGAATTTACACAAGTCGTTTCATAATTTCATATGCAATGAAAGCATTACCTTAATTACTAAAATAAACTTAGTGCAACTTATAACATACTATTACGAAAACCGCCGCGTGTGCTGAGATTTACTTTTCACTAACGAGAACTTAGTATAAGTTTTAAGGATTTAGTCGGCGCAATGCAGCAGAAACTAATGATAACAATTCCGCCCTGAACATACGCCATCAAGTGTGCCAAATAATCCTACAAAATGGGCTCCGTTCGAGACCAATATATCAGCCAGCTCCAAACTTTATCGACGGCGAAGACGGTTCCCTTCTTTGGCTCCAAAAGATGAAGTGAGGAATATGTCACTGAATGGGATTCATATTGTCCCTTTCCTATTTTATTTGGAAGTTGTAAATAACGCGCAGTAAGTTTTAGTTTAAGTGTGAACCTAACTCTTTTCAAGAAATCAGAAATATTTTTTCAATTTCATTCTAAATGATTTGTATGTATGTCAGTGTGATAGTTTTTGTGAGACCATTTACCAGCATACGCCACTGGAATGGAGTGAGATCATGACAATGAGGCAATGATAGCAATTAATAAAATCAAAGAATGATAGAAAATGGGGTTTGCAAGTAGAATTTGTAATTCCATTTTCTGCTAACATAAAATTTGATTTAGACATTAAAGTGATGTTTATTTAGATTTTTGTTACGTCTGGATGTTAAGGTTTGATGGTATGGTACCTGTTTAATTCCAATATCTACTCGTATAATAAAATAAATTATTTGAGGGAAGTTAAATAATAAATGTGTTTTCGTCCGAAATTTTATAAAACTCAGCAAAACTGAACAAGCCGTTAGCTATCCTAACATCATCTTTTAAACTAGTATCTATGCTAAAGTGTCATCCTTTACCCTTTCAAAATTACTAAGTGCCGATATCTATGCATGTTAGGCATCCCTCGAGCACACACGATCATTCTTATCTCGCCATCTGCGAGCCCTCGCTGGGTCAGAACGATAATATCGCCTCCACTTAACTGACATTTGCTTTGTATGCCACTAGTCAAGGTCAGGGCTTTGATCGTGAACGTATAGAAAAGGATATTTAATATGATATTGAAACTGATTGATGCACTGCAGTAAAGATAGAAAATTATTTCCTTAAAGGCGGGCAACTTATCTGTGCTGGCTCGAAGGTATGGTGAAGCGGTAATCAGTGACCAATCATACCATAAGGTGACCAATTTGAGCGCTAAAATAAGTTTACCTTGCTAGATAATTATTTTCCCAACCTCATCATTTCACTCAGTCAAAGACGTCCACTGCTAAACATAAGCCTGTATTAACGTAACGTTCAGAAATTGATTAAATAAATTGTGATATTGTAATATCATTTTTATCAACACGTTTTTGTTTAATAAAATAAAAATAGCCTTTGTAGGCTGTACAGCACTGTAGCATAAAAGTTATTAACTTCAACAATATAACAAAACACTAAAAGACCAGTACAAAAATAAAGATAATAAAAATCGCTGGGCGTTTTCCATTCATTTTTATTGCCCGATCGAGTGTACCCCGTTCCTTATCAACCGCAAACGACTTCTTATGCGATTGTGGGTCGCCAAGTTTACGGATCAAGAGTCGGAAAACTAATAAACTCTCCATGCTGATGCGTAATCGAATTAGCAGAAGCCCAACATTATTGTGTTCGGTGGAAATTGATTTCTCTCTCGTAAAAGCTTTCGTTGCATACGGTCATTAATAAGATTAGTATTTCTAGTTCCATCGATCTGGCAACTCACAAATGTGTATTCCTTTTTAATGTTTTTGCCTCTAGCCTTGCAAATATCACTTGTGATCAGGTGATCCGATTGCACGGCTAACTACCTACTTTGTTGTAAAAAACAAATTAAGCAATAGGGATGACTTTGATTTTGGGTTTTTAATATAACCCAAATATAAGAAAGGTTATAAGTAAATAAAGAAGTGAGCTAGACAATTTATACTAAAGCAAAAACATCCTATGATAACTAGTCATGGTGTCTCAAATAACACCCGATTCCAAAAGGAATTTGTAAAAGTTCTGATTCCCAAATTGAAATGTAACATTTTTTTAATATCTCAGGTCATTAGAATATCAGATATAATCCCGTAAATTGGTTTGGTTTAATGCTGGCTAACTTTTCTCAAAATTAATAACTGTTGAAACGATTCCAAAAATTATTATTTTTGTCTCTGCTACTTTTATCACTGATTTCGTTGCCAACATACACGTTCATTCGTTGATGTGTTTAGACAGGTTGAAGAAGTTCTTCATTAGAGTTGCCCAACTAACGATAGTTGACCTTATGTAGATACTAGTAAAAATATCGATACAATCAATAGCCATATTGATAAATACATACTAAAGGGTGTCTCAGCGCGGATTTTAAACTTTAAACACGAATTCCTCGGGAACCCGCGGGGCTAGCGGGAGGGGAGTGGTAGCGTTGGGTAGAGTTCGTTGGCGTTGCAAAAGTACGCCTCGACTGCGTACGCGCGGAGCGCGCCAGACCACCGCGACATGGCGACTAAAAAATCCGCACTCATCATCTACCCAACGCTATCCCCGCGGGTTCCCGAGGAATTCGTGTTTAAAGTTTAAAATCCGCGCTGAGACACCCTTTACTCGTATATCGATAGTATTGAACTATCGATAGGTTATCGATACTATTAAAATGACGACAGCTACCGATGGTTTAGCGATAGTTGACTATCGATAAGCAACTTTTTGCTTCATCTGCGATAGTGTGCTATTTGCCAAAAGCATCGAAAAGATATTGGGCGTGTCTATCACATTGATGCGATCAATACTGGACGTATAAAACGAATGCTGTAGATAATATCAGATCAGATTACCATATACATACAAGTACTTTGCATAATACCCCTGCAAGTTTGACACTAGGTACATATAAAACTAAGCGAAGCTTCTATTAAAGAAATAGTTTCTTATATATCATTGTCATTAAGCTTTAAATTAAACGGATTTGGGGTATTCAGTCCTAGGCTCATTTTCCAGGTTGAGCTAACTTTGTGTGGGTTTTTCGGACAGAACTCGGGTTCGTCATCACCAACCAGCATTTGGCAAGCTTGGTGATTAAGCCACTACCCATCATTGTAACGATAATTTGATTTTAAAGATGTAGGTATTTGCCCTTCAGCGAGACATTTAATAGGCTGGTACCTAATTTCTTACTTTAAACCTCCATGGAAGTCGCTCCAACGTGATAATAAATTGGATTTAGCAAATTCTGGATCATGGTGCAAGCGTCTAATCTAGATCGGGATAAAACGCTTAGAGAAAGACTCCATAGTGACCTTCAATTTACCCTAGGCGCCACTAGAGAGGCCTCAAGTCGGGGTACCCGGGGATGGGCTGGTCAATAGCCACAAGGCTGGCACCAGCTCCTCCCAATCGGGTGTGAAGGGGAAACCGGAGGTGTTTAGTGGTTAGTGGACGCTTTAGTCTCGAGTCCCACACACGGCCGCGGGTCGAGCTAGCCTGCGGTTATGGCGCATTAACGCATTCTCCTCCGACAAAAAAAGTTACCTATTTTTATTTGTAACACAAATACTACATACAACGTAAACAACCAGAACCGCAGTGATAACAATTCACTTCCATTGCCTTAGGTCCAATCGAGTTGACCGGCTCTTATCAGCCGCAAACGGCACTTCTTGTTTTGTTCCGGACTCCGGAACGACGAACTAATAAACTAACCGTGCTTATGTGGTAATCAAATTACCGGAAAATGTTATCTGTCATATGTAATGGAAATCTATTTGGGCTCTGTAAGTGTTCTTTTCTATTGCCTAATATAGTTGCAGATAGGCGGAAGATACAATACATGTTTCCCCAGGTTTTGTGAGGTCCTCGGAATTTTATAAGGTAAACAACGAAAGATTAATTAAAGTTTTCTCTACTAGGACGTAGACACACATTGAACTAGTAAATTATAATGTATGTGATTAATGGCAGACAGTTTTCCAAACATGACCAAGAGAGAGAGATAGACACTTCAAGAGAGCTAGGCCATAGCGAATTTTCCACTTTGAAGTACCATCACCTTACAGAAAACCACAGTGAAGTAGCAAATAAAGAAGAGTAAGATGTACAGCGCTCAATTGGCCCTCTTCGATTAAGTGAACCTGGAAAAAGAGGGCTTATCTTTCCTGGGCATGATGTTGGCAGCGGGTTAGAACCTTTTTACTTGCTTATAACTATAATGTTTTTTCTTTCAAATTACCGAGTTTTCGTCGCGCAATTGATGCCCCTAATGTTTCAAGCATGCCATCATTATCAAGCGATTACCATCATTATCCATCGTCTAAGATGGATATAGACGACAGTAATCGCTTACTAACAGGCGAGCCCGCTTGAGCGGCACCCTCGTGGCAATAAACAAAAACTCAGAAATGTATTCTACTCAAATGATGACGCCTCAAAGAATTAAATCGTTGTGTCAAAAATCCCCAAACATTAACAGTTTTGACTTACATAACAAAGTGTATGTCGTGTGTGCAAACTCTGACGACCCATATTGATCGGATCAGAAAGTGAACCTATTCCGTCTAAGATAAACAAGTTTGCGCCAACCAATTAAAGTTGTACTGAACTAACGCTTTCGTCAACGCGACCGCTTACGATGCGGGTGGGTGTAACTTCGGCAGTGTCAAAGTTGCCGCCACTTTTGTTAGTTTACATAAGTGGACATATTATATGCGATAGTGTTAACACCAATAAGATTGGTTTACATTGTTGCGCTCTTGGCGCAGCTGTAAAAGGGTTTCGTTAGCGATAACAAAGGTCAAGCCACCCACGCCATGGTCAGTTAATGGATGGGTGACCATTCTGACCACATTTAGTGACATTAATTTCAAGCGTCTCCGTGCTTCGGAAGTCACGTTAATTTGTTGGTCCCGGCTGATATTTGTCAAGCCTAGTCAGAGGCCATTAAGCGGCTTGATAACATCTGACATTAAGGTTGGTCACTTTTCTTACTCCCCCTCCATCAATTCGCATTGGGCCCGCGTAGTGGAGTATGACCCACACTTTTTCACACAGATAAGACCTGTGTCCCAACAGTGGGACGTATATAGGCTGATGATAAAATACCGATAAGATTGCAAGCAATTTTTACTTCAGAGAAAGTTCATGATAAGAAACATGATAAAATGTCAACATTGACGATGATGATTACAAAATCCTGAGTTCACTTCTTGCATAAGAAGTGAACTCAGGATTTTGAGGACACGCCCAGGTGTTCAAACCACGTGACTAATGTAGACTAACGAGGCATTGTTTTTTCGCTACAGTTGGTTAAAATGTATGCAGACCATTGAGAGACACTACTAGGAAGCACCGCTAAATTCTGTCTCACTTTAGGGTCCTCTCATCTTAGTGCTTTTCATTTCAAGCATGAGTTTCAAGTTTAGGGCTAGAGGGCGTTTTGTGAAATGTCCAAAGATTCCTCTAAATGCAAGTTCATCACTTTAAAAAAAATCTGTATTGTCGTATTCCTCACAAGGGTCGGGATCGTTAAGTGTGATGACAAACATAATGACTCACTTAACAGTTTTAATGGGGTCGGCAACGACGTTTTCCTTTGTCAACACCCATGTCAACATATTTTAACTTGCGCGCAGCATTTCCTACGATATTGCGTGACATCTTTAAAATCACGAATATACTCACGAGTCTCCTGATTTGTTGCGCCTTATCAGTTTAAATATATACAATTTTATTTGTCAAATGTTTGCCACTATCTACATATTTACTAAAACTTTTTTACACAATTTATAAGTATACTCGTAAAAGGCGTACTTATTTAGCCTCTTGGCATTCTAATCAAACGAAAATGATTATATAAAATCTAGATATTGTTAATTGTGTGAAAGTCATAAAAGCGGTGTCTCCGATTTCAACTTGCCCATTCGATGCAATAGAGATAAAAGGAAGCTCATTGAAGAATGGTTCCCTCAGATCCGGTGCTTTAGACAATTTCGCATTGTGATTGTTTCTCACTATAATGGAACGATGCCAAACTTTAGCACCCTAAAGCAATTTACGGAAAAAAAATCAGAAAAATATGATTGAGGTATCCAATTACTTCTCTCGGAAAACGCAAAGACAAGGAAATGGGTGGCGCAAAATTTTAGGAGCTTTGGACGAATAATGCGGGAGAAAAAGGAAAAATAAATGATAAAATAAACGACGTGGGAAATGATTGCGTCATCAGTTAACCAATGCTTTTACCGGGGTTTTGGTTGCCGCTTGAATCGTACGACAACTCACGCTTATTTAAAACCTAAACATTATCTTCCTTAAGAAAAATTGTCAATGTATGTGAAGAACCATGTAGCCTCCTGTTTAGTTGAACTTTTCAATGGATCTAGACAACAACATCTGTCAGACATAATAATATTTAAAACATTCTTATTAAATCCGATATAATAGTACTAACGTATGTCTCAGGTTTTCTTTAAGGTACCTAATGATAGGTTTGACGAGCCATTTGGTGTAATGGTCGAGTAGTCGGCTATTACACCAGAGGTCGCGGGTTCGATCCCCGCACGGAACAAACATTTGTGTGCATGAACATGTCTGTTTGTATCGGTCTGGGTGTTTCTATGTATAATAAGTATTTATTTACAAAAAAAAAAGTATATATTAATGTTTATCCGTTGTCTAGCACCCATAGCACAAGCTAATGCTTAGTTTGGGGCTAGATGGCGTTGTGTGAATAATGTCCAGAGATATTTATTTTATTATTATTTATTAATGATAACTCAAATTCTTTGCGATATCCACCATGGTGTTGGTTGTGATATTTATGAACAAATGTAGTTTCTTTTTTATCGACGCAACCTGTATACTGATTCGATACCTAGTGGACTGTAAGAGTGGGGTGTGCGTAGCGATGTGTCAAACCGATCGTTCTGTCTGGATTATATTTTTTTCTTTCAATCCCACTTACTTTTACATTCTATCTTACGATTTTCAATGTATTATGAAATAATATGCTCGAATTACGACTTGATTTATCGATGAATTCGCACACCCGGTAAAAAACTGTCATAACATAAAAACAGGCAAATCTGGTAGAGTCATTTTGTTACTTAATAATAATTGACGACATAATCGCACCCCCGGTTAAAAATTGTCAAAACGTAGAGGCAAGGTTGGTCTCACTTTTTTCAGTAAAATAATATTTTTATAATCTCACTTTTAGCAGTAAAATAGTATTTTACTGCAAAGGGTGAGATTTGCCTGTTTTTGTGTTATGACAGTTTTTTACCGGGTGTGCGAATTGTACATGACGCCTATCCATTTTTTCTTCAAGCTCCAGATTCCTTTTTTGGTGTGATTAAAAACTTGATAAATCTGGTCCTTTGCTCTTCCAAATTATGATAAACCATTTAATTTTGATAATCTTTATAGTTTTGCTTTTTAGAGCTACCTTTTTAGGCATCCGACGTGACTCTTAACTACAAATGCTATCTCATGATTGAATCAGGGACCGACGGACGATAATCCAAAAAAAATAGAATTCTATTTTTTTTTTGTCACGGCCTAGTTTTTGGCTGCCCTGTTGAACTTTTTTGAATAGATTTTAATAGTTACCAGAAATAAAATCATACACAATATTTATTCGACGATAATCTCGAACTGATTCCAAAATGCTGTACGCGAAATCCAAAAAAATGTTGATTCTATTTAATAAAGTCAACAAAAAATGCATGATTACTTTTGTGGTTTCAACAAAAGAGTACAAATGCCTTAGAACTTTATCTCTGAGTCCTCAAAGTCCTACTTACCATCACGTCAACCTTAATGTTCGGTATCCCATCCAAAAATAAAACGATAAATTGGAAAATCACTATAATGTTACGCGCTGACGTTTTATCTCTATTATAAAAAAATGCACTTTGCAAAGTAACAAAGTTTTCGGTTCGTAATTACAGCTCTCTAATTCATAATTAGTTGCTGGGAACTTTTCTCTACTCAATATACCCAAGAACAATTTCCACATCAAAACAATACCACTATAGCCCATGAGTACCGTCCACTAAACTGTCAATATCCCGTCTCTCGTCAACACTGATGTGTATCCCAGTCTTTATGCGGAGGCCTATTGTTGCGGGTGTTTTCGTGTTTGTTGCCGCTTCGAACAAATGACGATGCCTCCATTGTGATCGTTGTATGAGGCACTACGTCAAGACTATGTACAGTGATATGTACAAATCTATGGCATGTGTGGTGCAGACAGGTTGGATATTTTGGCCTACGCATGCCGTAACGAAAATGTTTGCCGGCTAAGTATTGCATTTGGTTAATAAACTAACCAGTCGATTACTTGCGATTGTTTCAGTACATGAGGTTCTGTTCTATAGTTAATAAGCTGCATATAAAAAGCCTGTTAATTATGTTACCATGACATAATACATTTTCCTGCAAAAGTACATTTTCACATCAAGTTGCCAAATTTTACCTGTACTGCATCTAATACTTAACATTATAAAGAGGAAAGATTCGACACTATCCCCGGGTGACATAGGGTAATTTTATCCTGGGAATGTGGGGGGGGGGGGGGGGGATAATTGAAAAAAGAAATTACGCGCGGCTGAAACCGCCGAGGCGGCCGCTATCTACGAATAAAATAATGTTGTGAGTTTATAAACTTACCCTATTTTTTTTTATTAAATTATATAGCAAAGGGAAGCAGTACAGCAGCCTATTTCACAAGAGTACGGATGTTTATAGAAAGCATCTCATAACTTCTGGAACATGCTGGATTTCATGCTACTGTGCAGTAGGCTCCAAATACAATATCCTCGTGTGTCAATTTATCATTATAATTGTTTCGCGCAATGATCGTCGACACATGCGCCCTCTGTCATTTTTCATATACGGTGGACCATTATTACCTATCAACCTAATAACATTCTATCAATAAGAGGCCTGGTGTCCTAATGATAGGTTGATTTTGGCTCATATTTCGAGAAGAGATTGCCATTAATTTTTGTGACAATATTCTTTCTATGCCCAAGTAATTGCAAGCTCGAGTTATGTACCTTTGGAAATCTAAAGCACATTTTATTAATCTGATAATTGAACTTACTGCTTTTTCAAAGTAGAGTATAATGAGTGAATGCGACTATGTTCTAAGTAGGTCTGTTTTACCTTGTAAGTTGTAAGGGTTACGGAGGTCAAAAGGCAATCGCTCCATTGTAATTACCAGGCTTGTCAAATCTAGGATTATAGTTTAGGCGGACCCTGGGCTGGATGCAATTGGGAATACACTGGGATGATGATTATGAGTATAATGAGTGAATCCGATGATTCTTGGATATATTTATTCTGGAAAATTACACCGCTCATAAACACAATCCCTGTTGATCCCGTATTTTTTGGTATTGCTTTGAACAAATGCAATTTGATTCTTGAAACTTTTTCGATTGGCTTTCTATACTAAAAACGTTAGTGAGCGATATAAAAGCAAGCGTTTAAACGAGATCAACACATGAGAGGGGATGAGACTGTCCCGACACATCCAATCGCCGCGCGGATATCGAGTGCAATCTAATGGCCGGCAGTGTTCGGCGCTCATCTGCATATTGCAACGCAGCATGCAAGTGTATGGCAGTAGGTGAATATTAAGTTTTAGATTTTACTGTATCATAGTACTTACTAAAGAAGGTAATGAGTTCATTGTGTCAAGTTAAATTCTAAAACACCATTTTAGCAGACAATTATGATATACTTAAATAAATAAATATATCTGGACATTATTCACAAATGTATAGGTATATGTCAGGGTAAACAACTGGGTCCGGCCGTTATGCCCCCATTCCGGTTTGCCCCCGGCCGGTATGCCCCCACGGTTTTACGGCAAACTGGAACAAATTTACTTAAAATTGTGGGGGCATACCGGCCGGGGGCATACCTGCCGGGGGCAAACCGGAATGGGGGCATAACGGCCGGATCCAAACAACTAAACGAAAGGAATAATCTGCATCATATTTGCTATTCTTGTAAGTAGCTACTTAATTGACTTGTGGCTTAACACTTTCGTGGTATAAACAATAATATTTTTTATAATTATAGCCCGACCAATAAAATAAAAACCTCGCCATATATTAAAACAATTTTTTTCAAGTGGCAACAATCAAATAAAAAAAAACAATAAGATGTGATTTGTCAAAGTGTGATGTCAATAATTGAAAATTGACAATTATTGTCAACCGTGCCGTGTTATTTTTGAGATATTGTGAGTTATTTGTGAGTATAACCATAGCAACCAAGTGTTCCTATAACCATAGCTAATGTGGCGCCTCCAGAGCAGGTTTTTTATTTTCCTGGTCAGGCTATAATTGTTATGATTTTGTAGTAATTTATTGAAATTGAAATCTAACTTAATATCTGTATATTTAAGTTTATTTGTCCTGTTTCATGAACATGTTGAATATTATGAAAATAAATATTTGTATAAAGCGCATAACATTTTTTCTAGGTATTTACATCTCAAACCAGTAAACGCTTGCACATCAAACGTTGTGTCTTGTCTTTTCCGCTTAGAAAGCTCTTTTATTTGAATGGATTCATGAAAGTTGGTGTAACTTTTGTTATAGACAATGGTTTCCCTTCCCCTAACTTGTTCCGAATTCTTGCATTGTTTTACAAAGCTTGAGAGAAAAAGTTGTACAATCACGAATAAAATATATTATTCTTAAGCTCTGATATCATGTTGTATCAAAACTTCATGTGTGTAAGAACAATGATAATTGAATTGATTTTGGTTGGTTGGGTTTTAATGTATGTAACTTATAAGTCATCGCAGCATGAAATAAGTTTAGAGCTTACGTAGGTTACTTTGAATTATGTTATTATAAATTAGAGATGGGCATTCAACCCGGTTTTTTTCCCAAAATGGAAAAAAACCGATTTGAATGCCCATCTCTATTATAAATTATCCAAACATTTTATTTCTTGCTCTTGAGTTTTGCACTGCCTACTTTATAAAATTAATTAAAACTTTTCCTCTACCTTAAGGTTGACTGGAAAAGATTGCTACTAGCAATAAGTCCGCCTACATTGTATCATCCAATTTTGTAACATATTTTTCTTTTATAATTTTGTGCAATAAAGAGTATATCTATCTATCTATCTATGTAATACACTGAACATTTTGTGTATCTTCTGTGTCTGGATGATTATTTTCATTTAAGTATACATTTTGTGGTACCTACATACCTAATATGTTGATTCTGATACCCATAACACAAGTGCACAAAAATATATTCTACTTTATACGTATCACTCTACAATTTTATTCTTATAATTCTCAATAATTTGCTGCAAATGTAACTTTAACGAATAAAGATACAAACATGCACAAATGTAACCGCAAATCTAAAATCTAAAGTGAACAATAAAACCGACTAAAACCTTGGTACATAACGAAGTCCTTTAACCTGTTAAAACATCATTTATGGAATTATCTCCAGGGCTAGCCAGTAAAATTAATAACGGTGAAGCTTAAACGATTTTGACTTGATTCCGTGCACAAAAGTGCGGGTTACCCTATGAAAATACATAGTTTAGTTGTAATATTGGATACATGCTGATATTTACTACAATGTAAATATTAGTCGTCAAGCCTAGTCAGAGGCCATTTGGCGGCTTGATAACATCTGACATTAAGGTTGGTCACTTGCCTTACGCACCCCTTTTTTTTTTTTTTTTTTTTTTTTTTTGCGTCAGGAAATGCTGTTACGCACCGGCCCGGCGTCCCTGACAAAACCGACGCCGGACCCCCCCGGCTAAAGCCAGGGGTCACTCAGGAGACGGAGGTTCGTCCCGAGTGGTGTGTCGGACTCGCACATCGGCCCTACCGACTAAAACCTGACGATGACCCTCTCAGCGCAGTGAGGGGGAACCGAGAACCCCCATACGGAGATAACGCCACGGAACCCCCTCTCGCGCGAGCCGCTGCGGCCCTCCTCGGGCACGTACTGCGCCCTGCGCCGCCGATGTGCGGCGCATTACGAACCACACGGGCCATGGTGTGGCCGTCTTCCCCGAACCCGTTGCCGGGGCTGCACGCGGAACTTCCCGCGCCGCCCCCGGGTTCGAAGGCCCCCTTTCAGTCGCCTCTTACGACAGGCAGGGGATACCTCGGCGGTATTCTTAGGCCCCCAACCGAAGGGCACTGCCTTACGCACCCCTCCACCAACTCGCACTAGGCCAGCGTGGTGGAGTTTGGCCCACACTATCTCACAATTGAGATAAGGCCTGTGTCTCAGCAGTGGGAACGTATATAGGCTGATGATGATGATGATTGGATACATTGTGGAGATATGACATATTTATTAGATACAAAATAAATAGCATTAATGTTTATAGCAAAATAGCAATTAAGCTGAGGCAGATCCAACATTTTGAAATGTTAAAGGTATTTGTTGTTTTTTATTTTAGTTGAGTGAAATTATGGCTCAATACAACATACCTGGGATCAATTTTTACCTTTGAGGACTCGTCTGCTGGGACTCTTTATATTCTTTAAATATACATTATTTTTCTTTCATGGTTGGTAATATGTGAGTTGGGCAATATACTCATTTACTTTACATTTAAAATTTTGAAACGATCCGAATGTTATGTCGAAATATTTCAGAAACGAACTCACCTTTAGTACATATAAGTCGACAGGGCTATTCGGACCGCTAATGTTAAATTCTAAGAAAGATTCATAGAATCACATAGCCCGAGTAGTGTTAATATTTCAGTTGTTCCCTCTGGACGCATTAATAAGTAAGTGTGCCGGGGTCCCGGTCTTCAAATATTGATGGTGTATCTGCTGAATCGTATAATCTCAGATTCTATAGATTGAAATAACATAGCTTCTTTCTAGGCTAAGATAAATTTTTCTACAGGAATTTCAGCTACAGTTGCGATTCTCTGTGTTTAACAGGATATAGTACACATTGTGAGTACGTAAGCCCAGAATAGTACTCCCCGTTGCCATCATTATTATAACTCGATGGAGGCTGTGATTTTACATGAATAAATGAAATCAAGTTTTGGCTTTGGACCAGACATTGCAGGGCATTGACAAATTAATCTGCTATGTTCGTAACTAATGGGTGCTAGGCTCGAGCACTCGTATTTAGAGACGAGATCAATGTAAACAAATTAAAAAAGTTTTAACATCCATTCAATCATTAAAAAAACAATTAACTCAAAAACATTTTAACTCCTAATGACATTTCAGACGTTTTAAAATACTTATTAAGTCCAATTCTAATGCAAAGAGGGTCCGATGAGAAATTTCCTAGCCATAAAACGTGCTGTTGAGTAGAGCCGAGCGTGTGCGTAAGAAAGTGGTCGTTACCGGCAAATGGGGGGCCTAGCCCGTAAATCTGCGAACTGGGTCTTATGAAAAAATGTACAGAAGTGTTCATTGCCGTGGAGGTGGAACCCCCACCTCCGAATTAAAACCGAGTGCTAGTGAGGACTCTTTTTTAATATGCATGTACTTGACGATTTATAACTTTTTTTTTATTGCAACGTATAACAAGACGAGCAGATCGTACACCTGATGGTAAGCGCCACGTCTGCCATTAGGCAGTTCACTTGTTTGTCCATGTAATAAAATAAGTCTACAAAACAGTTTTAAAATCTTTTGCAATACTTTTCGCTGTTTTTTCTTTTTTAAATCTGCGTTTACTTCCCTTAACGCAAAATTTCTGCCTGATAGGTACTGTCTCACTGCTGGTTTAAAGGATTTTTTCTAACATTGAAATAAATTCATGACCACAATTTTTCATTTCAGACTCTTATAGAAAAATCTAAAACGAATTTTGTAGTTGTTGAGATCGCCTTAGAAGACTAGTCTTCTAATCTAAATAAAAGAGCCCTTTTTCTACTTCTTACTACGTGCGATACTATTTTTTCATAATCAATCCATTATTTCATAATGTATAATTATTTCAATCTCACCGTAAGCCTATACACAACTAATAGTAGGGACTTTTTTTATGACCCTGGAACTGTTGTAAAAGTGCAACATATTATATTCTCCATGAAATAATTATTGTACCTACCCTTAAGTTTAAATTTTACTGTTTATAAAACGATATGAGCTTTTATTGTAAAATTAGAATATAGGTATATAATCTAAAATATTTCTGTTAATCCAATGTATATTTTATAATTAATTTTCAGCTTTTTGTGGTAAATTAGTTTTCTAAATATGTTTTTGTTTTGTTTACAGGTAAACACAATGTACAAAATGGGCTACTTTCTGTGAGTCGATATAAAATTAATCAAACCGTAATATTATAATTTCACTAAAGACGGCTTTACAATAAATTTAACTGAAAATGATGAAATTGTCAGTGATATTGCAATTAACTTAAGTACTGCTTCCAAGATAAACAATACTGGTACTCCATGAGATAAGTTACCATTGAAAATTTAATTGAATTTAAAGACTACGACAGTAATCGAGGCTTTGTCATTTTATTAGAAAGCTTCCAAACCGTCGATTACAAATTTTAGAATCATGACCTTCGTATGAAAAGGTTTTCTTCACAGACGTTTTCTTATACTTGCCAGCGCCATCTATGATGCTTTTCCTAAACTTTTTGGTATTCGCCATGCTAACGTCTCCCCTAGGAAATTTCCGCAAAATTGGTACTTTTTGTTCGAGCGCCATCTATGAATTTGTGCGGGAACTTTTTCGCTGAGAAAGTACAGCCCTCTATGCTGTGCTTTTAAAGGGGTGTGTTAGATAAGTATTTATAGTAGTATTCGTAGAAACCGCACGATGGCGCTACATAATTATTTAATGTACCAAAGTTTTAAATGATTCAAGTAGGTTACTTGAATCTAAGTAAATCAAGTATAAATAGGTACTTAATTTTTTTTTAAAGTTACTTTTTTCAAAAATATTTGTAGTCTGTGGATTTCGTTGTGTCCATGAATGTTATACAGTTTCAAGTTTAGAAATAATATAACACTTTATTTCTTGATAATCCTGTCCTGATTGCGATTTGTTCGTGCTAGTAGCACAACGGAGGTATTATCTCATGCCAAGCAAGACATTGTTAAAAGGTAAAATTAATTCATGAATAAACGTATAGGGGAAGCGGTTAATGTGTTAGGTACCTTTGTTTTATGCTTCGAAACAATTTAAACCTATTTTAGTGATTTCAATACCTAATAGCCTGGGCCTCTGATCGAAATTTAGCTTTTAGTTTCTATGGTTCTCTTCTCACCTCTTTAATTGGTCTTAGAAGTAAAAAATTGGGATTGGGAAAAAAAGTTAAGAAATAATAGGCATATTATTTCTTAATTATTTTTTTTGAGCTCTGGCTATTGCCGCCCAGAGTACGGCAGGATAAGTTTTACCTTTTATTAAAATGTGAGCGTCAGAACCGCGGGACCACCTCAAAATTCGTGGTAATTATGAATATTGGACCACTCAAGAAATTAGTACTCAATTAGTACTATTTGGTACTTTCATATTAGAATTAGTACTTATATAGTTTTTTATTTATCGAAGTTTTAAAGTGGTCCGCCATCCTGACGTCAGGATGGCGGGACCAATTATGGTTTTACCATTTGCCTAAAACGCTAACGACAATTTGAATATGTAAATATTTAGTACTAAATTAGTACTCTAACATATATTAGTTACAAGTTTATACAATTTATAAATTTTAAGTTATTAAGAATTTTAAAACATAACGCCTGAAACTTTTATCCGAGCAATATCTAGGAAAGCTAACTTGTTTGTTGTACTCTAGGCGCTCCGTAATAATGATATTTATTTATTTCTTTTAATTGCTCATTAAAAATTAATGTTCGAATTCTGATTTAATGTAGCATTAGGGATATTATATTGAAGCTACCGGGCTGTGCTTGTAAATATTCTGCTAAAATCGTGCGTGACTGACATTTAAAATTGTCACAGTAAATAAATATCATTATTACGGAGCGCCTAGAGTACAACAAACAAGTTAGCTTTCCTAGATATTGCTCGGATAAAAGTTTCAGGCGTTATGTTTTAAAATTCTTAATAACTTAAAATTTATAAATTGTATAAACTTGTAACTAATATATGTTAGAGTACTAATTTAGTACTAAATATTTACATATTCAAATTGTCGTTAGCGTTTTAGGCAAATGGTAAAACCATAATTGGTCCCGCCATCCTGACGTCAGGATGGCGGACCACTTTAAAACTTCGATAAATAAAAAACTATATAAGTACTAATTCTAATATGAAAGTACCAAATAGTACTAATTGAGTACTAATTTCTTGAGTGGTCCAATATTCATAATTACCACGAATTTTGAGGTGGTCCCGCGGTTCTGACGCTCACATTAAAATGCGTTGTGCTTATATTGAGACTAATTATTGGGGATTGGATATTATTTCTTAATTGATCGGCAAACTTAAGCACATGCTTAATGAATTTACCTTAACATTTTAATATTGGGTGAAATGTGATAAAATAAAATACTCGTGATAAACATAAACGGGCTTTTCTCGTAATATATAAAAAGACTACGCTTCCTGGTGAAGTGTCCCTCAATGGAATAGGCCGCAGTGGCTGCTTACCTGGGCTGCGTGTCTGTCTGCCAACTGACTTAGTATAAAAAAAAGACTAGATAAAGTTTCAAGCGTTCTGTAAGCACAATAAACGTTTCCACAGAATTACTCGTATACGGCGCCATAAAACACGTAATGGATAAGCTTTAACTTGCCGTAAAACCTCTTCAATTGTAGTTGTAACTTTCGCACACCTGACTCGGCAATCTATAGATTGAAAGTTCTTGTGTCTTATCTAACGGTTAAGTGCTCATTGGTTTGTAATCTTGTATAGAAACACAGCCAAAGAAGCCTGCATCGTGGAAGCTATCCTATATGACTTTTGTATAGAGGACAGTATACCCATTCAGTTATTCTAATGCAAAATACTCAGAAATATTTACTATTTTTTTTTGTTGTCAATTATCCTCTCTTTCCCCCACATTTCCGAGATCAAAAGTACCCTATGTCACCCGGGAATTATGTAGCTTCCAACAGTGAAAGGATTTTTTAAAACGGTTCAGTAGTTTCGGGTTCAATAGGTACAAACAAACAATCAAATCTTTCCTCTTTTTATTAGTAAGTAAAGATTCGCTTTTAATCCCTTACACGTAAGCACAGAATATATAAACGTAGGTGTTAAACTTTAACCATTAATAATAGGTAAAAGAACTATCCTTTAAAGTATAAATAATGTCTGTAGATTTCACCTCGGATATCTGTCGAAGGCTTACTCTGCGGTCTTGGGCCCACCCAACCGTCCCGTCGTTTGAACACCAATAAAACTTTTCCAATGGTTGACTCCGTCCCACTATTGATCTCTGACTGTGGCCCTGATGACTGATGGATGGGATTTAGGAGATTTATCAATGCAGGTTCGAGGCCAGATTTGAAAATAATATGCAACGTTTGCTTTTGACAGCAGGTCGTAATTGATATCTAACGGTTATTGAAGCGTAGACACGTTCGTTTACACGTTTGATTTTTTTCTTTAGGAATCAATCATCTATACTGATTTATAAATAGGAAATATTTGATTGTTTGTTTGTTTGTTTGTATTGAATATGCTCCGAAACTACTGAACCGATTTAGAAAATTCTTTCACCCGGAAAATCTCGGAATTTTTTTGGATTTGATCCCGGAAATGTGGGGGAAGGGGGAGATAATAGGAATAAAAGATAAAAGAAATTACGCGCGGGTGTTACCGCGGAGGCGACCGCTAGTAATTGTTATAGCGGTGGATTGATAGGTTAACAATATATTATTAAAGGCTAATAAAACGTAAAAATAGTTTAATCGAACAAAAAACGTGTCATTTGTCTAGTTCCATTCTTATACACTTAAATTCTTATTGTTTTAACGCAAAGTACACATTAAACACAATGATAATGATATTTCCTGGAACATTGTTTAGAAATGAAGGTGTAATACGTATAAAACGATTATTAATAATAGCAGTTTCTCTCTCCCAGATAATTTAAATCACGACGTTACTAAAACTAACTGTACTTAATAAAACAATTTATCCCTTCCATTTCAAACTTATAACTATGTTTTTTGTTCACTCTACTGATTACGCTAGACCCCAATTTGGTTGCAACTTTCGTCATTAAAACTGCAGATGGGCCATTTAACACGCTTATAGTTCGGCACTTCAAAGATAGATCTGCATAACTTGTAGAATAAAAGTTTTTTTACGTATGGAGGAAAATAATTTTGTTATTTACTTATCTACATATCTATGTTTATTTAGTTAGCAAACCCTTAAAATGTATTTCAGACAAAAAACTGCGTGAAGTAGTATAAGGGGAAAATCATATGAAAAGTACTAGGATACGTGATCTCCAGCAAAATCGAACGAAACATTATGTTAATATAATATAATCCTTTCACACATCGCCCGTCAGCTGCTAGCTACGTATATCATGCTCTTGCTATAGGTCTCGAGCAACTCTTACTCTAACTATATAGCATAATATTCAAATGTAAAGACTGTAAATTAACGAAGAACGTGATTAATCCTACCCCAGCAGCGATTAAATCCCGCCGATTAGCGTATTACGTGAACCGACATAAACACTACACTACAGCATTGTTTTAATATTGAGACGGGTTCTGTCTGGGGTATTGTGACGTTTTTGATGTTGAACCGGAAAATTTTAATTATAATAAGTCTATAGCTATAATAACTTATTCATCGTTTTAACTCATCTAATAGCATAATACTCAGATGTAAAAACTGTAAATTAATGGAGGACGTGATTAACCCTACCGAGCAGAGGGTGGTGCTTCACGGGTGTTGTCTGTGCGTTACGTTAGCGATGCGTTGACTGAACGACATGCCACATGGCACACGATGTGTTGAAATCTTTGTGGTTGAAATGACGGATGGCGACGCAACGCACGCGCAACGCAAAGAAGAGGGAAGGAGCTGAGACAACGCAGCGCAGCTGCAACGCCCGTGTGGCACCAATTATACGAGTAAGTTCCGCCGATTAGTGTAATATTTTATTGTTTTAATATTGAGACGTTTTAGATATTTAAATAGTATAATTATTGTTTTAAATTAAGTTGCAATATATTATGTTCATTAATGTTATGTAAAACAACACGGTTTTCGTTTTATAATTATTTGTTTCATTTTCATAATATTTAAACTTCCCTTTGGGATAGTAGATAAGCTACTGGGTTTATTTTCGTGACTTTGATTAGAACCAGCTCTTAACCTAGGAATACAGAGGAATGATTTTATTCCGTAAAAAGCGACGGTCCTATGGGATTTAATTCCAATGTTAGTTCGTAAATACATCCTTAATTCTGCTCGTATTTTATATATCCCCGGAGAAATGTCTTTACATAAAATTATCATTCAAAGTAAGAATCTGAAAATGAAAATTTTGCTACAAGTTGACATTCCTTATAAACTGTTTACAATTTAACGACACTACGAAGACACTCCTTAGAGAGAAGCCCTCGTCCTAATCGTCTGTATTTATGTAATCTTCTTGATTATTATCGTGTACTTAATCTAAGCGGTTTTTCTTTATGAGTTGTTAGGCCTCGTCCTCGAATTTTGCGGGTAGCGGGGCGGGAGCGGCAGCGGCGAGATGTTTTGTATGGAATGCCATAGACCCGTTCTCGAACACAATGGGGCGGGAGCAGGAGTGGCGGTGCACGCAGGAGCACTGCCGTTCACCGCTTGACAGCATTGTTATGTACCGCTCTTGAAGGCCCGCCCGCGTCAAGCGGTGACCGCAGTGCGCCAGTAGGTATGCCGCCCCGCTACCGCGAAATTCGAGGCCGAAGCCTTACGGTGTATTATTAAATATGCACCTACATAATTATCTATATTTTATGTTGGATAACACAGCAAAAACCCTACACCTTTATCATAATTTAGGTACTTTAAGTATAAACCTTAGTAAATGTTTTTGAAATATACTAGGAAACTCATTTGAGTGGCCCTAAAATTAAGAAGCTTAAGCAAATGTGTTATGGAAATTAGGATTAGCAATGATGTACTTAAGTCATATTACCTCTATCCCCGAGACAAGTAATAGTAGTAATATCGCTATTAGGGCCCCATTAAAGGCCTCTAATATTGAAATACTCGTAGTGTCGTAGATTAGAACGATAGCCAAATGCAAATTCGTGGGTTTGTGATCTTATCGTAAGAGGATCGTATGTGATGGTTTGGTAAAGGAAAAAGGCAAAAATGAAAATAAACAAAATATAGCCCCATTGACCGGCTAAGACGAAGATGTTTGGAATTCATACAATTGTTTGTAATCCCTTAAAGAAAATGTTTTACCACTAGGTCGGCGGTGACGATAATCGACTGGCTGTGTAGCTTTTTTTTTATTGCAATGTGTAACAAGACGAGCAGATCGTACACCTGATGGTAAACGCCACGTCCGCCCTTAGACGGTTCAGTGCCAAACAGTAACTAAGCATTTACTGTTTGGCACTGCCCTGCGCCCGCTACACCGAGACGACAGTTATTAGGTATAATCCAAATGGTCTCGTTGCCCCGTTACAGGTTACGGAGGTCAGATGGCAGTCGTTCCAATGTAACATTTTGACTTGCCAAATTCTTTTTATGATGAAGATTATGGCGCAAGCTACCGTGACTAGTTTGGGAAAGAACACTGGGAAAATAATGAATCATTGACTATTTAAAGCATACTGCCAGAATTTATTGGACCAGCTACACAAAGAGATCCCTGAACGTTTTTTTTTTTAAATTGCAATGTGTAACAAGACAACCAGATCGTTCACCTGATGGTAAGCGCCACGTCTGCCACAGTTCAGCGCCAAACACTAAGCAGTTACTGTATGGCACCACCCTGCTCCTACTACACCGAGACGACAGTTATTAGGTCTCATATACCCAGTAATTTCACGTCCTACGTATCCAATACAACAACGATTTCAGGTCATTGTTTGGGCTGCCGTGCTTTTGTAGTGCATCGGAAATGTTTGGTAAGTCACGCACAGATGGTTTTTTCGCTGTTATACGCAAAAAACAACTTCGTTGTTATATAGGGTGCGGGCTAACTGCAACAGTATCCTGAAAACTGTAGATGAGAGATATGACTCTCCGATTATTGGGCACTTCGTGAATGTATTGAGGCGACAAGGGCCATATGACTAATCTATATATATAAAACTCAAAGGACTGACTGACTGACTGACTGACTGACATAGATAGCTATCAACGCACAGCCCAAACTACTGGACGGATCGGGCTGAAATTTGGCATGCAGGTAGATGTTATGACGTAGGCATCCGCTAAGAAAGGATTTTGATCGATTCCCACGGGAACTGGAACCACGCGGGTGAAACCGCGGGCGGCCGCTAGTACGATTATAAATATTCTTTGCTACTGGTGAGAGGCGTTTCTCGAGTGTGTTGTTGTTTTTATGTTTTATGTTTAGTATTATTATTTATCTACTAACCTACTTATAAGAGTTATAAGTTATACTAATACAAATGGATCAATGCTGTCTAATTAAATAAATAAATAATATTATTAACAAGAAATGAGATAAGATACGAGATATTTTTTGACACTACCGTAGTTTTTCAGTTTAACATTGAATTGCATCTAAGATATACCACTCGAACAGCTGGCAAATGCAATTCCAAAACATCTTATTTAAATGAAATGTTAGATAATAAATATCTATTTGCGCATTAAACCGCTTAATGCTTCGTGGATACGGCGCCTTTTATTCGCCTGTCAATGACAGGCGCTACGGACTCTATTCCAGAGTTTACTGCCAAACGTTTCCGTAATCTTATTCAGCATTTAATGTTATGATATAATATTAGATTTTAAGATTTCAGCATCATCAGTCGTCTTTCCATCTCGTATCTTGCTCCAAACATATTACATTGACAAAATGGCGTAGCAGTCTATTTTTCCTTGATTTTATATAGTTACGTAACTTTATTGCATAGATTATGATAAGATTTCTGTTTGTAATCGAAAAAGCACATTTTTATACCGAAGTGAGGTTAAATTAAACCACAATCCCGTTCAATGTCAAGTGGAAATCTTCTCTCCCCTCGAATATTCTCGCGTCGAAAAAACGTATTAGAAAAATGTCACCGAAGATTAACTGTTGACGAACCAGTTAATATCCTGACTCAGCAACCCAATGAGGGTGACGAGAGGCTTGTATCGAGACTTTGAGTGCTGTTCAAGTGTCACTAGTAAAGAGAACGTGATCAAGTCCCACCCAACGGGACGAGTGGAGTTCTTTATAGACTCAAGGCGACTGAGCTAAAGGGACAGATTGCTCAAAGGACGGCGATTCTCTTTGGGCCGTAGTGTTTAAAGGAAATTAAGCTTGTAGTTTGCAAAGGCGCTGTTCTTGGTTTATCAAAGCTAATTGAATGAGTTTAGTTATTGTAGCCAGTTGAAATTTTACTTTCTTTATTCTGTATTTTTTCACGTCCATGTGATTGACAATCATGAATATCTGAGATGATTAAAGACTTACATACAATTTCTTAACTTTTTTAATCTAAAAATTTGTTGCTACACAAATATTTTTATACTGCAATTTAGGACCAAATATAGCATGAATTGTCTAGGAATCTCATGCAGAGGGGAAAAATTTAAAAGAGTAAATAAGTAAAGTTTATCCGATAACTGGCACCTATAGTAGAGGTACTAGTTTGGGCCTAGATGTTTATTTTATTTTTATACCAGCCAGTTGGCAGACAGGCACGCAGCCCACCGATATGGAATAATTTCAAGGGAATGATTATTTGTATTGTTCGTTATTCGTCTCCACACGTTTCTGGAGCCAAAAAAAAAAACTTACCAAAACAATGCATTCATTTCACTGCATTGCAAAGTTGATCTGGGTAGAGCTAGTATAATTTCTATTATTAGGTAACTAATGTTAATACACATTATGGACTTGTCTGAACGATGCCCTACTTTCAAAACGAAACGGATACGTCACTGTAAATAGTCTGAACTACAAAATAGTAAGCAAATAAATACAAACTTTCCCGCAGCCACAACAGAAAGATAAATTCTCCATAAATTCTTCCTTATTACCAAGAAATGGGAGCCTAAGCGCTCTCGGTTGATAAAACTTTTTTACATACGTCGAAACTACGTCTTTCGTACACAACGAAATGTTCACGACTTGTAAGACCTAAAAAAACGCTATAAAACACGTCATAAAACGCGTAAAGCCGAATAGATTCTGTAATACGAGCCATATAACAACGCATCTGAAGATATGAAAGATGAAAACAAAATGTATTTTAAAAAGAAAAATGTTTCTGAATCTCATTCAATCTCAAAGGATTTGAGTCTTTGTTTTGGTATCTAAGGGTTTAAAACACTTTGGTTGTTTTATCTTGTTAATCCCGCTTTCATCGGCCATTTTAAGCGATCGAAATACAAGGGATATTGTATACTTTCTGATTAGACTGGAGAAGGATATCAATTAAAAAGTTACAGAGAACTGAGAAGCTATTAAAATGATAATACCCACTTTTGACACATAGCATATTAATCATTTGGTGGTCACGATTACTAAAGTCGTTACCAATAAAATTCTTGCGGCCCAGAAATTATAATTTCCAAAAAAAAACACTGGATATAGGTGGATGATTCTTCTTTTTCACACTAAAACTACTAAATGGATTTGAATTAATTACATATAGACTACTATTTATACGCGAAAAAAACCGCGGGAAAAGCTACTAGTTCATAATATGAATAGAAAATAAAAACTAACATTTATTTCTCCGTTGCTATAAATTATGTCCTCTTATATTTCTCACCCGGCATTGTAATATGTATCTTATTCCGCAAGTAACAGCGTTCTATATACTTTATAGTTTCCTAACAAGTTAACATTCGTAATTCTTGAGCCAAGGGCTCGTCAATGTCACATGGAACCTTGAAGAAACAGCTGTGTCATGAAAATAACGAGGCTGATCGAAAACAGGTATCACAATTTATTTAAGTGCTAGTAAGAAATATAAACTTCAGCCAATCAAATGTCAATTTTCAGCAGCTGACAGTTGAATGATGTAAACATAAATTCGACAAAGTGAAAAAAAATCTTCGAAGAGCATAATATAATTATCTCCTTTCTTCGGAGGGCGCATGGATTGTGGGACTCCGCATAGATAAAAGGAGAGAGGCTATCCACTAAAAAAAGTAAGCCTTGACATAAATTTATATAAATATACCAATTGTATCTATAAAATAAATCAGGGTATGCATTTTTATGCTAATTTGTCTTATAGGTACAGTTTTAAATATCTTAAAGGCTGCAATAAAAATGTATTACTTTGCTTCATTTTACTGTGCTGAAATTGCGGTCATATTGAGACTCCTGATTGCTAATTAATTCGAAAGGAAATCTTTGAATAGGATATTACGTTAGGTCAAATTAAAGTCTTTTCAAAAGTGGACGGCAAACCGATAAGATTTCCTTTTAATTTTTTTCTTTAATGTAGAGACTAGATTTCAGGCCGATCTTTAAAGACGACAGATAAGGATGACAGTATCTTATGTAGTAAACGACAAAAAGAATGAAAATACGATATTATTCACAAGGAAGGCATGTCAGCGGCCTAAAGAGGCGGCTTTGGAGAACATCAGATTAACATTACTTAAAAATAATTTAAGAGAGAAGAGGACAAAGTATTTCCATGTTGCGGGTTTTCTTTATTATCAGCAATTTTGGTTCAGAATACTAAACTAAGTTAATTTAAGAGTAACAAACAAAACATACCTTAAGCTCAGATGAATGTCAACTTCATTTTCTTTAAAATAGGCGTCTTTTGGCATTCTTTAACCAATGTATCGTCGGAGTCGACATTAATGAAGGAAATACTTGCTGTCATAAGTTAATAACTTAGAACGGTTTTTTTATTCAAGTATAAATTGATCCATTTATGAAGAGGTCTTATAATAAAACAAACGATGCAATGTTATTAACTATCGGTATGTTGTGTAATGAACAACTAAACAGTGGTAACTTAGAAGTAGTAAGTCATCTATCATATAACTAAGTAAATTTTTGGCTTTGTCTAATGCTCTAATTACCTCCAGGCTTAACAATTTTGGCGAAACATTGAACAAACTTGGATTAGGGCCAGTGTTTTGTACGTTTTAAACAAGACAAAGGTATCAAAAGAAGCAAAACTCTACATTTTGACAAATAGCTCTTTTAAGACTCTACAGACCGAGTTGTTTTTGCAACTGTTGTTTTCTTGACTTTTTAAATATTTGGTGTGTAAGAGAGTGGTACTGTTGGGTGGTCCTCGTTGAGTCGGTCCATTTGGTCTGATATCTATCTATGGTATCCAAATATGGTTATGTCCTATAAAAATGAATTGCTGGTAAAACTCGAAAACGGCTGAACCGGTTTTATTAATTTTAGTCTTGAAATATTCGTGGAAGTCCAGGGAAGGTTTAAACCACGGAGAAAGAGGACTGGAGACCGCAAGTGTAGCTACTTCGCGTGCCCAGCTTCAGTCCCCCGTACTGATGTGCCGATTCTTAGCTTTAGTCCTGCGCGACCGTTACCCTAGTTAGACGTCAGACGAAATAGCAAAAAATTACGATTTCTGCTATTTTAAACTGCAAAAACAATACGAAAAAGATAACTCCACTAAACGAAGATATTTCCTTTCATCTGTAAGTCATTTTGTAATCTGAATACGCGTAATTTATTTTAAAATGAATTATTTATCAATTTTGAGAAAACAATTATGTAAATAATGCTTAAGCCGGGTAAATCGCAAGTTCGTAATACATTGCGTATTATATACTGGCCTTCCAATTGTATTGCGTGCTTTATAAGCAATGAATATCAAAAAAGTCGGTACTTTCGCATATCGTTTAAGTTTCGAGGTACAGGCATTTTTATCGTTCCTCTGCCAAATACATACAGCGATTAGTGATGTTCGTTCTATGCAACATACACATAATGTTTTAAAATCGATTATAGGTACCTAGTCGATTTTGGAAGCAGGAATGATAATAGGCTACTTGACAATAAAGTGAAAAATACTAAATAGTGTCAATAACTGTCTTCCGGCTTATAAATGAAGAGTTTAAAAATGGATATTTATTAACATAATAATACCTAATTTATTTATTTATAAATCAGTAAATAAAAATCACGTCACGTCACGGCCGGTACCTTTTATTTATTTATTTTTGCGACGGGAAACGCATTTACGCGTACCCCTAACGTCACGGCCGGTACCTAGTGTTGTAAGAGACTCGAGTCTTTGAGTCTCATTTAATAGGACTTGAGTTCTTTTTGAAGACTCGAGTAATAAGACTCAGAACTCAAGTCTTGAGTCTTTGGACTCAAGGCTTGAGTCCTGCCAAAAAGAACTCAAAGACTTAGTCTTTTAAAATAACTCAAGACTGAGTCCTCTAAATCCATGATTGTATACTCTTATTCATATAAGAAAGTGGTGTTAGTTACACTATTTATAACTCAAGAACGGATGAACCGATTTGGCTGAAAATTTGGAGGGAGAAGGGGTATTCCCCTTCCCTCTCCTATCCCCCTTCCCCCTCCTATACCCTTCCCCCTCCTAACACCCTTTCTCCTCCTATCCCCTTTCCCCCTTCTATCCCCTTCCCCCCTCCTAACCCCCCTTCCCTCATCAAAGTATCCTATGTCAGTCTCCTGGGTCTAAGCTTACCACCAATTTTCAGCCAAACCGGTTCATCCGTTCTTGAGTTATAAATAGTGTAACTAACACCACTTTCTTTTATATATATAATAAGACAATAAGATTATGTACCTATTGGTTAATGTAATACACCAACTCAAGTTCACCTATTATGGACTGTACCTATTGGATAATGTAATACACCAACTCAAGACTCACGACTCAAGTCCTGATCAAAGAAATAAAAGACTCGAAAGGACTCAGAAAACTCAAAAGACTCAAAATACTCGGGACTCATGGGACTCGCGAGTCCGAGTCTTGAAAAAAGACTCAAGTCTCGAAATTAAGACTAAAAGACTCGAGTCTTTTACAACTCTACCGGTACCGCCGCAACCGCTATGTCCCTGCATTTTAAATCTGTAATATCTTCGAAAATATTCATTTAAATTACATGATGTAAACGGCCATATTGATCTATATTACATGCACAATTTATTTAAGGTACTTTATTAGATAAGGATTAATACTGTATTGCTTAAAATCACTTTTTCGTGAATAAACCATTATTTTATCGTAATAAGTAAAGGAAAATGATTGTTGTGGGTTATCCCTAAGAGATAGACATATACCATCGCGGACTTTTTTGTAAAACTTTTTAAGGTGTACAATATTGTAGTACATTATTTTGATCTATCTCGTAGGGTTTAGCCAGCGTTTGCAATGTAAGCGCAAAAAATGTGTTTATTTACGACCTCACATCAGAAACCTCTTAAATTATCAGTGTTTCTCTACTATATTATGCATGTTTTATACATATAAAACTTCCTCTTGAATCACTCTATCCATTAAAAACCGCATCAAAATCCGTAGCGTAGTTTTAAAGATCTAAGCATACATAGGGACAGACAGATAGGAAGCGACTTTATGTTTTATTTTATGTAGTGATTTTTGTAATCGAATCGTGAATCGAGACGAAGTGGGCGTGTCACTACTTCTCATCACTAAATCACGCTCGTTACGTCACAATCAGTACAAAAAATAAGGCACGGTCGGTTCTCATACAAAATGACGTACTTGCGGGGTCTATTTTAATCTCTGGTCTGTGGTTTAAACGATGAGAAAATATGAAAAAATTGCGAGGAAAATACTAAAGTAAGGGAAAGTTACCGATAAAATAGCAACACAAAAGAACATTACAAATTGTACATATATGCAATAGTCAATGATTCGCTACAAAAGTCATTCAAATTTGTATTTTCCGTACCCATTTGCTTACACGTACGTATCTTTCCGCCTGGATACAAAAACTTTGAAGTGTCGTTTGTGGTCAAAGCGTTCCTTAAAAAACTTTCCGATCCTTCCGATCTCGATACACGACCGATAAGTTTTGTAAACTTGTCTTTTTTTATTCCATTACAGCCGACCGGGGGCGGGGAAAAACAACGAAATAGCGACAACATTTTCTTGCAACATTTTCAACTGTTCGATAACTATTCGAAGGTCAATATGTACGCGCACAGAATATTTACGAAGGCACGAGTTAGTTTGTGTCTTTTTATATCACCTTTATAGGAAATAGTACAAGTTATATTATTTTCTTACGTGTTTTTATTGAACAAAGTGACTTAGAGGAAAAAGTCCCGCTTATTAGTTCAGTTTACGTTGTCGATTCCAGCGTACAGTGTACTAATAGGCAGGACTTTTTGATAGGACATTTAATAGGTGTATCGTGACTTATAATAGGAAAAGAAAGCTTGATAACGACAGAAAACACACATGCTTTAAATATATGAGTATATATTTTTTACGAGTGGCGTCGTCTTTATTTATTAAGATAGTAAGCGGTTACCTTCGCCTATGGACGCTCGTAACCCCAGAAACATTCGCGCGTCGCTTGCCCTTTACTTAGAAGGTAAGATTAAATTCTAGACCTAAAAACTCAACAGATTTTTTAAAGCACACTCTTAATTTCTGATGGAGCTGAAAACGATAGCAAAAATAACAAATAAACGTAAACTAATTTTAAGAATTACTTTGAATCTAAAACATCAAAATTGAAAATACCAACTAAATATGGTCCAAATTCATCCATCCCCAGCTAGAACAACAAGGCATTTACGTAACACAGAAATGTGAGGAACTCATAACGAGCCCGCAACAATATTGCATTCCTAGGCCGTCCGCCGCACAATACTCGTATCATTTGTCATACGCTGCACGCGTACAGTTTATTGGTGTATCACGCTATTGGAACCTAGTCTATACTAATATTATAAAGAGGAAAGCTTTGTTTGTTAGTATTGAATAGGCTCCGAAACTTCTGACCCGATTTTAATAATTTTTTCACTGTTGGAAAGCTACACTATCCTCGGTGAACATAGGGAACTTTTGATCCCGGAAATGTTGGGGAAAGAGGGGGGGCAATTTGAAAAAATTAATTACGCGCGGGTAAAACCGCGGGCGGAAGGCTATTTATTGGTTATAACTTATAACCTAGCTCACACTGGTGTATATAACGAAAACTTGTATTAAAAAACAATTATAGCCATAATTCGTTTACGAATCGGTTCTTAGTTCTTACGTCTTCCTTATTGTCTGGCTCCGAACTGCGACTATCAGAAGTTGTCCGCAATTCAAATTTCATGTCATGCCAATCTAGATTACTCAAAGACATGATCATAAATGATTTAAACTTCAACAGAAGATCCAAATTTATCCATCCCCGCCTAAAACAACAAGGCATTTACATAACACAGAAATGTGAGGAACTCTTAACGGGGCTCGTTTAACGCAACAATATTGCATTCCTAGGCCGTTCCGCCGCACAATATCATTTGTCATACGGTGCACGCGGGTACAGTTTATTGGTGTATCACGGACCGTGTCGCCCGCCTCCTTACGACCTACGGAATTTACTTGAATACTGAACAGGGGGCCTAGACAAAGTAACATTTTGACAGCGATTGCAAAATTCGCTAACTTCAAATTGTATGGATTTGAGAAGTGCCTTAGATAAGTCACGTGTTCAATCTATATTGAAAGTACGGGTGTTGACATTCGCTATCGCAAGTTGAGCGCTAACGAACGTTATTATGTGCTGCTTTTCTAAGGGTCATCTTTCAATATACGACATGAATCATTGCTTATAATTTTTTATCATTGTTTTATCTACTTGCTTAGGCTAATTAAATGTTCATTTTAATTTATATAGTGAGTAAAAGTAATCTGATATATATATATTTATTTTTGAATTACTTACATTTAGGGTAAATGTTATAATGTATCAGGGGGTGGGGTAAATATAATTCAGTTGCCCCCGGGTGGTTTATTTCCTACAACATTTTTTCATCATAAAAAGCAGTGTTTTTGCCTCATTTAAATATTTTTAGTTTATGGTAGACTCATTAAATCTATTTCTTCTTCTTCTTAAGGTGCCTCTTCAATTCTGAAGGTTGGCCGTCAGCTTTCCATACTCCTCTCTGTCCATCGCGAGCCGAAACAACTGCTCGACGGATGCTATTCCAGTCCACTCCCTAATGTTCCGCAGCCACGACTTTTTCCTTATCACTTAAATCTATTTAATTGATTCAAAAAAAAACATTTGTGACTATTTCTGAAGCATTCAATTATTTAAAAATCTGCAGCGTTAGCGTAAAACCTCATTGCACAGAAGAAATAGAAAAAAACTATCTCGAACTTTTGAACTTATGTTCAACTTACACTTAGCGCGCGAGTTTTCTCTTGAGAGAGAAAATTTTTAACACAAATAAACAAACTAGAAACCAACGGGTCCAGTGAATAGCGGAGATTCCCCGGGCAATGATTAATTAAGTGACCGTAATAATTCATTGTGTCGACTCGGAACTAACAAAAGACAAACGAAAGAGGTTTTAAAAGTTCGGCTTCTGGAAACGAAAAATGCTAATTAGAGTTGGAAAATTAATTTTTTTGGTTTTGATAAATTACGAAGATATTTTTGTGCGGACCCCGGCACTAGGCTGGGAAATCGCTAGGACGAAGAAGACGAAGATATTTTTGTGACGGATTTACTTATTCTGAAAATGCAAGCAGTCTAATATCTTTAAATTATTTGACTCAATAACTTTCTATGTACACTAAACTCCGAGGTGTTATCAAAGATAGTTAGGGTCATCCAAGCTTTACTGCCAAATGACCTCAGTAAGTACACTTGAAATCAAAAGCTCGAAGATCAGATGAGTCTACGTCTGGCAGCACATTGAGCGACGCTTCCTGGTAAAGTGTCCTTCAATGGAATAGGCCGCAGTGGCCGCTAACCATCAGGTGCGCTGCGTATCTATCTGCCAACTGACTTAGTATAACAGAATTGTTTATCAAACGGTTTTTCCGTCTCTCCCTAATTGTCTAGCCCCAAACTACGTTCATCAGAAGTTCTCCGCAATTCAAATTTCATCTAGGTCATGCCCATCTAGATTACTTAACGCCATGATCATAAATTAACGCGCTAGCCGGCGGATCTGAACGCGGAGTTCCGTATAATTCATTAGTAAACTCCCGCACTTGCAGAGCTCCGCAGCCGCGGTGCTAGACGTTTGCTAAGTCCCATTGTGCTGCGGCACTTGCGTCATTATTTAATGTGTTGCAGTGAATCATCTTTGCTTTGTTATGATGACCAATGCAAATGTCCGTAGATGTAAATATCTCTGCGTAAGTATTTGATGTTGATATTCATATGTTTTATTTTAGGGATGAAATTCTTTACATATAACTATGCCTATAAGGTGGAAGAATACAATTTTTAGCATACTTAAAAACAATTTAATGAGCAAGAATTGATGTAAAAAAAGTGTTGTAAATGTAGTAAACAATGGGCTACGCTAATCACTTACTATCAGTATCTCCACAAGTAAGCCTCTTTTAATACTCCATAAATAAGTCACGTTAGCGCTTTGTATCGACAAGTAAATTGTCATAGAGTTCTTCAAAAACGACGGATTTTTACGACACAATTCACATGGCTGACTAGACGATTTGTGGACAGAGGTAATTGCGATGCTTATCAGTAATCAAGGGACATCAGAAAGGGACAGAAGGCTGAATGTATTTGCTCTCGCTAAATAGATCTTGGATCTGTTTTTCGTCTTTTTAGCGAAGACATTTTCGGAATAGGGAATTAAAGTAAAGCTATGTCGGTTGTCTTTGAATTTTCTTTAAATATTTTTGGTTTTAGCATGAATACTATCTTGATTAAGATGCTAAAAAAACTACTTACTTTTTGTAGTTAGATTCGAAAACTTTGCGTATAATGTCTTTATTTTCCATTTCAATTTTAAAAAAGAGGCTTATTTTCTTCTACGCCACTAAAAGCACGTGCTCAAAGTCGAGGTGGTGCGAGGAAACAAATACAAACAATAAATCGTTAAACTGGATTCTCTCAGAAACCGATTCGTAAGAAATCTCGACCAAGCACTAGTTCCAGCCAAAGTTTGCTCAAGTGCAACGTTTTCTCGAACGTAAACAAACGTAATTTGTTTCAAGTCAGATTTCACAAGTTGCTCTGTTACCGCGTGCAAACATGTTTAATTCCTTCGGGAACGTCCATTGTTCTTGGTGCAGCAATCCGGTTCTTGTAAGGAAGTATGTGTGGCACGGAAGGACGGAAATAGAATAGTCGTATAGTCTGGGTACCTACGGAATGCAACAACTGTGAAACAAGATCAGAATGTTCCATACAACGAAGTTTTGGTGTTAGAATACGAGCCATTGTCTGCACAGAGATGCTGTGATTTTGATATTAATGGGTTACAGCTATATTCACTAAATACACTCTTAAAGTTTCAACCGAACCTACTATTTCACATGGCCTACGGGCACGTATCTACTTTATTGTAGACGGATACTAGCCACTACGGTCTATCTCATGAAAGATACCGACATAATAATAAACATATTATAAGTTATTTTTGCTTTTCGAGCCTTTTAATGCAAGTGGTACATTGTCTTTCCGAAAGTTATTTCACTACTTCTGACTGAGTATAATACTTTAAAAAAGAACTGAACTTAGTCTTCATAGACTGACGATGTAAGAAAACAGGACTATGTCGATTCGATAAAAATAAAAACAAATCACAATATCTACAAGGGCACAATTGTATCATGAATGCGTATCAGAATCATAAATTTGCTTTCATTAATATTGTTTGTGAGTATTGCAGCATATCGCTTAGTCTATTAATTCTCTAATTAATCACAACATGTTCACGTTTCCAATTTCTAATTTCATAATTACACAATGATCTGCACATTGAATAGGTTAATTAATTCATTCCATGGAGCAGTTTTAATTGATAACGAATGCAAACTCTGCGCACGTTGCTGATTGAGGTTGTACACTTGGGATTGGGAATATTGGAACACATATTACGTGTCTTTTTCTTGGCTGAGGTTGTCCAGTAAGAGTGGACGTTTCAATGCAATGTTTTACAATGTTGCAATGTTTTACATATTTGGGTAAATCATTTAGTTAGCTGTAATCCTCAAGCAAACGTAATGAAAATGTGCTGATTGATTCATCATCATTTTCCTACCCTTATCCCCCGCTAAGTAATTCAATACAAACAAACAATAATACGAATTTTTGGTCTACATTTTGTACGGGCATTCAAACGTATCTATTTTATACAAAGCAAACAAAATGTAATCGATTTCTTTAGCCCTAAGTGTACCCGTATAATCGAATTAATTGAATCTTTTTCCCCGAAAGCGGGTTCAATCGTGTTATTCTCCTAAATTATTCAGTGTTTGAGCACAATCGGTCAAAGGTCCCGGAAATCGGCTTTGCCTTTCTTGAATGTAATTGACTTTAGGACCGATTCTTTTGTACATTACATTAAAGGTTTTACAAATGTTTTACATTAAGGGATGGTTAACTTTATATTGTAAAATCGCGCCGCAAAAATACTTTTTGTGTAAGTACGGTCAATGGCACATCACGGTAAACACTTGCAGTTCGATAATAGCACTTATGCCCCCGACATAAGAGTGGTACAAAGTCCAAAGTGTATAGTCTTGACGTGCTTTTGACTGTACTAGTATTTGATTGAGGTATTTATTTTCCAATTACTTTTAAATATTGTCAATACAACTTAAATATCTCCTAAAATTCTGACTGATATCCTGAAAGGCATAAATAGACATTCTTGTCTAAATGTTTTTACTTAAACTAACGTTATGTTTTGAGGTTCGCTAATATAATACCCTAGTACTTATGTGCTTGTTACTGTACTTACCTATGTGTTGTTTGTGCTTTAGCTAACATAATACCCGAGTATTAATGCCTATGTTACCGGCCAAACCTTAAGTCCTTAGAAGACCTAGGCACAATGCTCAACGATCTCAGTAGAGTGTCTCAACAAGTGGGTCTTAAAATGAACATGGAAAAGACGAAAATCATGTCGAACTCCCATGTCGTACCCACTCCTGTAAAAGTTGGGAACTCAACACTGGAAGTTGTAGACGAGTACATTTACCTGGGACAAAAATTCCAACTTGGTAAGTCCAACTTCCAGAACGAGATCGATCGACGAATCCAACGGCTGGGCAGCGTTCGGGAAGCTACGCAGCGTTTTCTCATGGATGCGGGGGGCGCAGGACCGATGGGGGAGGCCTATGACCAGCAGTGGACATCGTTTGGCTGAAATGATGATGATGGTGATGAAACTAATTTAAGTCAACATATAATATATTATTATAGTGAAAACAAAAAAGATTTCAAGGGTTTAAAAAAAATAACCACGAAGGCTAAGTCGGGAGCTCCGTTTTGCTTCGCTCCCAACCTGTATCCATACGAGTCGATTTCCCCCTCAGTACAAACTAGTTTGGCCTAGGTCCTGAAATCGGGTTTGGCCGGTAACTCCTATAAATTAAAGAGATAACATCGCGTCAACAGTACCTAATGTGCCTATTTTGCTATAAGCTAGTTTGTGGAATAAAATAGAAGCTCATATAAAGGTTTTACTTTCATTCATAAGTGAGCACATTAGCATATTATAGGTATTTTTAGTGTTAACTTAAGTAATTGCTAGGTGGCTAGAAAATTAAGTTACCTGTCTCCAGTGAATTACGTGCTTTAAAAAAATATTTTGTTACTTGTTAATATCATTATGAATAATTTTGATTTTTCATTGTTTGCAGGTAAGATAAATCACTAAGGACTGTCTACTGTAAGTAAGAGTAAATATATTTCTTGAGAGTAAATCTGAAGTTATAAGTTTAATTATGAAATTATGCTTTTTAAAACCAAAAAAGATAACAAACCGTAAAAGAGATGCAAAACTTATTTACTCGTATATAGTAAATGCTAAAGTTTTCAGTTGATCGCGAAATGGGATCATAAATTTCGTTTATCAGTTTTTGATAGCTCATGTTATAGCTCTTTCACAAAATACTACCTATTTATACAGACATCTGAAGTCATAAAACAGAATTTAACTTGTCATATCTACTTCAAACGCTCCGGTGTATTGCATTTAGTACTGTTTCTCATGCGTTCGGGTGTGGGTGATGTAGCTCATGAAATATTATATTATAGAGGGATTTCCAGAATACTCAGGCTTCGCATGTAATTCTGGGAATTACTTCTATGGCGCATAAATTCACGAGAGTTAAATTTTGAAGTTATATTGAAGAGAGGATATTTGTAGAAACTACTTTAAACGAATCAAGGTTTTACGATCTTTTGTTTTAATTATGTATGTTTTTTGCATCACCCGACGTGTTAGACGATAAGTATATGACATCAGCCTATAGATAGTTTATACAAAGTTTATTAGACTATGTTATTCCTAAAAGAGTGGCCTTTTTAAAATCAAATATTTTTTAAAATATTAAAATTATACTCTACAACCAAAATTACAAACTTGTTGGTCAAGTTTGTATAGTAATTGGAGCTTTTATACATGTTCGGTCAGGGCGTCTTAAAAAACTTTTTTACTGTCTTGTCTAAAATTCCTGAAAATTCCTCTAAAGTTTCACCCGAACGTTTCTTATACTACCGCTATAAACTTGGATTAACCGGCTAGTGTTAAAATAAAGACGGCCCTTCTAAGAAAACAGACCGCAGGGGAATATTCTTCACCGCTTGGAAGGTAAAACTTTCTGTAGTTGGTACATTGTTTATTGGCTTTCCGAGAAGACAGGACTAGACAGCTAGTAAACGAATAAAACGGAACGTAGGTACAGATGTAGGTACTTCGTATTGCAAGAAAATGCACTACAGTTGAACGCTGAATTGAAGTCGATAGACGGTAAAATGTATGCGTTTATTCTCTGTTGTATATCTGCATTCGTTTTAACTTACAGACAGTTGTGTTGGTTACAAAGCAGGTATTATGTTATGTTACCCGGCGATAAATAACTGACATTAAGTATCAACGTTTGGAAATAAATAATAAACTATGTTTGTATTTCAGTCAGTCGCAACTATGTAGAGTAACAACCTATTTTTAGTCCCACTGCAGGGCAAAGGCCCCCATCATTGAAATATCGTGATCTTCACAATGAAGCTCAAACACCACGCTTGTCTAATACGGATTGGTGATCAGATCACAAAACCGCTCATTGTTTGAAAAACTCGAGGCCCCGGAAATTTAACCACGGACCCACTACCAAAAAATTCGTAATTGTACTTAATGAGATAAAACAAAAGAACTATCCGTTAGTTGTCGTGACACCGTTGATGTATTTACGACCTGTAAAAAACGTACATAGAAATGCTAGTACAATGTAGTAGAAGCCAACTACGGATGTTGCACGGTGCATCCAAAATAAAAGCAAAGGAAAATCTAGTGTCAGCGTGTCCAAAAAGTTAAATTAAAAGGCTTATGCCTATGCATATCGTGTATTCACAAACTTATAGTATGTAGACTTTATTGTCGAACGGGGTACGAGATTGCATAAATCATAGACCTATTTAACTTTTTAATGAAGAAAAACGGCTTGAATGAAGTTATTGTCATTGTGTGGCCATACTAAAGTATGGCCTACTCAGTGTTCAGACATTTAATGTATGTACATGACAAAAAGTAGGAAACTAATTTGATATTTGGATGTGTTGGCTGATGATGTGATTAATACAAATATACGGTATTATATCAAAATATTAGCTGACACATGATAATACGTAGAATCATATTCCATTTTATCAAATCCGTTTTTGTCAGAGGCCAGTGAAACAAGTTTGATATGATCAAAGATATTGTAATATTGTATTGTATTGTAGATGTTTGTGCGAGATTAATACAAGTACGATTAAATTAAAATATTAGATGTGCGTCTTCCTTTTTGCTACGAGTTTAATGCTATATGTTTTATTATCCCGGATGTTTTCCCGCGGGAAAAGGCGCGATGATAATATTAATCGTTGGCGGGAATTATGGCTTCGGGTCTGCGGCCAATTGCCTATTATGAAATGTTACCAACATTCTTGTTCCGCATTAGAAATATAAGCAGTAATGAAGAGTTATTCTGCTAAATACATCTGATAATGTTAAGGTATTGTTAACAGTTTCAAAGAGTGAACGGTTAGGTCTAGTAAAAAAAAGCATACGATTTTCAAATTTAGCGCATTAGTATTTTCTTTTTTGAAACAAAAAAAGAAATTAAACGATTTTTTGTTTTAAATTTTGACCGTTTTTCTCGGTGTTATTTAATCAATTATCGTGATTGTATGACAATATAATATACTTATTCGGGATAAGAAAAAATTACTTGTTAATCAGAATAAAATTATTGTCTTCAATCAACAAATCTTACTGTACCTCTTGTTCCTTTGGATAACATAAACCAATTCCAAATAGTTATTTATGTGACTGTTGTATAATGAGGGTCATTAAAATACGAATGTGGTTTTACGAAACGAACGAAGTGAGTTTCATAAAAGGATCACATGAGTATTTTAATGCCTAATTATGTACAGTCACATACATAACTTTATCTTCATTCATTGTTGGTCAATTTGAATAAAATACATTTTAAGAAGACGTTCGAAATTTGAACGTAATTAAGGTATCGGTTACCGATACTAAAATGTAAACATTTTAGTATCGGTTACCTGTACTAAAATGTAAACATCAAGATGCAGCCACAGATACTCATATCTAAATATAGGGCGTTTGCTCATCGATCCTGACTATAAAACGTTCGAAATTTGAACGTAATTAAGGTATCGGTTATCGATACTAAAATGTAAACATTAAGATGCAGCCACAGATACTCATATCGAAATATAGGGCGTTTGCTCATCGATCCTGACTATAAAATAGTCATATTAGGGTATGGATGTAGATAAAATCAATTTCCTTAGTACCATTCACGTAATGGTACCGCAAACAAACGTGTCTAGAGGTGAAACACCTCATCATGAAAAGCCTGCTCCAAATATAAAAAAGCCCTTTGTTCAGCTTTCTTCTAGGCAACTAGTTTGATAAACGACGCCTACATTTGTAGCGCCGAAAAAGATGACGTAAAAGAAAGATATAGATACATCAGTTTACCTGGGCTTTCATGATAAGTTTAAACCCAGAGCTAGGATTAGGCAAGTCATTTTTTTATTCAAGAGGAAGGCACCTGAACTGATCTCTATCGTCCATTAGCATTATATTTCCCACAAATATAATACTAAATTACCAATAAACATCCAGATAGCATAAATACATTTTCATTACATAAATGTTTATCTTGGGTGGGAATCGAATCCAGTACTCTTGGCACATAGAGCAGGGTCAGGTCACTAACTTTTAAGCCATCAAGGCATGCCAATATTCATACCTGACATAGTTAATAGTGGGTCGAAGCCATCTGGCAGGAAAACTTTTCACCTTCATGGATTCTCAGATGTTCGTACTCCACTGGTTTTTTATTACCCTGCATAGTAATGAAGTTAATAACTGAGAAAGGAATGTAGTACAAAGTTTCAAGATAGTCGTTTCACCGCGTCTCGGAGGCATTTTATGATCTTCTAAAAGACTTATAAAATATAACTTGGGTTGAATGAGCTCTCTGTGTGAAAAGGAGCAGGATACTTGCTATATGCTATATGTATGGGGTATTGCAGTTTATATATTTGCGAGTTGTGTCACCACCAAACCGGCAATTGACTGTTTTCTTTCAAAGGATTGTATTTTATTATTTTTTGATACCATAATTTAACAAAACTGTAGGTTTCTTTAGACTTAAATTGATTGCGGGACAGACTAAATATTAATTTGCCAATTCATCTAGACTGAATCTGACCCTAGATATGACTTATGATATGAGCTGATACTGTATCACGGAGGTGGACAAAATTACATTATACTAACTTCCGCCAGGGGCTTCGCCCACGTATTTTTTTAGCCTTTCCAGTAGGTACTACATATAAGTATAGGTACTAGCTTGGGGCGCCCGCTTTGCGGTTACTCCCAAAGCAAGGTCGGGCTTCGCCCTGCGCGGCGTATAAGTATATTTCTACCCATCTATAAAATAATTTGCATGAAATACTGACAAAAATCAATCTTTAAATCTATACAAACTCTGGCATTTATGCCATTAGTAGGAAGTAAGATATAAGGTGGCTTCAATTTAAAATCCCGTAGAAGAAGTAATATTAAAATTCTTACTTTTAGTAGGTAATAAACTCCCGTACTTTGACGTGGAAGCACAGTCTAAGCGACCAAGAACCACTTTTGTTCGGTGAGCTAGCGAGGAAGAGTAATAAAACTCCTGTTTTCCCACCTATTGAGTGGAATTTATTCTTATGCAGTCAAAAGCATAATTGTACTATACTTTAGTATAATATAATACCTCTAACTCGTAGCTTTGCTCTAAATTCTGAATGTCTGCAGTTTAGTTAAGAGTCTTGAGCTTTTACGAGGTGAAAAGAATTTATTTACTACAGCCTTCCGAGTATTATATATTCTGTGCTTCCGGTCACTGCTTCGCCCGCGTGGACTATACGACGCAAAACTGTAAATGCTTTTCTGAAGTAAAAATTAACATAATTGTCATAATACACTCACCGGCAATGAAACTTGGCAACTGGGCTTTTTTCATACAAACATGGTCACTTTAGCGTCTCATAGATAGAAAACTATTTGCAGCTGTGCAATGATTATTACGTCAATGGAGAGGCCAAACGCCCAATTTTTGAATCACATTTTCAAAATTTGCCAAAAACTGGCCGAGAAATTTGGCCTCTCCATTGACGTAATAATCATTGCACAGCTGCAAATAGTTTTCTTTCTATGAGACGCTAAAGTGACCATGTTTGTATGAAAAAAGCCCAGTTGCCAAGTTTCATTGCCGGTGAGTATATTTTAGTTCCTACAATATCCGCATATAAAAATCACGTTGATCCATTGCTCCGTTGCGACTTGGAAGGACAACCAATCAATTATATTTCTTTTATCCTATGGGACAGAGCATTGTCTCGGAATGAAAAGTATCCAATCTCCTTTTGTAAGGTTTTTTATTTATTTATGTAGGTGTAGTTTATGTCTGTTCTAAATGTCATAAAAAATTGGTTCAATAGTTACTGCGTATAAGCGTAATACAAACAAAGGTCACTTTCGCTTTTATAATATTAAAATATGGATTGTTTTTGCCGTAAATGTCAATTTACTCTAACTTACTTTCACCAGCAGTATCGCTTACAAATTTTAGCCTATGTTCTGTGGTTTCCTTTATGCATTATGACTGACTGGACGGAATACGCGTGCGTCGATAAAAAAGCAATCGAAAAGCTTTCAAAGCTTTTCCTTTTTTTGTAACATCGAACGATTGGCGTTTCCATTACAACGAAATCAAGACCTTACAGAAAAAGTTTATATACGTAAACGAGCATATAGTGCATCAAAATAATCGTGGGTGGGAATCCCACTCAGGAGAAACATTTTCGTGAAATGTATTTGTTTTTATTTGTATTTTAGGTATCTTTTTGCTTTTTGTGTTAAGTTTCTTTAGTTTTATCTGGAAACCAGAACATTCTACAAAATTCTCCAGCTACGATTTCTCGTTCTTGATTTCCCGAACCTTATTAGACTTTCTGTTTTCTGTATAACAAAAGCAGGATAAAATAAAAAGAGGTCTCAACTTTGAGAATTACATTTTAAGTGAACTGGTTCCGTTTAGGCTTCCGTAACGTTTATTTGAACCGTCGCCAAATAACCCTATTGTGCTTGTGACAGAATCGCCCTAGCGTTCAGTAACGTGTATCGAGTTATAACCATGATCACACCGATATCTGTAAGCGCGCTACTATGACAAAACTCAAACATTTCGGTGGTCTAATTTAGTCAAGGTTTCCATTCCCAGGTCGTAAATATATTTTTCGAATTTTAAGAACATAGGAACATACTCATAAGGGTCCGCCAGAATACCAGCGCTGCTGTGCCGTTTTCTAAATGTCACAGCATCATAATAATATGCTGATGCAAGAACCCTGTTGGCCTGTTTTGTAACTTTTAGTTTAAAAGAGAAATTGTTTTTTGTTCAATTTTTTATTAATTTTTGTAATCTTGTATATTTTGTTTTGGGCCAATAAACGTTCTCTTTCTTTCTTTTCTTTCTAGGTCAGGCTCTAACGCAACAATCACCAATGGTTTTGAGTGGTAGAACCATTCCGTTTTAATCGATCAATGGCCTAGCACATACAAAAAAAAGTAAAAGGATCAACTTCTTTAAAGGCCCATTGGAGGACAACGGTTTTCATCAATAAAATAAAGTCATCGCCACTTATCAGCACGCTTACCAAATGTGGATTGACGATCATAAACCCGAGCTGTGTTAAGAGGGCTATTACAAATTTCCACTCTGCGAGAATAGGCATTTGACATGTTTTGACAACTCATTGGTCACGTGACCACAATACTGTGTTGAAATAACGACCAAACCATTATGATACTTTTCCCAAGTTTTGTTGTTTTGTTTCTATGGAATAATCGTTATCGCTATACCCGCACATTTGTGCCATGGATCTAGTAGATGAAGAAACAGATTATAATATGAAGATGATATCATAAATGAGACAGATAATATTTGTTAAAAATTAAATTTATTTTATTACCTTGTCATTTATCTAGCAAAGGACGTTTTTCGTTTTAGATAAAAGTTATAGCTTAGATTAGAATAAAACTTATGACAATTTACATGGTTAGTATAAAACACCATAAAGTAACTATATTTTGGTGTGAAAAAGCATTAGAAAGACAGTGTTTTTATTACAGAGTCAAACGAGGCCAAACATTTGTTTAGATTAGAATACTATATGCCTAAATGGCATCGATTTTCGAGAGTTGACTATTTCTGGGAGCAGACACTCGTAGTAAAAGCGTGTCAATTTGGGTAACATCTCGATGTTACAAAAGTTATCGTTCCGTGGAACTCTAACTACTTTCATTAATAGTCCGGACCAGTCCAAACTGCAAAAAGGCAGAACTACGTAATCTGTCACCTGAAACAATCATATTTATTAATAAAATATGAAAATAGAATAACAGCTTCAAAATTCTTGGGTTCATTCATACTTACATTCTCAGATTCTGTTTCTATCGTCCTAGCATTTATCTCCTCAAGTTCTGCTATTGGCGGTTCGTCTATATTAATTGAATTTTTTTGTGTTTTGTTTTTTTCGACCCATGCTGAAAATAACGAAATGAATATTAAGAATAATTTAACAACATAAAAAGCTTTGTAAACTCAAAATAATTTTGACAAAACAACCGACCTCAAATTGCACATCTGGCACAAAAAAAAACTTTTGGACTTCCACTACAATAATAATATTAACTGGTAAATGCTTGAATAGTTATTAAAATTACCGAAAGCGGTATTTGTTTTTCCAAATCAGTCATCAAATAATATCTGCCTATATTGCCGAATATGTTCGGATGGCCATCTGCGGTCTTCTTATTTAGTTCTACCACACCAAATGATACTTTCTGAATGCAAATGCTTGATTTGTAGTTAAAAATATTAAAATCTTTGTAGGTATGTGCCCCTATAATGTTTGAGAAGTTCCCTTAGTTCCTCGGGGATCCCGTCATCATAACTGGATTGTAATGACAACGGGACCAATATGGACTTAAATGTTTCTAAATGAAAAAAAAAAAAGAAAACGGTTTATAATTACAGAGTTCTGAGGTAACAACAGACGCGACCAGACGCGACGACGCGACGTGACGATTTGAAGAGTAGCTGTCCAATTATATTATCATTATTATTTCAAAAATTTCGGAAAACCAATGCATGTCGGGAAAACTAATGAATGTCGGGAAAACATTGTTTATTGATCTGAAGTAAGAAAAAACAGGTGCAAGCGATTTTCGACCTTATCGTCATTTACCAAAATAACGGATTTTAATGAACCAGCAAAGATAGTCAACAAGCGGTTGCGAAAAAGCAACAAAATTTTAAATGTCAATAAGGTTGAAAATCGCTTGCACCTGTTTTTTTTACTTCAAATAAATAGACAAACAAGAAAAACAGATGCAAGCGATTTTCAACCTTATTGACATTTAAAATTTTGTTGCTTTTTCGCAACCGCTTGTTGACTACCTTTGCTGGTTCATTAAAATCCATTATTTTGGTAAATGTCGATAAGGTCGAAAATCGCTTGCACCTGTTTTTCTTACTTCAGATCAATAAACAATGTTTTCCCGACATTCATTTGTTTTCCCGACATGCATTTGTTTTCCGAAATTTTTGAAATAATAATGATAATATAATTGGACAGCTACTCTTCAAATCGTCGCGTCGTCGCGTCTTGTCGCGCAAAAAAATACTCTCAAAAACAAGTCCGCATTCGTACGGTACATAATATAGGCATCTACTGGGGTAGCCCTTCCTACCTATCTAAATAACCAGTAGGGGCAGTCGAAACTTTACCCCTACTAGGGGCAGACGGAACTAAAAAGTTTCGACTGCCCCTACTGGTGGCAGACTTAGTAGAGGCAGTCCGGAATAATCCCTACTAGGTGATAGTGGGTACTTTATTTTGTCAGTGATCAACTTACGAGTTGTTTATAAATCAACATTTGAGAAAAACTTTATGGAGGCCCTTATTTTGTTTTGAGTAGGAGATTCAATATAAAACAAACACTAAAAATAATTATACTTACGTGATGAAAACTTGGTAGCCGCACTATACACTGACGCTCGCTCGATCGTACTGGCGCGAAAAAATTCGACATAGGTCCAACGCCGAGAGCGCTCCGCGCAGTACTGAGTTCGGACGGCCAGCGCATCGCATTTTGTAGTAATTATGCAGTTATATTAATGTTATTATCAAAATAGGATAATAAATGAATGGTTTAAAATTATAAAATCTTCATTCCTCATGATGTAACAATTATTTTGGTATATATTTTGCCTAATTGTGTTGTCGTAGAAAGGAGAAATTCACAGTTAACTTAAAGCGATTTTCGAAGATTTTTGCTTTAGGACTAGATGTTTTTTTATATATAAAACCAAAGATATTTAAAAATCCCAGGCCGCTAAGAACTATACGACTAATACGACTATATAAGAGATAACATTCTATTTTTTTTATTTAATTTGCTCAGAACAGTAGTTCAATCCAGGAGCTTAAAAATGTGCCTTCGCGCATTTTATGAAAATCTTTCTCTGCAATTTTGGGTTCAATTAAAAAGTTAAGCAAAATTTCGAAAAAGCAAGGCCGCTACAAACTATTCCAATAGATACTCTACACTATTTAATAAGTCATTATTGTTAATGTATTTTTGTTTCTGAGATCGATAACGCCAAAGTTGGCCATTTTATGCAAAAATCACAGTCGAGATGTCATAGGTCTCTTAAAAAATTCTGACAAAAAATTTGCCCGATCTGGAAATTTAACAATTTCATAAATGTTTACCGAAGTTTGAAAGTATAAATACGACATTTTGATTTCATTACAAAAGCTTTAAAATAAATGTTGAAGCACGCTTTTATGTAAGCTTTAAATAAATACTCAGTAATCTCGTTTTCTCATACCTATAGTTTTATTCAATTGATACAAAAAGGTTTTTTTCTTTTACTTCATGTATTATATCGCTTAGTACCAACAATAACAATCCCGGTTAGCGCAAGCTCGCTCGGACAAGAGCGCTCGGAGCGAACTTTAGGAAGCAAATATTCAGTCGGCAACGAAACGATGGGGGAAGCGGCCGTGTCGCCACCTCTCGGGAAAAGTTGCGAAATAACTAACGAACTGTTGAAAACTTAAAAAAAGTTACAAAACAAAACAACATTATATTAAAAGTGACGTTCCAATTTCAAACAGAATATCAGTTGTGATTCAAATAAAAACACAAACATTCTTTATTCAAGCGTGTCGTTCTAAATTCAAATAAACAAAATTGTAATGAACCTTCGCATGCGATCTTTTGAACTGACATTCCAATTGTGACTTTCAATTTGAATGTGTCGTTCCAATTTCAATTGTGTCACAAATATAACATTTCAATTGTAACGTAAAAACTAATTTTGCTTGTAACATAAGTTACGGACTTTAACGCCTTGTTGGTTTAACTTTGTTGTTTACGTTGTTAAAAGTTATGACTGTAATTGATTCTGACTGATGTTATAAAAGTGTTAATTGCCGTGATGGATGACTTGGAAAGATAAATGCGGCCTTCAATATGCTCTGCTATGTAAGTGAATTTATACTTTGTTTGTATCTACTTGATACTACTTATATCAACAGTATTATACAGTAAGATACTGGTTTAGATAATTTTGTCATAATAAACATAAGTGCTGTTGTTTTTCTTGGGAAATAAATTATAATATGATACATGACATACAACCTGTTCAAATTAACTTAATTACAGAAACCTTAAAGCAAAGTTGTTTGATGCCACACTTCCCGAAACTGGATATTTACAACATGTTTCAACTTGGTTTCATCTTACCGAGTTGTTGGTGTGAACGAGCAAACATTTCTTAATTAGAATGTCTTAACAACTCTGGGAACAATTAAACATGGCGCTTAATACAATTTGGGATTTTTAAAAGGAATAATTTATTTATTTATTTACAAAACACGCCAGCAGATTGGTTCTGGTTTATCTCTGTTGCCTTAAAAGTACATGGTAACAGTAAAATGTCAGCCTATTTCATGTCATATCAAAAGGCCGTATCCCATTAATGGGACACCACGCTTGCTAAATTGAGATTTGAACCCAGGGCAACAAAAGTTAAGTTTTCAGTACTAAAAAAGTTTGATACTTATAGAATTATCGTTCATACACCAAAACCAAAATGCACAGGGAATCGACACTACCAACTGACCAACACTGTCTAAAATTCACTTTCATATTTTTGTTGTTGTATCAGTATTCATCATTTCAACCAAACGTACTGTAATTTCCTAAATTACTTTCTTAAAAATTTGGCCAATTTATATTTACAAACAGTAAAAAGTATTACCAAGGTATGTCATTCATTCGTGTTTATATTAAATTTTATAAGCAAAAAAACATCGCTTATGTTATAAGAGGCTTGGGAATTTTTAAACTGTCTCATATATTATTACGTGGTGCTTGAGTACCAAGATTAATTTCTCCTTGTCGACTGATACTTATTACTCAGAACATAAAGTTAATATTTCATTGTCCACGACTCAATTTGAAGACACCGAAGAAATTTGAAATTGTAATTACTGTGGCTATGATATAAATGAAACATGATGATGGGTATTAATATTTATTGGTTTAGGTTTTATTCCGTTTCTTCCCCACTGCTCAACTAGATTTTATTCATGTTTCAGAGTACACGACTTTGTTGTATGATAAATGTAATTTGTTTTTTCAAGAATAAAACGTAGAAATTAATGAAACAGTGTTTTGGGCCGCAGTCCGGTACAAGTTCAAGTAAAAAGAGACAATATAGTAAATTCGATGATTGCAAGATATCTGAGTCCTTGTCGTAGGTGGGATGGGCTGATGCGCGGCCACAAAGTGGCACCGGCTTGTCCTTTTTGTGTGTGAAGGGGAAACTAGAGTTTCCCCTTCACACACAACTTCGTTTTAGTTTAGGGCCGAACGCTTTTGGTCCCACGCAAAACCTCAGCAGGTCTCGCTACATTGGTTACGGTGCTTATAAGCATTCTCCTCCAAAAATATAAAAAGGTGTCAAAATTCCTTGTATGCTTATCTTTTTCTTAAAATAAAAAAACAGTTGAATACTCGCATATTAATAGAGACTTAAACTGTTGAAAATACCCAAATAATATTTCAATTGTAATTATAATACACCAACATTCCATCTAGTTTCAATTGTACCCTATTTCATCATCGGACAACCGGACAAGCGTGTAATGATGACGAAGTGCGGTTGTCTATCTGCACTATATCATCGTTATATGCCCTTACATTAGCGTAGCATCGTATATAAACACCTACTATAAAGTTTTTTTTACCTGAATATATTTTTACATTTTATTTCCAAGTAAAAATCCAAAGCGATGTTTATTCCTACTTCCTACGTAACCGCTTTTGTTATGGAAATCGAGAATTACTGAAGCTACCACAAATAATGTTCATACAAAATCACAGTAAGGCTAAGAACTCACGACGCGGTTTTCACCCGCCGCCCGCCACGGTTGCGAGCCCGCTCGCAACCGTGGCGGGCGGCGGGTGAAAACCGCAGCTTCTGTAGAATGTTGATATATATACCTATTGTATGAAAAAATATGAAAGAGCACATTTTCACGGACGCGGTTAACATCCGCGGCGCGCGCAGTTTTATCGCGGGGTGCCAGGGTGAAAACCGCTCTGTGTGTTCTTAGCTTTAGGTTACACCTAAATCCTCATGACAAGATTGCTCAGGTTGTATTCTAGGATAAATAGAATAGAAGAGAAAACCTACTATTTACAAAACATTCATTTATTATCGCGAATATTTGTGAGGATGCATGAATGTTTTTGATTCTTAAAAACTACATAACAGATTTATATAAAACTTAACAGTAATACATAGGTCGGCCTGAGGGTTGACCTGCGGGCGGGGGTAGCCCCCCAACGCCCGCATTGCACAGGTCGCTCGAGCCAAGTCTGAGGGTCACCTAGTTTCTCGGGTGGCTCTCCCTAGGCGCCACCCTGACTTGAGGCCTCTCGAGTCGGGGTACCCGGGGATGGGCTGGTCAATAGCCATAAGGCTAGCACCGGCTCGTCCTAATCGGGTGTGAAGGAGAAACCGGGGGAGTTTAGTGGGTAGTGGACGCTCCAGTCTCGAGTCCCACACACGGCCGCGGGTCTAGCTAGCCTGCGGTTATGGTGCATAAACGCATTCTCCTCCGAGAAAAAAAAAAAAAAAAAAAAAAGTAATACATAGGTAATAAATCTTAATAACACAGGCTAAACACCCGGAAAAGCTTAGCAGAAGCTAAGTATATTATACTTTAAAACATTTGTTTAGATATATATTTTATCATATGTGCCTTATGTCAATTGAAAGAATATTGATACTCAGTTTACTCCTAAAAAGACTTGTTAAATGCAAACCATTATTTATCCAAATTAATTAATCCAAAATATTTAAATGTAATAAACAAATTGCCGGGTAAAATATCTCAGCGAAACATTTTGTATAAACCAAAACGATCGGACGTGCGGTGTTATCTCCCCGAGTTTCAGGCAATTTTATAAACTTTAACATTACGTGATTTACGGAAGTTTGTATAATTTGTATAATGTTCAAACAGCTAGGGAGGCAAAGGTATATTGTTTTGTATGGTGTAATGTGGTCGTGCGATGTTTAATCGTTAAGTAGCTGCATTATTTATTATCAGGACGTGTTTTTCTATAATATGATCTCTTTTTAACGTGTTCAGTGCATTAAGTTAGATAGCCCTCATGTTTAGATTTTTTTTTGTACTCTTGTTATAAATAGTTGGTTAAGATGTTATAAGTGTTATTTTGTCGATAGCTAAAAAAGCGTGAAAATTTAGAAAAAGTAGAATAGTAGGGTAGCAAATAAATTGACAGACTTGAGAAAAACAAGTTACCGGTACACCTCGGTGGATTAACAAGATGAAGTGGCAATAGGTATGGTACATACTGGATGACCGCTACGGCGGAAGGGTTTTTGAATGGGAACCATTTGACATTAGGTGGCGAGGGACACACTAAAGCAAGATGGATTGATGACCTATTGAGAGTTGCGGGGCTTTGTCGGTTGCAGGCAGATTTAACCGCCCCAATAAGTAATAGGAATTATACTCGTATAAATGACGCAATTGTTCCGCTTGCAGGTATACAAATAGTTACTGTTTAAGATTAAGTCTTTTAAAACCACCTAGCTACCACTCGGCAGCTACAGATGAAAACTATGCCTCCTTTTTTGATAAAAAAAACATCTGCTGTTATTTTAATAACAGTCAGCTAAAACGATAACTGAAACATATGCAGTTCAATAGCAAACTTCGTAAAACGTTGTTTATCGTCTGTCATTGTCAGTTACTGCAAAAACGTTTTAACAACGCAAAGCTATGTGGAACAGAGGTCAGTGTAAAAACGTCCCCCAAGTATTTTGTTAGCGCTGCGGATGTCATTGTCAGCATCCAATGTTAGAAATTTCTCGCTACGCTTTGTTTAACTTGCAAAGTACTAAATATTTTAACTGGCATGCTTTGTTTTACGGATAGTTAATTTTTAAAAACGAAACATTTTTTGATGGCTCGTAGGAAGATTATATGACTTTTTTTTTATGTCAGAGGCGTCGAACGGGCCTGCGGGTCGCCTCATGGTAAGCAATCACCGCCGCCCATGGACATCTGCAACACCAGAGGGATCGCTGATGCGTTGCCGGCCTATGTGGGTATGGGGGGTGTGGGACTTCGGCAGTCTCACAAACCAGACGAAACACAATAGTAGTCACTATTATTTCCCGCTGGTATTATGTGAGAACTTCCCCAGACGAGTAGGCCCATTAGTACTGTAAAACAGCATAGCTACAAATGTCGTCTTTTGCCCAAACAATTTGGTGTAGTATTAGATACTGCTGCATGCTTCCGGCAAAGATTTACAAGTATCTAGAACATCCAGAAGGTTCTTAAATAGGTGACGTAGCTTCTTATTATCAGGTAGGCCACTTGTCTTTTGCTTATCCGCGGGTGTGAAAGGCAAAGAATCCGGGAGGGTTTAGTGGGTAGTTGGTTAAACGCCCATAAAAAAAAACTAGAATGGCTTTGGCTTAATAATAACCTGATGATAACTAATTGTGTCTACTACAACAAACAAATACCTACTTTTTAACTTATTCGTACAAGAATAAAAACTAATTAAAAGCCCTACGTCATTCCCAGTCCCTGACGTCATATCGTTACAAAAACCGTTTAATTTTTCTCAGTCTATAAGGCGCTTAATGTTCGTCCCTCGTCTATGTAACAGCGGGATACCTGATATTACAAGCCCTATTTTTCTTGTAATTAAATTTGTTGCGGTACGGTAGATGGACTTCAATTTCCCAGGGGAACTTCGCTCAACGGTGTGGGCCCTCGTTCCTGTAGCAGGATAGTTACTACCGGCAGGTGTCTCATAAATCTGCGGTCTGGTAATTTAGTACGTAATTGCAATTATAATTTAATGCACCCCATACAATACAAGCTATGAACTGGCCCACTGCCACGTCTGATCCTAAAGTAAAGATGGGACATGAAGGACACAATAGCTTAATATAATTTGACTTGGAACATAAAGGATAAAATAATAATTCGACTTGTTTATTTTTGATAGCCTAATGGTTTCAAGTGTCTAGAATATGAACTGTTAACAGTGGAAAATAACGTATATTGTGTGATAGCCAAATAGAGCCTATTCACTCTGAACTCTTAAATCTGAATTCCTAAATTATAGTGGTCTTGAAATACCTCAGCAGGCAGTATGACGTGTGTGCCAGCTATCGTTTCACTCATCCATATTAGAGGGAATGTAACGACCCGACCACGCCACCATTTATTGAAAAGTAAAGTACCTTGGGGACCTCCGCTTTACAATGTAGTCTCTTGTTCCTAAGCTTCTACCCGAAGGCGCCTCATAAATCTGCAGTGTAGTAATTTAGCTCGTAATTGCAATATAATTTAATGCACTTGGGATATGATATTGAAATAATGCTAGCTAATCCGATATGTGAGAGTTGAACTCTTTCATGATTTGTCTTGACTTTACTTTGTGAATAATCGACAATTTATATTTTTAGCAAGATAAAGATATATTCCTCTAAACTTTGGTGATTAAAAAAATTCAAAAATTATGTTTTAAAAGTCTTTTTTTAAAGAGATGGTATATTTTTATATGCCAAGTCTTAATCGTTTTTGGCGCAGTGTCACTGACCATTTTTATATGGAAATAAGTCGTTTACTACTGCTATTTTAAACCTGACTTGCCTAAGTCAGGTTTAAAATAGCAAAAGCCAATGCATTCTACTTAATCTCATTCTTTACAGGGATGATTCTTTTTCTAAAACTAGTACATTCTTTGTGGATTCTCAGGCTATAAAACGAACTCCTTTTCCTAAATTTAACCTTTCTCAATCATTCATTCAGGCAAACGATTCGTGTGACACGAACAAATCCATAAATTGTTAATACTTGTAGGTACAGAAACGTACAGTACGATACTAAAATTGTGTATTCACATTTTACGTTCTCAAAAGAATAACCTATAAAAATACAATATTATGTATATTGGACATGTGAAGTGTACGTAGGTGTACACGTGCGAACTCATTCTGAATGAAGAATATAGTAATATACTAAACTTTTGTCGCCTACACGTCGTGTTACCAAGAAGTCTTTTTTATTTTAATAATGAGAAAAATCATATCACACAACATCACATACAATGACCTCAAAGTAAGCAGCTTGATCACTTGTGTTATGACTATCGGGAAGGTCCTACCACAAACATATGTGTTTTAAATATGATACGTAAACATCAAACATGTATTTACGAGCACACATATAAATATGACAAACTTAACCGCTTATCACCTAAATATCAAGAAAATATTGCCACCCAGGTGGAGGGATTCGCACCCACAACCTATGGTTCATAGCCTACACTGTATAAATTTTCCATTGACACAAACTCGGACACAAATAAAAACTTACTTCTAACAATTTATTTTGTATTTTTATTTTAGATCTGTACATATGTGTAGGTACTCGTAATTGTGCTGAATATAAGTGTGCTAAATAACTTTTTTCCTTTCAACTTGTAAAATTAAAATCCGTCACATCTGTGACCTGCAAATAGATCTCAATATTCATGTAAAGGTACTCTTGTAAGACTTTCCCCTCTGTGCCACATTGCGACACGTTTTTCCGTTCAATTATTTATCCGTGCGATATCTTCCCTCTTGTTTTCCGATACGTAGGTAGAAAAAGACTATCCGCCCACCTGAAATACTGTGGCTTGGAAAGTCTTTATCGCGATCCCTCAGGAATGAAGCATTTTCCGGCAAAAAACCGAGTTACCCACATCACTAACCCTTACGGGATGGAATGTCGCAGCAAAATGTAGGTAACTTCGATTCTGTGGTCTTAACGGGAAAACAAAGAAACCTAGTTTTCACTGTTTTGAAAATGTTTTGTAATAAAAAAGGTTTTTGGTTAAATGTAAAATAGTTTTACTAGTTTGAATTTAGCTTTAAATTGTGGTCGGAAATTTTAATTTATATCATTTTGTTGAATCACGTAGACCAGTATAATATACTTACATACTTCGCTGGATCGGCGATCTGAAGTGGATCTTGGCCTCCGACATTAAAGTTCCCTAGTTGGTTCGATCTTGTGCCAGTTCCTCCCATTCAAGCACATCAAGCGCCTTTAGGTCTTTGGCAGCTTCGTCCCTCCGGCGATATCTTGGACGACCCACCGGGCACCGTCCCGTCGGTTGCCCAAGATATGCACTTTTGGCCGCACGATCCTCCCCCATCCTCGTCTCATGTCCCAGCCAGCGAAGATGAGACGATTTCTCTTCTCCAATTATGTAAATTTGGTTTTCAATCTTCTGGTTCTCCTCGCCCTCCCTCCCCATCTTCCCCTTTGGTGGGTCCCAGAATTTTTCGGAATATCCTCCGTTCAGCCACCAAAAGTTAATCTTTTTCGTATCAGTGTCTATATATTGGATTATACAAAATTAATTCCGTAAACAGTATATCGTAGCCTATAAAACGTATTACTATATGAAATATCCTAAATACCTTTTACCTGTGTAATAAATATTCATGTTTACTGTTTCCTGGCACTATGCCAAATGTAACCTAAGTGGTAACTGTCAAAAGATACATATAAATGATGACATACATTCTAATCTGTTCCGTAGGGTAGAGATGTTAAATAATTTACAATAAATCAATTACCACAAGTCAGGGATTGGGATTTTTTATATTACGTTTCGGAGTAACATAATTAAGGCCGGGACTCCACCAGAGATGTGTGCGGGGTGCTGTGTGCTGCGCGAGAAGAGATATTTCTATTCTCCTCTCCGCTCGACTCGTCTCCGCTTTGGTAGAGTCCCGGTCTTACAAAAGGAAAAAACTAATCGCCTACGTGCGTGGTAAGAATAAGTACTGTAAGCTGCGGAAAAGTGTTCCTAATTTGTTATACCAGTTTTATTTCAAAACAAGTTTAATTTCAAGCTTTAATTTAAACTCCATTCTTTAATAAAACAAAATATTTTTCAAGAACTTCTTGACTTGTTTTACTTTCTTCTATTTATTTTTTATATTAAATTCTTAAATGATTACTTTTGTATTATTTCCATAAGCATTAAATTAATACTCGTAAATATGTGACACGGAATCAAAGCGGAAACAGCCCAACACCATCCCAACTATAATAACATACATAATATGAACTGGCCCATTGCCACATCTGAGCCCCTTAATGTAATATAAGATGGGATAAAAAGGAAATAATGGCTCGCGTATAATTCGACTTGGGTAGTTTGTACCGGCGAACGTAATGCTTCAGATAAACAGTTCTGATAAAAGAATTCTGGTAATTTTGTATCTGTCTAATCTAGTGCATTGGTATACCTTTTGTATTTATAGGATTAGTTCTTCAATGTGGTGAATTCTTCAAAAAGCTGGAAGTTCAGAGGAGCTTACAGTGTGGCAGCATGAAAGATGCTGCCTTTTTTACGGAGGAGAATGAGTTTTAGCACCTAGCGAGACCTGCTGCCGTCTGTGAGACTCCGGGCTAAAGTATCCCACTACCCAGTAATCATCATCATCAGCCTATATACGTTCCTACTGCTGGGACACAGGCTTTATCTCAATTGTGAGATAGTGTGGACCATACTCTACCACGCTGGCCAAGTGCGGGTTGGTGGAGGAGTACGTAAGGCAAATGACCAACAATGGTTGAGATATATAATAATATATAATATAATACATAATGATGTGAGATGTTATCAAGCCGTAAAATGGCCTCTGACTAGGCTTGACGACTAATACTCGTATCTTCTTAAAGTAAATATGAGCCGGGACCAACAGCTTAACGTGCCTTCCGAAGCACGGAGACGCTCGAAATAAATGTCACCAGAACGGTCACCCATCCATTAACCGACCGCAGCGTGGGTAGCTTGACTTTTGTTATCTCTAACGAACCACAGTTACAGCTGCGCCACGAGCGCCTCCACCCAGCTACCCAGTAAACTCCCCCGGTATTCAAGAGGACGAGCCTGTGCCTATTATCGAGATTGACCGACCTAGATGAATGATGCTGCCTAGTTCAGTTTCCTTCAAAGGAGATGGCTGCATTGACCATGTACCTTCAGGTGAACTGCTAGCTTGTATGTCTACTAAACGAATTTATAAGGGAATAATAGCTCGCGTATAATTCGACTTGCTTAGATGGAATCGGTGAGCGTAATTGCTTTAGATAAACAGCGCAGATATAAGGATTTCGTTAATTTTGTTCCTGTCTCTTAAATCTGATGGGTTGGAGGATGGTGTACGTTTTGTGTAATGAAACAACCGGTTTATGTGGTTTAGCTGACTAAAAAATTATCCGTTTGTAAGCATTTCCCTCCCTCCCTACCTGTGTATCGAACAATTAGAAGAGGTAATAAACCACTAACCGTGACGATGATTTGGTTATTCAAATAAGGGATATTGTAAGTGTACATGAAAAAAAAATACTGAAATGTACATCAAAATAACTGATACCAAAGGTTAGGTTGGGTTAGCAATTCAGTATTTGTTGATGCACAATCAGTATTTTTTGATGTGCAGTTAAATACAACCCATTCAATTATAGTGAATTCTTTTGCGCAGCTGTAAAAGCTGAATAATAAAATTTATGGTAACTACATATTTACTAAATTATTATTATGTGGTGAGGTATAAATAATCAATGCTTTATTTATTAATGGAAAATTAGATAATTCGTTTAAAGGTTTTTTTTTCCAACTAGTAGGTACCCTGGTTGATTTTGTTATGGCAAGTTTATAACACTATCGATTGAAGCATATCCATCCATAATATTACTATATCTTCCTTCTAACCTCTTTTTCGAACAAATCATACAAACGTGACCATAATGATATCAATCTTATTATACTTCGGGTCTCAACCGAAGACGATTATTATATTACTAGCAGCAGAACATGAGATGGTGCTATCCTTGTCACACGTTTAGATTTATAACACTTAAAAAGATCTTCTGTCTCCCTCCCCCAACACTCCCACAACCGGGCAACCCGCGGCGCCTGACCTCATTACGTGTTTTTGTGCCGTCCGAGTCACACGTGCGTTTTCCTTTCTAAAAATTTAAAAAAGGAAAACGCTAACGGTCGGAGTCTTCAGATAGTAATAGTGATAGTTTCCTACTCAAAGGCCAAAAATAGTGAAAGTGTTACTTTTCCTACGGAAAATCCAAAAGTATTAACCAGTGAATATGATTTCAATACAGGAATCAACATGACCAATGGAAATTTTCAGGTACCCTACTTTTATTTATTTTTTGCAATTACATTTTGTAACAATTTACACAATCGAGATAAGGACTGTGTCCCAGCAGTGGGAACGTATATAGGCTGATGGTGATGATGATAACATTTTGTAACTTTATTATGTGAGTACATACTTACCAACATAATGTAGTTCATGTATATTCACATTTCAAATCAAATTAAATTAAACTGTTTTGCTAAAATACAGTAAACAAAGGTCTTGTCAAGATTATAATGTGCGTGTATTCAACCTGCATGCAGGTGTGCAAATCTACTTACATAAATTGGAAACAAAAACAATATTATTAAACATATTACATAGGTAATTTATCGTTAATTGTTACATGACAAAATGTTATTGCTATGAGTAATATATTCAGTAACATTTATAAATGAGGTCTGGGCGAGATCAGCCCGTGATGTAAATAATAATCTATAGCCTACATGGCTAAATTAGTTACCATTCAGCTATAAAAGCGCTACAAGTTACAGCACTTAAAGTGTTTAGGGATTTTGATACCACAAAATTTGTGAGGACCTACTTTATTCTTATAATGGTAGGGTACTCTTGGACTCAAGTATTGAAGTTCTATTTAAAACTACCTACTTAATCCACGCAAAGCGTGATTACAATATTGCACCACTCAAGTCGTGAGAGGTTCTTAGACTCCATGCAAGTCGTGTAGAGGATATTTCTCCACTGTAAAAGTGTCGAGGCTAACCCCACGCTAGTCGTGAAGTGGTTTTTTAGCTCCACGCAAGTCGTGTAGAGGATATTTCTCCACTGTAAAAGTGTCGAGGTTAACCCCACGCTAGTCGTGAAGTGGTTTTTTAACTCCACGCAAGTCGTGTAGAGGATATTTCTCCACTGTAAAAGTGTCGAGGTTAACCCCACGCTAGTCGTGAAGTGGTTTTTTAACTCCACGCAAGTCGTGTAGAGGATATTTCTCCACTGTAAAAGTGTCGAGGCTAACCCCACGCTAGTCGTGAAGTGGTTTTTGAACTCCACGCAAGTCGTGTAGAGGATATTTCTCCACTGTAAAAGTGTCGAGGCTAACCCCACGCTAGTCGTGAAGTGGTTTTTTAACTCCACGCAAGTCGTGTAGAGGATATTTCTCCACTGTAAAAGTGTTGAGGCTAACCCCACGCTAGTCGTGAAGTGGTTTTTCAACTCCACGCAAGTCGTGTAGAGGATATTTCTCCACTGTAAAAGTGTCGAGGTTAACCCCACGCTAGTCGTGAAGTGGTTTTTCAACTCCACGCAAGTCGTGTAGAGGATATTTCTCCACTGTAAAAGTGTCGAGGTTAACCCCACGCCAGTCGTGAAGTAGTTTTTTAACTCCACGCAAGTCGTGTAGAGGATATATTTTCTCCACTGTAAAAGTGTTGAGATTAACTCCACGCTAGTCGTGAAGTAGTTTTTTAACTCCACGCAAGTCGTGTAGAGGATATATTTTCTCCACTGTAAAAGTGTTGAGATTAACTCCACGCTAGTCGTGTAGAGGACATTGCTCCACTCTAGAAGTGTCGAGCTAGAATGGAGACCCAGAGTGGACACCACAGGCAGACCACTGCCTGTGGTGGACGACTTACGACTACACGCAGGCTGGGACTGGATGAATCGGGCACTGCCGGGATCGTCGCAAGTGGAAAAGAAGAGAAGAGGCCTGCCTCTATCCAGGTATGGATCATTAAGGAATCATGAGGAGGGCGAGAAGTTTTTTCTACCTTCAAGCACAGCGTGTTGATCCAAAACATTGTTTACTTCACGTAAATCTAGTACATAAATCATATAAATATAATTGAAGGATAAGTAAAGTATATAATTATGATTATATCTGCCACTACTCCTTGACAAAACAGAACCAGTCGCAGGCACGTTTAACCGCACCGGCCTAGCTTGTACGATTTTATCGGATATCCAAGAAAAACTTATTTTATTTAGATCCGGAATTATTACAATTACTCAGAAAGATCCAGGATATAAAAATAATAATAATAACGCACGCTTCAAAGGATCGGGTCCCCATGGGCCTAGATTGCTTTCATTGCTCGGCTAAATGCCCGGAACTGAAATCATTACTAGTGTAAAAACTGAGACATAACATACTCGTATGTCTAGTAATAATAACAGAAGTTTCTGTACAAAGATAATCATTTTCAGATAGACATAATAATCGCAAAATTATGCATAATAATTATGATTGATATTCAATTATAAGAAAATAAAGATATTAACCCTTTCCCCGCCACGCTTTTTTCAGAAAATGGAGCCCCACACGCCACGACCATTAAAAAAAAAAAAAAAAAAAACCAAAAAATTATTAGGTTATACTCAACTCATTCAGGCAAGTAAAAATACAACGTTTCTTGATCATGTTTTTTTGTCTGATATATCAGACATTGGCGTGGTGGGCACGAAAATGGTTTGTCTGATATATTATCAGACATTGGCGTTGAAAGGGTTAATAAGATATTAATAATAAGTGAATAGTCCGCGTTGTGACTGTGTTTAGTTATTAGACTACCGACTTTTTGTTAATAATTCTAGTGGAACCTATGTCGCTCATACAATTTATGTTAAATTGTATTTTTAAGTTTCTCAATAAGTGAATTGTATTCTTATGAGAAAAATAAAGTATCTTTAACAATTAATATTATTATTAAGATATATGTAGATACGGTTAAAAACAACAAACAGATCATGTGTTCGCACATCTTCAGATCTGTTATTTCCGAGATTCGTCGAAATCTATCGTTTTCGAAATTTATGTCGGAAAGAAAAGTTCTGATTTTATCATCAGAACGATAAGATACGATAGAGCCCCGTTTGGAACGCAAACTCGAGGCGCTTTAAACTTCAGGGGGGTGCCGCAGCGCGGAGCATCAGTGGTTAAGCCACCAAGGGTGCGGCTAGTGACGCCGAGAGGCCACCACTCCACCTGCGCGACATCACAATTAACTGTCATAATTATGTGATCACTGACTTGTCTGACGACTGTGCAGTCTTATGATTAGATATATAAAGAAGCATACATATAAAGAAGAATCTGTAGAAGTATCTTAAGTTCAAGACAATTACTGTTACGCGGAAACTTATGTCACATTATAGGACAAATTTAATTATGTACAATAATATTAAATTTATTAAAGTGGCACATTTCACAATTCTATACAAAATGGAAGCTTATGGCACAGTCCATACGCTGATTATTAATTTTATGGCAAATTTTCATAATTTACTAAAAATTTAATATGTTACTCGCATCTCTAACGCTCTGATACGAATTACTTATTTATAATAAATCGTCTATTCTAAATTACAAAAACCTTCTTTGTAATTTAGTGTATAGTTTGGAACATCTACTGAACTCAGGACTACTGGCAGTTAATTTATTTATTTATAAAAACTTTATTGATCAAAAAATCAGGGTACAAATTCTGACTTGACAGTAGAAGCATTCTCTACTAGTTAACGTTTGGGGAAAACGAAAATCGAAATGCTTTAATGCGGCAAAAATTTGTGTCTTGCAATCATCACTATAATGAATTTAACAAAATATGATCCTTTTTCTTAGACAGTTATGTGAACCACATTTATGGTTATGTCTAACTACAATATAATTATTATTATTATTATATTTTTAGAAATATAATAAGACATTAAACATTTAAATAAATATTTCTATTCTATTCATGGATTTATTTTTCTATATTATTTACTACTAAAATCGAATAATCGATAACATAAGCTTGTGAAGAAAAATTAAAATAAGAAATGATACTGTCACTATGTGTACTTGAACTAGAACTAAACAGTGTTGTGAAAATAGATAATACCGCAAAAACGTTCCGTTTAAAAATAACTACAGGTTTACAAAATCTGTAATTAACACAAGAAATACGTTAAATATACACTTAGGTATTTTGCTGAATGTATTGGCTTTTTGTCCTCTGCATTTTGCATTTCCAGTCGTTTATTCGTTAATTACATAATTATAACGTTAAAATTCTTAGTCTAACATTTTTCAAAAATGAAAATGATGAAATTGGCAAGTAAACATAAAAAAAATAAAAAAAAATAAATTGGCTATCCCTTGGACAATGACCTCATAGCAGACAGATAGCCCTAAACTGGGCATGGCTTGTGCTATGGTTGCCAAACTTGCCAAATATCGGATGAAAGCTCCTTACATAATTTGTTATTTTTGTATTATTATTTTTAAAATGTATACTTTTATTATACATAATAAAACACTCAGGCCGATAAAGGCTGTACCGTGCGGATTTTGATCCCGCGATCTCTGATGTAGTGGTCGACTCCTCAAACATTACAATGAATCTATGTATATATATATCTATGTACGCATTTAACATCAGATCAAGCTATATACATATTAGATAGATAATCTTTACTGGTGAATGCAAATCATAAAATTTGTCCCAATTTGTATTACAATAATATTGTGATACAATACATACACTAAAATATACAATAAAATGTAACGTAGGTACCATCATTCCTTGTCTAATGATTGTATAAATCGCCTAGCTATTAAAGGCATATGAACATATAGACTGGCTTCACCAAATCACCACCCAGTGGTTTATTTTGAAAAATATAATAATATTATATTATATAAAATATAATATATCTATAAAAGATTACTCCGTGTACTTGATAAGTCATTGCCTTTGATCAAACAATACAGACCATTATCATAATGAGACATTTAATAATTACAATAGATTATTTGATTTGATGGAGACCTCGTAACCTGAGGCCTTCCATTCATCATTACTTATAGTGCCGTATATTCGCGGCAATAATATTATATTTATATCAATTGCTGAATATTAAAAACTACGTATACAGAACCTGTGGTTCATTAAAGGACACTTTTATATTGGGTTAGTAAAAAAAAAAAAAAAAAAAAAATTTATATACATGATATTGCCATCAATTGAAATATACATAATGCGTATTCGTATCTCACAGTCCTCTGTCAGCTTCTGCATCCACCTTACTTCTTCCTATCTTACCGGTATCTTACCGGTGTTGGTTGGAGCGATCCCTCGATTGTCTTCTTCTTCTTTATAATAAAAATGTCCTAGTATGTCATGTACATAATAATAATAGTGATTTCGCTAAAGCCATATTCGGTATAATATGATTCATTTAAAAGACATATTATTTGACTATGCCCTAGGTTTACAAAATTAACTTATCTTTTATTTTCAATTGTTTATCTTAATATTACAATGATGCTCTAAACATCTGCTAGTAATATAATAATCGTCTTCGGTTGAGACCCGAAGTATAATTAAGAATCAAACGAACTTACCTAGTGTAGTTTGATTCCAATTATGCGAGGGTCTCAACCGAAGACGATTATGTCGTCCCATCCCGCCCAACCCGACAAACAATTTATAAAAATAAAAGCTAATCCATTTACGGACACACAAAAAATTTACTTTGAAATAATGAGGTCAGGCGCCGCGGGTTGCCCGGTTGTGGGAGTGTTGGGGGAGGGAGACAGAAGATCTTTTTAAGTGTTATAAATCTAAACGTGTGACAAGGATAGCACCATCTCATGTTCTGCTGCTAGTAATATAATAATCGTCTTCGGTTGAGACCCTCGCATAATTGGAATCAAACTACACTAGGTAAGTTCGTTTGATTCTTAATTATATACTCCGATAAATAAATATTAATCAACTAAATGGTTCATCTAACATTTGTACAGTCCACATCATATATAGGTCTTGACTCTTGTTTTGTGATGTCGTTTATAATTAAAAATTCATACAAAAATGTATTTGCTGTTCATATTTTTGTTTATCTCATTCGCTTCGGTAATATTTATTTTGGCCCGATTTGATTTCCACTCAAAGATGTGCATGTTTCAACGACACAGTATTTTTTGTGTGAATTTTACATGGCCGTGCCAACTAATTGCCTTCATGACTACTACTACTAACGCGAAATGGCTTAAATATATTTAATTTGAAAGATATTACATAGCAGGATTTTATACTATTTCAGAAAATAATAAGTTCTCATAAATTGGACTTGCTTCCGGGAATACCATTTTCAGCGATTCTTACGTTAAAGAAGTATTTTTAATTTTATTTCGCTGAATGACGCATAGAAAGCATAATAAGCTATAGCTAAAATTACGACGCTTAATTGGTAAATGCTTCTTTTGAAATTAATTATCGTCATAAAAAAATCAATCGTCTATTTAAATTAAGATTTGTGGAAATTTGTATGTGCACGCGTAACTTAAGAACGACTGGATCGATAGAATTCTTTTTTTGTTGTGTTTGTTATTATTATGACTGTGCAGGAATAAGTATTTGTATAAAAAACAATGTTTTGATATGATTTATTATTAAACCAAGAAGATGTTACATGTAAAATACCTTTGTTTAACGTTACTTAGAGGCTGACTGACTGTACATCTTAGGTCCAAACTTGTAGTCCATATTTCATGCTGTTGCCATACAATAAATAATATTTCAGCCTATATAAATCAGGCACGTAATCTCTTTTGGCGTCGTATAGTGCTTCATTCGATTTTTGCTAAAACAATAATCCATTTATACATCGTCGACTGTACTTATTACTGTGTTGAACGACGTAGGATTCTATTTATTGTGTTATATTTGGACATATGGGAAATGGGTCTTGTCATTGTTCGTTTTCTGGGATAGTGGATATTTTGCACAAAGCAATTTGCTTTGTGATATTTTGTATTACCAAACGACGGGATAACATAGCTTTTTTTGTGTTTTATACATGCATAAATTATACATAGAGACACCCAGACCTGTAAAAACAGACATGTTCATGCACATACTGGTATTGATCCCGTGACTTCTGGTTCGACTTCTCACCATTACGGCTTGACGTAGGTCATCACCAAACCGAAAAAGCACACTTATAAGACTACACTCTTCCTTGGGAAATTAACCATTATTACATTATGTCATGCCTCGGTACAAAAAGCCACAAGCGACTAAAGAGGTCTGATCTATGCTCTAGTTTGTAGATTACTGTGTAATGCGCAGTGTTCATTTTAGTTACACATTTAATAACTAAAGTTACACTGTTATCTTATGCAGACTCGAAATAGGACCCGCTTTTGCACTTCGACGTCACTTCAGGGCAGAAGCGTACTTGAAACTTACTCCTCTACAGCTGCGGAGCTTGGCGTCTCGCTCACCCAATTAGCAGGGCTCAAGCGTGAAAGAGATGGCAATTTGAAAATGTGTGTTCTTTCGTTGTCAAACTTTCAATTAAACTGCTGACACCAAAACCTATTTAGTAATCTGTGCTATAACGCAGAACAATATTATCCAAGATGAAAACAAATTCCTTGTCTGGATTAAATGCAAGCGTGACGGTTTACTATTGTTTGACAAAAAACGTATGACAAACGATCATTTGACAAACAACGTTTGGAAAACTAATCATTTGACAAACTTTCATTTCGCAAACATATTACTTTAAAAACAATCATTTGACAAAATATAGTTTCGCAAATGTTACTTAGAAAATTATTCAAATGTTAAAATTTTATATAAAAAATTAATACATGATTAAATAATTCGTTTGCCAAATTGATGATTGTACAAAAAGCAAGAAGATAAATTATTAGTTTTTAAAAATTACTTTTTTTTAACCATTACTTACCTGCGATCAAATTTTGAAAATACTAAATTGCATGGTTGCAATTTTCATCTTGGACATTATTTATAGGCAAGTAATAATTTTGTATTACGACTAATACTAATTCCATAGAAACTTAAGTCTTTAAAAAAATACACACTGCCTGAATTAAGGCTCTGCAAAGAGTAGCGTCAATGAAAACATATAAAGTTTCGTCGCAAAGCAAAGTCGAGTCCACTCATTTTGAAAGGTAGAAAAAAATATTATTGTATTTGACATATCCTGAATTAGATATTTAGCTATAAAAATTTTCAAGTAAAAGCTTAGTTTGTGAAACCATAACCATTATTACATTATGTCATGCCTCGGTACAAAAAGCCACAAGCGACTAAAGAGGTCTGATCTAAATAATTTTATTTCTAAAAAGTTTTTTCTTCGTAAAGTACGCGAAATTTTCAGCGGCAACTAGCATATTTTTTTCAACTTACAAATCAAACGTATGATGAATTAAAGAATTTCCTATAAATAAAAGAATGTAAAGTTATGGATCATTATTAAAATCAAAATTTTAATCAAGGTTTTTTAACGCCTAAAAAATGTAAAGAGACTGAGGCGCTTAGAAGTGATTTTGCAGTGAAATTTTCACCAGGTGTTTTCTCACGCTGGCCGTTTCTACGCAAGGAGGTTTTTTTATACTTTTTATATTTTCTTTCTGATTGATTGTGACATTTTTGACAATCATTTTTATCCTCAACAGGGCCGTATTGTACTTTAATTGCTCAGTGCACGTCAATGATTTCATATCGTAACGTGTCGGTCTCTTCTTTTTCTTTTGGCAAGTTTTGTAAACTTTGTTCGTTTTAAGAAAATTAATAATTTTATCTAGTGTTTAGTAATAGTTTTAGGTGTTTGTTTTGTAGTTTTATGTTTTAGTTATAAATAAAATAGTTTTAGTGTAGTTTTACGTCTTCTTTTGTGTTTGTCAAGTCTCGCTAGGAGTCGCGCAACTCACGTTTTTAGTGTTTCGTCACAGCCTAAGATACGCGAAAAATGCATAAATTGGAAATAATAATCAGGTTTCTTACAAGAAATACCCAAGCGATAGTAAAGGGATACTACATACTAGGTATCCAAAGTTTTTTTTTAAATAGACTATCACTGTAGGCAAAAAATTCAAAGAAACTTTCTTGGAAATAGATTTTTTATATCACTTAAAGTAGAGTCGCCCAATTATCGATAGACTATCCATAGTTTAGCGATAGTAAACTATCGATAGGCAACTCTAACTAAAAGCCCGTTTACGTGATAAAAAATATACCTACTTATTCTGTAATATCCCAAAATATAAATTTTTGTGCACCCTGATAAGAGAACATAACATTTATTCATATAACAGCAAATAATTTAAAACCGTTTTCTAAATGCGGCCCAATCTACACCGCTCATGGAATTAATATTTATTTATCATTACGTCTATGACAAGTATGACACCGCTCATAAACTTAATATTAATATTAATTCCATGGACACCGCTACACTCGCAGGTGAGGTGAAGCGCGGGAGGGGCGCCGCCGCACGTGCACGCCGCTTCGTCTGCCTCACCCCCTCAAAAACCAAAAAAATCGCTTTTGTAGAGTCTTAAGGAAAATAAGTAGAATTCGGTTCTGGTCGTTGTGGTCGCAGTTCTAACCTAACCTAACCAGCCATTTTTTCAGTTGACCCTACACATACATATATATATATGATTCCGTGCTTAAAGTAAAATATTCGACATAACGTGTACTTAAATATGTTATTTTTATATAGCAATGCATTTTGTCAAATGTTTTTATGCCTTACGTTGTTTTTCCAAGTAACATGTTTAAAAAATAATCAATTTGTAAATTAATGTTTTTGCATAATAAGTTTTTTCTTTTAAATATATTGTCTAATGCGTTGTTTATCAAACAAAAGTTTGTAAAATAATAAATTTATCAAGTATAATTTTGTCAAACGTTGTTTTTCAAATGAAAATTTGTCATTCCTTTTTTGTCATATGAACGGACACCAAGCGTGACGCTTAAAATTGACATATATTTCTTGAACAATCACAAAAAAAACGGAGGCGCTAGAATAATGAATGGACCTTTTATTTGTGATATGCATTCACGTTTGTCTTTTAAGATTTATGGTAAAAAAATCTTACCGTCTTTTTAAATCCACTGCCACACGGAAGCAGTTAAAATGGAACTTTGTAATCCATAAACTAATGTTGACAATGTTCAAACCACAGGTTCAAACACTGTAAGCCATAAACTACCTCACTGTTATTTCTAGCAGTAAGTCTGGACAGGATTTATCCTCAATGTCATGTGGGATAAGAGGGGATAAGTTAAGCAGTTCTGACAAGTTATCCTTTTACTTGAGAGTAAGCGGAGCAAATCTGTTTTGTTGCTCCAACAATCTTTTGTGAAACTGTTTCGCGAATAGCGTAGAATTAAACTGACGGATTTTTAAAATGTGTGTTGAAAGTTACGTAAAATGTTGATAACGTTTTATTTTTATTTTCTTAAAGACGAGTTCCACAGCTGTTAGATAAATAAATGCCTTTTAACCCTTAATTCGACGCCGTGCAGTATACTTCCCATTGAATAAGAAAAAATCTGAGTTAAAAATTAGACCGTTTAACGTGAATTGGCCGTTTACAATTGAACACAAAACTATCTAACTTTGCTGTCAAAAATCAGCAACTCACACACACACACGGAACGCGAGCAATCGCCGGCTATATGGCAGGGAGGAGGGAAGTGCTGTGAGGGCTCTCGGGAAGTTGCATTTTATTCTTTGTTTTACGTTCAATTTTATTATAATATAGTTGTAAACTACAGAGAGTGAATCCGGAAAGCTATTTATAATGTTTTTATTGTCTAACCGAGTTTTTTTTCGTGTTCATGACACCCGCAACTTGAATGTCCAGTATACTTCCCGTTGTCGACTTACTAGAAAAATAACTGCTAAAAACTATGTCCAGTATTCTTCCCCTTGTCAAAGTAGCAGAAAATTAACTTTTATGGTTTTTCATAATATTATTTTAGGGATCAGCAGGCAAACTGATATTTGCTTTACGGTTTTTCGTTTTTCAGTGCTTCAAGTCTAGAGGACAACGCTTAGTTACATTTTTGCCGTCTGAAAATGCTTATTCTGCTATAGATACTGGTTCTGAACCTGAGAATGAAGAGGAAATTGCTGCTAATAGAACAAAAGAGTGGTCCTCTTAACCCTGCATTTCCATCGATCCTTCGATCCTTAGAGCGCACTCGCTGGTGCCCGTGAATTTGGTCGCGTGGAGTTTCAATCATGCCAAAGCAAATCGATAATTATAAATATTATTCTCTCAGCAGAAAATGCTTATCAGGCCGAACAAATTTAGCTGAGATGTCATTTCTAATTTATGTTTTGTATAGCTGGGTTCTTAAACTTCCTCTTCAGATGTTCCAGATCTTCAATATTAAAATCTTAGCAGAAAATGCTCATCAAACACAAAAAAATTGCTAGGGCGCCATTATTATTAGTCTTAGTAGTCAGTTGTGGGCCTGCACTAGGTGTTCCAGTTTCCAAAGTCAATTATAGCCTACATATATGTTTCTCAGGATAAATAGCTATATAATAATAAAAAAACATTTAAATTTGTTCAGAAGTTTCGGAGATTTGCGTGTTTGAAAACAAACAAAATGTTTTTTTTTTATTTGTGTTTGGCAAATGTTTCTTAAATTTTTTGGTAAACATATTCAATGCTCAGATACAGTTTTTAAAGTGTTATTAAAGTGTGTATAAACAAATTTATTAGATGGCCAAAAAAATTATATACAAGACAATATTTCAATCGACAGTAATGAGACTAATGTTGGAAGTGATACCCTATTGAAGACTGGCAACGAAATCCCTCCATCAGGGAGGAGAATGGTGTATGGGACACCCACCGCCTTGTTACAGAGAGTTACCTACTAAACCCCGGGATCCTCTTTCTAGCCTTGTAGTGGTTTCGCGGGAAAATGGACGAGCCATAACGTCCATGACACCACCAGCACGTGTATCTATGTATTAGCCCTTCATTATTACTGACGGATTTTCGTTCAGACGTAAAAGGCATATACCGATACGCGCTGTGTCAATTATTCGAGCAAAAATAGCAACAAAAAACGAATTATAAGCTTAATTTTTCTACGGAATCATTTGTTTCTTTTATACATTATCTTCGACAATGTGAAGTATACTTCACATGTTTGGATTGCATCACTTTCTTATAAACTTGGCAATGTCCAGTATACTGGACGTAGGTTTTTCAGGAAACTGAAATAAATATATTTTTTTTGGTATTTTTCTAAGGTTCCATAGATGATAAGAACCTCAATTTCAAAATATTGTACAAATCGAACTTAAAAAAAATTCCGTCGAATTAAGGGTTAAGTGATTTCTAAAATACTAATAATTCTGCCTTATAGAAATATCATACTTATTTTAATCAAGAAACTTGAGTTGGAAGCTTTTATAAAATGCGTCGTCTTCCAATTTCGCACTTCTTTGTGAAGTTTCCTTTAAAAATTCATTGAAACAATTTGAATTATATTTCTATTTCAGAGACGAATGTAACAACTTTTTATTAGTAACTGTGAGGTGCATCTTTCTTATTATGCTTTAACAAGTTCGCAGAATAAACGTGGCTTATTATATACTTTTACAAGGGTGCAAATGTATAAGACAATTACGTAATATTGTGTAGAAATACGTCTTGAAATTAATACTTATTTATCAATCTATGCTGTTTGTTTTACTTTCATGTTTAGATTTATGGCACCTACAGATATAAGGTACATAGGTTATTGAAATATGGCCTTCTTTTTATTCTCAGTTCCCATGGGATGTTAGAAATAGAAGTGTTTTTGTTTTTCTTCTTTCAACATAGCAACGGAGTATTTTAAGCATGGGGATATTTTAGGAGCTAGAAAATGGCTACGTTCGTTATCTTATAGAATGTGACATGAACGAACGAGTTGAACGAGTTGAGTGAAAGAATGTTACGAACGTTTTCGTATGTCAAGATTATTGACAGCTAGTAGGATTCTACAAGTACTAAAATAAAATGGCTTACCTCGGTTCAGGACTTACCTGGGTTTAATTCTCACTGGCAAATATCTTTTTAGATTTTTAAATCCACTAGACCACTAAGAACCATTTACCAAACATTGAGATCTATTTTGTGTAATTATACCATTTTGCTGTCATAAGCAATAAGAACTTGTAAAAACGAAAGAAATTATACCTTAACCAATACAATAAATATTAATTTGTTTTAAGCATTTCACTTGCCGCACTAACCAATTTTCAAATTAATCCGTAGTCTGGATATATTGTGGCCCTAGTTCAGAACTACAGCAGCGGTCGGGTTCCGTATACTTGTAGTTAAAATTAGTTGTATAACACTGGTTGGTGGCTTTTTCTCTTGTTGATTAATTTCTATTTGCCTGCAATAACTTATTAAATTTAATATAGTAGCCACTATTGTTGCGCTTCGAGAAATACCTAATTTCTACCGCTTTTTAATATACCTAGGTCACATTTTTCAAAAAATCTTTATCAAAAATTTGCCCTGTCTATTAATTAATAGGTCAAGCCGTCGCGTGCGCAAACTAACCTACCGACTCCTTCCACGACAAATCGTCGACGCAGACGCAAGAAAAGAATTGCCAGTAAATTTAAAATAGCAAATAAAACCTTTCAATTTTTTTTTCTTTCAGAATGAGGTCAATTGAATTAAAACTCATTTGGGGTGCCTGAAGTTTTGCGCATTTAACGTAACACGTTTTATAAAGGTAAAAGAATTCTAAGGATAACAATAGATGTCATGATAAATATTTTTTTCTTGTCTTGATAAATATTTTTTTCTTCAATGAGGGTTTTCGAAGGTCCCTAGAACAAACATCTTAGCCAAAGTTCTTACAAAATATGAAAGTTTTTTTGTTGCGTATATTATGAAGGTACCACTTGGCTACTGAGCGGACCGTCCGTAAAACCACCATTATACTATTTAGCTCATATTAGCTTTACTATTTATTTCTCCAAGGCCCAGTATTCGTGTTTAAAGGCTTTGTTAAGTTTAGCTCGCCTTTCCTGAGATTAAGCTGAAGCCCAGTTCGACAGGCCGCAGCGAGCGGTCAGTAAATAAGCGCCGGATTCGCTCTCGCTGACAAATGGTTCCGCACCGAACGTCGTTCCTCTAACTTCGCCGCAAGTTAATTCCATTGATTGAAATTAGGGTTGGGACGAATATTTTGCTGTAGACATAAAAGGGGACCACTTGGAAGTTGCTGTTTGCTTTACCGTTTGATTGAGGAGTCTGTTGTTATGTGCTTCTGAGTCTCTGTGCGATCTTTTGATTACAAATCTTCGTTTTTAAAAGTTGTTTTTATGAAATGTGTACTGTTGCAGTGAAACTGTCATTAGTTTAATTTTAATTCTTTTCAGGTCATATTTATGGTAATAATAAGTTGTGTCGTTCATGAACACATACACATTTTGACATATTATACATGTTCATAAAGTATGGACCACATCCAAACGAATACGAGTATGAATATACCTACTCATTTGTGTGCCTAGTTGTATTTTTTACGATTAAAATAATTGTATCTTCAAAAATATATTACATAGAGAGAAATAGAGAGAATAGAGTCCTCCATATTTTACGGTCAAAAAATACAAAAAAACGAAGATGTCACGTTAATTTGTTTTATTAATCAGGTTAAAAATAATAGAACGCTATCTCCCGACGTGGGTTTGCAAAAATGTGTCGGCCCATTGCACTTTGCACCGTCAGAATTTTCCCTGCGTCACCAAAAAAAATTCAGTTTCAACATTTAATCAATATTCTGAAACTTAAATTGCTTAGTTAAACTTATTCAAACTTGACGGACCTCGGTAATAACATAAAGTTATATTTACCACGTCATTCATTTTTAGTCGCAGTGAACTTTTTCATTTTAAATATCTCACAATGTTACTTGCAATTTACATATTAGATTTTCTGATTGCAGTGCTTATGTTGAACGAATAAATATGTATATAAGTATAATAATACAGAAAATTACTCAAATAAAGGACTATAAATATGTACACACAAAAAAAAATCTTACATAAGTTATCCAAATAAAAACTTAGAAAGTATTAGGTTTCTCGGTAGAAATAACGCATAAGGACTGATACTTTGTTTAACTTTTAAAACTTTTTATCACGACGTTTTTGTTATAGGAAGGGTAAATAAATAATAAGGCAGTTATTATTCTCATATTATAAAGCTCTCCCTTTGAATAAAAGATCTTACGAGTCTTTGCAATGCGCAATTGTTGCCTTGTTCCTGTTGTATATAGTGAAATACATATAACTCGGCCACACGTGCGTTTGGCTTCTAAAGCAGCGATAAATCATGGCAACACGCACAGCACGTCAGTAGTACATGTTGTGGTACAAGTCTAAGTTAATTTGAGCCTGATTTATTAGACCTACGCCTACGTACATCCCTACACATCCGGCGCCATTAAAACAATCCAAGCTTTCTGTCTCGTATCATTGACACGGTAGTCCCCGAAGTGTTCGGGCGTTGAGAAACTTTCCAACAATTGCCCTTAATTTAACTAGCTTCCTGGTTTAATACTAAGCCAGGAAACCTTAAACTAAGCTTGAAGCTGAACATTGAATTTGATACTGTTGCTAAATTTTGGCGCTGGCTACTATTGCATTTTCATTACTGTGTGCTCTAACCATTTTAATACAAGTATTTAATTAAACTGTGGGCTTTGTGTTATAAACATAATTTCTCGGAGAAACTTATAACATTTGGCTGCACCAATACAGCATTACATTTAAGACAATCATACGTAATGTAGTGCAGGTCCCACACAATAATGTTTTTGCACGTAAATATAATGTTTTGAACAATGACGTTCAATATAAAACTAGACACCCAATCTCTAAGAAAAATTCCTCAAAAAACGTCCGAGTGGCTTTGACACTGATGACATTAACACATTCGTTCAAATGAACACCTTATCTCGTGGCATTTAGTGTTTAATGTCAATTGTATACAACTAAACGAAAACTCTGTCCAATAGTCGGGTGGGCAGACTTTTGCTTCGGACAATATTTGAGCGTGATTGTGTGTCTAGTTTTTTAATTGAACGTCATTGGTTTTGAATTATTATTTGATTTTTAACTTAATCAAAATAAACATAGACCATTTATAATCATCCAGACACAGAAACAGATAGTCCCAAGTGTATGAGTGGGATTCGAACACACGAATCCTAACGCATTGGGCAGTGGGCAGGGTCACCAACTCAACTAAATGCGCCACCGACCCAGTCAAAATCACCTGCATAATTTAAATTCACGACTGCTGGGCCAGATTTTCATAATAATCACTATTGGATTTCATTATATGAATATCTGGCCTGGTCCACACCTTTTGTGTGAAAATTACTAACTGTAAATAAATAGAAATCGGAACCATAACTCATCGAAAATTTACGGCCACTAAAGGTTTAACACTTTCGCGAACAATTTATCATTTGCACATAATATTTCTCATTTTAGTTGAAGCAGCTATGATTAATTATTTTGCAGTAGCAATGAAATGTGAAATAATGACAAGTCTGCTTCGGTGATGTATCACGTAATTAACTCTTTGATAAGCTATACATGTGAACTAAAATTGATGTATTGGTTCGTGATATCAAATAACCCATAGGTTTTGTATTCGTACGTACTGAAGTGCGAGTGAGCGGTCATATGGCACTAAGCAACTCTTTCCTACTCTACTTATCTGGGTCATTTTTCACCCCATTTTCTTTCCAGTTGTGAAAGTTCCTGAGAAAGACCTCAGATGCGTTAGGACAATGATATAAGACGAATGAAGTGTCGTGCTCTAGGGCGGGCCTACCTTGACCTAGGTACGTACAATTGGTAAGAAAGAAATGTATAAAATACGTATATAGTTGTAGTCTTAATTTAAAAATATGTATATCCATAAGGGAAATGAACATGTATGGCACCTGATAGTGAGTGACTACTACCGCCTGTGATATCTGTGACGACGGTCTTAGTTGCGTAGCCCACCATTGACAAAGGAATATGCAGGGAGACGGAAGGAGAGGGGTTATAGGGTAAGGGAGGGAGGTCCGGCATTCTTCGACGATCTTCTATGAGAAGGTGGGTTTGCCTGGTTGAGCCGGTCTGTATGTGCGTAGGTGTAGTCAGTTTTTTTTATTTCACGTCATTTGGCAGACAGACACGCAGCCCACCTGATGGTAAGCGGTCACTGCGGCCTATTCCATTGAGGGACACTTCATCAGAAAGCGTCGCTCAATGTGCTGCCAGACTGTAGGCTCATCTGATCTTCGAGCCTTTCATTTCAAGTGTACTGGCTTCCACATTAATATTGCCGGAACACAGCCGGAGCTGTTATGCCGGCAGTTTTCACCTGTGGGGGTGGTAGCTAGCCAGTCGATCTCTGAAAAAGTCCTACCACCAACCAGACCCACGGCGGGAATCGAACCAACGACCTCCGGTTTTTTTATACCCGAGCGGCTTAGCCAATGTTCCACGGAGAGACGGTCAAGCGGTCACAGTACTCACAGTCTGTAGAGAGAGAGACTTATCCATATGAAAGTAATAGTCTTTGTTTGCCACCTTTTCTAGGACTTCTTATTCGGATATTATTGAGCCTAATTTCTACTCAAAAGACACAGCCGTGGGCACAGCTAGTTTAAAAATAATCATCACGATCTGAAAAACATTACCAAGTCTTTTTAAAAGGTTTGAATCCTAAATGAAAATATACTTAACCTGTCGTTTTATTTTTTCCTAAAATTGTCCATTATAAACGAAAGTAACAATATTAAAAGAGTAAGTAATAATACATAATGGCTTTTTACTGTCAGAAGATTCGACCGTATTTTTAAGGTATTTAAGGTCAAAAAAATAAAGGATGCTTCTAAATACTTTTTGTACCCTCAATCAAACGTTACGCCTGTACTTGGATGAAGCCCACTAATAAAGTTTGTTTCGATGTCCTTGGAACTCAGAATATTCCTTACACAAAAAAGTAGTAAAAATTTTTTTTAATTTTTTCGCTATCTAATATTACATTTTTTTGCTATAGATGATACACAAGTAGTGAATTATAATTCTGTTATAAATATTATTTTTACGGAAGAATTTTCCGTATTTTGGCTGTAACTTCTTTATTGTAAAGTGCCTGTCCGCAAAGCTTTAGAAAATAATATTATTTTGGTTTAATAATGCTGAAATGTGACTGTAAATTCCGAAATCTGAAAAAATCAGAGAAGTCTATTAGTCTTTTTTTTAATTTAGTACTTGTATAACTTGTCAATGGCCTGGAGTCTGAAAAAAATGGCGGTTTCACACCTGGTCTCGCTGTGTTAAGAGAAAGTTAAGGCAGTGGGATTTTTATCAATGGCTCAAATACCCTAATATTCTAAAATTTGGAAAACATGCGATGCTATGTCTTCCATCCTCTATCAAAGAGTAAGCATTCTTAGTTAACAAACATAACAACCACTCGGTATTTCTTATGAGCCTATAATGAAAACGGAACTGTAGTAGACCACAAACAATAAATTTCACGCTATCGCCAAACGTGCTTAAGTAGTCCAAACTTCAAACCATAGACGCTAAGTTTTAACGACACGGGCCGTAAAGTATTCTGTGTGCATTAGCTTCAGTGTCCAACGGATAGAACCGCGTAACTGAAATTTTCCTCTTTTTACAAGCAAAAAACGAGTAACGCTCCAAACTTCTTTTAATATCTCCTGTAAAAGGTTTTAAGGAAAGTACTCGTTTTAGTGACTTTTGCTGTGAAAGGAAAATTTGTAAGGGATAAGTAAACTTGATACTGTGCTTAAAATACTTTAGGGGAAAAGTAAATACCTTTGTCTTTTAAATATTTTGAAAACACTGAGCAAATAGTATGAACCACTTGCGCTTAAACGCAATATATTAAATATAATAATATAATATAAAAAAACTAGTACCGTTTATTTCATACCTCAAGAAAACAATTGGTTATAATAATAATTTTGCGCCACACATAAATAATCCAGTTCTAAGACATTATTTTTATTAGTTTGATCTTGAAGGAATGGACATCGTAGGTAACAAGCGAGATTCAATATGTACAAAATAAATTATTGTTAAAAGAGAAATATTTACACATAGACATTTATTACATCTCGAAACACACCGCTAAACAAATACTCGTAATAAAGTTATTCTGTTCCTAATTACATATTTTTTGTGGGCGTTTTGTCTGGAAATATTACATCTTGTTAACAATATGACGTTTGAAATAACATGTTTTATATTATGTCGTTATTTTTCCAGACCTTTGCCCTTTCTCGTGTTGCTTTATAATTTCACTATGTAGAATAACCTTGAATTTTACCCGACTAATATCTCAAATTTCAAAGAACAAAATTAAGGCATACCAGAAATATTTTAAAGGGAATGTCGAGTCTATGTAAACCTTTACTTAGGTTGGGTAAGAACTATGTCCTTCGGTTTGTTCCAATAATACATTTTCAATTGATATTTTGTTCAAGACAGGAACTTTAAATATTATGTTACGATTGAGGGCACAATTATAGCTAATTTATTAGGTGTTTAATAAACAGGTGTGAATGAAGTAGTTACAAACTCAGATGCCATATATGGCAACACATTTCTATAGAAACACGGTAGTGTCTATAACGTTCCAATAAAGATTTAGTTAATCCGACAGTCTACTCTAACTATCTTTGCAATCCCGAGATGAATGATGAAGCAAATCGCTTGTTACACAACGAATGAAAGATCGATTGGGCTAAAAAACAACATAACGCTACTCGCTACATTCTCCTAATATTTCTACTTATTTGGATTATTTCATCAGCCAAAGAGCTTTTCTCTGTTTTACGTACGTTGCTGGGGACCGTGTGGACCAATGTTTGCATTAGCTAACACATGGAGACAGGAACGGACATTCTTTATAAACGGTATTTATTGTTCAACGGTGGATTGTGTATACATAATTGTATTTTATGATATTCGACCTCTTATCGTAATGAAGTTGATTAGATATTGTTGTGATATAGATTAAACATTTTTTTATGCATAAATGTTTGTCCCGGTTAGTATTTGAACCTACGATCCCTGGCACCATCGGTTCAGTCAAAACTTAGCAAGGTTCCTTTAACAGTGATATTAAGCGAAACTACGTATTATATTGTTTAATGAAACCTACAGTGTGTAAATACAAGCATATATAGCTTATCAAATAGGCGATCGTTTTAAACCTATGTCATACAGCGGTCAAGCCATGAATTGCATTCACAAAAGATTTTCTGTACCTACTCGTATCTTTAATGAAAATCTGAATCGCTTACAAAATATGTTTTTGCACAGCGTATTGTCTTATTAACAGCATTTTAAATATTGTGCTGTTTTTATTTATTCAGTTGTATTCTCTTCGAATTACAGAATCGCCGACTGTATTTATTTATCTGACTTAAAAATATTGGATGAAAATAAATGTTATTTTATTATTGAAGCATGTTTTGCAGTGTTGTAGCATTCATTGTAATTTTGCGTTTAAATTATTGGGTTATCAAATTCATCGCGTAAGCCTAAACAGAAATTTTAGAATTAAAACGATTCTTTTTTACACTCATTTAGGTATCAATATTAAATTTTCAATGATGTAGTACGAGTATATTCCGTTCTAGGTTTCGAAATAAAAAATGAAAAAAAAAAAATAATTGTCATGATTGCGTCTGACACAGTTTGAGCTCTTTGTTTAGGCAGATAAATTCAAAAGGCAAGGAAGCCAAGCACATTGTCAATCTCTTGGTAAACATCCTCTACTGCCTAATCCACTGAGAGATATTACACTCCAAAGCATAGTTAACATAATTGAGGATACTGCTGGTCCCATTTATAGGGATGGCGGTCCTAAAGTTGCCGTTATCTGAAAAGCAACAAAAAAGTTTTTTATGACTTACGACGCTTTACGTACGAGTCTCGTGGGACAAGTTAAATCTTCGGAGCTTCGGCCCGATAGTTTCAATGTATGCTTCCTTAGTTGGAAGGCTATTAGCAATTTAGGATAATGATGCAGTCTTGTAAGCTCAGTGCAGTTAATTTAAAAAATATTTCTTAAGTGCATTTGCTCGTGGTTTTTTTAGTTAGAAGGAACTAGAAATAAAGTCTAGTTCCTTCCCAAATCCTGCCTTTTTGTTATTTGTTTAGTGAAATCATTTATCTCGTTTTTTATTTCTTTCTATAAATACTTAAGAGTTTCTTTAAAAAATTATGAAGCTCAGAATGTCGAACATATAAATATTTTTGCTCTACAAAATATTCATCTTATCTCATTTTAGCCTACATGTTACACGTGCTTGATATAAACATTTATAACCAGTTCAAACAAAATTTTGCTCCGTAATTAACCTTTTTCAAATGTCTGCAAGACAACCTTTCTCCTCAAGGTCAAATAAGAAACAACAAAACAACAGTGAAGGTGTTAAGTGTTCTCATCCAATTAGCGAAATCTGAACGAACACAAACTTCTTTACGAGACGCAGATTCACTGAGCTCGACAAACGCGAGTCGTAACAAACACTCTACGAACAACCCTAATTGCCTCTCCTCTCATGTTTACAATGCAAATTTGTATAGTAGTCCCTTTGACCGATCAAAAATTTATGAGCAATCACAAATATTTTAAACTAGTTACTTGAAGTTTCGCGCGAAAAAAAGTGTTGGACTTTAGGACACATTTTCGAGTTAACAACTGACTGTGCGTAAAAATACTCGTTCTTTTAAATCAAAACTAGCAATTTTAATAATTTCTGGCTACCTGGTTCGGCTTCACACGTTTGTTGAACCTTATTTCGTAAACTGAAAAAGTGTTAGATAATAATCATTTAAGTATCTCTGGAGATTGTTTATAGAAAAATACTCATTATCTGTAAATGGGGTTCAAAATTTTACGCATTCGTTTTCGTTAATATATAACAGTCGTGATCTTAACAAGCCATTATGTGAGCTCGATTCAACGCAAACAAAACTTCTTGCACTTCTAGATTCATATAACTCTTATTTTTAAATATATTTATGAATTATTTTATTAGGTACTACAACAATTATCGCTCCTCAATTGAGTAGTGGGTCGTTTTGATCCCCAAACAGCTATTGTAATATTGGTTACGTGGTGTTATTGTTTGAATCCACAGCAATTCAGAAATGTTTGGTTATATAATTTTGGTGTATACCTATTGATATAATTAGATTCAGATCGTTTGATACGACTATTATAGTTAATTACCACATAACATAAAAGTAGTTATATTTAGATAATATCGATCTGTAATTAAAGATCGTATTACATTCGTGGTTTAATTTTAATCTACTGACAACTTTAATAGACTAATTGTCGTTTTGCGTTTTTGCATACGATTTTAGATATAAAGGGATATTAACTACTTTTCCTATTTTTACTTTGTCATATGCGCTTGGAAGACTTTCAAGTTAAAGAAAGAAAAGTTTTGGTAACAAACGCCGTATGTACGGTAATAGGCGAATCTTTTTCGGTTATATGTTTTTCGTTGCCGAGAACCTCCTTTAACATGTTCGTATTAAGTATGTTTTCTTCATTTTTCTTTTGTGTCTTTTGAAATTGTCGGTTGAAAGAAATACGCACCATTTTCTTTTGTATTTTAAGGCGGTTTGTAACTGCTTTGCTTTATCCCGCGAACTATCGACTTGTTACTAATGCGCACCTTTTTTTCGAAATTTTCTTTTACACTATGTGAATATTGTTTTAAATGTATTGCTAACCTAGCTTTTAGCTAATAGTTCCATGACTATTCATGTTTTGAATTATTGTAATGCAGGGTGAAAAAAATCATATATCGTTTTTTCCAATGATTAGTTAGAACTGCAATTTGACTTTTAATTGGTGTAGCGTAGTTTTATTTGTAATGGTATTAATTTTCATTGCATTTATATACTTTTCATGAATTTTGTTACTACCCTACGGAGTATCCCTAAAAATATTGTCCTTGCATTTCTACAAGTTTTTTTGGGTTGAACAAAAATAAAAATAAATAGTTGATCATGCCCTGCGTGTCATACCTGTCTGTGGTATCCATTATACTTAAGACGTACAAAATGCTACCCTTAATCCTGACGCTCGTATGACGTCATCCTACTAAGAATCGCAATAAACAACTTCTTCGTTCCATTTTACACAGTATTTCAACATACACTGCGGTATTTGTCTTGCACATTTATAAACTTCAGCAGCTGAGACGGCGCGGCGGCGTAATGGATAACACGCGAGGTTGATTTACCGCGTACTGGAGTCGTAGACGGGGGACTCGTCGCATCCATAGCTGATGCGGCCGACAAACAGCCGGAGTATAGTAAAAAAAGAGTATACAGTAGGCCATCTCGGGCCTAACATGCGATTTATGCCTAGTCCAGAAAGACGATTTCGCCGCAATTCTATATGCACGAGCACATAACCTGCATAGGGCTACATTGCGTCCACGAGCATCGCGCGTGTTTAGCGGCGAAATCGGCCTGATTCGCGCGTTAAAATCGCCGTTCTGGACAAGGCCTTAATTTTCTATACTATCCTGTCTCAGGGTTGTCACTTATAGCTAAAATCAAATTCAGAGCCGCGTAAGCGACACCGATAAGCCGTGATGCGCGAGCCTTGTGCGGTGTAAGTGTGCGGAGAAACGGGTTGATATTTTTTTAGTGTGCGTATGGCGACACAGCTACTATGGCGCAATGCAAAAACTACATGCAAGCCGTGCGCGGTGCCTTTGTATGAAGATGACGTACTTTGTCTTTTTTCTGCTATGTCCGTAGCTGATGCGGTCGACAAACAGCCGGAGGTGGCGCTGTCGTCGCAGTGATATATGCCGCAGATGAATGGCTTGGAATCGGAGGATTTGGAAGCACTGAAATTGTCAACGTTAAATGTAAAGTTACGTCGTACTGCTGTTGAAAATGTTCAAATTGTTTTGATTAATGTGTGTGTTACAAGACTATTTATTCAGTCCGAGTGCGGACTGTTGAATGAAAATATATTAATGAATAAAATTTAAATCTTATTCGTTAACACAAAAAAACTTAAATACCTATGTTCGTTAGAATGTGGCAAGACAATATAATATAAGCCCTCACCCGTCACAAACTCGCAAAATGAAGTTTAATGATATGATCTAATGTGGCTCGTTACCAACTACACGTATAAATAAACAGATCTATGATCATAAAAAATGTTTGATTATTTTATTAAAATTCAGAAAGTAATTGTTTTAGTTTGGTTTAGTAACTGCTTTTAGCCGAAAACATTGTTTTATTGCTAAAAAATCATTTTTGCTAAACCTATTAAAAAATGTAAAACATTTATTTTCCGAACTGGACTTTTTTAATCCAACAAGTAGGTAAATGTCTCTCGCTAACTTGAATTTAACGTGCCCCTTACGACTACTAATGCACTGCTTTACCGCACTTAAGGCCAGTTAATAACTCCCAATGTGACACCGTCCTAAGAGTGGACGGAAACATCGGGGCAATTCCAAGGATTTGTATTGTCGGACTCTCATTGTGTGGGGTACGAACTTCTTTGTTAGCAGCACTATTTGTAAACGTCTAATGGTCGGACGCGAATGTTGTAAAACTATTTAAACTGTTGCAATGCCAGGTTTAAAGCGTTGATGTGACTTTAATATGACAATTTAGGGCCGTCTATTGGTTTTTCTTTTGCTTTTCTTTTTTATCAACATCGTCGGCTAGTGACCAATCTCTTTTTGGTTTTTCTTTTGCTTTTCTTTTTTATCAGCATCGGCGGCAAGTGACCAATCTCTTGCAATCTCTTGTTTTAAGCGCCAGGTTTGACAGAAGATATTCAAAAAGTTTCAGGCAAACGTTACAATAGTCAGAACCCGTTATTGTAACTAATGACTATTATTTGATTTGATACCTTTGTGTTAAAAATATTCAACTTTTTGGACTTTTAACCCTACAACTACAACATCCAAATTTAGTTAATTGAACCACAACACGGGTCATGGGTGACCCCATTAAAAAATTATTAGATACGTACAAAATATCAAACTTTAATAACTTTTAACAATTCTTACAAGTTTCTTTGGATATGAATGGACTACATAAGGAATAAAAATGAAGTTAAAATCTTAAAATCTAGACACATTGATGACAAATAGGTAACCTGTGTTGTGCATATATATTTTTGGAGCACTTAACACATTTCTCTCTGCCCTTCCTATCTTTGGCTCTAGTGCATAAATAGCAGCGGGAACTTGAAGTTGATCGAGCTTGGGCTACTTGAGCACTGTTTTCTTCATCTACTTCCAAAACATGAAGCATCTCTATGCTTCATGTTTTGGGAGTAGAACTGAAAAATCTGAAAAATCTCTGAACCTAATGAGCGTGCGCACGCCGCCATGCGTCACGGGCCACTGATTACCAATTACGGAAGGTACCTAGACGCACAGGATTGTAGGTGCAAAACTCGCTAAATTAAAATAAAAATACTTGTGTGTGGGGTCACCCATGACCCTATGTTGTGGTTCTAGGGTTAATAATGCAGTTGTACGAGGAAAAAATAATGGAAAAGACCAACAAATGCAATATACCAACAGCTTAATTAATAAGTAAATTAGCAGAATGAATTTAGTATACGCAAAAAAGGAAAATTAAAAAGGAAAATTTTGCAGCATTAGTTCCACTGAGCGTTGTATATTAATTTATATGCTTACGAGGTCATTTTTTGTTGTCCTTGTTTTCTCTTCCGGTATATTGTTTTTCTTTTGTTTGGTAGAAGAGGTCACAGAAGATTTATTGCGCTCGGAAGACGAGAAGTTCATTCAGCACAATATAGATCAAGTGTGTGCAAATTTTATTGGGAAACGAACTGTATTTATTATTAACTAGCTTCCCGCCCCAGCTTTCCATGGGAATATGATATGAACCGTGTCATGAAAATAACAAATTCAACAAAAAAAATACTTCTTGGTACGAAAACTCTATATGACTTTACTTATATTCTGTACAATTTGCGGAAACTTATAATTAGCCTTCCACATACGTTTGGTATTTCTTAATGGTGTTCTCGTATACCAAAACTTGAAAACTTTCTAGTACAACTAGAAAACCAACTGTAAATTTAAAGTGGGGAAATGAATTAATTAGGAAGAAGTATGTGGCGCAGTATTTCGATCTAAAGCTAAGCCATTACTGCAGGACCAATAAACGAATGGATAATAATGTCTTCCTAGCCGAGTCACTATCTGAACACGTTGGGACAGCAGTCTGCCACGGTCGAAGAGAGATCAGGCGCAGAACCATGCAACGGCTTAACGTGCTTTTCGAGGCACGGGGGTGTTTTACAACGCTAAGTTCCAGCCTACGAACTTTGACTGAGTAATCTTTACAAACGACCTGAACTGAAACGGATGGATGGATACCAAAATTTCGACGCCGACTTCGTGCTTCGAAAGGCTATGTTTCCATTACGGTCACAGTTAGCGGTTACCATTTGCTTCCAGCTGTTCGTCTCACAAATTTTAAATGGAGTGTTCATGTTGCGCGTACTGTACGCAGTTTGCGGCGTTTCGCTTGACTTCATGTGAGTAGTTGATTCGCAGTGAACGATGCTTGCGGTTGAGAACTCGACGAAGAGCCGCTTAAAGTCAGTCAGCGGAAAATCATCCGCTGACTGACTTTAAGACACTGTTTACCTACAGTAGTCGTAGAGTCGAGATTTACTGGGTCCGTTTTGACAGCTCTTCTTTTCTAATGGAAATTAAGTAATAAAGTTTATTAATAAGCAAGAGGGCTTACATGAGTGAGTGTTCTGTCGGGCTTAATAGTATAGGGAAATTCTCGATGAGATTAAGAGCTGTCAAAATTGACCATTTTGTCTTGTCTACAATAATCATTGGGAAACGGCCAAAGACACTTTTCATCGCTTTAACCGCTTATAAGATAAAAGCATTACTAACGTACTAAATAACTTAACAAGTCACTTGAAAAACTTACATTAGAACAACACCAAGTGCTAAAATGACTTTTTTAATATCAACATTTGACTTCTATTAGAAAAAGATCCAAAAAAGCGTCATACCCGGAACTGATATAGTTAAACACATTCTATATTTAGTTCACACGACGAAAGGAACCACCATAACGCCAGTCTCAAATATCGTCGCTTTTAGTAATAATCAGAACAAATGCTATCCATTAAAACACTCGTCGATCCATCAAGGTAATGTGAAACCGCTTATAAATAAGGCGAGAAAACCCAAGGACTGAAATGTGAACCGAAGAAGAGTCTTCACGCCATCATTCGTGATTTTTCTTCTATAAATCAAATAAAGTAAACGGCTCTAAGAATGGAAAAGAGTTAAGGTAATTTTCTAATTTTTTATTAAAATACCTACTAACTGGTCGGCCAAGCTTAGTACATACGGTTGAAAATTATAATTGACTAACCTTTTCTTGATAATAAAAAGACGAAAAAAAAAAATTTTTTAATTCGGTGCAGTCGTTTTGAAGTTATGCGCGCACATAAATTTTAGCCATTTATTTTTATTGCAGAGGATGAGACATTAAAACTTTTTTAAATATTTTTTTACTGCCAACTAATTTTCTCAAACGGGACGCTTCGTCAAGAAAGCATTGTTATATGTGTTTTTATATTTCAAGTTTAAATTCAAGTGCTAAAAGTATAATGGTAGCATTTTCCTTGGTTGAAGTAACTATATGAACATTAAATGGCATGGTAGAGTCAGTCTGTAACATTTATGTACGACGATTTATAACTGCTTCTTTGAAGCCTACGTAAATAAAGTATATTTTAATTTTTGATTTTTGAAAACTATGGCATTTATACCTTCAAAACGATTACGAAGGACATAAAGCAAAAGCAGAATGAAGTCTGAAGTGGCAAATGACTGTATTCTTTCTATATTTGTACGAGTATTTTAAAAAGGCGCCATCAAGCCTGTAAAGATCAAACGTAAAAACAAAATGTAAAACATTTGACGTATATAATGTTTGATCTTGAACCCACAATAATAAAAAAGTTATGATTATTAATAAACACAAAAATAAAAACTCTCTTTAAGGTAATTCATGGCATCAAAGCTACCATTATTATGTATAAAGCAGCCATATGAAAGTTAAACACGCACAAACAAAGCTTTGTTATATTTTTATTTTAAGTAATTTGGTTTAGTACTAGGTCCGAATTCAATCGTTATAGACAACAACCTCAACAACTTTAACCTTTTATGCGACAAAGAAGGTAAACTCTTTATTATGTTTCCTATTGATTAGGTAAACGTCACCACTCAGTACTCGTATATTCAAACAAAATATTGTTACTATAGACTAATTTCTAAAAACATTTACACAATTTACAGGAAATCCTAATATGTGTTTATTATGCTTTAATTTTCTTACAATTACTATATCTTTTTAAGCTAAAATTGTAAATTAGAGTTGAAAGTAATATCACACATAGTAAAAACCTTCTAAAAATTGTTGAAACGAATAAACTACTGGTGTAATTATTTGTGTCTAGTTAGCAAGGCCAACTTGAGTTTAACTAGAAAAACTATTTCATTACTTAACCAACGACCTATAAAAACGATCCCCATGAGACAATATACCGCTACATAACAGGCATTCGCGTGTTACAAAAAACCCATCAAACCGTCATAGACATTGTTCGTAATGAACTACCGGGCACAATGATCCATTTGGGAATGTTAGCGGAAAACGTCGTAGATGCGCGGAAAAAATGGACAAGACTGTGTTCGAGTTTTCCACCGGGAGTATAAAGAAGATATTTTTTACTAGCCCGAGTGATGTGCTACGTGAAAAGAATCGCGTTGTAACTGTTTACGTAGGTGTAGGCACGGGTTTGTTTTAAGGTTGCTTATTTTTTGTTGTTGCAGCACTTCGCCTAATGGTAGGCAGAACTGTAACCTTGATGGTGACCGTAGGTGTCTTTCTGACTGTAGGTGTTACTGTTTTCTTTAAATATCTTCAGTTCCAACTAAACGGGAACACATTGATTATAATTAATTTTATTATTCAACTGAATTATACACCAGTTCTTCCACAAAAAACGATATTATGGATGTTGTCATCTTGAGAATGGTACTCATTGCGACTCTTCAATACGGCACCAACACACAGTTACGATAAAAAACGGATCCTATTAGTTCTACTATTTTCCTGCTTTTCTACCGTATTTATATCCAAAACAAACCTCTGCTAATCCATTTCCAAATAAGCTTGTAAAATCCGCAAACACAAATGCTACTGAAAAAGTCTTTATTGAATTGAAATAAAAAGAACATCAAAGACACAAAGAATTTCGCTTTGAAATGACGTTAAAGTCTTAGCTATTATACTTACATCATGTTACCGTCTGTCGTCCAATATGAGACTCGCTGAGGGCCGTCAAGATGTATTTTATATGGAACATAACAGAAATGCGAATGTAATAGACGAAGATACATTTTACCTTAATTTTCGCATGACTGACAGTGAAAATGTTTTTAATATTTTGTATCCGAGTATTGTCCATACTGCAGTACACAATTATTAGGTATTTAGGTTATAGTTATGTATTAAAAATAAGTTACTTTTTTCAAAACAAAACACTGGCGGAAGGTAATGCAGTACAAAAGATTATTTCAGTCACCAAAAGTAGACTATGTATGTGCCTATCATGAGTCATATTTAAAAAAGAAACATTGCCAAGCAACATGAAATCTGTCAAAATACCGCAATTGAAAAATAACTGTGCAATGGACATTTCAGCATATTGCCAGGTACCTAGGACGATGTGCGACTAACTTCACATTATCTTTTAAATACAAAAAAAAAAACAGTTCAAGCCATACAATATTTGTCAAAAAGCAACTGTCTGAATGTGCATTATATTTCGTTTAACAATTGCCTCTGACCCCCAGGGGATAATTGACGGCAAAAAGGCTCTTTGTAAAATCCAATACTGATTTACTTACTTCCAAAAAGAAAATGTCAAAAACATTTTAGTTTAAATACGTAACGTATCTGCAATTCTGTCATGGAGTTTTTCGTTCTTATTATGCATTGTAAGCAATTTTAATTTATAAAGGTTTGTTACGTTTGCTACGATAAAAAGGAAAAGTTAAATTTTAATTCTTCATGTCGAGTCCACGTTATAGAGTTGCAAAAACGTAGGATTTGTACATTGTGGTACAAACCATTTATTATTTTTAATTCTTCTAAAAACAACTAAATTAGAATCTATAAGACTCCAGAGGAATTCTAACTTACAACCGCATTTTTTCTCCCTTTTGGTCCCAATATCTCTAACATGAGGATTAATGGGTTCGCAAACACATCTATTTTCTGTGGCGTGTCGTGCGTAAGAGTCGCGATACTTCAAAAGATTGGTTTCCCCCGTCCTTAGGTCGATCGATCATCAACAAACCAGTGCTCCTATTCTTGTAATTTCGTACTCGAATGCGGCGCTTACTTAACCGTCAAATTGATAGAAAAAATATATCTCCAGAAGGCTTGGGCCGACCGGACCCTTGTAAATCTCAGGTTACGTCTTTTGAGAGGCCAAATTGGTAATTTTATAACAACAGAGGCGTCTATCTAATCTTGACACGTTTCTGTATTTACTCTGACGTAGCTTTTTTGGGAAAATCACGGAACAGCGTGCCTCGCCCACTTCGCACTTCTATTGTTTTTTTCTATTCCGTGGAGGAAATGTCTCGATGTTGTTTTACTTTGTATCTATTTATTTTTTCGCATGGATTGGCTTGGTATCTATAATGAGTGCTTGCATTATAATATATGTTAACGGAAATGTATGTAATCCGTCATTGTATACAATGCCTAGGAATTGTATGTAATTCCTAAAATCGCCCGGAAATGTGTGAAATAAATTATATTAGGTACACACATTTCCTAGGAAATCTATACATTTCCTAAATAGCAATCGGAAATGTAAATTATCTAAGATGTCAGTGTTTTGGTAACTGAAATGAATAGTAAATCGTTAATTTGGGTCATAGGTGTTTAAAAATATAAACACCTATGACCCAAATTAACGATTTACTATTAAAATAACCACGAAGGCTGAGTTCTAACCTATATCCATTCGAGTCGATTTCCACCTCCGGTCGTTTATACAATGTTTGTTATCTCACAAATAATATTATTCGCCAAGTTATTATTTATTACACCTCATCTAACACATGTTTTATTACAGAAAGCCTTATTTTTATTTATTTCCTAATACAATATTGGAATTATAATTCCTAGGAAATGTGTATATCTCCTAGGATATGTATGAATTAAAGAATTTTTAAAACAATATTTTTTACATTTCCTAAATAGATTCGGAATTGTAAACATTTCCTAGGAAATGTACACAACTCATGGATTTCATACATTCCCGGTAACATATTATATCTGTCTATTCGTCTTTAACGGTATTTGATCGCCCATTGTTGAGTGTATAAGGGTAAGCGTATAGAAGTGTAAGAAATCATTAATCTATGCCAAAGCCTTTATGATGTTCTCTAGCTTGTGACAGCCTTGAAATCTTTGCTTTATGATATTTTAACTAATTAATCATAGAGCAAAATGTTAACCAAGATAGTGTAAAGACACGTATTTATTTTATTGTTTTTTTTTGTTACAGGTAAGTTCTACTAATGGTTTGGAACCTGTTTTTCTTAGTAAGTATGTATCGTTACTTTGCTGCAAATAGTCAATTAACTAAAGTATAAGTAGTAACGCGAATATTATAATAGGTATTTGGTGTAAATAAAGATACCACGGTCAAACGTTGATTCTCTATTTTAATCCATATTAATTGTAATGTAAGCCAATCCTATCGAAAATATCTAATAACTAAATAATAATATTCTTTCCAACAGTGAAAGAATTTTCCAAATCGGTTCAGTAGTTTCGGAGACAATTCAATACAAACAAACAGACAATCAAATCTTTTCTCTTTATACATAATATTAGTATAGATAACAAGCCTTCATGCCATTGACCAACTTGGAAAACTCTTAATTAACTAAATGGTCAATAACACGATTAGGGAGTAAATAGGATATTAGAACGCACATCAAATTAGCATACAAAAGACAATACTCGTAGCAGAAAAGAAGTAATGTACTGCAAAGTATCAAAGTTTTATGCGGGACATTGGGAGTTTTTTCACGAGTCACCAACAGTAACGAAGTAAAACGATACTGGAACCTGGTAATTTGAGCTCGCATATAAATCGAGGGGTGCCAGAGAGCTAAACCCAGCTAAACCGCTTAAGTGGCCTAAACAAATGGCTGGCCAGACGTGAATAACACTATTCATGATATACGGAACGATGGTAATAAGCACTTTTACGCGGTCCTTTGTGACACATTTGGGGCGCGTTTAGATATTGCCAACGTTTTGGAAAGAGTATGCTAATGATATTTTTAACACATTCTACTTTGAGGGTTATACTAAATAAAACAAATTAGGCTATTGTAAACTGGTCCAGTTTATACTTACGAGTAAGTCGTATGAAAATAGCTTTACGAAAAGAAACGCAGCCCTCAGTTTTATTCGGAGTCCTTTGGTTAGTGTGGGGAAATGCAGACCCACATATCATTTTCAGTGTGATATGTATATCCCGACTTTCCACTGTCCTCCTGGCATACGGGCCGAATCACGGCAGAAGAAACAGTATTTGCGTAAGTTTTTTTCCGTGCTTGAAGCTCCTAAAGGGTATCCCAAATGTACGTCCCTTATCTAAGTCATCTCTTCCTATATATTAACTCAAGTATCCTGCTCGGCCCTGTCTTTGAAAACTTTTCTTGCTGTTGACAATGATTACATAAAACTTTTGGCCATCTCTCTGGTGTTGCAGATGTCCATGGGCGGCGGTGATTGCTTACCATCAGGCGACCCGATGGCTCGTTTTCCGCCTCTGGCATAAAAAAAAACTTGAAAGGGAAAGATCCGCAAGCCCTATCTTCTTAACCACCCTCTATAGCAGTCGTTAACGGTATCCGTGCCGAAGGACCCGATACTTGCTTCTTAGCTCTTGAGAAAACGACAACAGTTTAATTTATCTAGAAAACTGTTAACTAAAACGTTTATGGACCGATACGCAGTTGCAGAAAAATCTATCATTATCGAATTATAACTAGAACAATACTCGGAATGAAATGAAAATAAGGTTTTTTTACTTATATTGCAAACATTTATAAGCAAAGAGTGTGTATCCAAACATAAAAAGTAATGATAGTTACGAGCGCGGGATATTATAAATATTTTTTAATTTAATTACCTACCTCTTCATTCGCTTATTTTAGGCTGTAGGGTACCTATTTTTTATAGTAACCTTTATTTTAGCATTTATTCGCATACCAATCCTATCCTAATAGGCAGGGCAGTTGCGGAATTATGATAAAAAGATTAACGTGGAAATACCTTGTGATGAATTGACCTTTCTTTATGCTTGAATTTATTTTCATCGCCTGCCATTTAGTCTACATTAAGCGAAGGTATTTATTTAAAAATGTAGATACAAGTGTAATAAAATGTGTAAGTGTAATAAAAGAAAATTTGTGTGTAAATGCCACGCAGTAAAATAATATTTGACTGCATAGATATTTTTATCCTACTAATATTATAAATGCGAAAGTCTGGATGTTTGGATGTTTGTTTGTTCCTCAATCACGCCTAAACAGCTGAACGGATATAGATGAAATTTGGCACACGTATAGTTTATAACCCGGATTAGGACATAGGCTATAGATTCCTACTGGAAACTTCTCATTCCCGCGGAAATAACAATTTTAAAACTACTGAACCAATCTGAATAATTCTTTCACTTTTGGAAAGCTACACTATCCCCGGTGAATATACTTTTTATGCCGGAAATGTGGGGGAAAGTATGGGATAATTTAAAAAAGAGATTGCGCGCGGATGATACCGCGTGCGGAAGGCTAGTATTGATTAAACTTCGTAATCAAATCTAGTCTCAGGTTTACGGTCAAAGTTCCGCGAATCCTCAGTATTAATTATTCTGACAGCAAGTCAACGACTTGCAAAGGTAACTGAAATCAAGTTACGTACTTGAACTTACAAGTTCTTGGGTAGCACAAACGGGCAAGGCGTTAGTTAAACGCTTATTAATCGGGTTAAGTAGATCAAAGTGGCTCAGTAGGTCATTTTTAATTGAGATAATTATACACTTATAAACAAAAGTTTCTTTCGCTATTATGCATGATTATGAAATGAGGGTGGCGACATTCTTAGTTTTTATTTGCAACGATATAATCTGCGTCTAAAATTTTATCATTGGTATCAGAGAATCATTACTGACAAAACTGGTCTTCAATACCTTATTGGCTTAGCGTAAGTATTAGTATTGTATAATTTACCTTACTAAATTTATTAATTAACCGGCTTCAAAAAAGGAGGAGGTTCTATGTTCGACTGTATGTATTTTATACATTCATATTCATTCACGAGATACTCTCCGAAATTTTATCAAAATTTCACAAAATCTCTAAAATAGCCAAATTGTATTCCGAACAATGTTATTGTTTCCAAAAACTCATAAATATAACCGTGTTATAACAAAGTCTCATATCATTCGCTTACAAAAGTGACAAAATCTCATTTCACGTTACAAACAAACGTAGGTGTTTATTACAGGCAAAGCGTCACAGAAATTGACACATTACCATGTTAAAGAGAAAGTGATGCCAAAACGAAACTCGACTGTCACGGAAATGAAATAAGGGGTGCCTATCGGAATATGCTTTGCTGGAAACAACGAAAAAAGAAACAATGAGCCAATTTACAATTTAGAGGTGCGAAACATAATTCAATTTCGAAAGAAGGGTTCGGAGTTTAAATAATAAATTTTAAATATTCACCGTTGTTTTTTGTATCTTCGAAGCTGGGGTCGCTTAGTTATTCTCGAACGCGACAGAAGGTTTAGTAAACGAGATGGAGACGTTTAAATTTAACTTGGAAAAAGCGAATGAATAATTTTAAGATGATTCAGGCCGTTTTGTCAACGTCCCATTGAACAGAGTTTAATTTTTCAAATGAAGATGTTTGTTTGGTAAACTTGTTTGCGTAATTGTTACTACAAATCCTAAGTTTTAACGTCACACTATATCTATACCTAACATAGTTAACCATTTCATGATAATAAACCAGGCTTCAGATAACCAAAGCTAAGGTGCTTGTGGTGCACTAGAATTAATCAGAGATGATATTGCAATGGACGGCATACTAGAAACGATGGAACGGGAAACAAATACTACAGTTACATGAAGCATTGGTTGCAGTTGCAACAGTTTAATCGCAATCTGAGTCAAAAGCATGTCCCCTAAGCCTGTCCCTTATTGGTCGGTTTCGCTGTAGGACGTTCGCGATCCGACCATAAAGTCTCATCGGAGATTTAAAACTTATAAACCTTTCCTTATATTCATTATTTTTACTATCTTGCTTCCTAGGATGCTCGGATTTGTGGTTGAGAACTACATACTATATGGCGAGGATGCGCCCACGGTCGATTAACACATAAACGAACCATTTAAATGTGGATGTATGTATTCTTTCATAGTTTCATACATTAACCAATAAATGATTAAGGCATGTACGAGTTAAATCTGATGTCTGATTTCCGTAATCTAAGCCTAAGGATCAGTGTACGTAAAAAGATTGTACAGCTTATAAATGCGAACCTTTTTATTGTAAATCTTTTTTAACTTTTAAATTTAAAAAAGTCCATATAATGTATAATTCTTAAACAAGTACTCTTTGTCTGAAAGTTGGCCGTTGAAAAGGGTATATGTAGATAAATCGGGCTTGTCACGGCTAATCTGGACTAGCATTTACATAAATGGAGTGTTCTTGTTAATCTCTCGTTATCTTCCCACTGCTGTTGGACTTTTTGCTGTATACGTTGGTTGTTTAAACTGTATCTTATTAGTCAGCCTTTTTGGATTAAACTGAAATTAGTACGTTACTAAATCTGCAACACTTCTTAGTCTTAGGGGAAGTCTTTTAAATTTATAAATATATATTGTAGTTTGAGGTCCATAAAACTTCGTAATTTTCTTCTATTCGGAGCATCCATAGGAAATACAACTCAATATAAGAAAGACTTCCAAAAGCTAACAACAGGTCTAGCAGGAATAAAAGTTAAAATACATAGGATACCAACGTACGTAAATAGTTTGGCGCAGTGATTGAAAATTCGGCTTCTGCGCCAAACATTTGTCAAAGAAACCTTTGTGCGGAATTCGTTTCGATCCAGTTTTATTGACGACTTAAACCTTATGGACTAGCTGGACGATATATAAAGACGCGTGTCGCTTTGAAACCGTGACGAGTGAGGCGTGTAAAATAAATGATTCCACTGAAATCGAAACCATCGTAAACCCATAGTTCGCAGTATCTTCCGGTAATAAAATTTGCACAGGTCGCCTCGTCGATTCGCGGGAAAAGAACTTTCATCCGGTTTTTATTGCGGTTCCCAAGTGGACCTAATAGAAAATGTGCTGAGGTGAGCCTTGCCTTGTTGTTTTTTACGACAATTGAATCTTCGCAACAAACGCTAAAGGAAATATTCTATTTGCTGTGCTTTTAAGAAGTCAATCTGTTGTTATCTGATTGAAACTTGGCGATTAGGTCTACGTGATTGCTGTTCTTTTGGAATGGGAGTTGGATTTTACTGTTGCAGGATTAGTCTTGAGTCTGAAGGTTCTTATTATGACTATAAAATGCACACATGCAACGCTAGAACAATTATATTGTTTACTTGATATTATTTTTAAATTATTAATTCAACCCAAAAATTTATTATGTCTTCGGTCTGCGGTAAATTGAAATATCATTTGTGGTAATAAAATTATGTGACGAAATTGGCTCTTCAACGCTGGCTCTAAATACATAATGAAGCTCTTAATGACCCAAGCCCTAATTTTAATGAAAAGTTTTCACTGAGGCCCGACGTACTGAAACGAATATTAAATTTAGAGAAAATGTGATTTATGATATTATAAACTAAATGAACAGAACATTAACGTAAACAAGAATGAACTAAAGCGTGATGAATAAAATAAATATTTATATGTATTATACATTTCAAATATTGTCTTCTACATTAATACTGTCAGAACACCGACAAATAAGATGGCATGGTGAAGAAGAAATAGCTTACCAATCCAAATTTGGAAAGACCCAAAGGCCAATTAGCTCTGACGATGAATCCAAACACTCGACAATCTTGTGTTGCACTATACTTCCAAAAACACTGTCAAGAATAAATAGTATATAATATGTAGGAATCAATAGTATTTATAGTACGTAATATTACGATTCTGATGTAATTTCAGTGTATTTGTGGTCTGCCAACTTCTGTTTGGTGATCCCACGTTATCTATTCTTTAAAAACGTCGCGGCACGAGTCTGATTTACAGTTTACGTGACCAGTCCGTTGTCGTTTTAGTTTAGCTTTTCGCTTCATTATAAGACTTCGTTTTATGGTAGAAAGGCAACGATATCGTTGTAGAAAGGTCTTATATTGCTTTGGACTACGTTGTATTTGCGACGTAGTATATCTTGATACGTGTGATTTACGAAACGTTTCTTAAATTGGTCTGGATGGCAGACAGGACTCAAAAGTTTTGGAATGGAGAGTATTTTGAAGAAAAAACTTGACAGTACACAAACAACTTCTCACAAAACGATTGTGTACGTTGAGGGTCCTGTTACATCAGTTAGTTACAGTAATAATAAGTTACAGGAAGGTTATAATTTATGCGCAGCCATATAAAATGTAACCTCTAGGTGACGAGTTTTTAAATTAAAAAGTTCAAGTCCTCTAGGAAGTATATAATTTAGATTTATTATAAACTAAATTAATTGTTTCCCAGTGCTACACAGACCTAGTAATTTTAACTTTCGTCACGTATATTTGTGGTCAGACAGTTTTAGTTTTTTTGATAGAATGGTTTTGTTTATATTTTTTTTCTAGCTTTTAATGTAATTATTTAATTGTAACTTAATAAGTGAAGCAGATCTGTAATATAGCTACTGCATCAGAAGTAATATAAATTATACTAAACATCCCATGTTAAAATTCTTTTAAAAAGAAAAATATCATATTTCGAATAAAAGAAGTCCATAAAATGTTTTACAAATGATCATTTTTCACTTTCTCATTTATGTTTTACAAATATTTGGCTTCATCCTATTAATATTATAAATGCGAAAGTCTGGATGTTTGGATGTTTGGATGTTTGTTACTCAATCACGCCTAAACGGCTGAACGGATTTAGATGAAATTTGGCACACGTATAGTTTATAACCCGGAATAGGACATAGGCTATAAAATTCCTACGGGAAACGTCTCATTCCCGCGGGAATAACAATTTTAAAACTACTGAACCGATTTAAATAATTATTTCACTGTTGGAAAGCTACACTATCCCCGGTGAACATAGGGTACTTTTGATCCCGGAAAAGAGAGGGTGGGGGGAAGGGGGGACATTTGAAAAAAGAGATTACGCGCGGGTGAAACCGCGTGCGGAAGGCTAGTATAGTCATAAAAGAGCAGAACTGCTAACATCCAACAAATTCTTATCTAAAGTTCTAAAACCCAGCTGTGTATACGACATTAAGGTCGAGAAAATGGATATACCTTACTTGTTACTAACAATAATATTGTTACAAGGGTCTTTACTCCTTACTATCTAACTTCAAGAAAAAGTTTCCCACTTTCGTCCGGTCTGGGTACTAGACACAAAAAGTAGTAGGGGAATTCATTACGCTATGTTGTGTTCATTACACAGTCTTACCTAATTTACCCTTTCTTTTGACCGAAGATTAAGTCTATAATTTAGGATTGTAGGAACATTTGTGTTTTTACGTAGAATTAACTCGAGTTTTTACAACAACATAGGCAAACATGAACGGTATACAAAGACATTTTTAGTCGACAGAATGATGTAACTATGTAATATGGTTTATTTATCAAATGAATGTTCCCAAAGTTTAATTATTTGTTTGATTGTATATAACTTATATATTTGGATTAATAATGGTGTTAATCTAAACATAAACATATATGTATATTGTATGTATATGTGACATATTATTATGTTTATATTATATCGCTTTATAATTCAGGTGAAATGATGCCCAATCGCTAACCCCTTTAATAGTAAAAATATGCTAATTTATTTCTGTCTGTCTACCATTCTATGCTAATTTCACTAAAAAGGACTGGGTTTAGGTATTTTGAAATAAAATATTGTGATGTTATTTGTACTTAAAAATAACCCAGAGGATAATTACCCATTACGATAAGTCAAAAATATGACGTAAGAATTATTTTAATCCCAAAAAACGCAACCGCTATGAAAGCTTTCTGTTAGAGACCCACGCAAGCAATGCTCAACGCAAAGCTTATTCTGCTGTGTAACATATCTTTACATTGTGTACACCTACTGGTACTACCTATTGTAGTAGGTACACCCACTATAGATGAATAGATAAAAAATAGTTATTTGTCATCTATTCATCTATTCACTGTTTACATAAAAAACGTCCTATATCCTCACAAAAAAGAATGCCGTCCTGGAATTTATTACTACCAGTGTCCGTTAAGCAGTCTTACCTAATTTCGCCATCTTTTGACGAAGAATAAGGCCAGTCATTTGGCCCACATATACAGTATGAACGCAATGTACCCGGCCTTTGTTGGGTGCATATATTGCGTTGGCTGGTTTCCAAACAAAATGTCCCAGGATGCCTCGACATAAACATGCCGAACACGCACATGTGGAAACGGTTTTCTCGCTTGTAATTTTTTTTCTAGCGTCTAAATCCGCATTTAGATGCCGTGATGAAAATGGGTGGTCGTTTTGTGACAGGATTTGAGGGAATGTTTGTTTTATACGGAACGTTTTGTTGTGTGAACCAAATATGAAAATACTTATTGTACATAGAACACTTTTAAAAAAAAAAATGTCGTTAGAATTTCAGCACAGTAAACGATGCTTTGCATTTAATGATCTCATATAGGATATCTTCTTAGAATGATAAAAATATAATAGAAAAAATGGTTAAAAAAGAGAAGCTTGAAAAGTTAGATGGTTGCTTCAATATGTTGCATAATAAATAAGATAATTACTTTTAAGGACATACATACACATTTTTAAAACGACATATTTTTTCACAGCGTAAAGGTGCAGTTATAATATATCATTTTTTTAGTAGAAGAAAATAATTAGACAAAGATTTTAAAAATATTTTCGGACATTACTACCTCCAAACTAACATTACTTAATTTTTCTTTTCTTCATGAATACACAATTAATGTTTGTACCGTGCATACGGGCATCTAACCCACGACACGACTTCTGATGTAATAGCAGGCAGTTTTTTGTCAGATTGTTTTGTTGTTTACGTGGCAGAAGCTCATGTTCAAAATTAAACGTATTCAAATATAACCCAACCTTCTGACGAAACTTTAAAACACTACAAATAAGAAGAGTCGTAAAATCCAAAATGTTCCAACATTATAGCCTTTTCATTGCACCCTGAAGGTTTCGCGCCAACTTAGTATACAAAATGTAATCTTCTTTAGGCTAAAAAGTGATTTATTAACTTTTTATTATATTTTCATAGCTATCTTGGACTTATGCAAGAAACTGTTATGCTATTTTGGAGTTTTCACTACAATAGTAATTTGTATTCGTTTTATATCGTTGCAGATGGTTATAATTTATTAGGTGTTTAATTTAACGTATGAAGATTGTAGGTAAACAAAGTAAACTAGGATTTTATTTTGATAAAAATAACTTATACTGATGAACTCGCAGTTTATTTACGTTTCTTCAAAACTCATAAGTACATAATTAATAAACCGCGTATTCCACCATTTGTTTTGTAAAATTTTAAGTATTGCTTAAATATTTAAAAGCACTGTCAAATATATTTTTATTTATAGAACTTGTAGGCGGTCCTCTGAATGTGGAAGAACAAAATATTTAGCTGTGCATAATTATTTAGTAGGAAAACATTTTTAAATTTCGTCGAACTTTGTTTGATACTTGTATGCAAGATTGTAAAAAGTATTTTATTTAGTTAAAAAAAAATTGCTTTATACGGCAAAAGCCTCCATCACTAATATGATATCATCTTTACAATGATGGATAGGGCCTAATCACCACACTTGCTAAATGCGGATTCGTGATTACAACCCAAAGCTTTAACTGACCCGTGAATATAATCCAGGACGCCCTATATTTTTTTTATTGCAATGTGTAATAAGACGAGCAGATCGTAAACCTGATGGTAAGCGCCACGTCTGCCCTTAGACAGATCAGTGCCAAACAGTAACTAAGCAGTTACTGTATGGCACCGCCCTGCGCCTGCTACACCGAAAAGACAGTTATTAGGTCTCATATACCCAGTAATTTCACTAGCTTCAGTGCCCTTTTTTCGAAACACAGAAGTGCTTGACACACTTTAATTTCCTATTTAGATTTTTTTTAATTCTGAGACCAAAATAAAATTTGGTGTTAATTAACACAAAGTATACAATAAGACAATGGTAAGAAACAGGTTCAGGCTTCTAAGTAAAATATGTCCGTCAATTAAATAAATCGGAGCGACTTATTTACGTTGGAATTAGAATGCGTCCCTCTACGAGCTAAAGTTGTTTAGAAAAAGCTATTTTCGTATTAAAATTTATTTAGGTCTGGGTACCGAATTATCTTTTAAGCGCAATCTTGACGTTGACGACAGGACGAACCTTTTAAAAGGTACTTATTTAACATAATATACATCCAGAGGGTTTCTTAAGCTTTTTAACTTCTGTAGAGAGCACGCATGGAAAGTGCTGACAAGATTTATATCTTGATTTCTTCAATCAGTCGAGGTCTATCTTTCATTTAAATATTTCAAATAAAAAGGGCAGATAGGTGACCGCAATCTTCTGTGATTGAAAGCGGATGAAAAACCATAAGAGATAACTTCACCTCATAAAACCCATATTTATGGTTCGAATAAATAGCTCAAAAAATGTCCTAATTTTATATATACTCTTCTTTTGCCAACGTCTTGTTGGTCGAGTAGTTAAGGTACCTGACTGTGATCTTTATAATCCTAGGTTCAATTCCTGAGTCGAGTGATATTAATGTTTTTTCGAACTACGGTTTGTGACATTTGACAAGCGTAGTGATTAGTACTAGTAAGTTATGGCAATGACTTGTTTTCAAAGATGTTTGGCCTGTAGTGGGACATTTATCTGATCCATTTAACCTTGCAAAACAGTTTATAAGAAATAAGTAGTATTTCAACAGGGCCCTGTTTTGACCTATTAAACCATTCTCAACATCGAGTGTCCTTCTTAGTAACCTTTCGCTCAGTTTGCCTACTCCGAGCTGATTCTCAATGGTTTCACGTTTAAGTGCCCCATATGCGGCCAAGAAGCAATCTCGCATGCATAATAGTGATGTGCTTCACTCGGTATTTTGAATTAATCGTTGCAGCAACTTAATACGAATGAATACCAACTATTCATTCTCCCACTGATTTGAAATTGAAAATTATCAAAGATCATTAAATTATAGGACTAAATAAGAACACAAAAATAATTTAGAATTTTTAATTTCATATTTATGAAGGATACCCTCCTTATTAATATTTTTTTAGTTTACACAATAACTCGTAATCTCTACTATTTGGTTACAAAAAAACCTATTAAGTTAAAACACTCATTAGATTCCTGTGGTATCAGAGCGATGCAGGAGTAAGAAATGAAGTGAACAATTAGTCCAGTCATTTTAGGATTTCACCTTGACACCCTAAAAGTTGTCTCAAAACCTACATATGGTAGGGTGTACGCAACTATTAAATTTCAAGGTCAAAGGTCCCAAAAATAGGTTCTTTGCCCTTTTTTTTGTAAATATCTCATTTCCTATGGGTTTTTTGACAAAAATTGACAAATATTTATAATCATTGATTTATCGATAGTTCTTCAACTATTATGGCGCGTTTTCGACTGGAGGCACCGGTTGACCTGAAGTGATGCTGTGACCGTGCGCTCTCCGCCCTCTATCTCGAAAACGGTTCACCGTATCAAAAAATTTTTTGAACAAAATTTGTAGAGAATTTTGTATTCTACAATATTGATAATAAATACAAATAGCAAAAAACCCATAGGAAATGAGATATTTACAAAAAAAGCGCAAAGAACCGATTTTTGTGATCTTTGACCTTGAAATTTAATAATTGCGTACACCCTACCATATGTAGGTTTTGAGACAAGTTTTAGGGTGTCAATATACAAGTATTTACAGACTTACAGCTGGGTATCTCGAATTCCGAGATTCATACCTAATTTAAGCTTAAATGACTGGACTAAATATAATTTTACGGCATTTGACGAAACAACACACACACGGCTTTGCCTCAATTCCGCCTCTACTCCGTTCATATGAGTTGTTGATCATTGTAGGATTTTAATAAAGTTAATGTTACTCAGATCATTATGATTATAACCTCCAACTACTTTTGTTGTTTCTGATCTTTTTCTCACTTCCTCTTAGCGGTTAAAAAAACGTGTCACAACACTACAGCAAGATTTCATACTTGTTCCCCTTTCGGAACAGAAGCGACTCAAGTACACCCATTGTGTTTAGAACCTTCGCGACCAAGCGGAGACAAATGTTCCCGCTACTTCCCACATATAGGCTGTAAGAAAACATGTTTTGGTTACTTTAGTTGAGTAACTCACTACTTAGCGTTACTTAGCTGTTATTTTAGCGCTGCGTACACATGGTCTACGCCAAGGGAGGAATAAACAACGTATGTTGATAGAGCCTGGAAATTATTACGGGGATTATCTTATGCGACGCGATAGAAGTTTCGGCGATATTTTAGATTTACTATAGCATTTATAAAATTATGAGTTACTACGTTGTGCTGCTTGAATTGTTAATATAAGTTGTTTTTGAACAATTACCTTTCAATTACTTAAAAAAATATCTAATTGAAAGTCCCCTTCTGTTTATTATATTAAGAAACATTATACAATGTGCTCCTCCATTTTGATTTTATCTGATCTTCGGGTTTTTAGTTATAAGTGTATTGACTTTTACATAAAAAAGATAATCTTATCTTCTTCTTCCTTTTCTTTCTGCCCTTATCCCAGTTCAGCTGGGGGCAAAAAGATAATCTTATATGAGATTCTTTTTATTTTGGCCTGGAAATAAAACTGATCTTCTATATTCGTAAAACATAACCCATATGTAAATCGAATGTATGCAAAAAGTGCTCTGGAGTATACAAACTATAGCAGGAAACCGTAAACTAAAACATTCTAAGCAAGAGGAACTAAATATAGTATACAGGGTTAAACATAACAATAACCTGACCAAAACATTTAATACCCACTGTTTATATTAGCGTGGGATATGTAGGTGGCCGGTTATAAATTGTAAGCCAACCTTTGTAGACCTAAAGCTTCAAGCCTTTAATGATAGGTTGGTAAACAGGATACAATAATGATATAGAAATATAAATGTAAGGTAAGAAATTCTCACTTGTGTTTTGATGATCAAAATCAATCATGCACGTGTAACTCTGTTATTGATGTTGTAACGTTTACATTTGTATCTACAAAGGGCCACAATTAGTACAAAATCACTCGAATGTTTCTATTTAGAAGGCATTTTAAACAACACGACTTTCAGCAAAGGAAATGTAAAATTACGTCGGATAACGAAACCACGCCGAGATTACCAATTTGCCAACAGGCGGGCGGTCTCTAGCTTAGATAGTATTTAATTTATATAATAATAAATATCTCTGGACATTATTCACACAGCGCCATCTAGCCCCAAACTAAGCATTAGCTTGTGATATGGGTGCTAGACAACGGATAAAGATTACTTATATACTTATTTTTTGTAAATACATACATATTATACATAGAAATACCTAGAACGATACAAACAGACATGTTCATGCACACAAATGTTTGTACCGTGCGCGGATCGAACCCGCGACCTCTGGTGTGATAGCCGTATATAGTTCACACTGACCTTTTATACTAATTATTTCTAATGCTACTATCACAGTAATCGTACTTATAAGCATAGAAAATAAAAATGGTTGTATAAGCATCAGATGACTTGCTTTGCAAATGTATCCTAGATACAAAGTTAAAGCTGACGCTACATATACGTAAGTACGAGTATTACTACCAAACAGGTTACTAAGTAAATAATATTCGTATATAACTACTTATAACTTGTACTACAAGTTGCAAATATATTTAACCCATTTATGTTAACAAGGCGACTCTCTAAATTATAACAGAGAATCGAGAAATGTGGGCAATAAAAGTTATGGTTGTTGTAACTTCGCAAATGATTTAAACTTTATAATACTATGCCCATAAATTTCAAAAGATTCATGTTGTAACTACAGAAATGTTTCCCACACCAAAGGTTGAAGAAAATACTCTCGAGACAATGTTTTCTCAGGTGAGTAATATTAATGTTGTCTCTTTGAAAAGGTAATTAAATTTCGTTCTGTCCGCCTTTACGAATAATTTAAGAGGGACTAACTTCCAATTTGGGAATGCTTGTACAATTTTTGACATTTTCATAATTGTAGAAACATGTTTATTTACCTTTTTTTTGTAAATCCATCAAATTGTTACTAACTTTTGTCTATAATATTGTAATTTACAACTGTTTGCAAATTTTTTATTGTTGTCGGTCTGTACTCTGTACAGAGGTGATATATTCCGGACCGTCTCATGCGACAAACTCTTTAAAATAAGTCAAATGAATTTAAAAAATATAGCTTGACGAAAATTATCTTAAGCCCCATTATCATCAAAAAGAACACAATTCATAGCGCAATTGAGAAGTTTCCAAGTTAATGACACTTCTTAAAAAGGATTAAAACTTTGAAATTTTTAATGAATCGTAATTAGAGGTTGGTAATAAAATTTAAAGTTAAACTGAACTTATTAATGCTGAATGAAGTTTCGGGTAGAATGAAAATAAAATAGACACGACATTTTACTTCTACAAAATGACCTAAGAGCCGTTATAGTTGTGTAACTGTCGCTTGATACTCATTAAATAAAACAACTAAGTAAACCTGGACTGGAAATAGCCAGTTGTTTAATTTCCTAAGTAGTTTTCGTAAATATTAATGAGAAACTAGAAATCACACACTAAAACGACAATTTTCGTCAGTATAAAGGATGCCTAAAAGGACATGTAATATCCAAAAATTCATCTTTCAAACTATTATAACTAAATTGCAAAAAAATTTATTTAAAACAACTGAAAATACGCAAGACGAATATAAAGAATGTCTCAGCTTATTTAATTGATGCTAATACTGATAAAAATGATGATACACATCTGACTAGCCTGACCCGACGAAATAAAGGACCCAAAGTCTAATATTTTGTTGGAACGTAAGTTCCTATCTCGATCTGCGATGATAATAACTACACATCACGTACGAATAACAAATGTAGTTGTTTTGAACACCGAAATTGAGACAAAGGGAACATCTATAGACGTCAATGATCCGACTCGTTGAACATGTAAACTCGACTATAAATTCCCATTTGAATGTTTAGGCCGATCCCAGTTCGCACCCGCTGTGTGGTTGTATTCAAAATTAACTGGAATTGGACAACGATTTATGACGATTAGAGAATTTAATTTAGTTGAAACAAAAGTTTGATATTATATATTCGTTAAATTAATGTTTATGGAAGTCGGTGGTGGCGTTCCTTTTCAGGCACTTGGCACGAATCGCAAAAGACAAATGTGTTTGTTCAGTACTTCTAGTCATTCTGTTAAATGGAAGCACTCTCTCAAAGTACTGGCCCAATCATCATTCATATATTATTGTTAGGAAGCATTTACGGATAAAGCATGTTTTACTCGTACAGCATATTCAATTTTTTTTTAATATTAGAAAACATCACATCCCAAAATTCCCAAATCCAGTTGCGTAAGCAAGTATTACATTAAAAAAAAAACTTTCCAAATACATATTGAACAATGTATATTTAGACCAGACAAACATAAAAGTTTATGAAATATAATTGTGTTTGTGGTATTATAACTCAAAAATGCTAAAGCATTGGCTGAGAGCAGTTGAGTATTGACTAGTAAAAATGTAAAAATTAAATAATTCATTTACTCCTTTGGCCATTTCGATAGCCTGATTCAAAGTTTAGAAGGGCCAGTATATTAGGTCTGTGCGATGCTCTTTGGTGAATTGTTACTAAACGTAATTTCCTTGGCAACTCATTATGATGAAGTGGTTTAATCGGCATCTCCATCTGATATATTAATAGAATCTTCAGACGGATATAGCCTTTAAGGAAATGGATTTAAATCTGTCTTAAACAAAAAAATTACAATGCAAAGCCTACTGTGATACTGTGAACAGAACAAAAAACGCTCGATAAGAGGCTCAGCCAAAAAGTTTTAGATCATATATCAAAATAAAGTGCCATAAAGTTAGCGATAGTCGTGCACTAAATTTTCACACTTGCCATTCTTAAGAACAGTCGTTCCTTTATCATTCTCGAGCATGAGGGCGGGATACGAGAAATTGAAATATGTTTACGAGCGGCAAACTGAAACGTGACGTTGGAATGTTAATCTCGAACGAATATGTTAGGTACGTTTGTGAAAAATATCAAATAAATACCTTCTTCGCAGTCGAAATGCCATTTTATTAAAATAAATAAATAAATATCTCTGGACATTAATCACATCACACAGCGACATCTAGCCTCAAACTAAGCATTAGCTCGTGCTATGGGTGCCAGACAACGGATAAACATTACTTATATACTTTTTTTGTAAATAAATACATATTATACATAGAACTACCCAGACCGATACAAACAGACATGTTCATGCACACAAGTGTTTGTACCGTGCGGGGATCGAACCCGCGACCTCTGGTGTAATAGCCGACTTCTCGACCATTACACCAAAATGGCTCGTCAAAATCAATAAGAAGAATACATAATAGTGATATAATAGTAGCATATCGTACTTTAACTCACTGTAGCACCCGCTTCCTGGGTCCATCGTGCCGAAAAGAATCTACACTCTTTGACTTCTCTCATAGGAAATTGCTATGTCCGCTTGGTGGTATTTCTTAAAGCCTTTGCTCAAGCTCCTTCGTGTGCTACGACCCTAAAAATATTATTATGTAGGCATCTTAAGAAAATATCTAGACAAGTATGAAAATAAAAATATTAATATCATTAAACATCGTAAAGCCGTAAATATGAAAGCTAACGTGCAAAGCTAATAGTTCTTTATTATAACTAAGGTAATTCTGACGAGGCTTTACATGTTGGTCCTATAATTGCCACGCATTCAGACAGTAACAATCCCGCCGGAGTTATGTAATTTGGCAATTCCGTCATAAAAACCATGCCGGGTCTAAACTGCACCACTTTATCGTAATGCGTGAAACTCGTAGAAACGTTACTATAAATTTTCCGGATATTCCAGAGATAACTCCGGGACGTGGGAAATGTTTCCGTATTTTTTATTATTATTCTCGTTTGTATAGAAAGCGTAGGAATTTCCCGATTCGGGAAACATTAGTGTCAGATATAAGGATAAATCCTGTTTTTACCATTTCTCGTATGAATTTATTAAATGTGAAGGTGTACTCGTACTTACGGAGAATCATGTTTTGAGTGCAAGTAACATTTTGGTCAATTGAATTTTTCCTCCTTGATTTTTTTCTAAAAGAGGAAAGCAAAATACTGGTTAGCTGATGATAAGCTATACTCGTGCTAATGGATGATTTGGACACCTTCAACTAGGGTCTTAGATGTGTTGCCCGCCTAATACCTACTACCAATCTTAAATTTAACAATACGTTACAGGCTGATTGGAGATAAATGGGGCTATGGTTTTTTTCAACTTTAACACCGTTATAGAAATATTTTAAATTAAAGCAACATCTACTTCGATTCGGGAAATAGCGAGCTCATTACCTTTTGAGTTATAAATCAGAGGGATTCTCAAGAATGACCCTTTTAATATCTCCCAAAAGGCAAGAGGGTGTTAAAATTTATTAGCACTTTTATGACTTTCCTCCCAAAGTTCTTTTTACCTGAGTACAGTGACGGAGATTAATGTAAGCAAATCGCTTTTCGTTGTAAGTATACACAAGTTAGAAGTCGGATCTGTGTAATTAGCAAGCCGTGTCAAGAAGCTTTCAGAACTAAGTGCGACTGCAAAATATTTAATAGTATCCCCATTCAAAGGCCTCGTTAGTCGTTGGTCCTTTATTTTTATTTATTTATATAATGTTGTTGAAAAAAAACTGCAAATTGTTTTCAAAGATGCTATAAACGGCCGTTCTAGAACTACAATAAAAGCCAACTTTTTGAGCGTTGCTGTAAAAAATATTATCTTCATTGTGATCAACGGAACTTGAGGTTTGTTAACCTTAAAACATATTATATGCTAGTTTATTCAGTAAAGGTGGCACTTGGCGCCTACATGGGCCTTAAGTTATATTTTTAAAGGCTAAAGCTAGCTTCTATTTTGACATGATACACTGGCACTTCAGAGTGAGAAATCATATCTATGTGGAAATATTTGTGTATAAAAGAACAGGAATGAGATAATAGGGAAACAAACATTTATAATGGTACGGGACAGGTAATCAGGTACATTAATGTAACATCTAACTTAAGTCGGACTATAATCTCGTAATAATAGTAAACCCTTCGAACGCCAGCACAAAAACAAGTCACTCCATGATTAACCCTCAGAGAATAGTGGACGGTAACCGAGTCAATTCAAGAGATTTATTAATGTGTTTGTGAACAGTGACAAAAGCAGGATGATACTCGCGTCGCGTTGTACAGAAACATAAATAAAGGGCGAAAAACAATGTTTTGGAAGGGTATAAACATAAGCCGTGCCGCTCTGCGGGAACCTTTCTGGTTTTTATACATAAAGGATCATTTATTACTGCGAATGCGACTATTCTGAACTGTATTCAAGGGGTTTTTCAAATGTGCAAAGTTTTAAATAAAACACATTCATGGAAAGATTAAAATATTTTCCATTGTTTTTAGAAAGTATTTTTTATTTATTCGAGTCGGATTGTTTTGTGCTGTGTTGTAAAAACTCGTTTCACTTAAAGTTAATTATCTTTTTTTAGCTTTTATACGGATGGAGAAGCTAATATGAAACGTAAATACATCATAAAAGGAACAATACGTTAATAAATCCTTACCTTTGCTAGCAGAATAGAATTTCAGGTTGACAGGACTTTTCGATGTTACTAAGAAAAAGGGTATTGAAAACCGGACATTGACCCTATAAGTACATATAAGGGATCCTTTTTTTTCTTTTGAGGTATAAAGTCCGAAATCGGATTGATTGAACTAATATAAAATGATGGAAACTAATGTGCTGTCTCGCCATTCGAATATAATACAAATGTTTTTTTTTCCTATCATGGAATTGTTTGAAGATTTGGGTCTGGTTTAACACAACAGAATTATCATTCAGACAGATCAAAACCAAAAACCTTTTTATAAAGATGGTAATTTAGGTTTCTAACTCAGGCGGTGTAGGGGATTGTCTAAATTAGCAATCATCTTAGTTAAGAGATTAATTACTTTGTACAAAGTTTTACAATTTTCGCGAAGACGTTGGCGATGGTTGAAACGCGTCTGTAATATTAATTGGCAGTCAATTTTTGGAAGTCAAAGTGATTCTATTTCGGAAAGCCCTAATGGCAGATAGGTTTGGCAAGGTAATCGTAAAGTCAATAATTTAGACTCCTTAATATTGAAAAAGTAAAATATTGGTTTCCGCTTAACATGCGTGAGGGAGGTCGACGGCTCGACACCTATGCATTTTGCTATATGCAACTGGCTCGCCGTTGACAAGAAACAACGTGAGGAAACCTGCACATTCAAATGGTTGTGTAGCCATGATCCAATTTGTCTAGTTCCCCCGTTTGGGTTATGAAGGCCAGATGGCAGCCGGACAATGTAATAACTGGACTAGATAACCTGGATCATGGTTTATGTGTACTCTGAATTGACCGGGACAAAACACTCGGATGGAGGAAAAATAGTATAGTTTTCGGTGATATTAAGTAAGCTAGCCACGCATAATAATAGTGACGACACAAGTGAGGATAAAAATCTTGCGAGAAAATATTAGTTCAGTCTACAACAACCTGTGGCACCCAATATGTTTTTACTCGTTGTATATTTACCCAATAGATCAAGAATTACTTATTTGCCTTAAACGACTTCTAGAACTACCCTTTTAGTGGCAACACATAAAAAGTTTCTGTAACTCGTTAATAATTCTGACATAAGACGTCGGTAGAGTTTCGTAAAGAAACGGATCTGTCCTGTTTATCTCCGAGTCGATAACGACTTAATCTAAAACTTTAGCAATGAGAATGTCAAAACTGAGCGCATAACTCATGCAAATTCAGAACTTGCTGTAAGCGGCGCCTTCCCGACTTCGCAGATAGTTTCATCACTTTTACCAACTACGTTATATTTTTATTCGACTCTAGGCAAAGGGCGATGTATTATGAACTATGGTACTTTTAGTCAAAAACTATGTTGTTGTTTCTCTTTATTTTCGATAGGTAGACAGGCTCGCAGCGTACCAGCGTAAGCGGTCACTGCGGCTTATTTATTTGAGACTTCACTAAAAGCATCGCTTAATGTTCTATGCTGTAGGCTCCTTTAATTTACGAGCCATTCATTCCAAGTGAACTGATTCCCTTATTAATATTGCTCGAACATCGTTAGAGCTATTTTGGTGGCTATTATTAGCTACTGCCAGTCGGAGTAGTAGCTAGCCAGTCGGTTCCTCGAAAGTTGTACCATCAGCCAGATCCAATGCAGAAGTTGATCTCAATCTTGTACAGACATTCAATTTCATTGAAACATAATTATAATTAATTATGTATTTTTTTAAATAACTGTCTATTGGCCAATAGGTTTGTAAGTCGTATTCTTACATGAGCTTTTGTGCTCAATATCATAGCCGAGTTGCGAATGTACTTGTTTTTTTTTGTAAGGAAGTTTTTTGATAGTGGGAGCCTATAATGAAATAGAAATATACCTACTACAACATAAAAGCCTAAATGTCGAAATGAATTGTTTAATGGACTGGACACAAAGCACTGAGCCAGACGACTACTGAGTTTGATGTTTAATATTGGAAAAACTTATGAAAAGAAAATACCATTCTATTATTAACTTTACTTTCCGGAGGTTAAAGTGATATTTATAAATAAATATTTCTTACTTTAGTTTTTTAATTTAGAGTTAAGATTTTGTTGTTTTGTTTATGACACTATATGTTATGTAGGTTGCTGATTGGGAAAGTAATATGTATAAAAAATAATCGTAAAAAAACTAGAATGTTTTACTTATAATGGCATTATAATTATGTATATTCAAAAATTGTTCCAATAATTTGCTTTAGGTGCTTTGGATCAAAGGCATAAATGTCGAATCGCGACGGCTGATAGGAATGAGTGGATGGAAAAACATGTTGCACCGATCAAAATGATGATGGATGCAAAAATCTTCAAATAGCACTATAAAATAATTGCCGTGGCCGGCCTCGCTTCAAAGTCCATTACTAGCGGTTAATATTTAATTCATGGTCGCTTGTTTGTCATCACGCGGGGTAAAAATACATGCAATAAGTTGTCACTTATCGAGATTTATGAGAGATTTTAATTGGAAAAAGTAATTTTACAAATCCATCAACACTGCGCTGACGGCATCCATTACGAGGCAATTTACCAAGTACAATATCGAAATGAGTTCAAAACTTTCTGGCGATTTTGCAGAAATTACGAGATTCCATTTGAAATCTTTTTATATTATTTTGGATCATAAAAGAAGTGACTTTGTATTCAATGTGCCCCTAGAAGACTAAAATGTTCCTACATGGCATACGAAGTAATACGAAGTTCACCGGGTCAGCTACTGTTACTATAAAAAAATCTGTTCAACTTTTTAATTACCTAAACAGTGGGCAATGACATTGCGTAGGTAACGACCCGCTGACAATAAAATACGGCAAGTCTGATTAGTATTTATGATGCCAATATAGTAAGCAAAAAATGAATTATAGGTGCCGGAAAACTTCTTGACCATCGGTCGACGGAGTGGGTGAAAAGTTAGCGCATGTGATCAGATCAATAGCGCGCTCGAATCTCCTGACACCCACGCGCGCTAATAGTCAGAGGTATGCTTCTGACCAATAGCGCGCAGGCATCTCAAAATTCTTGCTCTGCGCAATCCCCACCCGATGTCAAGATGTTTGCTGGGACCTGTACATAATATATTGCACACAACCCAGGCGTGCTGGCGCGGCTGCAGCTCTGCGTGCCCGACCGCTACGTGTGGCGGCGCCGGCGCCCGCCGCTGCTGCTCCCACCGCGCGCTCGCACGCAGTTACTCGCCAAAGCACCGCTTACTAGGGCAGTCCACCTTGTGAACCAACTTCACGACCGGTTGGATGTATTCTCGGACAATTTGAGTCAATTAGCAATAGTATTATTGTATATAATATGCTATCAAAAAGTGTAAATAAATATAATTAGAGTTAAGAATAGAAGTAGACCATACTATTGCATTAGGATAAGTGTCCTGTAATGATAGTTATAAGGTCATAGCATAAATAAATAAATAAATAATATTAAGAAGAAAAGAAAAGAAGAAGTTTCGGCTCCCTACACGGGTGGCGAGTAAGTAGAAGTATTGGCACAGATTATTAAATAGTTACTAAACAGTGTGAATCTAAATAACCGCCCTAATCTTGCAGTTATTTCTGCCGGTTTGCAAACTATAACCGCAACCGGGGTGGCTGTGATCCCCGCAAAGAAGTCCAGTCTCTTGAGTTTGGAAATAAAACAGCGGTTCCAAACCCGGTTGAAAACTGCTCCGTTTGTTCTTAGCCTAAGATATACTTACAAGAGTCAATCGAGATGCTGTCAAAATGATAAATCTGACAAGTGAGGAGGGTACGTCAGTTTACGCGTAAAATCGATTCTGCTTATTTTCGAGTAACTATTAAATATAAGTACTATTAAGTCCCTGGCTGTGATCACGGGATTCTATGTTTATCTATCGGAATACGCAAAACTTTAAATCGGATTTTTAGAACTTCGTGTTTGTGCTAACCATTGCACAATTGGCAATCCTGGTGATTAAGAGAGATAACCTCAATGTAACAATGATAAAATGATTTAAATAATGAATACGCAAGTCAGCAGCAGTAGCTTTTGAGCTTGCCCCGTGAATTGATTCCTAGTCTATGATTATTTTTTTTTATAAATATTGGACAAAAACACATACATTTATCTGACCCCAAAGTAAGTAGCGTAGCACTTGTGTTACGGGTGTCAGAAACAACGAGATAACACAAATATAATACTTAAATACAAATAAACATCCAGACACAGAACAAACACAAATGTTCATCACATAAGTGTTTGTCCTGGTTGGGATTCGAACCCACGACCCCTGGCGCATAGGGCAGGGTCACTGGCAAATTATTTATGCGCCATCAGGCATGATGATTAAATTATATGTAAAGGTAATCCGTTCATTTTATCCTTCTACCAAAACACAAGAGAATAAACGTAATAACAATAATTATATGTACTTAAGGAAAATGTAGTCACAATGTTTAATGCAGGAAAACGTTATTATAAAAACCAAAGAAAATCAAAGCGCCATATTCGCAATAAATTATCTAGATTTGATCTCCAAGGAACATTTGTTATAAAAATTGTGTTCCAAATCAAAGGAATTTATTTTTCCGATGATTTGAAATATCTTCGTTTCAAAAACCGTTTCGCAAAATTATCGACTTCCATTTATAATGTTGGATTTCTCGAATCATTTAACCTGCTTGAAACAAACTCTTTGTTGTTTTCAGGTAATTGGTTGGTACTTATGGATAAACCGATTACGTTTTGTGCCTTTGAAACCAGACCTATACATTTAACGTTAATACCAAAACAATTTTGAGATATTAGGCAATGTTCTACACTTATTTGTTTGGATAAAAATCCATAACCAATCTAAGTAGGTCGAAACGTACCTACTACTACGCCATTGAAGCCAGTTATCTTATGGTGCATATACGCATTGTCCTCCGAATAAAAAAATAAATAAAAAAAGGCCATTGAAGCCAGTAAACGCTTGAAATGAAAAGCTTGATTATCAAAGAATCCCTATTCGATACCAGAAATATGAATTAACGTAAGGGACATTTTGGCGAAAATGAGTTATATATATCATTGGATTCAGAATTTTCTGCTCTATCGATTGGTGTTATTAAAAAAGTTCTATCGTTAAAAAAATGTCCCTTACAGTAAGATTTTTTGGCCTACGTAAAACGTTTTATGCCAAGAAAAAATGATGTAACAGACGTTTACATTTTTTTTTCTCTGAAAAATAAAGTAAGTCAATAGTGTTAAATAATTTACACCCTTACCTTGTCTCTTACTTTAATTCGTGATTATAGTTTTTTAAGAATTTAATTTAACCCCAGTTAAAGATACCCGAAATGACACATAGATAAAATACTAAATAGAAAAAGTTACATATTCTAACCACTTCAATTTCACCATTAAAAAAGTTTAATTTACCAATAGTTATATTATCATCATAATCTGTCTGCCCATTCCTAATTATTTAATCTTGCAATATATGTATATAAAAGAGAGTGGTCTTAGTTACACTATTTATTTATGACTCAAGAACGGATGAACCGATTTGGCTGAAAATTGGTGAAGAGGTAGCTTCGAACCAGGATACGGACATAATATGATCCTTTGATGGGGGAAAGGGGGGGATAATTGAAAAAAAAATACGCGTGGTGAAACCGCGAGGGCGACCCTAGTAATATATACTTCTAATATTAATATGAATATCACTTATATTTTTTTATTCATTCATATTTCAGACAAAAATATTTTTTCATCTGTCTATCGTTTTCAGTACATTCATTCAGTTACTTAATAAAAAGACTGTTTGATTAAGTCTGAGATTTTTTTAAATTTAATTTCTGATTTTAAAGCCAATGTTATGTAATTATTAAAACTACAGAGTTTGTCATAGGACTCTTAATTAAAAGAGATCATAAAGTTTTTAATTGATAAGTAAAAGGTGTCTAAGACTGCTAATAATTTAGGACATTTATTTAAACATTGTTAATTTTAGGACATTTATTTAAACTCAACAAAAAGTTTAATAGACTGATTAGTGTGTTGAATTTATAATAATTACGCAGACATAAAAGTGGAACATAAAAAAAATATTAATAATAAATCGTTTTATTTTTGTCTCCCTAAATTTCATTTAAATCTGCGATAGCTAGGCTGAAACTAACATTTAATCATGCAAATAACCTATTTGCATGGTATTAAAATACTCTAAATTTAGTATATTATAATCTATAGTTACATCAAATTGCAACACTGTAAAAGTCCTTTACAATAGAATTTCGTATAATTTTCTATTTCTCTTGCTGCTTACGTTATGCTTGACGGTTTACAAATAAAATATTAGCAACGTAAGGTACAACAAAACGTATTTTTTTAATGTAAGGGACATGCTATTTTTTTAACCACTGGGTATTTCTAAATTATTCGTTCATAGCATGAAAGAAGAGGAAATTCTAAGAAACTTTGCTCTAGACACAATTAAAATTGAAGCAGACAGTAAAAAGTTATAGAGAGATTTAAATTTTTTTTATCGTTTTTTGGCTCTCCTGAAAAACAGTGTTTTGTCCCTTACGTTAATTCATATTTCTGGTATCGATAATATAATAAGTAGCTATTGCTCTTTACCATGAAGTGGACTAAGCATATAGGCAATATGCTAACTAAAATGAATGACAAAAATATTCAATGTATTTCAAAAGAACATAGCACTAGCCAAATGAGGAAGATAGAGAAAGAAGGATATTGCACTGACCGAAGTTTTGGGACTTGGGAGCATGACAGATGATTAAATACTTTACCATCACGAGATTGATATTAAAATCAGGAGACGATTCCAGCGTAAAGAATTTATGACCTCTGAACGACAGCAAATAAAAGAACAAGTTTAAAATACGCAAACGACATTCCAAATGAACGTTGTTGTTCGGGGAATCCCTTGTGTCAACCTGTCTGTCGAAATGTTTGCGAGTCTGGCTTTATTTGTGACTTGCCTGACGGTGAAAAGCTTAGTCCGTATTATATATTATTACGTCAGGAATGGCTTAAATTCCCATTTTTACTTCGTCAGTGCGATTTGACTACGAATAAGAGTTCTCTTGTCAATTTTATTGTTAACGTACATACATCGTTTGTATCAACAGTAAAAACGTAAAAATTCCATTGCTTTGAAAATGGAGACATAAATTAAATGCTTGTTCTCAACAAAAGTCAAATATTGTAATCCCTACTACTCGTAATATAAATGCGTTGTGTGACTGATACCTAACTTACGTCTAAACCGAAATGATTTTGATCAAAGGCCTGTGCCGAATTTCATTTAAATCGGATTAGTGGGGTTAAGTCTGTACTTAGACTACAAAATAGAGTAGAGAGATAACGTGGTAAAAAACGGGTTACTTTTTCTTCCGGTATAATAATCAATTTCCATGGAACAACAGAAATATACTTTAAATATATAGTGAATAGGTACTAATATATACTAATATAGTGAAATTACGAATAATTAGTATTAGACCTAAAAACTGTCGTCCCGGTGTAGCAGGCGCAGGGCGCGGCGGTGCCATAATACAGTAACAACTGCTTAGTTACTGTTTGGCACTGAATCTAATGGCAGACGTGTCGCTTACCATCAGGTGTACGATCTGCTCGTCTTATTACACATTGCAATAAAAAAAATTACGTGATGTATGTACGTTACTAGTTGGGATGTACCTATTCAAATCCCATAATTGAATTAAGAAGTTCTGCAAGTCATTGTCATATTACTCGTAGCAACTGCCAATTATAGGCAAAAATATTAAGAAAAGATGTGTGATATAGCAAATTCGATGACTTTCATATACAATTAAAATACTTTTCGATTTGGAAATTCAGTTTTAAATCTTTTTACACAAGGGAGAATAAACTGAGCACACCCGAGCACTTAGTAGCCATTAAACTTTTGCAATGAGTAAAATGTTTTAACTAAAGAAACCTGCCTTTTGAATTCTTTGCCTTTTAAGTCCTCCCGAGGGGCAATGTTAAAGTTTAGGTTCCGTCCAGTAGTATAAATAATTAAGAAAGCAAATTAAACAATCTTTAGTTAGATTAAATTCAAAATGGAATCTGCTGAAATTATTTTAATAACCAACAATAAACAAACCACAAACTTTTAATAGCTTTCAAATTTTCAATTCGATTAGCAATTAATCGCATTAAAGTCATTAAATTATAAGTACTTATAATTGTTTTGGTTTAATGACATACTAAAAGAATGTGATGTTTTTCGTAAAAAGTTGGCCATGTCCAATCTCCAGCTCTCGAACCCCGTACCAAAAACGGGTTCCCTATTTAATTTGTCTTCGAAAGTTACTAATTCGATTTTTATAATATCGAACTCGCTGTGTCGATAATTCAGTTGTACGATGTTTTATTCCATCGATGCTTTATTAGTCCGATGTAATGTTTGTGCGAAAAATAATGTTGCGAAAAACCCTACCTACAGCGATTGCTCATTAGTTAGGTAATTTATTAGTCCGATAAGTAGTAAGTATGCGGGTTTGAAACGACCGCTTTGGAGCCACCATACCACTGGACATACCCCTGGTGGCTTTTTATAACATTAAAACAAGTGGGGGAAGCCTTTGCTCAGCAGTGGGATCATAGGCTAATAAAAAAATAAAAAAAAACAAGTGAATGTTAGAAAAACAAATGAATGTCAGGATAACAAAATAAATGTCGGGGAAACCCTTCAGGCACTATACGTCCTATTACCGGAATGTAAAGTCGGTATTTTAGGTCTATTTACATTCGACGTCCACTAAGCGAGTGTCGCGAAAACAAGTGCTGTAGAAATTAATTTTCATTAGGTTTTATTATAGTGAGTTAAGGCTGAAAGTGTTGTTGCCGTTTGCTATTTGATACAAATAATCGACATTGAAGACGTTAAGGAGAGTTATGTTTATTATATCAAGAGTTTGTTGCATAAATGAGTTTTGTTTTGTTGAATTACGTTGTATTATAGAATCCTTTGTGAATTATTTTATTAACATATTGTATAATATGGCTTAATACTTTCCGTAAACAGGTCTTTGTTACGTGTCAGGAATACTTTGAAATGTTTACGTTGGACGCATTTGCCTTTTATCAAAACAAACATTTCAGCTGTCGCATATTTGGTGCGGTGAATTTTCAGCGAACGTTCGCTTTTATGATCAATGACTATCTGTGGCTCGTATAAAACTTATACTGCTGTCTTACACTATAAATTTTCATATCGAATCATCTTCTTATGTAATTGTGTGAGGTATATATATATAGGTCCTAATGTTATTACATATTTGGTGTACCAAGAGAGATAAAATAAAACCACTACAAATTGTATATATTTATGATGCAGGCTATACATATCAGTGTGTACGCATATGTCTGCAAGCCCGTGTAGGGACGGGTCAGAATACTATTTCCTACTGCCGCCGGATAGCATGACGTATGAGCCGTCTAACCGTGCACTCAAAGAGGTGGTAGGCTTTGCCGCCGGCTTTATCACCACCCCCCGAGCAAAGCCATGGTGCCAAGCGGTTTCGTGTTCCACCATGATGTTCGGGCACGCCGTACCTGGGGGCGGGTTGGGTCTTTGATGCGCCACTGAGCGTCCGGACAATGCCGTACTCAATTGTCTTGCAACGGCTGACCGGACCGGAGAGCAGCGGGATCCGAGGCACGGTTCTCCGCTGGCCGACCGCAGATAGTTGGGGGCCCAAGTAGTGAGCTAGCCACTTGCGAAAGGCTGCCCCGCCATCTAGCGAAAAATCCCGGGAGTGCGCTATCGTGCCGATTGGCGACCGGACGGGAGGACCCGATAGACACTCTTGGGGGGGCTCGGGCGTCCCCGCGGTCTCCGGTTTGGTCATCCATATTTTTTTGCGAGGCGCTGTTTCGCGGCCTTGGGATGTTCAGAGCGCCGCGGTCCTTTTCCGCCCCCTTCCCAACTCCACACATGCATCACAAGAGGAATAGAAAGAAGGTCTCACAGCGGTTGCACGTCCTCCCACTCCAAGTGCACCTCTCTAATATCCGAGGTTTGCACTCTAATGTCATCTCTGTCCACCACCACCTCGAGACATCAAAACCACACCTTCTGTTCCTCACGGAGACGCAGATAAGATGTCCTGCTGATACTGCCTATCTATCGTACCCTGGATATGTGCTAGAACATCACTTCAGGGCGCGTGCAGGCGTTTGCTTATATGCTCGAGACGACATCAGTTATCGGCGTCTCCGTCACTTTGAAGACCCCAAATTCTCCATCATGTGGGTACTCGTAGACTTAGGCTTAGAGAAAATCGTCTATGCCGTTGTCTATCGATCGCACAGCGGAGACGAGGAAACGACCCGGCTCATAAACCATCTCAGTGAGAAGGCCGATATGGCTCAACAGAAGTATCCTACAGCCCAACTAGTCTTTTTGGGGGATTTTAATGCTCATCACCAAGATTGGCTCTTCCCTTACCAGAAGACAGACCATGCGGGAAGGGAAACACGTAAGCTTGCTTTGACGTATAACCTTACCCAAGTGGTCCAAGAGGCAACTAGGATCCCTGATGTTGATAGCCACACACCCAATTGCTTGGACATTCTGCTGACAACAGATCCAGCACGCTACTCGGTGTCAGTTTCACCACCTTTAGGTAGCTCTGACCATTGTCTGGTGAAAACCGTATCAGTCTACTCCCCACTCGAACCCAACTGTGGAAACACAAGAAGGGTTTGGCGATACGGGTCCGCAGATTGGGATGAGATGCGATCTTTTTTTGCATCTTATCCTTGGCAGCAGGTATGTTTTTCCTCCAGCGATCCCTCAACTTGTGCAGTGGCTGTAACAGAGGTCCTGCGTCAGGGAATGGAATATTTTATTCCGTTCTCTGAAGTCTCTCAGCAGGGCAAGGCCCGCCCATGGTTCGATGCTGAGTGCAGACGTGCGGAAGCATTAAAGCACGAAGCATATTTAGCCTGGGCGGATGCTCGCGTGCGCAAGACTGAGGACATAAGCGATAAAAAGAGGAACTATAACCGAGCTGCCAAGTCAAGCAAGAAGGCGCAGAGGAAGGCACGATTCGACCACATAAGCCGAATTGGGAACAAACTGGCTTCTTACCCTTCGGGTAGCAAAGCGTTCTGGTCCCTGGCTAAGTCGGTCGAAGCAAACTTCTGTCGACCCTCTCTTCCTCCAATGCTGAAACCTGATGGCTCGCTAGCTCACACTGCTACAGAGAAAGCAAATTTATTTGCGTCTCTATTTGCGGAATCTTCGCGTCTAGATGCTGGTGGTGCCGTACCTCCTGCTGCAGTTAATTGCGAAACGACTATGTCGGAAATCCGAATACGCCAAACAGAGGTACGCAAAGAGCTACGCAGTCTTGACGTGAACAAAGCTAGCGGACCGGACGGGATTCCAGCTATTGTACTGAGGACATGTGCACCGGAGTTGTCTCCTATACTAACACGCCTCTTTCGCCTTTCTTTAAGGACCGGTGAAGTGCCGAAGGCATGGAAGTGTGCGAACGTGCAGCCTGTGCCCAAAAAGGGCAGTCGAGCTGAACCCGCTAACTACAGGCCAATATCAGTCACTTCTATTCTCTGTAAGACCATGGAACGTGTTCTGAATAACAGGCTAGTGGCATATCTGGAAGCGAATGACCTCCTAAGCGACCGACAGTACGGTTTTCGCCGAAACAGGTCAACGGGAGACCTTCTAGCGTATGTCACACACATCTGTAGCGAGGCCATTGAGAGGTACGGGGAAACGCTTGCCGTTTCCTTGGACATCTCAAAGGCTTTTGATAGAGTTTGGCACGACAGTCTTATCGCTAAGCTTCCATCATTCGGCTTACCCACTAGTCTCTGTGCTTGGATATCTGACTTCCTGCGGGACCGATCGATTCGAGTAGTGATTGACGGCTGCTCATCCTCTCAATTAGCGATCAACGCTGGAGTTCCTCAGGGGTCAGTGCTCTCTGCGACATTGTTTCTATTGCACATCAACGACCTGTTGAAACCAGGCATACTTGGGTATGCTGACGACAGCACAGTCGTGGAGAGCTATACTTCCAACGCACGAGCTAGTGGCGCCCAGATCCGGTCTCTTAGGGAAGACTTGGTCCAGCGTTTGAACTCGTCCTTAAAAGAGGTATCTGACTGGGGTGACGCAAACCTGGTCACGTTCAATGCTACCAAGACGCAGGCATGTTTGTTCTCCGCCAAACGGAGTCCATTTACTTTGACTCCTACTTTCCGGGGTGTATCTGTACCAATCTGTGACCATCTTGAGCTTCTTGGTATGTCACTGTCATCGACTCTGAATTTCGGTTCCTTTCTGGAATCCAAGTCTCAACTTGCCGCCAAAAAGCTAGGTATTCTCTTGTGGCGACCTAACCGCCATATATATACTACTTGGACCCCCGCCCTATAATTCGGAGCAAATCGCTCCGCTTATGAAGCTTGGGCCAGATCCTAGACAAGGCGCAATGGCGAATCATGCGCGGGCGCCTCTCGCACTCGCTCGCACTTGCCACCGGCAGATGCGGCCATTTCGCCTACGTCACAATGATGCTGACGGGATGATTGTGACGTGAGCCTAGCCGTTGGAACTTTTACTTCGTCTACCCCGTTGCTCACGGCTAGCTAACCTGTTTCCTATCTATGCGCTTCTCGCTGTATTTAACGTTTTTATGTAATCATATGTTATTTGCTTATTAATTGTGCTCTAAACGTTATTCTCCTTTCTGTGCTGTTTTCTTGCTTAACTGTCTTCTAACTTTTGTGTAGTGTGTGTGTACGTAATATACCCGCTTGTACAATTTGGATTTGGACTTTCTTTTACCAACCACCGCACGTACGTACACTCACTCCCCACAACTGGTGACCCCGACGTGATGTGAAGCAAGTTCCAGAGTGTCCTAGTTGCTGTTTTGAAGCGGAATTAGAAGTTCGGATCAGCTGTGGTCAGTTGAGAGCGGTGAGCGATTTGAATTTTAACCGTCAACTATGCCAGATAAACAGTGCGAGATGGAAAGCAAAGAGGAAGTGTTGCGAGTAGGAGTGCGTGTACCTCCATTTTGGCCGGATGAGCCTGCTTTGTGGTTCGCTCAGGTCGAATGCCACTTTGTCCTGTCCAGAATTACTGGTGATGAAACCAAGTTTTGTTATTTGGTGGCTCAATTAGACCACCAGTATGCGGTTGAGGTAAAGGACATAATTGCCAACCCACCCGCCACTGATAAATATTTAAAAGTAAAGACGGAATTAATTAAACGTCTTTCGGCTTCAAAGGAAAAGCGGGTCAAGCAGCTCCTTATGCATGAAGAGCTAGGGGATAGGAAGCCATCGCAGTTCCTGAGGCACTTATCAGGATTAGCAGGACCCTCAGTACCGTCAGAATTCCTATTAACGATTTGGTCTAGCAGGTTACCCCAGAACATCCAGACCGTAATAGCCTCGCAGATGGACCTCGATCAGGACAAACTTGGCGAGCTGGCCGACAAGGTGTACGAGATTGCGCCTTCATCACCGCAGGTAGCCAGCACATCATCCGCATCTACGAGTTCGCAATCCGACATGGCGCAGCAGATCTCCGAATTGACCAGGCAGGTAGCTATGTTAGCTAGTAGGTTTGAGCAATCAGAACGGTCACGCACGAGATCAAAGTCCCGATACGGCCGTTCCCGAAGTCGATCTAGACCACGACAGCCACCAGCAGATCACCCGTACTGTTTTTACCATTTCAAATATGGTTCCAAGGCTAACAAGTGTCGGCAGCCTTGCACTTATCAGGCGGAAAACTCCAGGGGCGGTCGGAAGTAGCGGCCCATGACTGCCCTTCATCATCATCAGGCCGTCTTTTCGTCACAGATCGCAAAACGAAAATGCAGTTCCTTGTGGACACTGGTTCAGACCTGTGTGTTTTTCCGCGATCGGCTGTCAAGACTCCCTGTATAAAGTCCAAGTATGATCTCGTCGCAGCGAACAATACGATCATACACACTTACGGACCTGCGCATCTACGCCTCGACTTGGGACTCAGGCGAGATTTTACTTGGAACTTTACTGTTGCAGATGTTTCCAAACCGATAATTGGCGTCGATTTTTTGAGCCACTACAATCTGCTTGTAGATTGCAGGAACCAGCGTCTAGTCGATGGCACTACAACCCTGTCTGTACCAGCAATATCGTCGAGCGGCTTCGCAGACATCGCTTCCGTGAAGGCAGTCACCGGGGAGACAGAGTTCCACTCCATCTTGCGTGAGTTTCCGGAGATAACCAGACCTGCAGGTGTCACTTCTCCACCCAGTCATAACACACTGCACTACATTAGGACCAGTCCAGGACCACCAGTGTCCTGCAAGCCTCGACGCCTTGATCCAGTTCGCTCACAGGCAGCGAAAAAGGAGTTCGAGGATATGTTAGCCTGCGGTACAGCCCGACCCTCAGAAAGTCCATGGTCTTCTGCCTTGCATCTAGTAAGGAAGAAAGACGATGGATGGAGACCATGCGGCGACTACCGTGCACTGAACGCCAGAACGATTCCGGACCGATATCCCATAAGACACATCCACGACTTCTCTCATCAGCTTTCAGGATGTTCCATCTTCTCCACCATCGACCTGGTGAAGGCCTATAACCAGATCCCGGTGAATCCAGCTGATATCCCGAAAACCGCCATCACAACACCGTTCGGTTTGTATGAATTCCCATACATGACGTTTGGGTTGCGTAATGCAGCTCAAACGTTTCAGAGATTCGTCGATGAAGTCCTCCTGGGCCTCGATTTCTGCTTCGGGTATCTCGATGACATTCTGGTATTTTCACCAGGTCCAGAAGCTCACCAGGAACACCTACGGCAACTTTTCAACCGTCTGAAAAAGTATGGGATACTTGTAAATACCTCGAAGTGTAAACTCGGTCAGAAGGACATCACGTTCCTGGGCTATCAAGTTTCGGCAGCTGGTACTAAACCTTTGGAAACAAAGGTAGATGCTATCCAGGACTTTGCAGCGCCGAAAACTGTGAAAGAGCTACAGCGTTTTCTGGGTATGATAAATTTTTACCGGCGCTTTATTCCCAATGCAGCTCGGATCCAGGAACCACTCACCAACGCACTGGTTGGCCCGCGTATCAAAGGCTCGCATCCGATCGTCATGACTCCGGAGATGCTGAGATCCTTCAATGAGTGTAAGAAGTCACTTTCTCAGGCTACACTACTGTCACACCCAGACCCAATTGCTGAGCTTGCTATAGTCACGGACGCTTCGGATTTGGCTATAGGAGCCGTGCTACAGCAGCGTAAGGAGAAAGACTGGCAACCCTTAGCTTTCTTCTCTCACAAGTTAAGCAGTTCGCAGAAGAAGTATAGCCCGTACGATCGTGAGTTGCTTGCGGTTTACGAGGCTATTAAATATTTTAGACACATGGTTGAGGCTCGAACCTTCTCTATTTTCACCGACCACAAGCCTCTTACGTTTGCCTTCTCGCTCAACAGAGACAAGTGTTCGCCGAGACAATTCCGGTACCTTGATTTTATTTCTCAATTTACCACCGATGTAAGGTATATACCCGGACGTGACAACTTGGTTGCTGATGCCTTGTCACGTGTCGAAGAGGTAACAACGGCCATTGATTACCAGTCTCTTGCACGATCTCAGGAAAGTGACCCGGAGCTGCAAGACCTTATCATCAATGGTACTTCCCTGAGACTCGAGAGGATGCCTACTGAGACTAGCGATACGCCTATTTACTGCGACACTTCTCTTGCGACACCTCGACCGTTTGTAACTCCAGAATTCCGCAGACAGGTCTTTGATACGCTGCATAGTTTGCACCACCCAGGAAGTTCAGCTACTGTGCGACTGGTGACACAAAGATTTGTTTGGCCAGGGATACGTAAAGATTGTAGAGAGTGGGCTAGGCAATGCTTGAAATGCCAAACAAGCAAAGTTTCCCGTCACACAACCTCTCCTCTATCCTCTTTCCTTCCCCCTTCCTCGAGGTTCTCTCATATACACCTCGATATCGTAGGGCCATTACCTTTGTCCTATGATTACAGGTACTGTCTAACCGTCATCGACAGGTTTACACGCTGGCCTGAGGCGTACCCACTGCGCGACATCACTGCCGAGACCGTTGCTGCTGCTCTCGTGTCTGGCTGGATTGCCAGATTCGGCTGTCCCGAGCGTGTGACCACAGACCGTGGTCGCCAGTTCGAGTGCCACCTCTTCCAGGCCCTCACTGCCTTGGTTGGTGCGCGCCACTTCCGCACGACAGCCTACCACCCTGCAGCCAACGGCATCGTCGAGCGTCTCCACCGCCAACTCAAGGCGGCAATCATGTGCCACGCTCCTTCTTCTCAGTGGACTGAGGCACTTCCACTAGTGCTTCTTGGCATGCGCAGCGCGTGGAAAGAAGACCTTCGTGCATCCCCTGCTGAGTTGGTGTACGGCGAACCTCTCCGACTACCCGGCCAGTTCCTCTGCCCCAGGGATGACTACAAGACTGCTGACGTCACTCAGTACGCGACCCGACTGCGCGCGTACATGGCCAAGCTGTCTCCTCGTCCAACCTCCTGGCACACTGCGTCATCGTTCTACGTGCCACGGGACCTTCACACCACTACGCATGTCTTCGTGCGTCAGGACCGCGTCAGAGCCTCGCTGGAACCACCATACGCTGGTCCCTACAAGGTTGTCAGCCGACAACCTAAGTTCTTCACCTTGGAGGTCAAAGCCAAGAACGTCAATGTCTCCATTGACAGGCTAAAACCAGCGTATGTGTTACGACAGACTGAGAATCCAGTCCGGCCTGTTGATGAGGACGTCGGGAGGAGGACATCAAGCGGCAGGACAGTTCGATTCCCGGATTTTTATCGACCGTAGTCACGGTCTGCCGGGGGAGTACTGTGGCGACCTAACCGCCATATATATACTACTTGGACCCCCGCCCTATAATTCGGAGCAAATCGCTCCGCTTATGAAGCTTGGGCCAGATCCTAGACAAGGCGCAATGGCGAATCATGCGCGGGCGCCTCTCGCACTCGCTCGCACTTGCCACCGGCAGATGCGGCCATTTCGCCTACGTCACAATGATGCTGACGGGATGATTGTGACGTGAGCCTAGCCGTTGGAACTTTTACTTCGTCTACCCCGTTGCTCACGGCTAGCTAACCTGTTTCCTATCTATGCGCTTCTCGCTGTATTTAACGTTTTTATGTAATCATATGTTATTTGCTTATTAATTGTGCTCTAAACGTTATTCTCCTTTCTGTGCTGTTTTCTTGCTTAACTGTCTTCTAACTTTTGTGTAGTGTGTGTGTACGTAATATACCTGCTTGTACAATTTGGATTTGGACTTTCTTTTACCAACCACCGCACGTACGTACACTCACTCCCCACACTCTCTAAGGTGAGAAAATACTTCACACCTGGACAATTGCTCACGTTGTACCAAGCACAAGTCCGGTCGTGTATGGAGTATTGTTCTCACCTTTGGGTAGGATCTGCTAAATATCAGCTTCAGGCACTGGAGTCGATCGATAAAAGGGCCAGGAAACTCATCAACGATGACGAACTTTTTGACACCAAGTTACACAGCTTGGAACATCGGCGTCAGGTCGCATGCCTTTCGGTCTTTTACCGGATTCACTTCGGAGAGTGTGCCATGGAATTACATAACTTAATTCCCCCATCCCCTTTCCACCATAGGACAACCAGACAAACTACACGACGCCATAAATATACTGTCGAGATTCCATTTATACGAACTGAGCGATTTGCGTCAACCTTCATCATGAGAACTGCAAAGCTGTGGAACTCATTGCCCGATTCTGTGTTTCCTATTGAGTATAATATCACGGTCTTCAAGTCGCGAGTTAATAGGTACCTTCTAGGCAAGCATGTAACAGCTTAGGCCGCATCAACGCTTTCCATCAGGTGTGATTGTGGTCAAATGCAAGCCTATAAATATATAAAAAAAAAAAAAAAATATGTACCTATCTTATTAATTTTTTGCAATTACCCACACGTTTGTGTTGTTAATAAGTGAATTAATACAGTTAAATTAAGTTTTTCAAAAAAAATTGCATATGTATTAGGTACATTTTATTATTATTACATATGTGATAATGTGTTTATATCATGTGTTTTATTTATTTTTTGGCAATTCAATTTCAATTAGTACAGTAAAATGAAGTTTTTCCTAAAAAGTGTCATGTTTGCATGTAGCGCCAATGAAACTTCTCTGGGCAAAAAAAACATGTTAGCCACCGAATCAGGAAATAGCGACACCTGATATTGTTTTTACTAATAATTACCTACAATCTGAGATACAATTCTTTTGCGCCGGGACTGGGGCAATTTTGGCGGATACCCTTACAGTAATAAGCTTCTGAGTTGTCATTACCCATAGAGACAAAACCGCGGGCGAAATCTAACAATAAATATCGGCTAGTGCAAGCGGTCAATAAAATTCAATTTCAATTGGCTTCAAAACCAGGAATGAAGCGTTTTTTTGGGTTCTGAATGTTTTTTTAGATTTAGATTTACGTAATCCTGTCCTATGGAAACGAATCGTCAACATTCTGTTCCGTTTTTTTACAATATTCAAATCCCTTTGGTATTCGCGCAAATCTGTTGAGCAAACAGATGAATGGATGGGTACATGATGGATGTATACTGTTGGTGTTATTTTTCGTGAAGATTTAATTTGTTTTAGTGCATTCGCAGCACTACCTATCTGTTCAATGATTTTTTACAATATCTTAATAGGTAATTTTCCTACAAGACATCCCCACAAACCTACTGCCTATAGTAACAAAAAAAACTTTCTAATGATTTCTTTTTGATGAGCACAATTATTATAAAAGCCAAATTAAACGTTGTACGAAAAACATGAAAAAAAATCCAACCCGGGAATTTAACATTCAAACATTTCGTTTTGCCTAAAGGTCGACTGGCAGAGAATTCTTTTAGCGTTAAGTCCGCCTTTTGTACCTAACTTGTGTGGTCAATAAAGTTTTTATAAATAAATAAAAAAATTTAACCCTGAACCTTCATCACGGCGAGTGAGTTATCACTCGACCAGTTTGACATTTCACAAATTGTACAAAAAAAATAATGTTTTGTTTATAAAGAGTAAATAATAATGCGAAATGTTTAGTTAAATGTCTCATAGCTTTGAGTTCTATAATTTGTTGCCCTGCTCGCGGTTATCCCATTATTTACTTTCCATCTCAAATCCAAACGCAAACTTTACGTTCCGTCTTCTATTTAACCAGCGCGTTAAGCCTTCAAACCGCGACCAATACATGTTTCCAACATTTTCAAAATAACGCCGATGCAAATTGTAATCCGCTTAGTGGTTGAATTTTTAACAACACTAAACCCAATAGTTCGTTATCAGGTTTTAAAATATTGAAGCTTGTTTTATTTGATTTACACGCAAAAAACCTGTGACGGTAATTTCGATCAAAGCTATAATTTATTAACTGGCTTTTTCCATTATATTTGATTTAAGTTCTTCCGTAGCCTTACATGATTTGTTGCTTTAATAAACCGGACTGGCCAAATCTTGGATCATAATAATGTTGTTCGAGACAAAACGCTCTAAAAAAGATAATTGTTTACAGATTTGTGAATAGAAACAATGTTGCTGTTAACCTAAATAATGAAACACAACATTAGCTTCAAATACTTGAGTTATATGAGCAACGTGATCAGAATAAGAATACAGTTCCTTCATTAGGAATGCAGCTGTTTGACCGGGGAGTTTAATTTACCTAACATGTTGCAATTTACGTACGGACGGCAGAAGATCAAGTAACCCTAATCTGTCAAGAATTCTCAATTGAAAGAGAACTCTATGTGAAGTGAATAAAGCTGAAAATTGGTTGTAGAAATTTGGCAGATTGGGGTAGTGTATAATTTGGACTGTACAGTCAGCGGCACCTCAACCTGCCCTAAACTGTGACTTCCTCCCACAAGCAATTTTCAACTTTCATGTCCATTGCAAAGATATCAATTGAGACGTTTAGACAGATTTGTGGTTGGTGTGTTTCTTGTGATCGTTATTGATCGATTTATATCTAACCCCAAAGTATAGCTTACTGCATCACGGAGGCAGTAAAAAACTGTATCTTTATCTCTATATTAAACCTGGGCTATAACTTTTAATCGTAAATAAATAATTTTCTCTTACTTTAAGTGAACGTACAGTTGTATTTCCCATGGGTTGTGAAATAAAACCTTAGGGTGCCATCAGACGGACTGCACCGCAGCGACTGCGCGCAGTCGATATATTCAACTGCATGCAGTTGCTATATACAACTGCTTACAGTCATGATATCAACTGCACGCAGTCGGCTGCAGTCGTGTGAAGTCAATATCAACTCCTTCAACTTCACGCGGTCACCGACCGCGCGAAGTCGAAGGCACGACTGCATGCAGTTGATATTGACTTCACACGACTGCAGCCGACTGCAGCCGACTGCAGCCGACTGCGTGCAGTTGATATCATGACTGTAAGCAGTTGTATATAGCAACTGCATGGAGTTGAATATATCGACTGCGCGCAGTCGCTGCGGTGCAGTCCGTCTGATGGCACCCTTAGTTTTAACCGCAAAGAGTCATACCAAACTAGTAAAGTTTCCAAACTAGTTTCTGAAGAAAAAATCGAATTGCATTAAAAGTTATATAAATATAGTCACTGTTTCAAATGAAATATTATGATCGTACGTGCTCTATATTAAAGTAGGTACCTTTAAATAATATTTAAGTTCAATGATAAAAACTTTCAAGTAGAATTGTAAATGTATGTCCTGGGTGGAATTCAAACCCATGTTATTACTAATCAAATAACAACGACGCTGCCTTTTTATTTTAAATTAAGATAAAAGCGACACATCTAAGTTATCACCCATCTAAGTTTAACCGCCTCCGTGGAACAGTGGCTAAGCCACTTAGGTATAAAAACACGGAGGTCGTGGGTTCGATTCCCGCCTTGGGTCTGGTTGAAGGTAGGGCTTTTTCAAAGTCTGACTGGCTAGCTACCACACCCACAGTGAAATCTGCCGCCATAACAGCTCTGGCTGTGTTCCGGCAAAATTGAGATCACTTAAGATCTTCGAGATCAGATGGGCCTTCAGTCTGGCAGCACATTGAGCGACGCTACCAGGTGAAGCGTCCCTCAATGGAATAGGGCACGGTGGCCGCTTACCATCAGGTGGGCTGCGTGTCTGTCTGCCAACTGATCTAGTATAAAAAAAACTTATCTGCCAGTGGCCAAACTGTCCCTTTTTCGAATGAGAATTCGTTTTAGCACCGCAGAAGACCAGCAGCCGTTTGTGGGACTCAGGATAAAAGCCTCCCACTACCCACTAAACTCCTCCGGTTCTCCTTTACACCCGAAGACGACAAGCTTAATTATAATCGCCTTGTGGCGATTGACCGGTTCTAAGTGTATTAGTAATTTGCGTCGAAATGTTACGAGAAGTTTTACTCAGCCCGGAGATTATTCTGCAATAGATACTTATCGCTCGGGTACGGCGAACAAAAATGATAGATGCTAAACTCTCGATCCCAGCGAACTTTAGTTCACTGCTCGATCCCTGTTAGATGAAACATCGGCATTGTATAGGTGCGATTGCAATTATGAAGCTCATTAACAGTTGTATCATCGCAATCACTCCCACAGTTTAGTGCTTCTGCGGTCGAGCCGTTGAATTCCTATTTCCTATTCAGCATCAGAATAGTTAGGTTGAGTGTTCGTTTGATTTACACGATTTAATTACCAGCGTTTAACTGTACTAATGGATACTTGTAACTGTTTAGTATTTATCCTGAAGATAGGCTTTGATCTGAGTTAAATCGATTATGATGCTAATTGTCACGAGATATTAACAATTTAGTGAATTAGTTGGGTTGAAACCACAGAAATCTAATTAGATTTCTGTGTGGTTGAAACGGACTACTATAATCTATATATATAAAAGAAAGTCGTGTTTGTTACAACACTTATAACTCGAGAACGGCTGGACCGATTGCCATGGTTTTTGATTTGTTGGATTTGTTTCCGTCCCGAATAGCAGAATACATCTTAAAAATGAAAGGATTTTGATCAATTCCCACGGGAACGGGAACCACGCGGGTGAAACCGCGGGCGGCCGCTAGTTTTTAATAAATAGACATCTGCTCAGTTTTATTGGTTGACACATCCAAATCTTAATGAATGTACCAACTTTAGTGCGGTTTTTTTTAATCAGAAGTTCGGTTCATTGCGGTAATTCGTGTTTTATGAAAATTGGAGTAGCAGCTTAGGAGCTACTTGTACAAGTAATTGGTTCGGGGTATTTAAAAAAAATACTAATAATACCATATTATAGATAAATTTTAACTGTTTTTTCAAGTGTGGACCTTCTGTGCAGTATGTGTGTGCTTATTCAGTGTTTGTAATTAATTCAATATTCGGGCTACGAAGTTCCGTGCTTTGACGTCAAAGTTCGCGTTAACACGAACACCACTCGAACTTACATACGTTCGTAACTAACATGTTTACTGCATTTTGGAGATAATCATGTATACACTTTTCGTTGCCGACATGGCTCACATTTTAATCACTGTATGCAAGTAGGTGCGTGGTAGAGTGTCTGATGGACCGAGTGACCAATAAGGACCTTAGAAGGCGGAGCAAGGTCACTGACGAGTCTTGGTGCAAAAGATTGCTGGACTGGAGACCTTGCGACCAAAAGTGACCCAGGGGAAGGCCACAAATGAGATGGAAAGACGACATCAAACATGTGGCGGGAAGCAATTGGACGCTTACTGCTCAGAACAGGGAACAATGGAAGGAGATGAAGGATGCCTACATCAGATAACTGATAGAGGAAGGCTAAGAAGAGAAGAAGAAGTAGGTGGAAACTTAAGTATTGACGTTTACCCAGGGATAAAACTGTAGTATCCGATACTAAACACAAAGTGTCTACGTCTGTGCAAAGCCTTATTCATATAAATTGAACCATATCAAAGCATTAAAAAAAATCCTACGTTCTGTTTGTCCAAAGATTAGAAGGTAATTTTATGGTGTTAGAAACAGGGCTCAAAATGTGCCAATAAGGAACGTTGTTGTATTGTTACAACTTAGGGGACACATTTAAGTGTTGTAATAACGTACAAATACCTCATACTACCAACAACGAGTGCCTGAAGTTCTATTGCTTAATCGTAAGTTTCATAGTTTAGTGCAGAATTCGCACTATAGTTAGTATTTGTGGTTTATAATTAATTCAATCGTCGGATGACGTGCTTTGAGATCAAACTTCGTGTTAACACGAACATGACAGGGCACTATCGCTGGTCCAGGAATGACAAGCTACATGTTGTTGATATACATATGAATTAGACCAAGTGGGCAGTGGGTAAGTAAACGAGACAGCTGTTTGGCCTAAAAAATACTTCACCTTTATCTATTACATATCTGGGAGTCCGAAATCTGGAAGTTTAGATTTACGCCCCGAGCATTGGTTAGCCATACGCCTTTACGCCTGATCGGTCTTGCACAACCGCTTGTGCCACCAAAACAAAACAGTTTTTTTTAAACTAAGTCAGTTGGCAGACAGACACGCAGCCCACCTGATGGTTAGCGGCCACTGCGGCCTTTTCCATTGAGGGACACTTGACCAGAAAGCTTCGCTCAATGTGCTGCCAGACTGTAGACTCATCTGATCTTCGAGCTTTAGATTTCAAGTGTACTGGCTCCCCCATGATTAAAAACAATTTCCTGACTCACTAAGGTTGCCTGTGTAAAAGGTTGATAACATTCCACTATAAATGTTTATTTCATATGTTTTTCTTCCATCATGCAAACACAATGCAACGGCATTGCAGTGAATGCAAATTTTTGAAACTAGACAAATGCACCACGTCCGGTGCATTCATTACTCGTCTTTGCAGCGCACTGCATTGGATATGCATAATCCTTCATCTATTGATTTCAACAGAATATTGAACGATTGCCAACTCGCCTAAAGAATTAAATTATTCTTTTTTGCTTTTCTCTGCACCCCAAGATTTATAAGTTGAATACGAATACTATTAAAGCATAAACAATAAACAAATATACATTTTGTCTCTTATCCAATTCGAGGATACATCCAGTGATGTGTGTTAACGCATATGTGTTACACCTGACTGGCTGTATCGTTGGATCTAACCCTAAAATACATCGTGACATTTTGGTTTCGGCACTATCGCAAACGCACCGGGATGATTCTGATTTATCGGCTTGGAACAACTCGGTCGGTTTGACAGCAATTGAAGTGTCGATACATTGCGACAAATTAGAAGATATTTGTCTTCTACTACCCTTCCGCCCGCGGTTTCACATACTGGTACTTACTACTGGTTTTACTACTGGTAATTGCTTTTTTAAAATATCCTCCCTTTCCCCCTTATTGCCGGGATCATTTAGTAGCCTATGTTACCCGGGGATAGTGTAGCTTTCCAACAGTGAAAGAATTATTTTAATCTGTTTAGTGGTTTCGGAGACTATTAAATACAAACAAACAAACATCTTTCCTCCATATAATATTAGTATAGATTCATCTATCTTTTCAGCCTATGTCCACCCACTGTTGGGTACAGGCTGCCTCTCTGTCACGCCAGCTGTTCCGGCCCTGTCCAATATTAACCCAGTGGACCCCGGCCATTTTAGCGATGTCATCAGACCATTCGGGCTGGTAGTCTGCTTCGCGATCGTACAGCATCCCTTTGCCACCACTCTGTGATTAGCTTTGTCCACTTTTGTTCATGTCGTCTCACCAGATGTGTACGTCTTCAACTTTGGTGCGACATCGAATTTTCTTTGTTTGAAGTACGGTCTAACAGTAAAGGTATTTGTCTTTTTTAAAATCAATTTTTATGCAATAATTAGGTAGCTATATAAAATATTTAGTATTTCAAGATATTATTACGTAGAAGTAATAATACAGGCTTGACCAAAAGATAAATCCATACAGATAAAAGTTCTATCTCTAATTGACATGCGTTAATCTACCTGACTCGTCAAGACGGCAAGTCGTCCGACGTAAACCTAATAGTTATTTATGTGACTGTTGCATAATGAGGGTCATTAAAATACGAATGTGGTTTTTCATAAAAGGATCACATGAGTATTTTAATGCCTAATTATGTACAGTCACATACATAACTTTATCTTCATTCATACGATAAATGTCTATTTCAAAGTCAGGATCGATGTGAAACCACGTGGAATATAATCCGTAGTACCAGGAGAGCAGAGAAGAACAAGAACCTAGGCTAGCTCGCGTCTTTCAAACTCTTTGATTTAATGAATAGTTACATACGCTGCGGTTATGCTCTCCTGGTACCTTTGAAAATACATCAAGATGTTTTGCTTACATATGTTAGCTTCAAATCCATTAATTTTTACTTTTTAAGAAGACGTTCGAAATTTGAACGTAATTAAAGTATCGGTTACCGATACTAAAATGTAAACATTACGATGCAGCCACAGATCATCATTTCAGCCAAACGAGCAGCCACAGATACTTATATCTAAATGTAGGGCGTTTGCTCATCGCTCCTGACTATAAAATAGACATATTATGGTATGGATGTAGATAAAATACATCTTGACATTTCGGTGTATGATGTGAGCACTATCTCTAAAACGCACCCGGATGATTCGGATTATCGGTTTGGAACAACCCGGTCGGTTTTGAGACATGAAGAGAATAGTCGATGTGCAATTCATATATGTATGGCTAAAGTACTGGTATAAAGGAGAATGCCACAGTTACATACAAATGTTAGCTATTATATTGGTATTAATATTATATTTTTTAGAAATTGCAGATTTTTCTTATAATGAATTTTCAATTTTTTTACAATATCAAGGCGGAACTACTCCGTTTAAAAAGTTCTATAATATTAACATTGTTTTAATAAACATAACTAATTTATCCCAATATTAAGAGAATTTGATCGAAAACAAACAAAAAACATGGCACTTATTTCAATCGATTCACATGTTTTCGTATCAAATTATTGGTTGTGGCTTCATATTAATATCCTGTTGACCTGTGGTACGCGTGATTAAACATTCGTACCGTATCTAACTCTAAAACGTAGGTACACACACAGCATTTCAGTGTATCAAATGCGGGTGGTATCACACCGGCCGTCAGCGCACTGGTGACTCGGATTACCGGATTGGAAATGACCAGTTTTGACGCTGACAGCACTAAATGCAAATTAAATTCCATCCAATGTACAGTAACTATGGGGAATACATTACAGTCATCAGATTAAATACTGAACTGGTAACATTCTGTTAAACCTTTTAAACGTTCCGTATGTATATTATTTTAAACAAAAGTGTTTGCTGATCATTAAAAATACTGAAATAGTATATAATGACGGGGAATGACAGGGTGTCCCTGTTGTAATAAGTGTGTTTATGTTTTGTCATTATTTATTAAAGAGTTGTTTAATATAAATAGTGGACCAAAATCGCAGTCGCTTTGTCAGCGAACATTATTTGCATTCCCTCGTTCAAATTATGTGTTATCAACTTGAAAAATTAAATCTGCTGATCTGAATTCAGTGTTAAGTGATTCTTAATTAAAATTCACGTGTTTCTCGATTTGCTGACCCTAATTTAGCAAATCGCTGCCGACAGCCAGTTTGGTGGTGCTTGTGAAATATTAAATTCACGTCGGTTTGAAGGAACTATTAGCGAGTATTCAGCAATAGAGATTTTACTGTTAACCGCATAATATAGAGATTTAACTTAATGTAATTCTGCGCATTTGAAAGGCAATTTAAGGTTTGGGTTACTTGATTTCGGTATTATTATTTCATATCCGAAGTGATTTCAGTTCAGTGCGTATTTGGCTGAGAAGGTAGATGAAGTGATGGCCTAATTAAGATTATATTATAACATTGGTGATATAGATACTTTGATACATGTACATTGTTTAAAATCAGTCAGCCCTCTCTTGAAATGTCTCTCTGATCAGGAAGAGGTATTTCGAAACGGGTCGGTGCAAGTTGCAACATTATCATTTAACTCGCTCCTATCAGCCGACCATGTTACATTCACTGCTTTCGTGTCCTTATCATACTCGTATTATTTCACATAAAGTAATCCATCAATCTGTACATACTCATCACTTCTTCTGTCCTAATGACATGTCTATTCCATACTATCCAAATAAGTAGCGTTTACTTAATTTTCGGTAATTATACATTCAGGAACAGAGCATTAGAATTACCAAGGATTTCAACTTAGTGGGTCAATATAAGCGTCCGCTTTCCTAGGGGGGCGTATTGCGAACTACTAGAAGCTTTCATAAGCGTGGGAAATGCGTTAGATTGATAATCCTTGCAAAACACAACGGTAAAATATCGCCAAGTTTAGTATAAAGACAGTGATGGCAATTGGTAGCGGAAGGCGGGAAAACATATTATGTAGATACTGACCATAATATAAATGTATAATACCGTGCTTAGAAGCAATTTTAGTGAAATTAATGTATTTAATATTAAGAGAACGATCTCAATACATTTTCCATGGCATTATATGTATTAAGAAAATATATAGTATCTCTAAAAAAATCAATTATTATTTAAAACTAGAAACAAACAAAGACTTGTTTCTAAATAAGACATTTACAAACTGGTTCTTCGTTTGTAGGATTCTGGGTAAAATATACATACAAAATATGACTAATTTTTATACTTAATAAGAAACAAGAATCACTTTACGGAGTTTCGCCTATCCCATAAAGTTAAATTCGACGGATAAAAGATTAATTTAATTTAATTTAATTTAATTTTTTAATTTAATTTAATTTAATTTAAACCACTATTACCCAGCCGATGTTCAACAAACTTGGCCCACTTCACTACCGTGCGCCTCCCATCGCAATCCGTCGAGGCAATACCGGGGTTGATCGCGAAACTGTGCCGTCGCAGTTTGTACCAGTTCGGCTCCCCCGCATATTGTGCTCTGTAACCACAGGCCCGTGTAAACTATGTTAATCCTTCGCAAATCTGTGTTTCGTTGCGTACTACCTAGTATAGTTAGAGAGTCCTCATCAGGACGCATTACTGTGTTCTTCGAAAGTTTCAGGCGTGGCGGGACACAGCTTAAGCGATTATGGCGGCGGCTGTGGCTAAGCCGTTAGAGGTCGTGGGTTCGGTTCATTCCCGTTCGTCCCACTTCGATTCCCACCTAAGGTCTGGTCGGTGGCAGGGCTTTTTTAGAGTCCGACTGGCTAGCTACCACCCCCACATATAAAATCTGCCGCCATAACAGCTCTGGCTGTGTTCCGGCAATATTAATGTGGGAGCCAGTAAACTTGAAATCAGAGGCTCAAAGATCAGATGAGCCTACAGTCAGCACATGAAGCGACGCTTCCTGGTGAAGTGTCCCTCAATGGAATAGGCCGCAGTGGCCGCTTACCATCAGATGGGCTGCGTGTCTGTCTGCCAACTGATGTGGTATAAAAAAAAAGCTTGCCGTTACTATCACCAAAAGACCCAAGGCATAGGCTCGTGAACTATGTTAATTCTATGTACTACCGATATATTTAGAAAGGCTTCATCAGTACGCATTATTCGAATCTTCGAGAGTAATTTCTCTTGTGCTGGCAGCCCAGTTCAAGTGGTGAAAAAACCAAAAGTACAGATTTGTAATCTGTGTTATAATAATCCTTCGCAACTTATCTATTTTTTTTCCTTGTTACGTTATGAGATGAATTACAAATTACTGTGATGAGAATTCTTGCAAAAACAAAACAAGCCGGGTGATGTACGATCAACGGCACATCACGGTAAACACTTGCAGTTCGATAATAGCACTTATGCCCCCGACATAAAGAGCGGTACAAAGTCCAAAGTGTTACGTCTGACGTGCTTTTGACTGTACTCGAATATTTACATGTATACTTTCAAAGTCATAATCAAATATCTGCAATATAAGCATACAAAAAACTCAATTAATTGAGTACCTACCAATCTATGAATTCAAAGAGAAATATTATTTAATATTTTTGACGCGATTCATTTAAAACGGGCAAATATAGCGGCTAGAGGACAACTTATGGTGAACCATGGTGGTCACTTGTGCACTATAATATATCCTGATCGTAAAAGATTGGCCGCCGTAGCCGAAAACTCGGCTAGGAGGACATTATCTACTGCGCTATTCAGGCAGTCTTTGCATAAATACTAATAATAGTGGATAGTAAATCGACTAATCATTTCTCTAAATGTCCAACTGGTGGAACCAATACGCTAACGATCCATCATACACGAATTTAACCCCCTTCTCATAGAGATAATGCCATTTCGAAAGGGAATATGGTAATCCAAGCCCATTTTATCCACTGTCAATATCATCAAAGCAGCCGTTATGTATATCCGCATTTACTCTGCATTAAGGAAAATGTCGCTGATATCTCTACAAGACTATAAATATAGACAGATCGGGTTTCGCCTTTAGTCTTATGTATGTTCTTCCTTGGTGACGCATAGGGTGGTAGGGTTTTTTTTATTGCGGAGGAATGAAGACGCTAAGAGACGGTAAATGGACGGCAAACATTACTTATACTCGTAAATACTTTTTTTATAAATACATATATAATAATATTCTTAGACTTTATTCACACAGCGCCATCTAGTCCCAAACTACGTAGTACTATTATATGTATATTCTGTGCCCAAACTATAAGCTAATACAGTCTGTTCACCACATGGTTCACCCATAAACGTAATATAGACAATATTATTTCCATGGGTTCACCATAAGTTGTCCCCTAGCCGCTATATTGGTACTATTGTCTGTCAAAACTTCCAGTCTGTTGTTGTCAGATTAACAAAGCGTTAATTAAGCTCTGTTTGTTTGGTGATATGAACAAAATAAAACATTCCAAAAGTATTCAAAAGCAGTGCAAGGGAGCTTGTGTTAAAGGTGCGGGAATATTGCGAAAAAGAAAAACCGTAGGCAATGCTGCCAATATAACGGCTAGGGGACAACTTATCGTGAACGGACTGTAGCTTGTGCTATGGGTGATAGACAACGGATAAACATTACTTAATTACTTTTTTTTGTAAATATGTACATACATATTTCATTTACTATACATATACACCTAGACTGATACAAACAGTCATGTTCATGCACACAAATGTTTGAACCGTGTGCGGGGAATTTCAATAATGATACATGATACTTATAGCTTATTTGAGCTGACCTAATAAACTAAGAAGTAAATAGTGGAACTGTATAATGGTTTTCAGTGTTCAGTAAAGCTCCGAGTTTGCGCTCATTCGGTTTGTGTTAATGATTCCAATACATTAAACTCAGCGATGTTAACAAATGTTTACGATGCTTGACTATGACTAACTTTTATTTGGCAATTTACATTAACACTACGTGTATAGCATGCTTTTTTAAATTTAACTTTATAGTTAAACTTCACTTTGGTCAATTTAGATTTTCGACAAATTCGATCCCCGACACTTTCCCATTAAACGAGAGAAAATTGTATTTATTTATCTAAGCTTTATTTGACATAAATAATGTATAAAAAGTCGACTCTACCAGTTCAACATATTCAAATTCATAAATTATTTATTATCATAAACTTAATATTCTATTACAATTGTGGTGTTCTCAACTGCAAAAGTTATAAACTGTAGCGCAGTGAGAGCGCCCTCTCCCAAACTTATAAGGTAATGTATCACAAAAATAATATAATATATAAAGAATAATATTTAACAATTTGGAAAGCAAGTAATATGTGTGTGAGTGAGTCTGTAAGTGTGTGTGTGTGTGTGTGAGAGAGAGAGAAAGAGATTTGGAGATATTCCATGTCACTATATATATTTTAGTAGATCTTCTGATAATTAACGTCTACAAGAACTAGAAGCCAGGTGATGAATTTGTAGTTTTTTATTGGAACAAATTAAATGACCACCAAAAAACACAATCGTTACCCAAACAGCCTCATCCAAAATAAATATAATATGTACAAATAAACGAAACCTGTACCAAAATATTTCGGGCTATTTAAGTCATGCCTGCACAGTGCACTACAAAAACTTTTCGTAACCCAAAAAGGCCACGCGTACACCAAATTTTAACTAGCAAAGTTTTGTGTCATTCTTACCCAAATATATCATTACGTTTGCCATAAAATGTATTCATATAACCAAGTATATTATATTGACTGATAAGATTTGTGTTAGGTTAGGTTAGAACTGCGACCACTAAACAACGCACGAGCCGAGCGAGCGTAGCGAGCGTGCCGCGGCAGCGGCCGGCGAGTGGCAGAACTGAATTCTACCCATTTTACTTGGTCGGGACAGAGAGAAAAAGATTTTGTTTATTTACTATCAATCGTCAAATAGTATATAGTATCGGTAAATCTTTAGAACTTCATTTATATTTTTTGGGTATACAATGATTTTTGTACGCATTACTTTAATTTATTAGGATAAAAATATGTAACATATTTGGATGAAATTTTTAAATACAATGCGAGTACAAATTTTGTGCACGCGTGGCCTTTTTGGGTAGCTCAGCGATTATTCTGACGAAACTTACATTTTTTAGGTTAGCAGACTTAACGTTTATTGGTGATCATTTCATAATAAAATGGGGATTAAATTCTGGTAAGTACTTAGGATTTTTTGGGCGTTATATTTCATTATATCTGGTGGTTGCTTAAACCTAAGCCGTTTTTTATTGGCATAATTGTACAACTTAGCACTGAGGTGTAAGTAATGACGACCGGCATCTTTTAACGTTTTATGGTAGGACATACTACCTATGTCTGCTCTGCGTCTTTGAGTCAAGAGTTGTCAATCAAAGGCTAACTCTCTATGCTTCCGGAGAATAGTTTGTTGTATGAATAATCTTCGAATAGACAAAACATTGCAATCAATATATAACATACATAGTCTTTGTATTTTAAATATTATTAGATATAATATTGATCCAATATCTAAATCAAGAATTCCTATGTTTCATTGTATTGTAAATAAAAAAAATCTAGCCACGGTGTATTAAAAGTAGTAAAGAAATGAACAGAGCCTTTTCAGGCCCTGTTCATTAATATCTGCCTGTAGCCGCGGGGTGAGATTTTCGACCCACTTTTTTGATTGCGTTCAGCAAACATGACCCACCTACTTCCATTTTAATTTGGCGGTTTTGGCACAGCACACTGTTATGGAGACGAAGGGATAGCTTTGGAAGAGCTCGTGGGATTTCCCGTAGATATGTGCATTTCCATTGGTTTTAAAAAGAAAAAGGGACGTTCGAACGAGATTTTAAATCGCAGTGGATACACCCACAAATACCAACTTGTAACATTGAAAGAAAAGGTGCTATTTAAACGTATCAACCTTCTCAAATCAGCAAATCTCTTTTCGTAAAAAATATAATTTATAAACTTTTTCCTGTTCATTAAAAATGTTGGTGATATTGTTCTGATCTAAAATAAAAATAAAACCGACTATTTTTTATATAATATAAAAGTATCGTTTAACCGACACATTTACCACAGTGAAATTCATTCTCAGAGACAGAAGTACTTTCTACAACTAAGTAAAGTCGTAGCAATAATATTCTCGCTCTCATTTCAATTACTTCTACTTCTAGAAAGCTTTCGACTTCCCAGTTTATATGTGTACAACGCATACATTATGTAATTCGAATTTTATTTGTTAGGATCCTGCCTGCAGGCCATAGTTCCTAGTTTATCTCGCTTTCAGCACTAGTGCTGTGCAACGTTCGAGTCATCGAGGTTTCTATTGACTGACTCGATTACATATTATATATCTGCTCCGAACGATTAAAGCAGGTGCTAGTCTAAGAACAGGCAGTGGTACATTTTTCAATCGCTAATATTATTAGTAACTACTCGATACTATCAATAGTATGTCAACATAATCTAAAAGACATTACTATAACTAAGATTACATAACTAGCGCACGATTTCTAGATATTTGCCAATATGAGGCGAACGAACACAAGGTGGACCGATGATCTTTTAAAGATCGCCGGAATCCACTGAATGCGGGTGGCGCAGGACCGGTCTATGTCCAGCAGTGGACGTCTTTCGGCTGAAATGATGAAGCTTAATTTTTTACTACTTTTTTATAGGGGTCCTACAAGGTAATTCAACGATTCGAGTCTTTGGGTCTCAAACCTCACAACACTATAAAACAACCCGATTGGATAGAAATGTATTAGTAAGGTTAGCGCAGCGAATTACGCCTATTACAAATGGTGATTCAGTAGAATTGGACCATTGTTTGTGTTTCTGAACTGAATGTTTTCGCCTTTTATTCTAATCGTAAATGCGTTTAGTATTTCCTGATTCGGTTTTTGAAGTAGACTAAGTATTTAATTTTCATCTCGCAAGCTATTTTTGAGTAGAATTTTTATTGTTTACACAGCTATGTGAATCCAGGAATTTGTTAATAATTTATTTTTGTTGAAGTGGATATGTATAAACTTGCTTACAGCGTCAATATAAGTAGGATTTTTTTACGATAAGCCCTAACACTTTGTAATTTCAATTGTTTGTCTTTTTATAACAACCTATTATAGCGTGTTTGTTCATGCAAGCTATTCTTCAGTAGATTGTTTATTGTTTACGAAGCTCCGTGAATAATGTCACTGGATTTCTTTTTAATTTATTTCCTTTGGAAATGGATTTAAAGCTTGTGTATAGCCAAACCTATGTGTTGACATTTTGTTATGATAAGCCCTAATTTTAAATTTACAAAATCTTAACACACCGGTCAGATAATAACGACCCGTTGTGACAACGGGATTGAAGGACCAAAAATGTCGTGTCTTTTCTTTCTTCCTCTTTATCTCGCACAAAATCTTAACACGGTTTAGACCAGGCAATGTATCATCCAACCCCCACATCTTATGGAAATTCAATATATTCACTCCAACAGTAACTGTCCGGCGTTGGATGTAGCGCGCGATCCGCCATGAGCCCCCTTCCCATTTCCCGCCTGGCTGCTTCGGTGTGTGAACTGAATACTGCCCTCGATATTGCCCCAATAATCCGTAGCCGTATCGGATGCCCCTCAGATTTCAATTGGAAGCCGCGAAAAATATGCTATCGATAAAGTATCGAAATGAATATTGGGAGTTGGGATTGGTACATCACTATTATATAGCGTGCATAGATGGTTACATTAATTTTATTGATAGTGCGTTTTAGAATTTTGTACCAATAAGTATAAAATATTTTGGACACAATCCACACAGCGACATCCAGCCCCAAATTAAACATTAGCTTGTATATAGGTGCGAGACAATCGAGATGTTTGTTGTTGGAAAAAGTATCTATCAGTCGTTAAAGAAAAATAAATAATAAAAAGTTTAAATGGAAAAGTCGCGAGTCAAAGCGAGACTAAAAGTTTGTCGCTATTTATTATAATTTGCATAATTATAAGGTTGATACCAAAAGTGTTATTTTATTTCCTTTTAAATGATCCTGTATGGTTGTCATATCGCTGATTTTTAGCGATGAGATAAAGCACGAATATTTAAAAAAGCTTACGAAAGTATTACTTAAGTCGTTGAAAAATCTTCACGATCAAAGAAATCATTGATGTATGAAGGAGCCATTAGGTCATCGAAGGCGAAGTCTATCTCTGTAGAACGGGGGGCTTAGACAAGATGACATCGCTTCATAGCTGGCGAAATTCGCTAACTTTAAATTGTATGGATTTGACAGATGCCATAGAAAAGTCACGTGGAGAAAGTATGGATTTTGACATTCGCTATCGCAAATTGAGCTTTAACGAACGTCATAAATGCCGCTTGTCTAGGGGGGCAGTGGTTACGCCGCTCACGTCTATCTTTGGGCTGGTTGTTCTCAATTGAATAGTCCGCAAATAGCGCTCAACATCAGGTGGACTGCGTGCCTGATTGCCAAGTAAAAAATATTTCCTGATGATATTTTCAGTTACCGCCGAGCTTGTAAGAAATACGCACATTGAAAAGTCCATACATGTGTGCCGAGTCATCTATACTAATATTATAAAGAGGAAAGATTTGATTGTTTGTTTGTATGAATTAATAGGCTCCGAAATTACTGAACAGGTTTGAATAATTCTTTCACTGTTGGATAGCTACACTATCCCCGGTGAACATAGGGTACTTTTGATCCCGGAAATGTGGGGGAAGGGGGGGATATTTGAAAAAAGAAGTTACGCGCGGGTGAAACCGCGGGCGGAAGTCTAGTACGAAATAAACGCCTCAATTATACTAATTACCTTAAATGGAATGTTTCGGCTACTACTACCACAGCTACTAATTCTAAAGAAAAATCTCATACTTAACAGTCCCTTAACATTGTTCCAGGCCCTACTACAGGCACACGATGTGGTCGCGCGCGAAGTGTACGGCGAGGAGTCGCTGCGCGCGTCCCCCCCACCGGTCAACGGGCGCACCACCGCCCCCCCGCCGGAAGACGAGGACGACACCGAGCCAGAGTTCGAGAACGTGACCAGGGTGCGCCTCGTGCAGTTCCAGAAGAATACTGATGAGCCTATGGTGAGTGATCACAGAACCTTATTATGAGTGGTTTTTTAGGATATTGGTGCATCATAACCGCTGGCTAACGAGACCTGTGTATGGCTAAGGACTGAAAAAGTTCATCCTGCTGCTACCCACTAAACTTGCCTGATTTTCCCTTCACTCCCGGAAGGTCCCGGAGGGGACGGGAGTATTCTGATACCACAGATTAAAAATAGTCTAATATGACTTAACTAGTCCGGTCGACTTAGTCGTCAACTCGCGGACGCCCGCGAGTTGGCACTTTTCGATTTTAACTTACTTTTTATATCGTCAACTCGCGCGTCTATATAAGTACAGTCAAATAAAAACAGGTTGAAACCAAAGGATAATATAATTATTTACGAGGGCAACATGATTACATGACCTTATTGGAGATGTTGATTTTTACGGCATGTTTAGTAAGTGGCTTTCACGTTTATATATGCGTCATGAATTTGCCAGAGCCTTTTAAACATTTTAGATACACATTTTGGGAGATAATATAGCCCTAAAAGCCCACTCATAGGTTGTCAGATCAGATACAATCTTATTTTTCACTTAAGCCCGTGATAAGCGCCATCTCTTGAAAACGAATATAACTACACATAACTTAATCTTACAAGCGTACGGTAGTGTTCTTAAATCGGTGGCTAGATGGCGGTATCCACGATAACAGTTTTTTACAGGAGTCTCCGATTAAAAATGTATGTCTGTTAATTAACTTAATAATTATTATTTGTAAGCAACAATTGTTCTGGTGGTATAGTTATAAAAAACTCGATGTTCTCAGTTCCAATTATGTTTAAGATTATTCTAACTATTTACTTTGAGTAATCTCAAAGCTAAGTTCGAATTAAAGTGGTATCTATCATATGTTATTTCAACTTATCGCGAGTATAATAAATCCAATTGACGTTCATAGCGGCTAAATGAATAAAGTTACAAATTTTGCGTTTTCAACGAGAGCAAACGGAATCGGTAATGGAGTAAATTGAATGAAATCGTCAATTCCGACATGTGAAGCAGGGACTACGGACATCATCGAAAGTAAATTAGGTCGCGCTTGACACGTACCTAAAATGTTTATAACGGGAAGGATTTTAAAACCCAAATCATCTAATTATTGGTGACAAGTGCCTATCAAATTTTTAACAAAGGTTTTCGGTATGTTTTTCAGATTTTTTTGGTTGATATTTATTATTATACAGAAATTGTAATAATCTGAAAGAAATAATTACTAGTATTTTTTATTTCTTTTAATAATATTTTTAAGTCACAGTCAAATTGTGATGCCTACGAAAAAAATTCTGTTTATGCCATGAAGTTGGCAATCAAGCATTCGGCCCCCTTGATTTTTAATTATTGTTAAATTTTATGGTAAAGCGCCATCTTTAGCGGCTAAACACAAACCCGAAGCTGGAGTAAGCATTGAGTAAGCAATGCAAGTTTGTAATAGCGCCATCTCTGGCATTGAACGTGAACTACAACAAACCCTAACAAGAAAAATTAAGCACCTCAGAGAACTCTAACTTGATTTCATACTACTGGCACAGATGGCGCTACTGCGCTTAATAAATAGTTTTTTAGGGTTTGCATAGAGGGCGTTATAAAAAAAAATTGGATACATTTTTGTAATGAAAAATTAAAATTGGTGTTATTTCCCGCTATATTGTTTTTAATTGATAAATTTTCAGTGAACATTGCTCGCATGTTAAAAATTTTAAATTCAGATATTTAATTATTTTATCGTTATTGTACGGTCAACAGCATATCGCGGTTAACACTTGCAGTTCGATAATAGCACTTATGCCCCCGACAATAAGAGTGGTACAAAGTCCAAAGTGTTACGTCTGACGTGCTTTTGACTGTACTAACAAAGAAGCTAAGGTTCTAGGCTGAGGTCTATTTCGATACTTTCCATCGCGTAAAGCTGGATTTACACCAAACGAGCGAATGCTCATTCTATCCCCACTACGTCAAATTCTTCTAGTGTAAACAGGCGTAGAGCATTCTTTCGTTGTTCTAGTGCGTTCGCAAAGATTCTATAGAATATTCTAAGAATGCTCGCTCGCTCGATGTAAACGGCGCAAGAGCGCGCGAACAGTTGCTTAGAACATTCTAGCGTGTTCGGACGCGCTCGCTCCACGGAGCGGTCTCATCAAAGTGTTCTTGTGCTCTAGCGATTGTTCGATACGATAATTATGGATTGGTCTCAAGAAAAATGTTTATTGATGATAGAAGCCTACCAAAATGCCAGATGTCTATGGGATCCGACATATAAACATTATAAAAATACAAATTACAAACAATAACGAATTTTGTCGCCGATCAGAGAAAGTAAATGATCAAAATCCTCTGGCGCCATTCTACAAAAATTTTTGTATTGACCACTTTCTTCCTGTTTTTGCATATCCGTCATTGTTTCACCTACATTATCCAGTGTCCTTCGTTGCATTAAATTTGTAACCCACCAACGTCTCTTCCGTCTTTTATTTTTGAGTTTTTGCTTTAAAATAATAAATGCAGCACTTGCAATAATCATTTCGCTGTCAGAATCAGACATAGCAAAGCACTACCAATACCAACTGAAGAATTGACTCGAATGAGCAAAGAGCATTCGATCTAGCTCTTGTTTACACCAAAAGATTAAGAAAGAACATTCTTGTTCTAGTTCTAGTTCGGTGTTCGTTTGATGTAAATAGATACGTCAAGTTTTAGTTTACATAGATATTAACGAAAGAATGCTCTTGTTCTAGCTCTAGCTCTATGTTCGTTTAGTCTAAATCCACCTTAACAGAACAATCATTCTCAGTTTCTTTAGTATAGACCGACAAACTTATCTGTTCCGGTGGCGGCGTCGCTACTGTCTATTTAGAACTGTCATTAAATATCGTTTTTGCATTGCATTTAACGTAGTTCCAATTTGGGCCACCGGAACAGATAAGTTTGTAGGTCTGTAGTTTTCTTTTTCTCTTAATAACCGACTTTTTATTTTGTTAATCAATACTGCTAATTTTTCTTTGTATCCCGTTTCTTTCCACACAATGTGTTACATTTTATGTAGATAGTGACGTAATGTTGCTAGTACACCGTTAAGTTAATACATAAGTAGTTACTTAGTTCCTACAAAAATAATATTGATTCCCAGACTAGTTCAAAATCTGCTAAAGCCAAATTTGATAACGAGTACAAGTAGATTCGAGACTTTGGAAATGTCAACGCACAAAAAGGCGTTGAGTCCTTCATGGCAAACATGACTGTGGCAGACAGACAGACAATATTTAGCAATTACCTGTCTGGTAGATAGGTATTAGTTGTATTTAGAAAAAAAAAAGCTTTTGCGTACAAAATAATAGCTCATTAAATAAAACATTTATTAAAATAACTATTAAATAAATACTAAGAATAAGAGATCTTTTAGTTATTTAATTTTTGATTTCTATAAATTAGATTTATGTGTGACGAGTGCAGTGTAGGTAGAGCCCCCTACCTACATGTTTGTACAAAAAAAAGGGAAAAAATTACAATTGCCCACATAAAATTACTCGTAACGTAAATCATTTATCTTTTGTCTAGTATTTAACTATTCATGTATTAGATTGAATTCACATTTATTAACCATAACCAATACACCAAATCGTTCCACACTTCAAGAGGCGTGGCATGAAATACATCTACAACGCATTTGATGCATTGCAGATAGGGCGTGCAAGGGAAAATAGACTTTATATCAATGGTAGTCTATGATTCTAGAGATTGATTTGCTTGTAGTGCAGTGATTAATCGATAGCAGCATGCGCCGGGGGTCCGTCGTGGGCCCGCGTCTCCTTCCGGACCTCATACGACTTGTGCATTTTTACACTGGTTGAGAATAAATTTATTTACATACACTGTCATTGTAATGATTTACTAATTTCAATGGCTAGCTTTCGCATGCTTTCGCTCTACAATAGGTACTAAATTGTATAGGTAGATTTGCATGTACGGAGTGTAAAATGAATGAACCAACATTCGCGTGACTTGCAATAATTTATTCGGCGCTCTACAACTTGTTTTGTGACTCGGTTTTTAAAAGGGTCAAGTCACAGAATGCATTATAATAGTATAAGTCGTCTAAGGTAAATCAATGAATGGAATCAAAATAATAAGGTGATTTTTAAGTAAGTTAAAATTGGGAAAAGTATTCCTTTACTTTTTGCCACCGTATTTTTTTTTAAATAAAAATCGTGCATTTGTGAAATTTTTGATGACTCAATTTAGAAGATGCTTCATAATACTATAATTTTTATTTGTAATTAATAAATACTGGGGCGAAGCATGAGTCTTAATAAAAGTTAATATAAACAATACCTTTCCATTACAACATCTCTTTCTCTCTACCCATTTTACCCTTAATATCTCTAATTTATTACGACATTCCCAGGCTAATGTTGCAGAAGACTTCCATACTCATTCGCAAGTGGCATTTTTTCTACACCCGACCACTTGTTGCTTGCCTTTCCACTTGCGAGGGTAAGATGAACTGGGTCTAGTTCAAGATTACCATGTCATTGTGGGCGGGTCAAGGCAAGGCCATGATGACTGAGCAATGTGACAACTCTAGTTACTACCTTATTATTGCTTAATGGTATTAAACCATCTTATATTATTAATAACTGAATCGAAAAGTCGACTAAACTAGTGTTTTTGTCACTACAATTTTAATTTTTTGGTTATTTTTTGCTTCAGCTTTTGGGAAAGTCTACATTAACTTATTTTTATAATTTTTTTAAAACGTCATTTGACTACGTTTAAATTAGAATTTTATTATAATTATTTTGGATTTCCGGTTGCAAATTGTACATTCTTAATAAGCTAGTTGAATTAGTCTGAGTTAATATTTTCTCCAAATATCATATTTTATTATTTAGGCATGTTACAACGTAAATCGCAGACGGCCTGATATACGTAGATATGTCCGGGTCCTTCCTCGGTGCATCTACGCAGTTATCGAAGCTTCCAGAACCTGCAAATATCAATACAGCCCGACTCACCCCCCTGTTGCATATAGCAAAATATGTCTACCTAGATTTTCCGAGCTCTGACTGGTCTAGACAGATGCGTCGGGCGGGGTGCAGCGAATCGGTGCACGGGATACTGCGTCTGCGAACTGCAGCCGCATTATTATTGATTTCAAAGTTCCTAGGTACCCTAGGCATCCCGGATTTGAGCTCAGTGTGTTAACGTGCACGGAGGTGAACAGACGTCTGCAACTCCTAACCGACTTCTTTCCCTACCGCTTCTATAAGGCTCTTAACATCTGAGCCACCGTTAGCACACCTTTTAAAGGCTACAACACCAAGCCTTCTTTCATTTCCTGGCATTACGCGCCGTTTTTCGTTTGCGTTTGTTATACCATCCCTTTCTGAGGCTTTTTTACCTTCGCCTCGTACCCGAAGTCTTAACATACGACTTCTTCCAAGGCAACCCCATCTAGCCTTCCTGGGCTTTTTTACCCTCCGTCGACGACCGTCTTTAAGATGTAGTCTTCGAGGATGATGAGTCCTACCAAGATGTAAGTTGAAACCCATCCCTCTCTTTTTCTGTGTCTCAAATATTAGTAATTCTTGAAATACTTTGGTCAATTTCATTATTATAATACATTTTCTTCTGTTGCAGGGTATAACACTAAAGCTCGCAGACGATGGCCGGTGTATCGTGGCCCGTATTATGCACGGGGGCATGATACACCGGCAGGCAACTCTACATGTTGGCGATGAGATCCGAGAGATCAATGGCACGCCTGTCGCGAATCAGTCGGTGGCCCAGCTGCAGCGTATGCTGGTGAGTATGAAATCCCCTTTAGACTTCCTACCCATTCTTTGTTCTTTATTTTTAAAATATCCTGTTTTCTTATAATCCTCTCATTTTCTTTTTCTTATCTTAAAAACTCGTTCGAGTTTGCTAGCGAATTATTTTGTTCTGCTTTTTTACCTTTATTTTATTTTTGTCCTATCATATCTTCCCCTTATTCTTTTTCGCCTTTGTATTTAAATGTCTATTGTGTAATTTCTATTTGCAATTTTACTGTGTGTGATCTGTTAGGGGTACATTATAGGGTAGATTTTTCGTCTTCCCGTGGGATTAGGGTGTGGCCAAGGGTACCTAACGGTCCGCCATTTTGAAAACTTGTTGATTGCTCCTGCTAGCACAGAGGCTAAATAGTATAGAATGCAATTAATATTAACTAAGCTTAACTGCAAAGTATCTGCGAAATGTAGTAACTTATTATAATTAGGGCAGAATGTTATAAGTCGAATTCCTTTGTGCAATGCGCAATCGTTATAATAAATTCCATTAAATTTAGTCCGGTAGCAATTTTTATAAATATCGACATACGCGATTGTTTCTTTGTTCTTTAAGGGCAAATTTAAAAACGATAATGGGTTTTACTACAAAAAGGTGAAAAAAGTCCGGCATTTTAAAAGCTAGGTCTCAATATAGATTTTCACCGCCAAAACATTACGCCATTTTGAGAGGCCTTCCCTGAAATCGATAATGCACAGGCACTGTTGCGCCGCGTTGTTTGCGCATTTACACAATCCATGATTTGAGCTTTGGGACCAGTGCTACTGCCATTTTGAAAATTGTCAAATCGTTTAAAGGAGAATGACCGGTTCTGGACCAAATGCTGCCCAAGCATGGGAACACTTTAATTTGTTTCCTTACATGAATAGTTATAAAAAAAATATAAAATAAAAAAAATCCTGCCACGGATTTATAAATAAATAAATAAATAAATCCTGGACCACTCACACCAATTATTTAGTCCTATACAGAGCATTGCTCGTATTACAGGGATCTAAATAACGGATTAGTGCCTAGTTTGGTTTTTGGGGTGGGCTAGGCACCAAGACGTAAGACGTTCTGCATTATTTTTAGATACAATAATCTTAGACTTACCTAGACGACATGTTAGTGCCTACATGAGGTATTATAACATAAGGTAATTATCATTTTTGTTATGTTTATCATCTCTGTAAACCATTTTTTTTTCAAATAAATCCATTGTTTATATTATACACTCTTTTCTTTTCAAAATAAGCTGTTGGTTATGATTTTTGTTAATGTAAGACCTCTACATTCAATAACTTTTTTCTTAAAACTCCTGGGATAGATTTTGAAGCGCTTTGAGTTATCTACTAGTATTAATCTAAGAAACATTGTGCACTATGTCTCAATGTTGGGCGGCACTTGGTCCAACGTCCATACATAGATGGTCAATGTCCTTTCCAGAAAATAACGTATAATTTCGCAAGTAGAAATATCGGTGATACATATTATTGTCATATTTTCGTCTACTGTCTTACGATTGACATGATTTTTTGAGATTGAAATAACTATTTGGTCAAAAATCATCTACACTTCCGCCATATTGGAAGTCTTTGTTAATAATTTGATAACATGTCTTGGGTATTGTTAAAATATATTTAGAACACTTACTAATACATTTTTGAACTCGGCTTTAATGATTGCGCAAATTTTTAGAGATTCACTGAAATCAAGAGTGATTTTAGCGAATCTCTAAAAATTTGCCTAGAGAGGTAGGAAAGATGTTTTAGATATTCCCGCCATCTTAAAACCCATCCCCCAAATCGACGATGCAATGGCGGGCTTGGGCTACTGGATGCAAAATCGGATGCGCATCATGGGATGCGCATCATGGGATGCGCATCGTGCTTCTAGGCTATATTGTCGTCCATTTTGAAACCATTTAACTGTAAAGAAAATAATAATATGATTTTCCAATACACTATCAGTGATTTTTCTTCAAAAATATTAATTATCTGATACCTATGCATGTTATAGTTTTATTTTACGTTTTCTTTCGTTTCTAATATTGAAATAAGCGCCAGCATTGGGAATCCTGTTCAAAGTTGAATCTAAATATTCCGCCATCTTGTAAGCCCATCCTAAAAAATTAAACCGACTTCAAAAAAAAACAAAAAAAAAACTACCTAAAAACACTGAAAAGCAAAAAATAATTTTAATAAGACATTCATCAAATGCGCTTATTGTCTAAGTCTATTAATAACATTAAATTGTATTTACGTGCTAGGTAGGTACCTACTAATCTGTTTGAAGTCGGTGCCAAGCCAAATAGTAGGTACCCAGACTACGTCCGCGGATTATTTGTAACCCTGTATAATACATAAATTATTAGGTATGTATCATTTTTCATTACTTTTGGCTTGGCACCGACTTCAAACAGATTAGTAGGTACCTACCTAGCACGTAAATACAATTTAATGTTATTAATAGACTTAGACAATAAGCGCATTTGATGAATGTCTTATTAAAATTATTTTTTGCTTTTCAGTGTTTTTAGGTAGTTTTTTTTTTGTTTTTTTTTGAAGTCGGTTTAATTTTTTTTAAAAAAGTTTGTTTATTTTTCTATTTTTAGTGTGAATAATACGTAGGAGTGAGTAAAACTCTCTCATAATATTGATAACGAAAATACGAGTAAAATAGTAGAATCGTATTATTTGACAATATTAGGTATTCATTAAGCGTTCAGCACCATTCAGTAGACCAACTAAAGATGCAGCCCGCAAGAGGATCATAAGAATTAAGAAGTCGTACCCTTTAGCTTCCATCATCATAGTTGTACCTTCCATCATCAGCTTAGCTCCAAAAGTACATGAAATACAACTAACGGTCCACATATTCCTACAACACTGAAATAATTATCCCCTAACTCCTAACCGTTAAGGAGTTGTACCTTCCATCATCAGCTTAGCTGCAAAAGTACATGAAATACAACTAACGGTCCACATATTTCTACAGCACTGAAATAATTATCCCCTAACTCCTAACCGTTAAGGAGTTGTACCTTCCATCATCAGCTTAGCTGCAAAAGTACATGAAATACAAATAACGGTCCACATATTCTTACAATACTGAAAGAATTATCCCCTAACTCCTAACCGTTAAGGAGTTGTACCTTCCATCATCAGCTCATCAACATAAAGTGATGTCTATAGGACGCAAAAACTTAAATGGCTTCAGAAAAAACAAGTAACGCGTAGTGTGCGCCTATAAAATTTGAGGTTTGCCCTTGATTTTCCCGGGATCCCATCATCAGATCCTGACATGGTGACAATGGGACCACCTCGGAACTATGCACTTTCAAATAAAAAAAGAATTATTTAAATCGGTCCACAATTGACGGAGAAATCGACGGACATACATAAAAAAAAAAAAAAAAAAATACATACAGTCGAACATAGAACCTCCTCCTTTTTTGAAGTCGGTTAAAAATCGATAATGCAGTGGCTGACAACGGTGGGAGTAAGGAGAGTACCTTGTTGCGCATGTGTGTCTAGCCTACATCCCAGACTTTAATTTGGTTGAGGTTTCTGTCATTTTTATCACTCAAAAATAATTTAAATGTACAGAAAATATTAAATTGCTTGTAAAATAGAAATGATTGAGATGCATTGTCTCGTGATAATTTCGTCTTTTCTGACGTGATTGAGATATTTTTTGAAGATAGAAATGGCCCTTTGGATACATTGCCAATACTTCCGACATATTGGCAGCCTTCCATAAAGATTAAAATAGCCCCTTCGATTTCCACTCTGTTACGAACACAAGTTACTGTTTTCTAAATATTTTCGCCATTTCAAAAGTACAAATTCAAAACACCAAAATAATACGTAGTCCGATGTGGATATTGAGAGTATTGTATATTGTATGGATAGATCTATGCGTAGGTGCTAAGGTTTCTGCCATTTTGCAAAATTATGTACAGAAAATATGAATTTTTTTGATGCAAATTCTTTTCCTATTTTTATCTATGTTGTTTTATTTTGATTTTGGTACATTTCCGACATAATATTCGGATTAGGATAGCTGTCCGCCATCTTGTAAACCCAACTATAAAATCGATAATGCAATGTTGGGCAAGGAAGCTGACGCAGGAAGAGAGGAGAGGAGGGTAGCAGGGGGGGGGGGAGGGTGTCCCATTGCGCAGCCCAGAAAACGCATATGCATTTGGAAATTGGTTACAAATTCATTTAGCCATCTACTCGCTAAGAAGAAGAATTCATTTTCCTTAAAGAAGGCTTTCAAAGAATTTATCAGTAAATAAAATATGGTATTTTTTGGCCTCCGTCCACTTGGCTCCCATGCTTCGCTCCCATGGGATCCAAAAATATTTTTTTCCGCCTCTTGAATCCCATAGGATCCTCAGATAATATAAATTCCTTTTGGATCCCATGCTTGGATCCCATGGGATCCAAAAATAATTTTTTTCGCCTCTTGGATCCTATCATTATGACATTCAAAGAAAATACTATATTTCGCTCCCATGGGATCTAGAAGGAGTTTTTTTCGCCTTTTGGCGCCTATAATAAAACATTAAACGAGAATATTATATTTCGCTCCCATGGGATCCACAACGAAATTTTTTCGCCTTTTGGCTCCTGGGTATACTAACTCATGGGATCCAAGAGGACGGAGGGTAATAAGCGTTATCGAGTCCACTTATTTAGAAAATGTATGAATGACAGAATAACAAATGAATGTCGGGAAAACAAATGAATGTAGGGAAAACAAATGAATGTCGGAAAAACAAATGAATGTCGGAAAAACAAATGAATGTCGGAAAAACAAATGAATGTCGTTAAAACATTTTTTATTGATTTGATGTAAAAAAAACAGGTGCAAACGATTTTTAACCTTATTGACATTCAAAAATTTGTTGCTTTTTCGCAAACGCTTGTTGACTATCTTTGCTGGTTTATTAAAATGCGTTATTTTGGTAACTGTCGATAAGGTCGAAAATCGCTTGCACCTGTTTTTTTTAACTTCAGATCAATAAACAATGTTTTAACGACATTCACTTGTTTTCCCGACATTCATTTGTTTTTCCGACATTAGATAGATAGATAAATATTTCTTTATTGCACTACACATTTAACACAGAAAACATGTAACATAATAAAACTGTACAATACAGGCGGACTTATCGCTAATAGCGGTCTGGGTGTTTTTCTATGTATATTACTTATTTGTGAACAAAAAAAAAATATAAGAGTAATGTTTATTCGTTGTCTAGCACCCATAGCATAAGCTTATGCTTAGTTGTGTGAATTGTTACGTAAATATTTTAAATAATAAATAAGTACATAAATACAACATTTAACATTATTTTATTCTTAAACGTGGTTCGTCGACAGTTTGATTTCACAAGTGGTCCCCTCCACAATAAAATAAATAAAATTCTTAACATCTACCCTCTAACCATTTACACAAATTGATGTTCCCCGAGGGATTCGAACCCACGACCTCCGGGTATAAGAGCCAACGCTCTAACTACTGTACCACGGAGGCAGTAAGAATTATTAAAATCTAATTAAACAACCATGGGGGTTGTGGACTCTTGCAATATATTTCTTTGAATCCCATGGGAGCCAAGAGGCGACAAAAATTATCTGTGGATCCCATGGGATCCAAGCATGGGATCCAAAGGAAATTTATATTATCTGAGGATCCTATGGGATTCAAGAGGCGAAAAAAAATATCTGTGGATCCCATGGGATCCAAGCATGGGATCCAAAAGGAATTTATATTATCTGAGGATCCTATGGGATTCAAGAGGCGGAAAAAATTATTTTTGGATCCCATGGGAGCGAAATATAGTATTTTCATTGAATGTCATAATGATAGGATCCAAGAGGCGGAAAAAAATATTTTTGGATCCCATGGGATCCAGGCATGGGAGCCAAGTGGACGGAGGCATTTTTTGGTAAAGAGACATGATTGAGATGCATATTATCGTGGGCTTTTTACATTTTCTATCACGATTAAGACGGTTGAAGTAGTTGTAGATAGAACCACTTGTAATACCATGGGACACTACCTTTCATAAACATCCGCCATATTGGAAGTCTATTAATTCCATAGATATATTATGTATGTCTATGATTAATTCGGAATTCGTTTTATAGTAACATGTTTCGAAAATATCATAATAATTATTAATAATCATCGTGCATATTATATCTATATCTCATTACTGTAATGATTTACCCTTTGGGTCAAGCTAGACACCTCTGTAATCAATTTCCACCAAAACCATTGGGCATAAGCGAACTCAAATTATAGCTTTCTAGACAATGATATTATATAAATATCATTGTTTTTAGACATTTCCGCCATTTTGAAAGCCCATCAAAAAATCAAAAGTGTAGTATCTAAACAGATCGTGTAGGTATGTGAGATAAGAAAATGTGTATGCTGTTTATTGCTAAATTGAATTGAAATCCTTTATATGCCATTATTGTGTAATTTTTACATTCTCATGATTGAGATGATTTTATAAGATTCCATTGAACGTCATTGGATTCCATCTCACCGGCCTTTGGGTTACTTATCTAAACTTCAAGTATTTTTTTCTTTTTTATATTTTTTTTTAACTTTTTTGATTTTTTTTTTACAATTTGAAGGAAAAATGGAAATCAAATTTTGTTAAATAGTGAATCATCTTTTTGATAAGCACAAAGGGCAATGATCCTGGCCGGTGACCGTCCGCAATGCAGCTAGTACTATTGGTTCGAGTTTCGTCTATCACAATCGTAAAATGTTTTATTTTACTAAAAAAACTTCATTAATCCTATGTACTACCAAGTTAGAATCACTTTACTGCGGGTAAACAACGACTAAATAGTCACGTAGTATAATGTATTTATGTTATAGCCCTTTGTGTAACATTTCAATGAAAATTTTAATTAATTTCTTTGCAGCGGGAGGCTCGAGGTTCGGTGACATTTAAGATCGTTCCATCCTATCGGTCTGCTCCGCCGCCATGTGAGGTAACATATCCCAACAGTTTTTCGACAGTACAACTTGTAGAAACACTTTGGACATCAAGATCTTCGTAGTGTGTGATGTGGTTTTGACTTTCAGTAGATAGATAGTTTGATTAATAAATATTGCTAGAATAGTAAAGCATTTTTGAGAACTTTCTAGTTATACTAACAGTGATTAACATATACATAGAAAAATACAAACGCTTGCTTTAAAAACGATTAAACAACGACAACAACAAAATGGAAGTCGACAAGCGCACATAAATCTTTAAATGCTTGTCTACAAAGCATACAAACTGATTGGTGATAATAAAAAGAATAGCAAATAAATTTTGTTTTTTGTTCTGACTAGCTTTTCCGGATTAAGCCTTCGCCCGTGCTAGTAAGTAGCGAAACCAGACCCGTTGCTACTGTCGTAATATGTTGTTTACCCATTTTATGTTGTGTTTATGTTGTACGTCCCGGGCATGGCTGCGGTCCACAATCTCCGTTTCTGTGCGCTTGTTGTTCTTTACCATCGCTTCATACTGTCACTCCATCATTTACATTACCACCGTCTACTCTCATTGAATTCATGCTCATAATACTTCCTTCATTTCTGATTAAACATTTATTTCCTTATTGTTTACATTTTACAACTGACATCTCTACATTCTCGTCCTGGCAATAAATATCATTCAGTCGTATCGCAATCGAGTTTAGAATCCATATTAGGCATCATCTGCTTGTTGTTTCTTCCCAAAATTATTTGCTTTTGAGCTTTCATGTCAATTGCGATTCGACTCATACCACGTTTTGCTAAATGATCATTATTCCAACTTCGACATGTCCTTACAGATCTTTGTGAGAGCCCAATTTGATTATGATCCATTGGAGGATGAACTGATCCCCTGCGCGCAAGCTGGGATCGCCTTTACCACCGGCGACATCCTTCAGGTAAGCCTTAAATTAGTCAGAATTGTTATAGACATCCATTAAAATTTCTGCAATATCCTAGTCATATTTCCTAATAAGTACAAATGACCAAATGTAGCCACTTGTAAAAAAACCTTCTTTTCATTTTTAAAATATGCTCTACAGCATTTTATATTATTTAAGATTTTTATTAACAAAATCAATCTTCTATACGATGTCAGTTTATATTGTAATTTTTTACTCACTACTTTTCATCAGTGTTTCTATCAGTCCGTGCTCTTTGTAATATTCTAGATCATAAGCAAAGACGACTCTCACTGGTGGCAAGCACGGAAAGACGCATCCGGCGGCTCCGCTGGCCTCATTCCTAGCCCAGAGCTGCAGGAATGGCGAGCGGCCTGTGCCGCTGCAGAGAGATCTAACACCGATCAAGGTAAAAACAGATCTATGCTCGAACGTTTGCTGTGTGCTAAATCCTTTATCAGTTCAGTTTAGTTCGACGGTGGATTCCTAACGTGGAAAGTCAGTTACGCAAATACTAAACGTAATATTTTATTGATCTGCTCTTCTACTTATTTGACACACTTTTTAAGAACTCATTAATATTAGTTGTCTTTTACAAGACCGAAGGTTTCATCAAATGAAATTGAACCCCTTGCATTGTAACTAAATTATTCTAAACTGGAAATTTTATTTCTGGAATATTGGAAAATATTGGAACGACTTGGGTACAAGTCGTTCTTTTGCAAAATCTTCCTCGTTGTTGACATATTAAAATCACCAAACGTTTTCCCAATTTATTTTGCGTATATGACAATCTGCACAGCTTAACAACATTTTGAAGTACGACTAATAAATCCTTATGTGTGTATTGGTACATCTGTGTCATTTCGTGAAACTGTGGTAGAATTACTGAAGATTAGGTTTATCATTTTGTTTTCTTTAAAATGAATAATTATGTGTTTTTTTATTAAAGATTTAATTTCAATTGATTTTGCATTGCAATATGTCTGTAGTAAAGTTGACTGTGTGTCATAGACTTTATCCATTTGTTTAACTAACTACTAGTTCAATGTTAGTTTTGGCAGGATTTTTGTTTTATATTGATTTCATATCACCATTTATATTTTCCTTTTATTTCGTTTGCTGTATTATGAACAAAATTATTCGAATGCAAACCGGAAGATGTATTATTGTCTAATTGGACAAAATTATAAAATACTTTGCTAAGTTAAATACATAATTATGTATTGTTTCATAAACATTAACATATCGTATTTTGCTTTCAAACATTGTCATTGGATGAACCTGCAGTTGGTATGTAAAATTGCTTTGTTGTATCCTGAGATATACAAGCTCCCACATAATTCTCAAAACATATTCCTCTATTGAAAGTATTAATTCTTTGCATGGTCTTAAACCAAACTAGAATAAATAAAGCTAAATCTTATGTACCCCTTGTGGAACCTTTTTGTGTAGGCAATAATACCCAAAAACTACCAAAATTTTTTCGCGGTAGTAACTTGCTAAGTAATTAGATAACTCCAATACCTAGTTGTTTATTTGAGGGAGTTTGTGTAACCCCAGATATTGTACTTTTGTAAGTAGTGGAAAAACTTTGTCAAATTGTTACATTTTTCTTGTAAGCTTTTAATAGCATTTTTATCCCATTCGACATTGGACCAGATGACAAGAAGTTAGCAGATCATTGTGGTCAATATCAAATTAGTTTGTCTTCAAGCCAATTTTATTTTCTATTAACAATCTTATGTTTCCTAAGGACCTAAGTACAACACAGCAGAGTAACATTAAATGGTGAAATAAAGTTGGTCGTCAAAATTAGTGGCAGTATCGATATGCAACACTCATCTCAGATAAAGACAGATACTACTATCTTTGACAAAGCGTTTCCTATTGCGTGTGACCCCAACAAGAATGTAGTAATGTATACCATACCATTCCATTGCGTTGCATGAACCGTGTTGTAATGTTGTGCCGCTAGGAGCTGAAGGATGCGTCTCTCATACCGACGGATGTGAAAATACAGGTACACTTGAGAAACTTGACTAGAAATGTTTTTGAACCATATTTATACTTATAGCAATTTTATTTTACTTCGATGTACAGTCGACAGCACATCAGACTACCCTAATCTGTCAAATGTCTACAACCAATTTTTAGCTTTATTTACTTCACATAGAGTTTTCTTCCAATTGAGAATTTTTGACAGATTAGGGAAGGTTGATCTGCTGCTGTCCGTACATACAGTCGAACCGGGTGATGATGCTTATTCCATTAAAGGACACTTTACCTGGAAACTCTGATGTTTAAGTCATTTGTTTGCAATATTGAAGCTAGCCACAAATATTGTTGAGAAATAGGTACACTGAGTTTGTGTCATAGACTCGGAATTAATAAAATTAAGGTCCGATAAAATATGTCTAGTCATGACTTTGATTATAATTATTTAGCCGTGTAGTTTTATTTGTGAGAATATTTTTTTTCATCATGAACTGATAGTTTAAATGTTAATTTTTTATTAAGCTACAACTGTTTTTTTGTAGTTTTAAATAGATGGTTGTAAAATGTTACAAAATAAGTTTGAACCTACGTTTTGAAGTGTGATTAGCCTTTTTTCAAATTTTTATAATTCTTTTCACTGTTTTATCCCAAATATTTTAACTACTTTTCTAAAATTTCAATGTTAATTTGTTTTAAATTATTTACTAATAACAATAATATATAACTAATAATAATAAAGGCTTGTATAAAAGCTGTTATGTAGTATATCGTTTTAATTTTCTTTGTTTAAAAAACCTTCTCTTAAAAATCTGAATCGGCTTCAATGGTAATCAATTATTGTTGCAGTCAACTGTTCCATATTCGGGCGTAAGAAGAAACAGCCCAAAGACAAATACTTGGCCAAGCATAACGCGGTCTTCGACCAACTCGACGTTGTCACTTACGAGGAGGTTGTGAAACTACCATGTAAGTGCTTTTTATTTCTTTAGATTCCCAGGCACTTTCTTTGTATTACAACTCCAGTTGGCGTATGAAAAGGATGCAGTTAGTAGTTCAGGCGAAAAAGAATTTACTTTGACGCCTGTAGCACACAGAGGTGAATGCGAAGCGGAAGCGAAACGGACGAGGAATAACTAGATGAGACAAACGATGCTACAGGCGTCAAAGTATATAAATGAATTGATATATTGTGAGAAAACACGTAAGGCCCGCACACGTAAGGAAATAGAAAAGAAAAAATGACGCCACCCATAGCATTACAAGCTAATCTTTTAGCATAATGATTTCTTAACCAGCATATTTGCATGCAGCATACATACCTGATGGTAAGCGGTCTCTGCGGCCTATTTCACGAGGGGAGAGACGCTTGAGTAAGATGTAGCTCCTGAAGCGTCTTTCATCTTTTGATTTCAAGTGTACTATCTTCCACATTGAAATATTCACAAGTATTACGGCGATGGATTTTACGTTTTTATAGAATAGTCGCTAAACTAATGATTTTTTTGCAGCTTTTCAAAGGAAGACTATCGTGTTGCTCGGCGCTCACGGTGTCGGCCGTCGTCACATCAAGAACACGTTAATAGCGCGTCATCCAGATCAGTACGCCTATCCCATTCCTCGTAAGTATACATTTCTATTTAATTTGTAGCAGATCATCGTCATCGTCTCAGTGTTTACCCGATTGCATCCAGTATGGAGCTCAGGGTCCGCTTGGGCTATGATTCTGGATTCGACAAGCCTGGTTATTACCTACAATGGATGGAAACCAGACCAACTTGGAACATAGTTGGGACCAACAACGGCTTAACGTGCCTTCCAAAGCACGGAATCATCATCCTTTTCAGACATTAAAGTGATTCAGGCCTACAATGTCTAAAACCAAACTGAAAAGAATCATAAGTACACACAATACAAGTGATGCACACAATACAAGTGGTATTCGAACCCACGACCAGCGGGTTTTAGAGCCCAACACACAATTAATAAGAATTGTAGCAGATATGTTTATTAAACTATCATCATAATTACAGCTTTTACTTTTAAGTTAACCTGCAGGGTTTTTTTATTCCCATTTATTACAGATACGACCAGGCCACCTCGGCCGGATGAGGAAAATGGGAGACACTATTACTTCGTGTCCCACGAGGAGATGATGGCCGACATCGCAGCCAATGAGTATTTGGAGTATGGTAAGTCAAGATATTTATGTTTGTAAAACTATCAAAACCTTTCGATATAATCTTGTCTCGAATATTTTACACTTGTCTAGTATTCACTGGCTGACAGGTACGCAAACCATCTGGTACCAGAAAAAAAACACTGCATTACTACCAAAACTTGGGAACAATTCTTATTTGTGTAGGTTCTCCCAATATCTCCCCTTCGACTTTGCAGACGCAAAGTACCCGCGGAATACCTTGCCTTGCCTTTTTTCGAAAGAAAATTCCTTAAGGCATCCTAACTACAGGCTAGCGATAGACCTGCGGCCGTGAGTGCAACTTGGGACTTAAGCGTCCCAAACTAAGCTGTCCCGGTTTCTCATTCACACCCGAAAAGGAACGAGCCGGTGCCTTGTGGCGATTAACCGGCCCGGTCTGTGTTTTCAAGCCGGGATTGCGCCTAATGAGGATCACCTGAGAAACTAGGTGGTCCCCAGAAATCGCGTATGAAATACACTGTCCAAGTTATGACGCAAGCCGTCGTCCTTGCTATAGGGAGTCACACAATCACGCTGACACTATCTATTCTAACAGGAACACATGAAGATGCGATGTACGGGACTAAGCTGGAGACGATCCGGCGCATTCACTCGGAGCGTCGCATCGCAATCCTGGACGTGGAACCGCAGGCGCTGAAGATACTGCGTACCGCCGAGTTCGCGCCGTACGTGGTCTTCATCGCTGCGCCGTCACTCAACAATGTCGCTGATGTGAGTACCCGGTTTAATAAAGTACATATTTCTTTTTTTTAATAAAGAATCCAACGGCAGACAGTCATGCAGACCGCCTGATGGTAAGCAGTCACTGCGGCCTACTCCATTGAGGAACAGGTGTTCCTGAGTGTAGTGAGGTCACAAGTAAGCTGAATGTGCTGTTATAACAACTGTAGGCTCATCTGATCTTCGAGCCTTTGATTTCAAGTGTACAAGTGCTCCTACAATAATATTGCCGGAACACAGCCGGAGCTGTGGGGTGGCGCTACCTAGTCGGACTGTGAAAAAGTCCTACCACTAACCAGAAGTAGAGCGGGAATCGTCCCCACAACCTCCGGGTTTTATACCTGAGTGTCTTAGCCACTGATCATGGCGGTCAAAATCTTTCTTGCATAATCATTGGGGTAGGCTGCTTTAGTGGAAATTTGAACTCAATTTGTATAAGCACCATTGCTGTATAACAATTCTTATACAGAAAATTCAAGATTAGTTTTTGTATTATCCTTATTAGCCAATAAGGAAGACGAAACAAATTCTAAGGATAGTTACCAATATAAAATGTTTGTTGACAGTACGACGGATCCCTTGAGGTACTGGTCCGCGAGTCGGAGCAACTCCGTCGCACGTATGGCCACTACTTCGACCTCAACATCGTGAACAACGACATTGATGACACTCTTGCGCAGCTTGAGGCTGCCTTGGCCAGACTACGATCTACACCCCAGTGGGTGCCAGTCTCCTGGGTATATTGAGCCATGCCATAGCTCTATCCATCCTAATAAGTTTCCAAAATTAATATAAGTCACATTTTAGTTTATACTATGTTGCTCTGAGCGGGTTTCTCGATGACTCTTAGCTCCTCAAACCGACATAGTGGGCATTCTGACTTTCCGTTGATGAGGCATGAAGTGACATTAAGGCGCCGAATCATTTTTCTACTTCTCAACGTATTTCAACTTTGGCTGTGTACATCGTGTTTCTGCTTTATTTCAAATAAAAATTTGTCCTTTCATTTCAATTTTAATAATTTGATCGTGTAATAATTCATGTTGCAGCGTATTATTTATATTTAATTACCGTATGCCTTGGTTCTATTTAAAAAAAAAATATTGATTTACAAGTTTAGGTGTAAATTTGATATTGTGAAGTAGAAGGATGGACCACTATGGGGCGTTACGATGTCGGTGTCTTATCATATTATTTTCTTATCGGTTGATTGTGTGTAATAGGGGTAACAACTCATAAATTTGGCTAAAGGAAGAAATGGGTTATTCTTCCTTAGCTAAATTTATCTCATTTAATTTTAAGTTTATTTAAGTTTGTTTGAATGATGCTAAGTACCTAAGTAATTATTGATCAAAGCGCAGTTAACGACCTATTTCGGTTTTGTTGTTAACAGGCTGTTTTCAATCGTACAATCAGAGTTGGAGGCGGCTTGTTGATACATTTGAGACTATTTTATTTTATTCTCTTAATTTGTCTCAACAGGCTTTGTTAAAATGCCTTGATTGGAAGTTAAACATTGCTTGTTGTTACCAATTTTTTGTTAACCTCAGTCTATAATAGGCACTACTCTGTCATCTAAGACGGGATGGCGAATAATGTCTATTGAGACGTCCGGCCACAACACACCCTGACGTATCATGTAAAAACTGCAATATCGACAAAAGTTTGTTTCCTTCATTAGAATACCTTTTATTTTCAGAGCTTTTTCTCCGTGCACTTTGTCAGCCCATCTTGACAAGACCTATGTGTCAAAGTATGGAGAAGCACTCATAAAAGATGTTCTTTCGAATCGAGCAAATTTCGAACTTGAATCAACTTGTGGTTTTTAGAGTTCCCTTTATTTGATCATCTTTACACGATAATTTGTATTCGCAATCATCAAGTAAGGTCCGCGGTATGTTACTGAGGGCCTTGCTACCATTTCAGTACGTTATTATTTATCCAAGCGATTGTGTTGGGGTATGACAGCTGGCTGTCTTTCATACTCAGTAACGCGGTTGGCTGGACTGGACATTTCTGCAATTTTAACGTTAATTATCATATTAAATTACATGGGATTGGCTTTGTATATAGATGGTTGTCGCTGTCCAGTCGGTCCCTAGTAATATTTTATGTTTTTTAGCGTTCAATTGTGTAGAGCATTGTTCAGTTCCCGCCTGCATTGCCTTGTGTTAGTCCGGCAATGCAAAGCTGCATAATGAATTTTAATTCATATGTGGCACCGCTCACTTTCGCGAAGATGTTCACGATTTTAATTACATTTTATGGAACAAACTTCACGTGTTTTGTGACTGGACCCAATTAGGTACACACACCATTCACCTAATAATATAATGCAAACGAATACAATCGAACATTGACCGTGTGATATACCCTTATCATCTGAGAGTCGTCCGTCTACGTTTCTGATTTCTACAGGAATGCAGGAAGATGACTATCGGGTCGGGTTTTTCGCACATCACTCCATTGTATTGACATTGTATTATGTGACGACAAAACATACACTGAACATTTAGATAAGGTTGCAATGGGGTGGTGATTGGCTAAAGTTACATGATTGTCGGACGCTTTGTTTACGAGACGTTTTTGAGACATTGTCGGCTCTCCGTCTTGGCTACCCGGCGTGTTTCGTTGGGTTTTTTCAAGATGGCAGAAACAAAACGTCCGACTCGAGCATGAGCTGCTGCTAATCATCGATATACCGCCTTATTGCTTCTTCCATGTACATATTGTTTGTAAAAAGTAGTTTCACTATGTGTCTTTCAATGTTAGTTATAAGGTTGTGAGGTTACGAGCTCTTAATAGTTTTCACTGTACTCCACCGTCGGAACTAAACACCTTCTCCGCATACAGTGACAGTGTAAATTCATTCAAGTACAAATGCTTTCCTAGCGGTTAGCGTATGTGTTTGAATCCAAGGGCTAGCAATCCCACAATACAAGTCGTGAACAACAGACAACCTAGTGACTTTGGCTGTCAGTTGGTTAAGACTAAAGATAGAAAACTGTCTGAAGCGATAGTTTTCTATCTTACCACCGCTTCCAACAGGTGGGCCTTTATTTCATTATATGTCAGGAAGATAAAGTTCGAATCCCTCTGTGCCCGTATTCTTCGGGTAAGTCGTACTATAGAGGTGGCTGACACACCACCAGTCAGCGGTTCGTTTTTGTTCACCCCTTTCCCGAGATGCTGTTTTGTTTGTTTTCTTCACGTGTTTTGCGGTGACAACTGACAATCAACGCCTGCGATGACTTCTCCGGCGACAGACGTAAATTCAAAATTAACATCTGAGGCATATCGGTGGGCGGGAAGTGGGCGTATGGGGTCGCATAAAGCGGAACTTTGTGCGAGTTAGATCGTTTGAGTGGGAATCTAGTATTGCCTGCTCTTACGGTTATGGCGCAAAAGTCCGCGTTATGCGCCATTCGTGCGCCCACACCCCGCCCCGCTGGACAAGACGAAAATTGTACTTTATTAATTTAAAAAAATGATGACGAAGGAGACTAGGATTGATAGATGGAAGGTAGCCAAATTAATAATAATGAATTGAATACTAGTAAATGATTGGAAGGCGTGCTGAGTAGCACTAAGTATGTAGGATCTTTTTTTTAAATATTTTACTGTTGTTACAAATTTAAAAATATTTAAAGATACTTACTTTATTTATCGCAATATAATTGTAGAAAATTTTGTTGCTGTTTTTAAAATTCTATTATAATAAGTAATACTATTTCATTCCGATTTAAGTGATAACTGGTGTTTGCTTCATCAAATTTTTAAGATTATGACTAAGTTTTTATCTGTTAACGTTTTTACATAAAGCATTTATATAAAAGAGATCTTTTATCACTCAAGAGATCTTTGTATGACGTTGGCGCTATCTCTCGCGCCTTCGTTTACTTTCGACTATTAGTATGGTTATATACGTATAGAAACATAGGTATATAACCATCTCAATATGGGTCATGCCTGCACTGGGGGAATGTGCTAGTAGTTCTGTATATATAATAGTTGAAGCTGTTATATAACCAGAATCGACTATCTTTAGTAGTACATTGCCATTTGGTGAAGTTGGCGAGTTATTTCGTCGGCCATTGCCCATGGCGTCCTTCAGTACCAGCCCAGGATAGTGTAGAGGTCTAAAGATTTTCTCTTGCTACAACTATTATAACACCTAAATACATAGTTCTATTATAGTGATAAATACCACCTAAAGGGATCTCTCAACATCTGCTTTATGAAAAAATACTGAATATATTTTTGGGATTTGTTTTTGTTTAATTTATATTTTAATAAGTACTTGTAAGATTTAATCTATAGTTTTGTGAATGTGAAATATTTATGTCTAGCTAAATTATTAAATTATACCATGCGTTAGTGCTGCTCCTCTAAGGAACGGATGTATGGGAGATATTGATAACCTTACTTACACCATGCATATTAAATTGAAACTATTTTTAATGTTATAATTGAGAAAGAACTGCATTCCAATTACTGTCATTTGTTATTATTATAATTTTGATTGAGTAACAAGTATTGTTGTGTTGTTATAGATATAAGTTTTATTTAAGTTCGAGTCATTAGTTGGAGTACGTGATTTTTGTTATTAATGATATAAGTTACGTTATGTTAAATTAACGTCTGTACTTAAGTTAACTCATTTCAAGTTTTGATGTGGTGCGATTTAGTTCCTGTGGTTTTATGTTCAAACTCATTAAAATAAAAAAAATAGTGAATATCATAAATATTCCGTAGACGAGTATAATATTAAAAAGTTTAAATGTAAAATCACATGAGTCGAACGAATAATAAAACATAGTTTAAACAATTACCTGTCTACCAAACTAATATTACTCTAAAATTATGTTAATGTTTTGCGTTAAAATATGATTACCCTGAAGTATATCATATTTTAATGTCACAACACAAGTACTTATTAGAAATTTGAATTGTAAAAGTACTTATTATCTAAAACGAGCAACATTTTAGAATATCAGAAACAACTAAAGATGACTGAAAGTAAAATCTTTATTATAACTGTTAAAATTGAATAAATCGCACAAATAATAAAATTAAAAAAGCGTGTTTTATTTCAAACTATTTAGTCAAGTTTCCTGATTGTGTGTTGGGTGGTTAGAAAAATATTACAAGTCAAATATGTAATTAGCCAGTTACATTTCCGCCCACGGTAAAATCCGGTAAATGAAAATGTCACTTTTTTTTATGCTAGGTCTGTTGGCACTGCCAAGACAGGCATGCAGCCCACTTGATGGTAAACGGTCACTGCGGCCTATTTCATTGAGGGACGCTTCACCTGGAAGCGTCCCTCAATGTGCTTCCAGACGGTAGACTCATCTGATCTTTGAGCCTCTAATTTCAAGTGTACTGGCTCCCACATTAATATTGCCGGAACACAGCCAGAGCTGTTATGGCGGCAGATTTCACCTGTGGAGGTAGTAGCTGGCCAGTTCGACTCTAAAAAAGCCCTACCACCAACCAGACCCAAGGCGGTAATCGAACCCATGACCTCCGGTTTTTAAACCCGGGCGGCTTAGCTACTGTTCCACGTAACTTCAGTTGGCTGGCGGCTACACAGTCCGCCTGATGGTAAGCGGCCACTGCAGTCTATTCTGTTGAGGAACTCTTTTATCCAGAGTGCTGCCACACTGTAGCCTCATCTGATCTTCGGGTCTTTGATTTCAAGTGTCGAGGAGCTCCCACATATTAACAGAACACAGCCAGAGCTGTTATGGCAGCAGGTTTTAACTATGGCTAGCCGGACTCTCAAAAAGTCCTGTCACAAACCAGACCCACGTCGGGAATCGAACCCTTGGCCTCCGAGTTAAACCCAAGCAGCTTAGCCACTGCTCCAAGAAGGACTGGTTAAGGAATCGTTTCTCAATGTGCTGACTAGGGAATGAAGAACCGGTGCCATACTTGAGTCCCGGGAATTTCGGGACGACCTGATACCTAATAAGGAACCGGGACTCCCGGGACTTTCGGAACTTTTGGGATTTTTGCCAGAATGTTGTGATATTTATTCGTTTTCTTTTAGATAGGCAATAAAACGCTGGAATTCTAAACGCTTTTGCTCCACGAGTATTTATTACTTATACACAATAACTTTTTTTTTTTATTAAATTAAATACACACAACACTGTCTAGAATTTTTTTGTATAAACTCAATTATCTCAAAATTTATTAAAAATAACATAAGTACCTACAACAATATTGTGGGTCATACGACTCCGAAGGTAGGTGATGGTGGACTGTAGTAGGTGGATGGTCGTTACGGGAGGAATAAAACACGGTAGGTGCTCTTTCTTCAGTATGCCCTGGCAAGGCTGAGGTAGGTGCAGGAGAGTATTCCGGCGGATCTTGTTCTTCTTATTGTTTCAGCTGGTAAGGCGAGTGAAGCGAATGAATCTGGGGGCTAGGGGCCCGTTTTTTATACAGTTTCGGGCTCCCCTCCTTCCCCTTCTCTCCCCGCACCTCACCCCACCCCTTGCGGGGGGCAAAATCTTTATTTCGTCATTTTACATAGGTTTTACATAATATACGTTTATTAATACATGTTTTTCTTATTATTCTACCTTTCCCCTATCCTAATACGTATGTGACATCGTCATACGGCCGGCGGCGGGCGAGTGGCGGCGCATTTTCCCCGCCAGCTATTTTATACTACCTCGCCCCCCGCCTCAGCAGTATAAATACTCAGCTGCGCGACTCCCGCGCTCTCACTACTCAGCCGGGCGCCGCGCAGTCCTATTCTAGTTTCTCGGGTAATAATGTACACAAAAGGGAAGTATTCTTTATTAATAAACTTATATCTAAACTACCTAATAACTTAAACAACAAATAAAAATATAAAAACATCTTAACCTATTCACAATACGAAATAACTTACACGCTAACGCTCGCTTAACCTAGCACTAGTTGCGGAACATTGTCTTATTTTCACAGATAACTTTATATACACTGAATATCCACAAACACTATTTACATAACTGATTCTCGTCGTGCACATTTCTCCCGCCGTCGCCTTGCGATCTCACTGGTAGCACGACGATCTTCTTTGTAGGCCTTCCGAGTACGTGCCCCTTGCTGGTGGTGACGTCGATGACTCTGGTCACGCCGTCCTTCCCCGGGTAGGTCTTCGTGACGCGTCCACGCGGCCAGGTGTTGCGTGGCAGGTTGGAGTCGCAGACGATGACCACGTCGCCGACCTCTGGGATGACTCCGGTGCTGTGGGGCTCCCGCCGGTGATGGAGTAGCGGCATGTACTCTCGTACCCAGCGCCGCCAGAAGATGTCGGCGAGCAGCTGGGCGCGTTTCCATTGCTGGCGCGCGCTCTCGTCACTCTCGTCGAAAGCACCCGGGGCCGGAACGTGGCAGTCAGGCCCGATGAGGATCATGTTGGGGGTCAGCGCCGGCGGGTCATCTGGGGTCACCGCCACATGTGTGAGGGGGCGGGAGTTGACCGTCGTTTCCACTTCCAGCAGTAGGGTGTGCAGGGTCTCGTCGCTCGGGTACCGCTCGTTCAGTGTGACACGCAGGGCTTCCTTCACAGTGCGCACCATGCGCTCCCATACCCCCGCCATGAAGGGCGCGGAGGGGGGCAGGAAGCGCCAGCTGATGTGGCGCGCGGCGGCTTCTTCTTTCAGGGCTTCGGCGAGCTCGCGGTCGGCTCCTCTGAAGGCGGTGGCGTTGTCACTCCACAGCTCGGTGGGGCACCCTCGCCTGGCTATGAACCGGCGGAGGGCGGCGATGGCGGAGTCGGTGCTGAGGGAGGCGGCTACTTCCAGGTGTACCGCCCTGGTCGTCATGCAGGTGAAGAGCGCGACGTATCTCTTTTCTCGATGGCGGCCTACGGTCACCTCAAGGGGCCCAAAGTAGTCCAGCCCCGTGTAGGAGAAGGGGCGGACGTGGTGGGCTAGGCGGGCCGCAGGCAGGTCACCGGTGGAGGGCTTCGCGGGTCTTGCTCTTCGCAGACGACAGGGACCGCAGCGGCTGATGACCTCCTTCACCGCTGGCCTTATCTTCATGATGTACAACCGTTGACGTAGCTCGTTGACCACTGTCTCTGTACCGCCGTGATGTAGCCTCTCATGCACATAGGCTATGTACAGTCTAGTGTAGGCGTGCTTCCCGTGTAGTACGGCCGGGAACATTGACTCTTCCTCGATGTCGCCCGCCGCTGTTATTCTGCTTCGTAGCCGCATTACCTTATTTTCGTCTAGGTAAACACTTAGGGCTGCTACGCGGTCGTCCTTTTCTGGCGTGCGGTTGTTCAATATTCTCTCTCTCTCTCGCCCGTAGCTATCCTCCTGGGAGGCGCGTATCCACAGCTGTTCGGCGGTTTTCATGTGTCTGGCCTCTATCGCGATGAATTTTCTTCGATCTGTAGGCTTGGTGGTTAACCGCGTCGGGTCGCGGGCCGGTGGTGCGGGTTTGTTCCACGTCGGGTCCTTTTCTTTGTTCGCGCGCGTGCGTTTCCGTTTTGCAGCTGCTACGGTTTCACTTGTGTCTTGCGTTTTCTCTGTTTTCCCTCGGCGACACTGTTCTGTGAACTGTAACACGCGCGCTGTTGTTCGTAGTAGGCGTGTCCAGCTTGAGAAGCGCTCGATGTTCGGTAGGTGGGCGTGGCCTGGCTTTACTTGTATGATATTGCATTTTTCTTTTTCTTTTTCTTCGCCGGTCACGGGTACTTCGACCTTTTTCTCAGAGGGCCACATCGACTCGGGTTGACGTAGGAAGTTGGGGCCGATAAACCAACGATGTTGTGTGCTGAAGTCGCTGGGCGTGGCTCGCGTCGCGTCGTCCGCTACGTTTTCAGCCGTCGGCAGCCATCTCCACTCGTTTTTCTTTGTTAAATCTTCGATTTCAGCGAGGCGATGTGCTACGAACGTCTTGAACGTGCGGGGCTCGGCGCGTATCCAGGCTAGCGCCGTCCGGGAGTCGCTCCAGTATATACGAGCGGCGACTGCGAAATCGTGCTCTTCCTCGACGGTTCTAGCTAGGCGGGCGCCTAGCAATGCGGCTTGCAGCTCCAATCTGGGCACTGATATAGGCCTTGTCGGTGTCACGCGGCTCTTGGCTGCCGCTAGGGCGACCCCGACACTGCCATCTGGCCTCGTCATCCTCCAGTACACGGCGGCGGCGTAGGCCTCTTCGCTTGCGTCTACGAATGTGTGTAACTCGTAGCGCGCCGCGGGTTGCATGTCGTAGCACCTAGGTATGTTGTAGGTACCTAGGCTATGCAGCTGACGTAGCCACTCGCTCCACCTGCCTTGTAGTTCTGGCGGTATCGTCTCGTCCCAGTCCGTCTTGTATCGCCACGAGTCTTGCATAATTCTCTTCGCCGGTGTTGTAACAGGCGAGATGAGGCCTAGTGGGTCGAAGATGGACATGATGATGCTGAGTGCTTCTCTCTTCGTGGGTGGCCTGAGGTCAGCGAGCACCTCGGGCGGGGTTCTCCTTGTGTTTAGACGAAAGCTGATGCAGTCCTCGCCTGTGTCCCACAGTAGACCGAGCGTTTTCTTTATCTCGCTCCCGCCGATGGGGACCGTCGTGCCCTCTCGCTCTGCGCCCCCGGTGACTGCGCCGATGGCTTGTTGGTCGTTCGCGGCCCAGCCGCGGAGTTCGAAGCCGGCCTGTCGATGCACGTAGTCGACGTCTCGCGTTATTTTTCTCGCTTCGCTTATCGATGGGAAGCTTTGCAGATAATCATCCATGTAATGATTTTTCTCTATCGCTCTCGCTGCCTCGGGGAATTCGCCGGCGTGTTCTCTCGCGTTCTTGTTTTTGATGAAGAGCGCGGTGCACGGGGATGACGACGCGCCGAATATGACAGATGTCATGCGGTACTCTGTCGGCTCTCCTTCCCGTCGGTTCCCGCGCCATAGGAAGCGCAGTGCGTCTCTGTCTTCATCACGTATTTTTATCTGCATGAACATTTCCTTTATGTCCGCTGAGACGGCGACTCCATACTGACGAAATCTCATTACCACTCCCGGTAATGACTGTAGTAGGTCGGGCCCGGGGAGTAGCATGTCGTTCAGGCTGCGGCCGTGTGATCTAGCCGCCGCGTCGTGTACCACCCTTATTTTCTTTTTCTCGGGATTGATGACTGCGAAGTGCGGCAGGTACCATGTCTTCCCGGCGGGCGCGGCAGGTGCTTGTTCGGCGTAGCCAGACTTCATGAGATTGTCGATTCTTTCTTCATACTGGGTTTTCAGATCGGGATCACGGTCGAGCTTCCTCTCGAGCGTATGTAGCCTCTTGAGCGCGTCGCTGCGGTTGTTCGGGATTTCTTCGTTTTCTGTTCGCCAGAGTAGGCCTGTTTCGAACCTGCCGTCGGGTAGGCGTCGACTTTTCTCTTCCAACAGGCGTACCGCCTGGGCCTCTGGGTCGCTCCGCTGTCTTCTCGGTTCTATAGAGAGCGACTCTAACTCGAAGTATTCCTTCATCATTTTTTCCATCGGGTCTGTGTGCTCTGCTTGAGTGAGGTGAGCACAACAGAATGCTACGGGGGCCGCCTTGGTGGATCGGCAGCCGTGTAGCACCCAGCCGAGGAGAGTTCTCGAAGCAACCAGCTGATCGCGCCGTCCCTTTCTAATGTCACGTGACACGATGAGTTCCCAGTTGTCTTGACCGATGAGTATTTTCGGGGTTGCGTTTTGATATAGCAACTCGCTCTTGATTTCTTCCAGATGTAAGCAGTTTTCTATTTCCCGCTCGCTGATCGACTGAGTAGTGAAGTTTAGACTTGCGACGGTGCGGGCATTTTCGATGTGTAGCTCGTTGTCGCTATGCAGGCCTCTTATCTTGACTTTCACTCTCTTGCTGTCTTTGTGTGCCATCTCTGTGCCGCCCACGCCCTGTACCCACATGGGGTCGGTCGGCCCGTCGAGCCCGAGTGTTCTTGCCATCGCGTCGTCGATGAGTGTCACCGTGCTGCCCTCGTCGAGTAGCGCGTATGTTTTAACTTCAGCTTGCGGGCCGCGCAGGGTGACTGGTGCTATCTTGAGGTATGCGCGGCTTGATCTCGACGTGTGGCTGGCGACTTGTTCGACTGTCGGGGCGATTGACTGTTCTGGCTTCGGTTGTGCGGTGTGGTCGGGCTGCGCTGGCGCGCCGTGTGCGGGCGGCTGTCTCTCGTGGTGCAGGAGTCTGTGGTGGCGCATGGTGCAGCCTCTGACCCCGCACGGCTTGGCTCGACAGACGATGCGGCGATGCTTACTTGATAGGCAGCGGAAGCAAACTTGATTTTTCTTAGCGATGTCCCATCGGTCATTTGTGTCCGCCTTTACGAATTCGTGACAGGCGGGTAAGTGATGATCCCCGCGGCAGCATGGACACGACGATTTTTCTAATGCGGGCCTCTTCTGTGTTTCTGTTGCCGCGGCGTATGTTCGTTCAATCTTCTTTCTTGGCGTTCTTGCTTCTTTATAGTCGCCTGTGTTTTCTAGCGGCGCGTAGGGCGCGCACTTGTCTGCCTCGGTGTTAAGGAACTCTGCGATTTTCTTTAATTCGGGCGTGTCGTCGCTCGCAGCCGCGTAGTCGTACCACTTGTTGCGAAGTATCGGCGTAAGTTTCTCGATGATAAGGCGCGGTACCTCGGGGTTATGCAGGTACTGCGGGCGCCTCAGTAGCTCGATGGTAGCGACGGTGTTGGCTATGCGGCTGGCGAATACGCATAAATCGCGCGGGTTTTCTGTGAGCCGAGGGAGATTCTTCATTTTCTCTACTTCATTGATAAGTAGCGCGTCGGGTCTCCCGAATCTTCTTTCGAGAGCGCTGACGATGTCTTGAGGGCGCGGCTGACTAATAAGGAGGGCGCTGACGGCCTCCAGCGCGACCCCCTTCAGACTTCTTCTTATTCTTGAGACGTTTTCACTCGCTGTGAAGCATTCTTCTGTCTCGACGTATGCCGCCTTGAACGAGAGCCACTCCTGACTCATACCACTGAACGGTGGTAAGTCGGGAATGTGTCTTCTTGCCGCTCTGTTCGACACGGTGAGGGCTTCTGTTAGCGCGGCGGTGAGCGACGTAACGTCGACCACGGGGCGAGGCGGAGTATCTTCAGGCTCCCGCCGGTCGCGATCTTCAGTGGCGCGGGCGGCTTGACCTCGTTGGTTCCCGGTGAGTGGACGTATCTCTATCGCTTCCTTTTCTGCCTCTAATACGGGCGCTAACTCCTCTTCGTACGAGATCTGACTCGCCCGCGTGGGTCGGCGGTCGAGCCAGTCGGAGATCCGTCGTGGTGCTAATTCATCCTCTCCTGAATCAGAGGACAGCTCTTCTAATTGCTGCCTCTGCTTTCTGGTTTGTGCCAGCGTTACTTCGGCGCGGATCTGCCTCAGCTCCAGCTCGGCCAGCCTCTCCTTAGCCTCCAACTCCGCGAGGAGTCTCTTGGCGGAGGATCCAGATCGGCGTGACCGAGCGGGCCTAGGCACCCGCGCTGGCGCTTGCTGTGGCGGCGGCATCTGGGCGGCCGACAGTGGCCGCTCGATGATCGTGGCGATGGAACCGGCGACGGGCGTGGCGGCGATACCGGAGGTATCGGGCGGGGCCACACTCTTCGACGTGGTGGCCGTGCGGGCCGTGGCCGTAGTTCGGCCTGTAGCCGACGTGGCCGTGGTCCGGCCTGTGCCCGACGTAGTCGTTGTGTTCTCTGTTGCCGTCGTGGTGCCGGTTTCACCGGTACCGGCGGTGGTGCTAGTCCCGCCAGTGATGGCGGTAGTAGTGGTTTCGCCGGTGCCAGTGGTGTTGCCACTGCCTGACGTCTCTTCCGAGTCCTTTCCGTGATTACTCCTAGTAACGACCATCGTGCTGATTCTTCGTAGATCCGGCTCCGAATGACCATGCAATGTGGGTCATACGACTCCGAAGGTAGGTGATGGTGGACTGTAGTAGGTGGATGGTCGTTACGGGAGGAATAAAACACGGTAGGTGCTCTTTCTTCAGTATGCCCTGGCAAGGCTGAGGTAGGTGCAGGAGAGTATTCCGGCGGATCTTGTTCTTCTTATTGTTTCAGCTGGTAAGGCGAGTGAAGCGAATGAATCTGGGGGCTAGGGGCCCGTTTTTTATACAGTTTCGGGCTCCCCTCCTTCCCCTTCTCTCCCCGCACCTCACCCCACCCCTTGCGGGGGGCAAAATCTTTATTTCGTCATTTTACATAGGTTTTACATAATATACGTTTATTAATACATGTTTTTCTTATTATTCTACCTTTCCCCTATCCTAATACGTATGTGACATCGTCATACGGCCGGCGGCGGGCGAGTGGCGGCGCATTTTCCCCGCCAGCTATTTTATACTACCTCGCCCCCCGCCTCAGCAGTATAAATACTCAGCTGCGCGACTCCCGCGCTCTCACTACTCAGCCGGGCGCCGCGCAGTCCTATTCTAGTTTCTCGGGTAATAATGTACACAAAAGGGAAGTATTCTTTATTAATAAACTTATATCTAAACTACCTAATAACTTAAACAACAAATAAAAATATAAAAACATCTTAACCTATTCACAATACGAAATAACTTACACGCTAACGCTTGCTTAACCTAGCACTAGTTGCGGAACATTGTCTTATTTTCACAGATAACTTTATATACACTGAATATCCACAAACACTATTTACATAACTGATTCTCGTCGTGCACAAATATTTTTATAATGCCTAACAGAGTACACTTCAGAATAAACGAAAACTGTTTTAATTGGCATAAAAAAAAATTCTTTAAAAAAAGAAAAAAAATTGAAATAATGGTAAACTAACAATGAATGTGGTTCTCAAAGAAAAGTTATTGTATTAGCCCATTAATGTCCCACTGCAGGGCAAAGGCCTCCATCCTTGAAATCAAGTTATCATTTCAATGATGGGTACTGGCTTAATTACCACGCTTGCCAAATGCGGATGGGTGATCACAAACCCGAGCTGTGTGTCCGAAAAAACCGACACAAAGTTAGCTCAAACCAGGAATTGAACCCAGGACCCCGTGATCTCGGCCTGGTACTTAAACCACTGGACCATTGATGCGATAAAGAAAGAAAAGTTAAAAATAAGAAAAAATAATATGTTTTAAACAGTGTGTGAAAAATCATCATCATCATCATCATTTCAGCCAAATGACGTCCACTGCTGGACATAGGCCTCCCCCAAGGATCTCCAAACCGATCGGTCCTGCGCCACCCGCATCCAGTGGATTCCGGCGATCTTTATGAGATCATCGGTCCACCTTGTGGGAGGCCTACCACGGCTGCGTTTCCCGGTACGTGGCCACCACTCGAGGACCTTTCCGCCCCAACGGCCGTCAGTCCTCCTTGCAATGTGTCCTGCCCACTGCCACTTAAGGCTCGCAATTCTTCGGGCAATGTCGGTGACCTTGGTCCTTCTGCGGATCTCATCATTTCTGATGCGATCACGCAGGGAGACTCCAAGCATCGCCCTCTCCATTGCCCTTTGCGCGATTTTGAGCCTTTTTATGCGGCACATTGTAAGCGGCCACGTTTCCGTTCCATAAGTCATCACTGGCAACACACACGTATCAAAGACTTTCGTCTTGAGGCACTGCGGTAGTCGGGCCGAGAAAACGCTGCGAAGCTTCCCGAACGCTGCCCAGCCGAGTTGGATTCGTCGATCGACCTCTTTCTGGAAGTTGGACCTACCAAGTTGGACTTTTTGTCCCAGGTAAATGTACTCGTCCACAACTTCCAGTGTTGAGTTCCCAACTTTTAAAGGAGTGGGTACGACATGGGAGTTCGACATGATTTTCGTCTTTTCCATGTTCATTTTAAGACCCACTTGTTGAGACACTCTACTGAGATCGTTGAGCATTGTGCCTAGGTCTTCCAATGACTCAGCCATGACTACGATATCATCCGCGAAGCGAAGGTGCGTCATGTACTCGCCGTTTATGTTGATGCCAAGTTCTCTCCAGTCCAGAAGCTTAAACACGTCCTCCAACAGAGTAGTGAACAGTTTCGGCGATATAATATCGCCCTGTCTCACACCCCGCTGGAGCCGAATGGGTTTTGTTTTCTGGTCCTGGAGGCGGACTGACATGATGGCGTTTTCGTACAGCGACTGCAACACTTGTATGTATCGGTAGTCTATTTGGCACCTTTGGAGTGACCGAAGCACGGCCCATGTCTCGACAGAATCAAAGGCTTTTTCATAGTTCACAAACGCTAAGCATAATGGCAGATTATATTCTTCAGACTTTTGTATAACCTGCCGCAGCGTGTGCATGTGATCTATGGTACTAAAGCCTTTACGGAATCCGGCTTGTTCGGGAGGCTGGAAGTCATCAAACCTACGTACGAGACGATTCGTTATAACTCTAGAAAACAGCTTATAAACATGACTCAGTAGCGTGATGGGTCTGTAGTTCTTCAGCTGCGTCCTATCGCCCTTTTTGAAGAACAGCTTCACCACGCCCCTGTGCCATGCTGTTGGCGTTTTACCCTCGAGAATAACGGAGTTGAACAACCTCTGGAGAGCTTTCAGGACCGGTCGGCCTCCTGCCTTTAGAAGCTCCGCTGTAACTCCGTCCTCCCCCGGCGCCTTGTTGTTTTTAAGCTGTTTCAGAGCTACCCTAATCTCGTAAAGGCTGATGTCCGGAATATCTTCCGTGTAGTGTCGGGTCAATTTGGCTCTACGATCTGTGGCCTCAATGACAGGCGTTCGTGTCGTCGCGTAAAGCTGCCCATAAAAGTGTTCGATCTCGGCCAAAAGCTCAGGTCGTGACGAGACGACTCTACCGTCCTCTGTCTTCAACTTCGTCAGCAAGCTCTCTCCAAGAGACAGATCTCTGGCAAATACTTTAGAGCCTTTGTTTCGCTCAATGGCCTCTTTAATACATTCCGTATTAAATCGGCGTATGTCGCGGGTAAGGCACTTGGAGATGTGAAAAATCAGTAGTCAGTAAAATCACCCATGCAACGGTTTTTAATTTTTTGTCCGGTCTGGCTAAGATGCATAAAAAGTTGCTCTTCCGTCGCAATGTTTGCAGGGAAATTCCTTAAAGCCCTTCTTTGAAGCATGTCTCACGCGTGTTCTATGGGGTTTAGATCAGGCGATTGAGCGGGCCAGCCTAAGACCGATCGTTGTGCTCCTGCACCTAGCTCGTCACCACTCTCGCTGTGCATGAGCATGAATTCTTGGCCCATTTGTAGTCGATGGGGGTAGATTTTGGTACTAGCACCTCGTTACGGTATTTTTCACCCGTCATTGTGTTTCTGATCCGAACGTGGTCTGTTCTTCCATCAACATGAATTCCTGCCCAAACCATAAATATCCCGCCGTAGTGTGGATGGACTTTCTGAGGGTGGTGGGGGCGGCTCTCACGTTTTGGTTGTCTTCTCGCAGCAATTTGCAAAAATCGATCTTTTCGATGAGTGGTTATATGCGCTTTCCGCCTGGGTGTCTTTCAGCCACTTCACCAGTAATACGATAACGTAACCATAACTTTTGTCTTGTGTCAATCTCCTCAACAATACTTTGTTGTGCAGCCCCAGCTTGGAGCATTACATACTACTGCCCACAGAGATAGACTAGAGACCGCAAGTACGTCAATTTGTATGAGAACCGACCGTGCCATATTTTTTGTACCTACTGTGACGTAACGAGCGCGATTTAGTGATGAGAAGTAGGGACACGCCCACTTCGTCTCGATTCTCGATTCGATTATAAAAATCACTACATAGTATAAAACACAAAGTCGCTTCCTGTCTGTCTGTCCCTATGTATGCTTAGATCTTTAAAACTACGCTACGGATTTTGATGAGGTTTTTTTTAATGTATAAAGCGATTCAAGAGGAAAGTTTATATGTATAAAACATGCATAATATAGTAGCGAAACACTGATAATTTTAGAGGTTTCTTATGTGAGGTCGTAAATTAACACATTTTTTGCGCTTACATTGCAAACGCTGGCTAAACCCTACGAGATAGATCAAAATAATGTACTACAGTATTGTACACCTTAAAAAGTTTTACAAAAAAGTCCGCGATGGTATATGTCTATCTCTTAGGGATACCCCACAACAATCATTTTCCTTTACTTATCACGATAAAATAATAGCTTATTTACGAAAAAGTGATTTTAAGCAAGACAGTATTAATCCTTATCCAATAAAGTACCTTAAATAAATTGTGCATGTAATATAGATCAATATGGCTCTTTACATCATGAAATGTAAATGAATATTTTCGAAGATATTACAGATTTAAAATGCAGGGACATAGCGGTTGCGGCGGTACCGGCCGGGGGGGGGGGGGGCGGAATTTGTGTAATTTTGCAAATAAATCACAATAACAATGGATAAATAGGAAAATGCTATTAAAACAGATACGAAAGCATAAAATCACAAGTAGGCCCAAGGAGGTAAACGAGGACGTGAGGCACGTGACGTGATTTTTATTTACTAATTTATAAATAAATAAATTATTATTTTTAACTAATGTTAATAAATATCCATTTTTAAACTCTTCTTAATTTATACGCCGGTTGACAGTACCTAATGTAACATTGTCACTTTATGCTTGATTTTATTTTTCACATTGTCAAATAGCCTATTATCATTCCTGCTTCCAAAATCGACTAGGTACCTTTAATCGATTTTAATACATTATGTGTATGTTGCATAGAACGAACATCACTAATCGCTGTATTTGACTATAAACGCCTGTACCACGAAACTTAAACGATATGCGAAAGTCTCGCCTTGTTTGATATTCATTGCTTATAAAGCACGCAATACAATTGGAAGGCCGGTATAAAATACGCAATGTATTACGAAATTGCGATTCACGCGGCTTAAGCATTATTTACATAATTGTTTTCTCAAAATTGATAAATAATTCATTTTAAAATAAATTACGCGTATTCAGATAACAAAATGACTTACCGATGAAAGGAAACATCTTTGTTTTGTGGAGTTATCTTTTTGGTATTGTTTTTGCAGCTTAAAATAGCACAAATCGTCATTTTTTGCTATTTTGTCTGACGTCTAACAAGGGGAACGGTCGCGCGGGACTAAAGCTAAGAATCGGCACATTCAGTACGATGGACTGTAGCTGGGCACGCGAAGTAGCTACACTTGCGGCCTCTAGTCCATTCAACTCTACTCTGTGCTACTGCCCTTAATCCTCTCTCAATACATTTTATAAAAACGGATCCGGAAGTTAATAAATTATTATTTTTAAAATAACGGAACCGGATAAGAAAATGTATTTTTTTAAATTACGGAAACGGATGGCGGAGGACGAAATATAAATAAAATATTTATGTATTTTTAGGAAATGGATATTAAATATTAATAAAAACGGATCCGGAAGTAAATATTTTATATTTTAAAAATACCGGAACTCGACGGGTTTTTTTTAAATTAACTGAACCGGACGGGATATTTTTTTTATAATAACGGAATCGGAAACGGATGTTACTTAAAAAATATAGATATTTATAGAAAAGGGATATTTTAAATAGTATCAATTATTAATTAAAAACGGATCCGAAAGTTATTATATTATTTTTTTAAAATAAAATATTATAATTTTAAAATTACGAAAATGTTATCGTAAAAATATTTTAAAATAAAGGACACGGAAAGTATTTTCTAGTCTTATACTCCATAAAACGTAACATGATTAGAATGACAGCTGTCAAAGTGTTGTGGCTCTCTCGCTCGCTCTCAATAAACCTCTATCGATGTGTCTCACTCTACAAAAAAAATAAAATCTTAGAGATGAGACACATTGATAGAGGTTTATTGAGAGCGAGCGAGAGAGCCACAACACTTTGACAGCTGTCATTCTAATCATGTTACGTTTTATGGAGTATAATAAAAACGGATCCGAAAAAGAATATGCTATTATTTTAAAAATGACGAAAGTGGATGTGAAAATATTATATTCTTTAATTCTTGGCAACACAGCAAATAAACTCCGTGTGACGTCATTGGCTAAAGGCACAGCCTTGCGAAGCCATAAAAAAATGTGACAGTTTGACACTGACACTGTCATAATGACAGTCAGTATGATGAATGACAGCACTGCCGTTTGACTCTTAAAGTCCTTATTCTGAGGTTTGACTCAAAGTAATAAAATTGGTGCGTTTGTTTTATCTGTGGTACAGGGAGCCAACCTCAGATGACATTTCGTAATCTGTGGTCGTAACCCCTCTCCCCCGCCAGCTCGCTGACATGCTTTGACAGGTTCAAACTTCAAATCAAACTGAATCAAACTGAACAAAAAAATCATTAAAGTGCCAAAGAAATTAAAGGTTTTGTGGATTACTACCTAAATTATTATGATTTAATCGAATGTGGAACGTTTGTGGGTTGTTTTCAAATTAATTGTACCATAACTCACATGTAACGTCACTCACATGTAACATAAAGGTAAATTCTCACAAGATAATATTCTCCCATCGTATTAAAACTAGTGGCTGCCCGCGACTTCGTCTGCGTGGACCGTAGAGAACCATGGACAAGGGTAAAAAAAGTCATAAGTTTAGTGCCAAACATCCAAAACCGTTTAGGCGTACCTAAATTTTACGGTTTTATCCCTGTAAATGACGATTTCAAACAAACTTTCATCCCCTATTTCCACCCCTTCCATTGCTCCCCTTTTTCCGGGATTGAAATGAGACGACACGGCAGGCACTAGCTTTCAAATAAAAAAAGAATCATCGAAATTGGTCCACCCAGTAAAAAGTTATGAGGTAACAAACAGAAAAAAAAATACAGTCGAATTGAAAACCTCCTCCTTTTTTTTTGAAGTTGATTAAAAACGAACATTGTGAGTAACGAAATTGTGAATAACGAACCCCAATGTGGACGAGTCTTTACCATGTAACGTTATTCACATGTAAGTAAATATTGATGTTTTACTACATCTCAGTAAACATAACATCATAACCACAAAGCCTGCAAACAATGTAATTGCCATTTTACAATCACAACAATTAGTTCTTTCGAATACACTTATATTAATATACAACTTCACTTACCTTACATATTATAATCCTGTCGTTTTTCACAGGTTTTCGATGTTAATTTTACGACCTCATTTACATAACCTCATGTAACTCTGGCAAAGACAGGCGTTTTGTTTATTTTTTAACACCAAATGGAAGTCCGGGAATGCCAGAACCGAAAAAAACATTTCAACGGTAGTTATTGCAATTTTAAAGTCCCAAATACCGTTACTCACGCATTGTTACTCACATGTTACAAAACCTTGGACATCTCTTTAAATCAATGTAAAAAAACAAACAATAAGCTGAATACGACCTCAACGCAAGTCACGGTTAGTCTGTCCTTTAATCTAAAGATCAAAGTTCATAATTTGCCTGTACGTGTATTTACGAAAGAGTTGTTCACATTTTTCTAGACAAAGGTAGCAAATGGACATCCTTATTTTGTATGAGATGAAAAAATAATAGTTTGTTTTCTTAGCTCATATTCCATAACTATTTGATTAAATAACAAAATTATAAGCTTAAGTTATAATAAGTTAACCAAGCTGCTGGAAAAATATTCATAAAACAGTTCAGAATTGAAATCTTTCTCACAATTACGCAATGAAGGTGTTGGACAAAAATTTTGACTCTAGGTACAATTATTTTGATTTTTACCCTTGTGTCTAGCATACAAAATGGTAGAGTGTTCAATATTTGGCTTCAAAAGCAACAATCAAAGAGAAAAAGCGGGTGTTACATTTCATACGTAAGTACACTGTTTTATAAATTTTGATCACGTATTTCTTTCTCAAATCTCACAGGAACCAAGTTTCTGAGCTAAATCATTAGTTTTATCATCAAAAACTTGATAAACGGGAAAGATCTAAAAATTATTTCTAAATATAACCTCTGAAACATCTGACATGCAAACCGGTAAAATAATTGCATAATAATACAAATTTACATCAGAAGCCAGCATAATAATTATCATAGATGTCTATGTACTGAAATTTTATTAATATTAGTAGATTCATAATTCGATTTCCGGATGCCTAATGAAAGGAAAAATTTCCCCAAAATTACCCCATATTTCAGGGAATTTCAAGCGATTTGTTGTTTCCAGATTTCCGACTGATGATAAAACTCGTGAGAAATGGATTTATGCAACAGGAATACTATTAATAACATTTTGAAAGGGAATGACGTGTTTACAAAGAAGAAAATTACCAAATAATATGCAACAGAAGGATTAATTATTACAAAAAGAAATTGAAAAATAAATCAATTCTATGTAATTAACTTGTTTTATTTTGTTTTTCACCTAAATAGTCTTCTTAAAATGATCTTTTTTGGCTCAAATTTGAAATAAAAGGGAATTCATGTATGAATTATGAATTCCCTTTTATTTCAAATCATAGGGGAATATAATATACCCTTTTTTTTTTACCCTGCGAATAAATAAAGTGGCTGTATGAATTGAGTGCCTTTGCATTGTGAACAAACCACAATTTAAAAAAAAAAGAGCTGTCATATATCACTGGCCCCCTTTTCCTATGCCCGCTCTACACTTAGCCCGCGAATCACGGCGCGAATTCGCGCCGCGAACTTGCCGCGAATTCAACAATGACTCCACACTCGCAATGGTTCGCGGTATTTTCACAGTTAAGTTCGCAACTTTGAATGAAATGGACGTCGAAGTAGCTGTTGCTGCGTCCCTAACAATATGCGCGTTAGCGTACTTTAATTATGAAATATAGAAAAATATAATTTCTTCAGGTTTCACGTGATGGCGCTGATCGGCGATAAAGCTGATGACTCTATTCCCCCTTAATAAGTAATTCTTTATGAACAACTAGCCTTCCGCCCGCGGTTTCACCCGCGCGTAATTTCTTTTTTTAAATATCCCCCCCCCTCCCCTTCCCCCCACATTTCCGGGATCAAAAGTACCCTATGTTCACCGGGGATAGTGTAGCTATCCAACTGTGAAAGAATTATTCAAATCGGTTCAGTAGTTTCGGAGCCTATTCAATTCAAACAAACAAACAAACAAACATTCAAATCTTTCCTCTTATAATATTAGTATAGATACTGACCGTCGCGGACTGCGAGTGTGGAGTCATGCACGTTCGCGTCGCGTTCGCGCTTCGCGCTCCCTTTGACGCGGACCAAAAAACCGACAAAAATTGGGGAACAAAGCGCGAAACCGCGAAGAATATGCGAAACGGCTCCACACTTAGCGTTCGCGCCCTTTCGCGGCGTTCGCGCGCGATTCGCGGGCTAAGTGTGGAGCGGGCTTTGGGTGTGTTGGTCCGCGTCAAAGGGAGCGCGAAGCGCGAACGCGACGCGAACGTGCATGACTGTGGAGTCTAGATACTGACCGTCGCGGACTGCGAGTGTGGACTCGCAGTCCGCGACGGTCAGTATCTATACTAATATTATAAGAGGAAAGATTTGAATGTTTGTTTGTTTGTTTGTTTGAATTGAATAGGCTCCGAAACTACTGAACCGATTTGAATAATTCTTTCACAGTTGGATAGCTACACTATCCCCGGTGAACATAGGGTACTTTTGATCCCGGAAATGTGGGGGGAAGGGGAGGGGGGGGGGATATTTAAAAAAAGAAATTACGCGCGGGTGAAACCGCGGGCGGAAGGCTAGTTGTTCATAAAGAATTACTTATTAAGGGGGAATAGAGTCATCAGCTTTATCGCCGATCAGCGCCATCACGTGAAACCTGAAGAAATTATATTTTTCTATATTTCATAATTAAAGTACGCTAACGCGCATATTGTTAGGGACGCAGCAACAGCTACTGCGACGTCCATTTCATTCAAAGTTGCGAACTTAACTGTGAAAATACCGCGAACCATTGCGAGTGTGGAGTCATTGTTGAATTCGCGGCAAGTTCGCGGCGCGAATTCGCGCCGTGATTCGCGGGCTAAGTGTAGAGCGGGCATAAAGTACGTGAGTCGGTTGTCTGTTCTAGTTCTACTCTAAGGATTTATCTTTTATCTATTTTTTTTTTTTTTTTTTATTATATGGACTCTATCCCGCGCTTAGAGTAGAACATATGGAGATGCCCTATTGATCTATACAAAAAATTGCATATCGTCGCTTATACAACAATACCGCGCAAGTCAATTTTGACAAGTTTTCAGGAGAGACAAATAACTGTTTTTATTCTATTCAATACTAAGTTCACGTTTAGTAAATTCAAAAATTGGTTTAAATTGGCCTTATTTTTACTTTTATAGGTCAAGTGATGTATATTTAGGGCTGTATAATCACATGTTCGACTTGTGCGGTTTTAGTTCGACAAAACAAAGACTTCTGCGGTATTTAAATTTTTTATTAAGTAATCTTTATATTTTTAAGTAACAAAAATATAATGTGACAACAGTGAAATAAAGTCTATAGACGTTATTAATAAACCTTTTATATGTTTCACATTTAAACATAATTGGCATAACTAACAAATCTGCCAAACAAGTTCAGTCAGATAGTCAAATTTGAAAGTTTCCCCATAATTATAAGATAGATAGATACTCTTTATTGCACAAAACACCTTAGGACAATAATGTAACATATAATAGCTGTACAATATAGGCGGCCTTATCGCTAATAGCGATCTCTTCCAGTCAACCTTAGGAAAGAGAAACTAGTTTGAACAGAATAAAGGGCAGTGCAAGACACAGATAAAGAGAAATATTTATATGAATAAATTTTACTCCAGACTCCTCTAATAAATACACATATACATACATACATATTATACATAACATATAAATAAACATACATAAACATATTACAAATATATATATAGTAAAATAAATACAATAGAATAGTATCAGATTCACGGATATCACACAATAGAAACATTCAACCAAGATAGACCATAAAAATGACAACACTCAAGCAGTAGTCAGCGGAGAGAAAGAAAGTAGGATTTAACACGAGATTTGAAAAAGATTCACGTTAGAAAGGGGGAGAGAATTCCATAGGCGAATAGAATAAACAGTGAAGGATTGAGAGTAGAACTGAGTGGAGTGAGGAGGAAAGACTAGATGTAACTTCCGGGATGAACGCAGATCAAGCAAGACCCTTGGTGGATTGCAAGAAATGAAACCGCTCTTTAAGATAGGGAGGAGATAAAGGGTTAAAAAGAATGGAGAACAGTAAGCTAAGAGCATGCAAATCGCGGCGACGTCGTATTGAAAGCCAGCCAAGCTGAGCTCGGTATTCCGAAACGTGATCATATTTACGTAGGCCGATGATAATACGTATACAAAAGTTTTGCATACACTCTAGCTTGTTAAGAGACGCTTCACAAAGGTCAATACATAGACAGTCAGCGTAATCGAGCAAAGGCAGTAAAAGGGCCTGCACTAGAACAATTTTGGTGGGTATATGTAGGTAAAAAGTTGCGGAGTCTATTAACGGAACTTGTCGAAGCAAACACTCTCCTGCTAACCTCCTTGACTTGCATATCCCAGTCAAAGTACTGTCCATATATACCCCAAGGTTTTTAACTACTCGGCTAAAGGCTATCTGGACACCGTCAAGCACAATTGGTGGTAAAGAATCCCAGTCAAACCTTGTGATTTGACGTGTCCCACCTAATATTATGACTTGTGTTTTTTGGGGGTTCACCTTGAGCCCAAACGAGTTGCTCCAGTCTAAGATTCGTGTCAAGTCGGTATTAATGCCCTCAATAACACCTGGGAGCTCTTCAAGATCGCCACAAGAGTAAAGTTGTAGGTCGTCTGCATAGAGATGGAAGGAAGAAGAGAGATCATGAGTGATACTATTAATAAAAGTTGAAAAAAGCAGAGGAGGTAAGACGCCACCCTGAGGCACCTCGGCAACAATATCATTCCAAGAGGAAAAGGAGTCATCAACACGAATATACGATACGATAAATTGAGTTAGCATCCTTTTTTTTAAATTAGAAGAAGAAGATTTGTTGATAAAGCAGTCAAAATTAAAGAAAAAACGTTTCTTAGCAGCGTGGTTTCACTACAACACGATTTAATATGGCGAACTGACGACTTGTGCGGTTTTTTACTCCTTCGACGACTTGCGCGGTGCCGTTTCTATTGAAATAAGTGCGGTGATAGGCAAATTTCGAAATTTCATATAACGCTATTGGATGCGGGATGAAAAGATCTATCCAATGACGTATAAAACGTCACATGGCCATTTTTCGACTTACGCGGTATTGTTGTATAAGCGACGATATATGAATATACATCGAATCGACACTTGCCTTACAAATATATACTTATCTCTTTTCATCTAAGTGATTGTTGCGTATGAAAAAAGAGACAGATATCTTTGCATTGTACCCATTTTGGCAACACTTTTTAGTGACGTCACACAGTTTTTGACGCGTGCCGGTTTCGCCATATTGTGTTCCAGCTAGTGATGTGGCACAATATTTTTATGTATCGATACGTTTTAGATAGTTATATTCTGCAATGGTATATTTCTGCAGATTTCCTGTAAGTGAAACATTAAAGAAGAAATAGATAGAGTTAATAGGTGGGGAAAATATAAATCCGCGACATAAAAGCACGTTTGCTCGCTACACTTCAACGAAAACTGGTTTTACAGAACTCTCGACATAACAAGATTACGTGATGGTAGTATGAAACAGTACAGTATCTTAACTTTATCTTCTGTTTAGGATTTTTGGAAAAATGTAATAGGTTTATTAACCATGTGAAGTTGAAATTTCCATAATAATAAATATAACTAACCTATTGTTATATTAAGGCACTGCATCATCATTATTTTGTGATAGGAAAATAAGAAACTATTTATAGATTTCTAACAAAATATGTGCATTTATGATCGAAACGTAAACTTGTATCGATAAATATATCGATATACAATATTGGTTGCACTACGGTCGGGCGCTATCATTGGTGGCGCCATTTTGTGTTCCAACTTTAGGTATACACGTTTTGTACCTACTTAGGGCATCTCCATGTGTTCTACTCTAAGATCCCGCGCCTGTTTGCGGCGCGGTGATTCTGCCAATGTCAAGTGATTTTATGGGAGATTCTCCTTGCGTTAAAACATTGGTGTTAAGATGTTTTAACGCTTCATGGAAACACTGGAGGATACTCTCAAGGTCACGGGGGAATGGACGCCATTGCGGTAAGAGCGTCTCATCTACCGATGAGACACACTACACGCAATACCCGTCCATTCAGTCAATTTGTTTCAATCTTCTTATTTATGACACTTCGTTGAAAATCACACCACTTTTCAACACCAAACTGCACTAGATCACAAATAAAAAGATTTAAAACTAAAAGACGCGTGGACCCATCGCCTACCCTCCAGTCATCTTTTATCTAGTCTGTGAATGACAGTGACAGGCTGACAGGACTGGACAGGACTAGGGATGCCCAATTTTTGGCTTTGAATCGATCTTCTGGATCGTAATGGATCGCAACCTCGTGAATCGATCCACGATCTGAATCGTATTGCGTTGAATCGATCTCATTCGATCTCAGAAGATCGTTTCGTAGTCTTTAAATATTGTACCAAATTAAAAAAATAAATGTCAGTCGTTACCGAAAATTTAAAAAGATTAAAAATATTATTTCAATGCAAATTCAGTCTTTAACACGTTAACTGTCCAGCCAAAATATCGAAATTAGCTCCCACGTCCAATTCACTTTTTCATTTCTATGTACTGGAATACTTATCTTTTTACAACTTTAGATACATAAAGGCCATAAAAGTTAATACAGTACCCTTAGACCCCATTTTTTCCAATGACCCACATATATGTCATGGACGTACAAGCTAATAATTCTATGACACACTTGTGTGTCATGTGGACGTTAGATGTCAAAATTATGAAAAATGACGTTTTCCCGACATTCATTTGTTTTTTCCGACATTCATTTATTTTCCTGACATTCATTTGTTTTCCAGAATTTGCACAATTTTATTAAAATATGTCAAAAATGCAAATGCAATAGTGGTGGTCGGAACTAAACAACAAAATTGACATTGAGTTCTATTGTGTCCAGAAAATAAATGGATGGGACTGGTGTTACAAATTATTCTCAGTAGTTTCATCATGGAACTGTGAATGGTACTATTGTCAAGTCAACAATGAAACTAGTTCCATTTATAATGGAACTAATGATAAAAATTCATCATTTATTTTTTTAAGGTTAAATTATCAAAATAAAAAAAGTTCGATGGCTCATTGCTTTTTTATTTTACTTATAACTTTACGCATACGTCCATATACAATACTAGTATTTTTCTCTTATACCCACGAAGTAAGAACCCATTATGTATATAAAGTGCGGTGACCCACATGTATGGCACGGACGTCTCGTTCCCAACCAAAATGACCCACATGTGGGTCATGGACAGTCAACGTGTTAAACACCAATAAACATTTAGGTAAAAATAAAAATTAAAACAGTGCATTAACAGATAAGATAACAGGCTTCATAAACGTTGAAAAGAGAGTAAAAATATAGTTAAAGCTGAATTGGAGCATAAACTTTGTCGTTTTATACAGAACAACTGGTTTACGACTGTATATTGTCGAAATCATTACCTTTAGCTTCATAAAAGTGTTGCGAAACTCAAAAATGCAGTATGTAGTATAACAAAATACTTGAAGCAATTTTAGACTACTAGAGCTACTTAACGACTGTTTGCTGTTCTTGTTTTATTCCTTTGTACTACCTGTAGCTGTACAAGGGTATATTTACTGCCGATAGTGCCGATGACTGTAAATTGGTGTAAACCTAGTCTATTGTAACTTAAGCATATTAGGCTGGATTATAGCTGAACAAAAGTTATTTAGGAAACTCTCTGAAGCAATGCTCTTTACAAGAGTGTAATGCAATGAATCTTTGTTTTTGTTATTGTTATCCTTAATATTTCAAAGATTCGATCTCGGTACGATACGATTTTTTGATGCAATATTCGGGCGAAGCGATACGATATAGCCAAATATCGCATTGATGTGTATCGATACAAAATATCGTTATATCGCATTCCGTTGTATCGATACACCAAAATATCGATACGTATCGGGCATCCCTAGACAGGACGCTGGACCAGGCCCGGTCGAGTTTCTATGAGATGTTTGGAATACCTACGGGGGATAAACTCCGCTCGCCAGAAAATTAAATAAAATAAAATAATTATTTTTTCGTACAAGCAACATTGACAAACACATTTGGTATTTTATCATTTTCAAAAGCTACTATTACAGTAATGTCATAAAATATTCGAGAAATATAATTGTGAGAGATCAGGTATGTACATAGTCTATTTATTGATTTTAAAGTCATTCAATATACTCTATGAAAGTCATTACAAAAATTAATGTAGTTTTATAATAATATGTTCTTTAGAGAAATCTTATGTGAACAAAATAAAAAAAAAATCTCGTCGATTCGATACTCGATAGGAATCCGTGCTAAGCTCCTTTTAAATTTATATATGGTGCTAAGGCCTCAGTGCATCTGGAAAAAGATATTTTATAAATTCAATTCCATTCGGGTACAGGTAGAATTTTATTTCTTGTACCTGGCAACCACGGAACAGATTTACTAGCTGGCAACTTTGCTGTTTTGTTTTTCTTACAATAAAATATGGCTGCCATCGCGTGCATTGTTAATTTTTGTTGTATTTCCGATTAATTTCAACATTGTTTATACTTTGCTCCATAACAAACAACGTCGAATAGGCCAAGTTGGTTCCTCCGTTGTTGTGTCGAGTTTATGTCGTGCAGTGTTGTGTTTAATTAAAGAGACAGTGACTCAGTTTGTGTTTGACAATGAAGGAGAATCAAAGATGTGTTTTTTGTTTTTTCTGGGACGTATGCAAGTTAAATAAAAATAAAAGTGGGAAATTATGTACGCTGATGTTTAAAATTATAAAGTTATGTCTAATACATACTTATAATATTATGTAACTGTTGTTTTTATTATTAGCTAATAAAAAGCTTTTGTTTGAATTGTCTTAAAAATCCATCAAACGAATCTTTTGTTTGAATAAACAAACGTTTTTTATTAGTATTTATACCTCTCATATTTAAAATCTGTGAGAGCGGGAATATTTAAATGTTTCAAATAAAGTATTTTAAGCAACTTTTGAAAGATGGGACATAAATCTGTTTCTACAAAAATAGCTGTTTTGTAGAAACAGATTTATGTCCCATCTTTCAAAGTTGCTTAAAATACTTTACATATTTGAAACATTTAAATATTCCAGCTCTCACAGATTTTAAATATTCCCGCTCTCACATATTTTAAATTTTCCCGCCCTTAAGTTACGAAGGGGCACCCAACAGATGGCGTTGGACTTTTTCATGACATTTTTTTTGTATGAGCTTGACATTCTTCTCAGTTCTCTCTAGTAAAAATGTTCTTTGCGCTGGACGCGCGAGCGAAATTTTTCTATGCGCGAGCGAGCGAGTGCGAGCGATTAATTTGCTCACATATTTTACAAATTGTAATTTTCTAATAAAAACAAAAAAAATCTAATATTTTATAATATTTTATTAGCTTATAAGAATCGATTAAATTAAGCTTTTGACTGGAGTGCTACAATGGCTCAAAGAGAGAGACGATCGAATGCGGGGAATCGAATGGCAAAACTGCTTGACGACGAGGAAGAAGATGATTTCTATAAAACTACTTACGGGGGTTTCGAAGAAGTCGAAGAAGACAGGGATTACATGTAAGTAACTTTCCAGTCCATCTTAGGTTTAGTCTGGCCGGCAATAATGTTTTACGTAAAAAATCGAGCGGGAAATTCAAACCTTGCTTTGTTTTGGTGCTTGGCCTATGATGAAATCCGCATAAATATTTACCTTTTTCTATTTTTAATATTTTAAAAGCTAAGCTACGAACGCACTTTCGTGTCCTGTACGCCAGAGCAGGGTTATTTTTTACTGTCGAATGTAAGGAAAGAATACCAGTAATTGTTTTCAACATAATTATTTATTTCAAATTTTTATAGGCAGGGTGTTTGTCAAGTAAAGACGTTTTTGGCGTATTGACTTTGGCGTTCAAAAGGTAACATGACCATTTAGAAAAAAAAATGAAGTACATTTATTATGTTACGGCAACAAATTGTATTCATTTTTAATAAAATTTAACACTATATTTGAGGTAATATGATATGAGATTTTCCCTGACATCAAGTGTCCTTTCAAAAAACCCGGCTGGACCGCCCTTTAAAATAGGACAAAGCCGGACAGATGGCAGCCCAATAAGTTATATTGTGCATGTCTGTTATTAGTATGTCAACAATTGTGTTGTATTTCAGACAAGAGAAAGAAACGGAAGATTTAGTGGACTCCGATTTTGATATAGATGAAAATGATGAGCCAGTATCTGACCAGGAAACTGATGATAAACAGAAGAGGAAAGTTGGTACTAAAGCATATAAGGTAGGTTATATTAAAGTAAATGATTCTTATTATAATAAAATTGATAGAGCATTATTGTTACACTTTTTACATAATTTATGATATTATAAAATAATTTATGATAATGAGTACCTAATAAATGTTAATCAATGAGGTACAATAAGGTTTACACAAACCTAAATAGTCTCAAGTACGGCCACACAAGGCTGCAGGTTTAGCTAGCCTGCAGTTAACCGATTTGTTGTGGAAACCGATTACTTTTGGAATGTAAACTAAAAGTATTCACGCTTTGAACTTGTAAAAAATGGTTTTACAAAATTCAGTACTGCGCAGACACAGACTCGCATCATCTAATCGTATGGCGCTGCATGATGAACAGTGCATGTCAGGTAATTTTTTTCGCCTCAGTTAGAAGTAAGCGAAATGAGGCATCGCAACAAATCAGTTACCTAAGGTGCATCCACACATTCTCTTTTGCCAAGAAATGGGATGAAGGTCTACTTCAATCTAGGATCTAGAATTTGGCTAGTCCAGTTATAACAATGGAGCAATCAATCTTCCTAACCCTTAACTATTCCAGAGTTGTTGTTAAGTGTTAATTGATTATTTAAATTATTGTTATATATATCCAACATCAAAATAATTATGTACATAAAAAAGTTTTGAATAAAGCTTATGCTTTTTTCAATTATTTACTTTTCATATTTTATTTTATTTTTATTGGTGCATTCCACAGGATCCCAATAGGAAAAAGAAGGTAGCGGCTGAAAAACCAAAGAAGCCAGCTGTGAAGAAACCTAAAGAACCCAAGACTCCTAGAGAAGATAAACTAGAGAAAACTGAAAGATCAGCCATTGATATCTCCAGAGGTAAACAAAAAAGAGTTATTCTTTATCATCATCATCATCAGCCTATATTACCACTAGCTGGGACACAGTCCTTATCTCAAGTGTGAGATAGTGTGGGCCATTACATATTCCACCACGCGGGCCCAGTGCGGGTTGGTGGAGGGGTGCATAAGGCAAGTACCACCTTAACGTCAGATGTTATTAAGCCACCAAATGGCCTCTGACTAGGCTTAAGGACTAATATCTACATAATATGGGTTATTTATACAGAGTTTGTGTAATTCCTATAGTGGGCAGAGCTAGGCTAGCTATTACAATATGATTAAAAGTTTTAAGTTACATTTCCTGTATATTTAAAATATATGTGTAATGTGATTCCAGAGCGTAAATCTATAAGACAGAGTACAGCAGTAAAGTCTGCTGAAACACAAGAGAGGATAAAAATCAGATCTGAGCTGAAAAAGAAAAAACCAAAAAAGGTAGAAGAGAAAATGCTGACTCAAGAAGAATTGTTAGAAGAAGCACTTATAACCGAGAAGGAAAACCTTAAAAGCTTAGGTAGGTATACATTTCCAGTACACATAATATGTATATGTAAGTTTTTTGGTGAACAGAAAGTTGTCTATTAATTTTAGTTCAATATCTCTGCGTTCCCGAAATTATGGATCTTGACAGACAGACTGATAACAATGTAAACCTATGAGGTTCCAATTTTAGAGGAATTATATTAAATCATGTTTTATTAGATTGCAATTGGTGTAATAGTTCAGAAATAGTATTTCTGAATGAGAGTATTTACTCTAAAAACGTAAATAAAAGAAAAATTAGAGTAAGTAAGCTAGTCACGATTTTTGTGTTCTGATATTTTTTTGTTTTTGATGGAATATTTTGTGTATTTACAGAGAGATTTGAACAAATCGAAATGGAGCGAAAAAAGATAAGACCTATAAAGAAAACCATTACCGGACCAGTTATTAGGTAAGACCCCTTAATGTCCTTTTACCCAAGTATCATCTATGACATCTTATACTTACTAATATTGTAAAGAGGAAAGATTTGATTGTTTGTTTGTTTGTAATAAATAGGCTCCGAAACTACTGAACCGATTTTAATAATTCTTTCACTGTTGGAAAGCTACACTATCCCCGGGTGACATTGGGCAATTATTCAAATCGGTTCAGTAGTTTCAGAGCCTATTCAATACAAACAAACAATCAAATCTTTCCTCTTTATAATATCAACATTTTACATTAGATCATGGCTCCTAGTACAGTTGATTTAACTTAGCTCTTCTTTTGAAATAGTTGCTAAAATATTAAGTGTCTTAGAAACCAAAGCCACACAATTTGTTTGATAATTTTCAGATACCACTCTTTCTCTGTGCCTGTACCTTCAAATGAGGAGGAGAAGTCCAGTTTGGCGACCATTTCTGACATTTCTCTCAGTGATATTATTAAATGTGAAGGTATGTATTATTTTGGCTACTTGTTATAATTTCTCAAAATGAACTTAAGAAGCTTAAGCTAGTAATAATAATTTTTCACATTATGCAGTCATACCAGTGTATTATCACAAGGTAATCTATTGGGTGAAATAAAGCATGTAAAAGGTCAACTGGAACTGTGTTTGATTAAATCTTAATCATATTTTGTCGTACGCCGATCTTAAATCCAGGATTGCAAGATCCAATGAACATGAGAGTAATTTAACAATGTATGATGACTTGATAAGAATCATCAATAGCGAATTTACTGGGTATATGAGACCTAATAACTGTCGTCTCGGTGTAGCGGGCGCAGGGCGGTGCCAGACAGTAACTGCTTAGTTACTGTTTGGCACTGGACTGTCTAAGGGCAGACGTGGCGCTTACCATTAGGTGTACGATCTGCTCGTCTTGTTACACATTGAAATAAAAAAATAATCTATCATTTGATTATTATACTATATCGTATTTGATACAGTCTGGCAGAATATAGATGGATGCTTCCTGGTCAATTATTTCTCAATGGAATAGGCCGTAGTAGCCACTTGCCGTCAGGTGGCCTGCGTGTGTTGTCTGCCAGCTGAAGTTTCATAAAAAATGCATCCTATTTAATACCATAAAAATTATAACAAGTAGGTTAATCTGTCTTGTTCTTCGAAAATTGCCACATTTAGCGTTACAGGTTTTCTCACGGGTGAGAATACGGATCTTACCGACCTGAAGACTGAGACAGAAGACGGCCAGAAGACAGAGATAGATGCTAAGATGGAAATTGACGTCATAGGCCCCGATGAAGAACTTGGCATAGATAATCTTGCGTAAGTAAATTTTTTTTGCACATTAGTTTGATAATTTTAAAAGTTGACAGATACTTTACCATTAACTGCAGTTATATTTTGTGCATTACTGTAAATTTTCTCGATTTTTAACTTATGTACCCTTTTTGCAACATGGTCTTTGTGTTATTTAGATTTATTTCAGTTTCCACAATCACGGATACGTATTATTTACCCCTATGAAAATATGTATCATACTTAAAACTAAAAGGATTTTAAACTTGAAATGCTTTTATGATACTTAGATTTCAATTAAACATATAAATTAAATTATTACAGGAAAGAAGAGAAACCGGAGAAACCTAAAAGCAACGTGCAATACTACGAAAGGACGCTGCTATCATTCGAGAACGATATTAAAAATAAAGCTTTCAACTCGTGCTTCCCGAAGACGCGGCCAAAGAGGAAGAGAGAAATGCTCTGTGCTGTTACCAAGTATGTGTTTTTTATATTGTTTTGTTCAAGAAGGTTTTTTTTTTATCTTACCTAGACGAAACACGGAAGGATGTCTGACCTTGGGATATATTGTGCTTACCTCTGCCTTACCTACATACATACCTACCTATCCCAGGAATTTCTAAGAAGGGCTGGTGAGCTATGAAGCTTAGCCGGGTATGAAATGCCTATGGTACCTACCCTAGCTCTGAATATGCAGACCCGATTAGGATCAACCGTCTTGAAGCGATATAATTATACATTTTGTACATAAACAGTAATGAATTTGTATTTGACATGTTTAAATTGTGCAGTCATTTATTGATGCTTTTTAATTTATGACAATAGACAGTAAAGCCTTCAGCCTAAAGTAAATGCATATATTTACTTATAATATAAAAAATTCAGGAGGCCAGCCCGCTACATAGATCCCATCACAAAACTGCCATATCGAAGCGTAGATGCCTTCAGAATAATCAGAGAAGCGTACTACCAGCAGTTAGAAGCGCGAGGGGACCGGTCCGACCCACAGACTGCTGCCTGGCTGCAGTGGAGGAGAGCCGACGCCGCTTCCACGTATGTCCAGATACATATCAAATGAGTTCTGGGATTCTAATTGTAGAGTGAGTACAATGTGCGCCACGAAAGAAGAGACCTGGGACACTACTGATTTGACTTGCGCAGTAGACGAATTCTTATATTTACCTATAAGAAATCGCTACTGCGCAGGTCGAACGACGTGATCCGTCAGGTCTCTTCTTTCGTGGCGGGCTGTGTAGTAGTGTTGAGAATTTGTTCAATGAAATGTAAACTTAAGTGGATTGATAGAAGATCTTTGCCGTATAGCCTATGAAATAATAGTTTCAATAATTAATAATTTGAGGATAAAATATAAAAATAATCAATTTGTAAAATATGTAAACTCGATTCATAATGTAAGTGATATGTATCTTTATTTATGTAGATGTAATTGTTATGTTTGCATAAGTAAAGATAATACATTGTGTAATTGATTAAAAGTCGTGTCGTATATCGATCACTCGGAAGTTGATTTCTTTTAAAATGTTGACCCCTTAGAATAAAGTGAAGATTATTTCCAATACTGTCGTAATTCGAAAGTCTCAACTGATCGATTTTAAAATTTTCACCAATATCACTACTGTTATTTGAAACTTGCACAATATTTTAGCTTGAATACACAATTGCGAAAAGCTCCATCAAATAAAATCCACTTTATTATTATACTATTGGCAGTTAGCTGAGATTTACTTGATTACTTGTGTTCAATAAATTAATATTCAGTTTTTGATATAAAAAAAGATGAATTTCTAAAAAATAGGTTTGATATTATTGCGGTACGGTTGTTTTTTATGACCTTGTAAAGATAGATATAGCTATGAATTGTAAATAATGTATGTACTGATATTTTTATAATAAATAGATGTAAGATCTACTTTTGAGTTTTAATTTTTAATTAACAGTATCATCATATTTACTTTTTTAGAGCAAGTGTGTTGCAGAACTCTTCACAAATAAAAATCAAAATAAATACTAAGTAATTTATTTTTAATAAATAGTTACAATAAAAATAATTCTTAATATTAAAATTAGATTCAACATCTGTACAATTGTACATGAACTTAATAAGAAATTAAATTATTATGACCACATGATTAGAGCAGACAAATATGAAGCCTTATTTTAAGTATAATACACATAGTATTGCATAAATTATACATTACTTATAATATATTTAAAAACAATGGAATGTAACTTGTTAATTAAGAAACAGATAGCTTCTATGTAGGATTAAACTGTAAGCATTAATTACCTAAAAATACTGTCATTTAGCGCGCTTACTGAAATTTAAATAATTAAGGCGATCTATAGGTCTACAGTGAATGAAGGATTCAATCTTAGATCTGGCACACTATTTCTTCTAGGTTTCCTATCCATAAGTTCCTTAAGTGATATGAGACCAGAGGCTTTTGCGTCTAATCTCGAATGATACTTGGACGGATCTGTTGTCGGCAAATAAGGATATTCAGTCAAATATGTCTGAGCGTTTTTGATTTGATTCTCTTTCGCGAAATCGTTCAGATGCGACACTGCGATTTCGTAAGGGCTCAATTTTGTATCTGAAATGTTTTCCATAGATCTAAAAGCCTCTAATACTGCTTTCTTATGTGGAATGCCTCTTAAACTACCTTGCCTACTCAATCTGCCTTCCATGACGTCAGTAAATAAATCGTCCACGTTGAATTTCTCCGATATTTTAACTAGTTTTGACGCACTGGCTTCGCCCTCTGTATCTTGCAGCTGATTCCAGATTTTGGATAATTCAGATGAAGGCATCGAATGTGATTTGATGTTTTTTTTTACCCGTTTTTGCGGACGGTCGCTATCTAGAGATTCTGTCGGCTCTGTTGATTTTTTCTTTAATAATATTTCGCATTCGTTCATCTTACGGGGCTTTTTTGACTCCCTTAGTTCTTCCAGTGACTGAAAGTACTGTTTTGCTGTCTTGAATCGAGACTTATAATCTATGTCGCTATTATCAGCAATCGGCTGTGGCGATGATTCTGATGATTTTTCAGGACTGTTTTCAACTATTTCTAATTCTATATCAGACAAACTTAGATGAGTCGTTTCTTTGTCCTGATTTGAAATTATTTCTATGTCGATGGAGTCGGTATTGCTCCTTGTGTATGTGCCAATGCTGCTAATGCTTTCAAAACTTTTGTTTGCCCAAGGTTTTCTAGAAGATAATGATGCTGAGTCGGTTGATTCATCAATGAGATCCGGCGATGTTGTTAATTGTTTTGAAAGATCTGGTTTCTTGACAGCACCTGTTAAGATATAAAAGTTTTGTTAAATTAAAATTGCCTAAATAATTAAAAGACTTTGTTGTGGTCAAATGTTTCTTATTTACCTGTTCGTGAACTGTCAGCATTCGACTTTTTTTTAGGATCCGAACTCATTTTATTTATCTTCCCTATTGATTTGGAATCTACCGATGTTTTTGATACGCTTTCAAACATTGATATAAAATTCTTAACATTGATTTTCGGAAGTTCATCACAAGATTTGTATTTGTCCAAACCATCATCTTGTGGTTGGGTGGTAACTTTATTGAAAATATCCATTTCTGATTTACTAAAAGATTTGCGTCGAAGTTCAGCAACTTTTTTATATTTATGCAGGTGTTGATTCTGTTTGTTTATATCCTTTACAGCTTTTTTAACATATTGATTTGCCATTGTCATATCTTCAGTATTGCGTTTCTGGTAACTTGATTCGTCGAAACTTTTGTTGAAAGCGTTTGACGCAAGTCGTGTTCTCTTTTGTTTCAATGAGGGGGCAATTTCTTGATCTGAGATTTGTTCATTGACACTTGCGCTACTTTTTTCTGTTGCTGTTGTACTTTGTATTTTATTTTTTACTATTTCATCTAATTTCATCTCTAAAGACAATGTGTCTACAATTTTTTCGCTGTCCTTTCGTTGGTAAATATTATGTAAAGACTGGCTTTTCTGTCGAGCCCACGGCAGCTGCTCTTCCGTGTTCGATATGCTATGGAATAATGATATGCGACTAGAGACTAAACCGCTATCGTGATGGCCATCGCTGACATCTGTTGGAGACTCATCTACGGTGTTTGGTTTTCCTAAAAAAGTATCTATTTTGTTTAAAATCTGTTTTCGAGATGTTCCAAAGAATCTTTTGGGGCTGGTTTCGAATGCTTTAAATACTTCTTCAGGCAGTTCCTGCTTGACAGGCAAAGACAATGATTTAGTTTTGTAATCGGTCTTGATCTCTGACCCTGAATTGTCTTTTGTGTATTGTTCTGCCTCAAACTGCAATTTATTTTTAGGTGATTTTACTCTAAAGCATGCCGTTTCTTTTTCAAGTTTTTCCGTCTCTAGTTTATCATCCCAATACCTCTTCCATTTATCTACAAGTTTTTCATCTGACCTTGTTTCTTCTAATGAATGATAAGTTTCGATAGGGGACTCAGAAGATATCATGTCGCCGTGAGTGTTATTTGGTGTTGCGTCGTTAACATCTCCGGCGCTTAAGAAATTTTTGACTATCTGCTTACCGCGCCTTTTAGTTAAAGAATCATTAAGTCTCAAATGTTTGGAAGATAAACGTCTTTTCTTTTGGTGGGTCGTTGACTCCAGTGATTTTGCCTCTATCTGGCGTATGCGTTCATCCCAGTATTTTTTCTTTTCCAGCACAATATTAGTTCGGTTATGTTCACCAAATTGTGTCCTATCATTATTTTCGTTATTCGTTTCATTGGCGTTTTCTGTTTCGGGGGTATGAAGGGGCTGACTTACTGAAACAGATTCAGTGACATTTGCCTGAACCTCAGAAATCTTTCCTTCTAATTCTTTCGCTTGTCTTTTCACATCTGTTTCGATTTCAGACGCAGAATCGACTACATTCGTCTCAATCGTATAGTCCACTTCTAAGCTTTGTAGCTTACAATCCTCGTTTGTTGTAGTTGTGGACGCAGTTTCGGAATCAGGATAATAGTCATGATACATATCATTAAGTTCGGCAAAGGCCACTGTCACTGGATCAGCCTCTCCAATTTTAGGTTGGGATGTTTCGGTTTTTGGAAGGGATTTCATGCCAGAGGAAATACTTCTATCGCTTTCTTCTATTATTGGAGTGAACATGGGTCGCCTTAATTCCCATTTATGTAGTCTCGTTTCTTCTGGTGTTCTGTGAGCATCGTCTTTTAATTCATTACAAGTTTGCCATAGTTCTCTCTCTGCTGGCCCCATATTTGTCAATCCAATAGTCTCGTCACTAGGAGAAAACTTCTGTTTGTTAAATGTCTCGCACAATTGTGTATTATCATTATTATTGCTATCAGGAGAACTGTTATTTTCATCTATACTTACATACGCTGAATCCCATATATCTCTTTTCGGTGTTACGTTTCGGTTCGACTGTATTACTTCGATTTGATTTGGATCAAGTTGAGTGCTAGATTGCAAGTGAATAATTTCCATATTTTCAGAATCAAGACTATGGAAAGTTGAGGATGTCGCGGAGTGGTTATCTGGTTTTTCATGAATAGTGACGTTAGTGTGAAGCGGTGTAGAGAATTCAGATTTTGATTCTTCGTTTGTTATTTTTACTTGTTTCGCTTTATCTGTAATGTCTTGATTTTCGATTACGTTTGATTTCATATCTTCGTTGTCACTGGTTATTATCAAAGACTCCATAATCGGTTGTGGAGACGCTGCTCTAAGTACAGGCGGTAAAGAAACAGGTGCTCCTATAATGAAATCAGTTGTAGGAAGTGATTCGTCAATATGCCCTGTTTGCAAATGCTGATGTATAAAAAAGGGGTTCACAAATTCGTTACCAAGTATTTCTTCCATCAGTTCGACTTTTGGATCTACGTATACAGAATCATCCCGATTTTTGATATCGCCTGTAATAATTTTATAAACGGGCGTCTTAGGTCTTTCAAACACTATATCGCGATCAATGAAAGGGTTGTTGTGATTGGGTGAAGGAGGAAGATCCTCTTCTACTAGTATCTTTATTGGAGTATCTGGTGTTTCTTCGCTGTGAGAATTATTCGTTTCATATTCAGTGGTTACGAAGGCACCCAAATCCTTTTCTTGCACAAAGGAATGTTCATAGGTGTCTACTAAAAATGGGTTACTAGGTGTCGATGTAATAACCATCAATATGTCATCATCTTCTTGATCATCATCGTATGTAACAAGATTATTGTCTTTTTGGAATATTGGTTCTGTAAATATAGACACAGAAGCTTGTTTTGATTCGGGTTCTTTCCGAATGGTTGCATCAAAAGATTTTTCTGTTTTAAGAGACACTGATATATTTTCTGGAATTATGTATTTATCTCTGACATCATCTAAAATGAATGGATTCACATTAGTTTCAGTTAAAGTTGAGTTCACTATGTCAGGTATATCCTGCTGACTTCTCGATCTGATTCGATTGTTTTCATTCTGTTTGGTAATATTTTTCCTTTCAACTACGAGATCATTAAATATTTTACACACACGACTTATCATAATGACTTTTTTCGCTGTCTTATTAAGTCTGTCATTCTTGTGTGTAACAGGTGTTTTGTTTGTAACATGTATTTTGTTTGTTTCGATATATTTCGGAACGACTACGTTATCAATTTCCTTTGATAAAGCGGCTCCTTCTGTGGTCATTAAAATCTTCGCTTCGTCTTCGGTTATCTTCTCTAATGATCCATTTTCCTTCAAAAGCATTTTCTCAGTTACAAAGTCGACTATTCTCAAAACTACTTTCCTGTCTGTTTTTATATCAACTATGTCAATTTCTTCGCCGTCTTCCAAATAGAAACTGTCCCTTTCTAAGATGCTGAGAATATTATTAGAAGCGGTAACAGTGAATGGCGAACCTACTATATTTTGCCCCCTGCTTGTGATGGAAATTTCATATCTTCCTTCAATGTTTACCACGTAACTAATTTTCGTGTGATCGGCTCGAGAGTCTGTTTCGATTTCAATGTCATATTTCGTTTTAGGGATGTAATAAGTTTTGTTCATGTCGGTTTTGCCATAAGATCGTAAATATGTCGCTCCTTGTGTTATCGGTAGGATGTTTTCTGTGTAGTTTGCTTTCGATTGTAATCCCAGTAGTTTCTGCCTAATTAGTTGCGCTTTGCCCAATATTGGTGGTAGTACCGTCATTCCGTAAGTGTCTTTTGGTCCTCGTATTAGGATTGTTATTTCCCCAGGATCTAAAGATTGTTGGGCGGTTGGGTATATTTTGAAATGCATCTTGTGGTGTGTTTGAGCTGCTGTTAATCCAGAGCCTTTAGCGACGTAGTCTAGAGTGAACTGCGTCGTCTCCGGAGAAGTCCTCTGAGATCCTGGTTTGGAGACTGGCGGTGTCAGCTTGGCGAGTGATAAGCGGATGCGGTCTAGGTAAGTGGCAAGCTTCCATTCTTGATGTTTGCTTAGTGCGTCGTTAGAATCCAGCTCCTGTCTGGAAAATACCTGAAACGATAGCAAAGTTTTTTTTTAAATAATTATGCCAGAACAATAAGAGATTTTGTGAGGTATTCTTCAATGGAATAGTGCCCGTGGTGTCAGTTTGTCATCAGGTATGCTACATGTTAAGTTTTATACAGTTGTTTATATAAGGTTTGCCTCCATATTGGCCTGCATCACGCTATGGGTGCCTAGTGGTAGTATCAATGCCTCTCGTACAAACGCAAAGAAGCATCATAAACAAAGTGTCTGAAAATTGGTAGCTAAGTAGTAGGGTAAGTAAGGGGGATAGTAATCACTAAGAATACCCAAGTGAACTACTGGCTTCAATAATAAGATTGAATTTATCAGAATAGTATTATCATACCAAAAAAATTCACTTGTGAGGGTGCCTTAGCCAGTTGAACCCAGATTTGTTTTATGAACCAGGCCCAAAGCGGAAATCGATCCTATGAAACCATTGTTTCTGCAGGCGGTCAAACAAAACTTATGACGATAGATTTCACCTATGAAGATAGTACCACACCTTGTGAGTTTAGGCGTTAGATATGCAGACGACGGGGCGGGCCGGTCTTTTCGACCGCGAAGTATTAAAGAACGCTCGTGCCCGTCAATGCTCGCGACTCACCCCCCCTCACCTACGGAAATGCCACGCCGCCAGTGCCCGCGGGCACCAGCGACGCGTATTTTTACCCTTCATGTGCGTTGGTAGTATTGGACTCCCTTTGCGCTACCGTTAGCGGTGAAATTGACACAAAGTCTGCAAAGCGCCTTAAGGTTGAACTCACCGGTTCAACACCAAGGTAATGGTCAGCAATAGCCTGCGCATGCTTCAGCGACAGCCGGGTGGGTGGGTGACCGGCGCAGGCGCCCGGGAGGGCCCCGTCGAGCACCCCGCACACGATCCAGCCGTGCCGCCATACCGTGTCTAGAGACTCCACTCGCACGGGTCCCACGTCTGCTAGCCATTTCAGAACTGCTTGCTTCTGTTCTTCGCTTGAGAATACGACTGGAAGGAAAGGTTTGGGTTAAAAAGATGTTACATTGCAATATAAAGAATGTTTATATTCTTTGTCGGAGTTCGCTTGAGTCATGATAATTTTATTCTCACTAGTTCCTGTCAAAAAAAGTTCCGGCGGAACTAGTGATACTTGTTTTCTTATTAGTCCCTTGTCATTTTGACACTTAGTCCCGGCGGAACTAGTGATACTTTTAATCTTTCTTTTATATACTAGATCAGTTGGCAGACAGGCTCGCAGCCCACCTGATGGTAAGCGGCCACTGCGACCTATTCCATTGAAAGATAACTTCAACAGAAAGCGTCGCTTAATGTGCTGCCATACTGTAGGCAGGCTCCTCTGATCTTTGAGCCTGTGATTACAAGTATACAGGCTACATTAATGGTTTTAAGCACTAAAACTGCAGACAAGTAGTAAAGTATCCCTCAATGAATAGATACAGTGGTCGCTTACTTTCTTTCAGGTGGGCTGCGTACCTGTCTGCTAACTCTGTATTAAGTGTTATTTATTACATTTAACACCTAATTTATTACTTAGACTAATATTAGTCTGCTACTTTTGTTTTTGTCATTGGATTTCAATTCTCAGTCGAGTTAGTATTTTTTGGCAATTTTGGTAAACTTAGTTGTACGAATTGTACGGTATACGCAAAGCAACATTAGTTATTTTTCTGTAATGGAGTGACCTTGTTCACAATCTAAAACTGGCTGAGATATGTAATTGGGTGAGAATAACGTTATGATTTAATACAGTTACGTACATTATTTGATAACTAACGAACAAGTAGTGGCATTGTATGGGAAAATATTCAAAACCGGACAAAGTTATTGTAATCAGTTTCTGCGATCTCTGAATGGACACAAAATGCATTGTTTAAAATGCAGATATATATCGTGGCAAAGGTCAACGGGTTTACTATAACTAAGAATAAGGCCTTGCACATACGGTGGTCGCTACTGAAATAATATTGTGAGTTGAAACAAAAGTAATTAATTAGAATATACATAAATGTTACAGTATATCTGACGAGCCATTCAGTAATGATCGAGAAGTCGGATCGGCAATTAAAAAAAAAGACAGGATTATCTAGCCCCCAACTAAACATAGTGCCAGACAACGGATAAACATTATACCTACCTAAACTTTTATTTGTTAATAAATACAAACACCCAGACCGACAAAAACAGCCAAGAGCCAAGCATGCGGGGATCGAACCCGCGACCTCTGCTGTAATAGTCGACTTCTCTACCATTACACGAAATTGGCCTTCAAAGAAAATATAAGTAAAGAAATAATCTAAAGTCGCTTCACAAAAATGCCCTTTGATGTGAGAAAAGCCTTAACGGGTACCGGCCTCTTACTCCGCTATCTTATTTAGATTACGGTCGCGATAAGGTGAGAAGTGAATTCTGGAGATTAGTGGGCAACGCGTATCCGTCTGTGTACTGTTATGGAGTTATCTACATACCTATCTTGGTTAAACAGCAATGGAAAGCATGCAGCGGTAGTGTGTCGTGTGTAAGTAGGACATTTAGTGATAGTAAGTAGCTACATTCTTCAATTAAGTTTATTTTTATAACGTATCATCCTGTGCATTCTTGAATGAAAATTATCTAGATAATGTAATTAAGATCATACAACACTAGCTTCGAGTGCTGTACGATCACCAGAAGACCGGCTCATTCGATTGGAAGATTGCTCTACCTCTTTTACCCACAAGATAACGTCTTGTCATCAACAATGAACACATATCAGAACATTACTTACTAGCTCTAAACGCGGAGTCGATGTGCTTGAGCAGTTTAAACAGGAAGCTCGATTGGCCCCAGAACAGCGTCAGTAACGTCGCCGGTGCCAGGTACCGAAGGGTCGTGAGGATGGCGTCCAGGGCCGTTGACCACATGCCTCGCGCAGGCTCCAGCTCAGGATACTCTGGGATCGGGAATAAACCTGGAAAGGAACAATTGTTAATGATTAAGACGTCTTTTGTTTTCTTTTTTTTTTGGGGAGGGGACACCATGCGGTATTGGCAGTGGGGACCCGTTTTTTCTGCCAGTGTTGCTTTTAAGTGCATTGCTTTATTTTTTCTTGTCTCTGTTATTTTAGCTCCAGAGACAGATTTAGAAGATGAACGGAGTTTTAAGATTAAACATAATATTATAGGACGTCATGGCGCCGGCTACTATATCCAAGCAGTCATTTTTGAAAAGTCTGAGATCTACCTTACTTGGCGACGTTTTGACAACTTATAAATTTTGACATTTGCATACTATCTGACAGGATGTGGAAGCCTGAGACGTCGTCAGGCGTCCTATTGAGGCAGGGCTCACATTTCAGGGTTTGCAACGCGCGTGATGCCTCTGGTGTTCATAGGCGATGGTAACCACTTTCTATCGGGCGTGCCATAGACTTGAGTGCCACAGTCGTGGTATAAAAGATCCTTGTTTATTGTTTCTAGTGAGTTTGCAGTTTTTAGAGTTATAATACTTACCCACACTTCGCGAGTGTCCAAAGAAGACATTTTGTTCATAATGTTCTGCTATATCCTTCACGCTATCAGACATTTTTATATCTTGCCACTGTTTTTATAATTTCGCCATTATCACTATCCTCGACGCATTAATTCTTTTTCTTGTAAATTGCATTCATATCTATTTGATTAGGATTTGATATTTCAGTAATTAGGTGAACATGTAGGTTTTAAGATATTTCATTGATTAGTTAAACGTGTTGTTGTTGAATGACGACAGTTTGTTGGGGGTTTTACCTTTTGTTTTTTTTTTACTTGAATATGTATGTATTTTTATACTGAACAGACCGATTATTTTGTCAAACAACGAAACAGCTATAAAAATCTTAATCTTTACTTCACGACATTTTTCTATCTTTCGTTATTCGTGTTTGCAAACAACCATACAAATCAATTGAAAGTTACTTTTATATTTCTCTATTATAAAATATTAGATTTAAATCTATCTATTGACATCTATCTATAGGCATTGTTGCCAGTTGCCACTATGATCCTATGAGTAGGGCTTAACTAATATTTGGATGCTTAAACTTAATTTAATAATATCTGATATTCTCAAATACCGTCCTTAAATATTTCCGAACATGGATCAATGTTATTTAAGTTCAGAAATAGGAACTTAGAATTTTGATGCCTTTGTAGAGATCTGGAAACTTCACCTTACCTATGTTTTAGCAGCTCACTTCGTCTCGATAAGACGTTAAGTATACATTTTTGAGTTTTATGTTTGCGAGTATGTACATACCACGAAACAGGATTGTTCTTTGTAACATTTCGGTGAAAATGAAAGGTTCGACGTAAATTTGTTCAATGGTAATTGATAAGAGTAATAATATTTTCACTTTATCAATCGGATAAGATAAATGAACCTACGTACCACTGTCACTTAAATGTATTCAGATGCGCCAAAACTCACCAAATTCAATTCACACGGGCTAAAGACTCCGATAAACTGCTTCAGGTTTAGGTAGAGTGTATCATCCCGTGCAATCTTATCTTAATATGAGACCATTGTGAGTATACAAAGTATAAAATAGTGATAAACCGGCGATAAAAACTGTTGTCGCAATTAATCAAACGCATGAATAACTCTATTAGTTCTATTGACTCTAGTAAATTTCGACAATTGGTTAAGAATATTGAAGTATTTAAAAACCATGATAAAACATGGCTGATCGTTTTTATTCTATCTTCTATAATTTTTAGACTTAAGAAGATCATGGCTTAACTAAAGGTGTGTACTTACTCGTATTAGTCATCTAATAGTCTTTCAACTAAACAAAGTGCGTTTTTTTCCAAGATTTTAGGTACTCTTATTTATTATCTACTGATAAACTTTAACTCTAACATCAACAACAATGATACACACAGTGTTATTTTCTGCCTATAGTCCAGTTGAGATACCTTTTTCTGGGAAAGTCTGGTATGAAGTAAAGTGTGCCTAATTCGGTGACCTAAAATGACATTCTAGTTCGCTGGCCTACTAAAATGTCATTTTAGGTCACCGATTTAGATCGACTATAAATGGAAAGATAGAGTCAATATGCCGAACTGGCTGATTATCATCTAAACTAATAACTGGTAGAGCATTCATTGTGAAATGGGATTGTGTGGCCTGAATTTTTTCTCAGTAAAAGTACTAAGTACTTGTGTACTAGCTATCCTAAGCATATCTTATAAGAGTTAAAAGGTTTATAAAAAAAAACCATTCTTTCTTCTAGACGACTGTGAGACAAAAATTTTGCGTAGTATATTTACTTATCAGCGATTATTCGTTAAGATTTCTTTTATGAAGGGTATGCTTATAAATATTTATAAATAATTATAAATTTTTCGCTATCAGTGCCATAATTGACTGATTAAAGTGATATCAACAAGGTTTGTTTATATTTATAAATTTAATTTTATGTTTCATGCTTGTAAATAATTATTTAGATAATATTACGGATTCTCATCCAAAAAAAGAAAGATCCATACCATGGTCGATCATTCGCCACAGAGCGGGTACCGGCTCGAGTTTTTTTTTTATACTACATTAGTTGACAGACAGACACGCAGCCCACGTCCTGATGGCCACTGCGGCCTATTCCATTGAGTGACACTTCACCAGGAAGCGTCGCTCAATGTGCTGCCAGACTGTAGGCTCATCTGATCTTCGAGCCCTAGATTTCAAGTGTAGGACTTATGGTTAACTAACTAACTGGTACCTACTGGTGGTTAGTTAGTAAGAAGTAGGACTTTTTTGTAATATCTATAGTAGCAAACGTTATAGAAATATACCTAACTAGAGTTAGGTGATTTTAAGAAAACGTGTTTTGATAAAATAATCCACGGATGAAGAAGTTGTACTCGAAGACTTAACGATAATGTCTCATGATGAATGATCGCGTCGAGATGAAACATCACTCTTTTCAATCAATTTTAAAACTCACATGATTTACGGTACTTATGTAACGGTTATTTTTCCGTGTAAGAACAAACATTTGTGATAATCTATGGGAATAATGCCACATGACTGCTTACGTACGGGTTATTGATAGAGACTGCAAACTACATTTGTAAAATTCTCATTATGGAATCACGAACTGACTAGTCAAACTAAATACATGAAGAAGTATCAATGTTTATAAATTAAACAATAAACCGCAAATATAAAAATACGAGAGTCGCGCTTGGTTGTGTTGAAGTGGAAGTTGCTCCACCGACAAAATGAATTAATGTTTACATGTATTACATACATGTGTTTTTATTTTTATATGCAAAGATAATAAATATTAGAATAATTAAAACAATCAGACTAATTTATATTGTGAGGTAGGTATTAAGACAACTCTCTTTAAGAATGAATGGTGCATAATATCGGCCACTTCTTAATTAGGTTCATAATTCTTGTAAATATCTGACAACTGAATAATAGTGGGAGCTTGGACTTTGAGGTCAAGCCCAACCCACAATGCATTTGCTTCTCAAGCAATTAATTATGTACTAAGTAGCAAGAACTCTTGCGTTGTATCGACACTTTTCAAGATCACCATTATGAGTTCAAAGACACGTAACCTCTTACAATTAACACGTGAGTAATGTTGAATTGTTTTTACGCGTAATTTTGTTATACAGCTTCATTGTTGTGTCATAGGGATGGTGTTTTGTGGCTGGTTTTTGGGTTGAATTTTAATCAGTCTGTAAATATGGTTTAGTGTAGATACAGAGTTTATACTGATGTCGTAAGTTCGTAGATGAACAATTTATAATTTTTCGAAATTCTATTTCTATAAGGAAGCTATTCAAATTAAACTAAACAGTAGAAAAAACCAAAAACAATTTTTTTTGGTGTTTAATCTTTTTTTTAAGTCATAATATTCCGGCATTATTAAATTTCCCCAAATACATACTCTTATGCTCCAATGTTGAGGAAACAAATCACCTCAGAATGAAAGGTAAACATAAAATTCTATGCATAATTCTATGGGTTTTATACACTGAATATATTACTACGCTCTTTTTAACGACGTTCAAAACTAAAACGCAATATTATGTAAAAACACTTGAAAGTAACTACACAATACACCATTAAAATTATGTTTTATGTTAATACTTTCACTGTTATTTGCATAGAAAAATACGTTCTCGTTTCGCACATACTTAATCATTATCACCGCAAACCAAATACGTATGAATGCAAATTACAATTGTAATATGAATAACGTTTGATATAACACTTTCACATTCGATTCTACGAATTATAATTAACGAATTATCGTGTTTTTTATGATCGATCACAAAAACAAAAGTAGGGAGAGGAAGTTATTTTTTTATCGTGTAATTTTTGACACGATATATCAATTAGCACTAATGTGAATTACAATTGTAATATCAATTAAACCGACACCACACGGCTGCCGCTCGCGGTAAGACGATACTGGCACGTTTCACTATGTGACATTATCTTAGTTATCAATTGTTTTATATTACTATCAGATACTTGACCGTAATCTCGTATCATAAACATATACTGAACTCTTATAATCTAGTCCCCTTTTAGAGTACGGTTGTTGAATGAATTAGCCAATTTTTCGCGTTTTGTATTTTTTTTTATGCCACTGGCAGGCAGACACGCAGCCCACCTGGTCGTAGGCGGTCACTGCGGCCTATTCCATTGAGGGACACTTTACTAGGAACAGACTACAGACTCATCTGATCTTCGAGCTTTAGATTTCAAGTGTACCTGCTGGCTTCCACATTAATATTGCCGGAACACAGCCAGAGCTGTGATTTCACCTGTAGGGGTTGTAGCTAGCCAGTCGGACTCCGAAAAATCCGTAAGGGCTTTTTCAGAGTCCGACTGTAGAACCAAATATTATATACACCAACCAAATATATATATAGTACATATGTCATGGTTTTGGTAAGATACCTTGATCTCGGAGTCCTGGTTACAAAGCCAAAGACAAGCACGCAGTCTAACTGATAGTTATAGGGGCCACTGCGGCATTAGCAAATAAATGATTCTGATTCTATATTGAGTGATACTTGACCTGAAAGTGTCGCTCAATGTGCTGTCACCGGGTGGGCTCATCTGATCTTCGAGCCTTTCATTTAAATTGTGCTGGCCCAAACATTAATATTTTTGAAACACAGCCAATGCTGTTAAGGCGGTTGATTACACCTATGGTAGCCAACCAGACTTTTCTACTACAAAGGCGGGAATAAAAACAAACAACGAAACCCGGGTTTTTAAACCACCACTGTTCCACGGTGGCGATTAAAATCTAAATGATGAAATTTTAATTAAGCCTTTACTAGTTAACAATGGTAATCTTATTATGGAGAGTTACTGCTTTCTACACTCTCAATAACTATTAATTTCGCACCATTATAATTTTATACTAAAGATAATAAACTTTTCTTCAAGATTATTACCAAGAAATGACCGGCATTCCTACAAGCATTCAATAAGAAATATTTTATTATCATAATCGATTTATTTACTGCTGTTGTACCCATTATCTCTACATTAGAATTAATTTATTTTTAATTGTTATTTTCAGTTTCTTAATTATTTCTTTCCATTGGGTGACATTATTCAGATTGCGATAAAATGACACATATGCTTAATAGATAACTTAATTAATTTGATAATTCATAAATAAAGACGCCAGATAATGTATACCAATCATCTAGAAAATTGGAGCAATCTTTCTACTTTGGCTTATGATACAAGTGCCTCCCGGATCCATGTTCAGAACGTGTTTTTTGACCCGCGAATTAATTTAGTGAAGAAAAACTAAGTTACTAAGTGTTTGTTTATGCATAATTTTTTATATAAATTATTTATGTCTACATGATCCATACAGCGCCGTCTGGCCCCAAACTGAACATAGCTTGTATTTACTATCGGTACGTAATACAATACAAGCTATGTTCAGAATACATAATAATGTATTTTGTTAGAATACATTATTATTGGCTCCCGCCAGACAACGGATAGAATTTTTTCCATAAAGCCGACTTCTCAACCATTACACCAAATTAAAAGTCATAAGTTAAATATATAAAACTCAAAGGTGACTGACTCACTGAATGACTGACTGACTGACATAGATATCTATCAACGCACAGCCCAAACCACTGGACGGATCGGGCTGAAATTTGGCATGCAGGTAGATTTTATGACGTAGGCATCCGCTAAGAAAGGATTTAGATCAATTCCCAAGGGAACGGGAACCACGCGGGTGAAACCGCGTGCGGCCGCTAGTATTAGATAAAAACCAATATACGGAACCAAACATAAAAAAGTTCATGTAAATGTCTGACAATTTTAGACCGTCTTAGGTGTTATTTTTACCATGTCAAAGAAAATGGCCTTGTTATAATCGTGGCCAGATAAGGTGCTCAGGCGCAGCTTCACGCTTAGCGCGATTGGTCGCCGTCACGCCAAGATTGTGTAATAGCACGAGAGGTAGAGATATTAATGATAAATCGATAGTCATTTCCAAAGATTTATAACTGGACAAAAAAAAATCAGAAACCGAAATCAGGACTTCCGCGATTGAACTAGGTTCCTACTTATACTGTAACTGTAAGTTTTTCTATGCAATTATTTTTACAAAATACTGTACGCAATATTTTCACTTTTAGTGTGACTAATGGAAAATGGAATGTTTTCTAGAAACAATGAGGCTTAAGCAAAACACTTTCGAATTATGTTTATCATGTACCTAGGTATTTTCTTATTCCAAGCGGTTTTGGTTTCGTCATCTGCTTATAGGTACTCGTTTTCTCTTTACAACTAAGTAAATGGAGTCAGGAACATATCAGAGAATTATACTACATACATAGGTACCTATAGCACAGATTAGACTAAATAGTTACTAACGTAACCTTTTAGGTTCGTAGGTATGAGTTGCGGTAGCCAAGAAGATTCAAATGCCACATCAAGTGATGCGTATGGTGGGTGGTTCAAATCTCGGCGTGCACCAATGACATTTTCTATTTGCGTATTCACCAATAAATAGGCGGAGATAGAAGCCGTCATGAGGAAACCCTTCAGATTAAATTTTCCTGCCATTATATAAAACAACGTTAAACGGATAAACTCGCGATGTATTTCTACATTTTAAATTACCTAAAACCTTTTACGTTTCGACCACTTTTCAGCAGTCATCATCAGCATCAGCATGCATCATCAGCAGCAGGCGTTTAAATTTGTTTTATTTATTAAGTAGTAATTGCGTAAAATAATTAGAAGAGACTGGCATGAAAGAAAGGAGGCCTACACCAGAAAGATGGTAGAAAAAGGCTGAGAGGAAGAAGAAGAAGAATCGCGTAAATATATGTATATCAGAGACCACTATGTCTGCCATTATTCATTTGGTCTGGTGCCGTGTTATCGGGCTTTGACGGCAGGCGCCCCAATGTAATATAGCATACCAAGATCGGAAGAAAGTGTAGTTTTGCAAACGAATGGAACTAGAAGTTGCTAAATGAAGTGACCATTTATTTAATTGGTATGCACTCCTGGTATAGTGTCGCGATGTCGGTCCGGCTTGAGGCAATAATTAGAAAAATTATACACGTACGTTATGACTTTATGACTAAGGTTAAGTCATATTATAGGCTACTTTTAACAACATACACTTTCAAAACCGCGAGCGGAAGACAGTTATGATATAAGTACTCGTATATAACTTACCGTATGCATGGTCAAAGAACAAAAAGCAATAAAAAAGAAAGTAGGCAGAATGTTCAACTCGGGTAGACATAAAAGGTGATAAACACAATTTAATATACGTATAAAAAATATTCTGTATATTGCACTTAAGATAAGAGATATGATGGATCGCCAGAACATCTATAATTATAACACAGTTTAATTTGAACCCACGTATTTTCTTTAGAACCGGAGATGTATGGTGCATGACTTTCTACAATAATTATTTAGTGTGAAACGTATGTGAAATGGTTATTAAATATGTTTTCTAATTAAAAATATGACTGGGCAGAATATGAAACTGTTACTCTATGTATCGCCCTGAACGATGATTGGTTGGCACGTGAGATGATCTTGAGTTTCCGAGTTCGATTAATGAACCGAAAGCAATTATTTTACGTCTTGATATTTTTGTATGTAACTTAAGATAGAAGACAGGAGATGGTAAGCGAATATGTCTTTTTTATTAAAGAGGAAGGTATACGAGTAAGAGTAGTCACTCTTGTAGGTATACGACCTTGCTCTTTCACTCGTGATGGTAAGTAATCACTCTGCTCAAACAGCAACTGACTGCGGCATGGCTCTACGTAGCGTGGCATCAACGATATTAAATTCGTTGCGTGGGTGGCATGTTCCCCAGCGGAGCCACTATCACAGGTAGCGACCAATTATGTCTTGGAATTATGTACGTCCACTATGTAGGTACGCCGGACGTACATCATTTTAAGGCGATTGGTCGCTCTATTATATAATACTTTTCATGTTACTTTCTTACGTACCACACACTTCACCATCATCCAAGTATTGATTAATGTGCTGACATTGTACAGACAAGATCTTCAATCCTTTAATGTCAAATAGGTATAGTTGCAAGATAATAATATCGAAACAAATTCAACCATAATGACAGCAGATTTTACCAACCAAAGTGATGCAACTATGTAAGCTTTAATTCGTTTTGCCAATTCCATAAAACACGACAATGTATATTGACAAATAAAATAGTTTATGATAGGTAGGTATAGCAAAACTTTTAGTTACTTTACGAGGTAGTTACTTTAACTGTCTTTTCAACAAGACCAATCGCCATGATAACCAGATCCCCAGTGGCCATACAATCCATTTCAAACCGCATATCTATTATAATTGGATACTTAGACAGTATAACCTGATATAGATTTATTTATAGTGACATTTACATGTAATGTATCTTGTGTGCTAAGCCGGTGAGTTATGGCTCCGCAGGTTTATTAAACAGACAACTAAATAACTTTATAGGCTTAATTAATTTTACGTTTTTACGTATAGTAAAAGCGTGTTGTATCTTTTGCAAAATGTAAAATTACTACTTTATTGCTATAAAATATTTACTAAAGAATTAGATTCGTTAGCGACGGCAACCAAAAATCGTAAATGCACGTGTGCGCGTATGTTCAGAAATTTCAGAATGAACTGCACCAAAGTAAATAATTATTTTCGTCGTGTACCACTACAGCAAAGTTTGTATATGGTAACCAGTGCGAGGTGAGGTACCGGCAGTAGTTAGAATCTATAAAAAAATACATAAAAAAGAAAAAAAGATAATCTTTCAGGTACCTACATATGTTATTTAATCTCACGACCCAGAGGTGCATAATGCAGGCATCACCTGTATAGTGTGATTAACTGTCGGTCTGTCTGTCTGTACACAGCCCAGTGCGTCGGGCTATGTCGTTTAATCTGGATTTATGGCCTAACCCGGTGAGCATGGTTAGGTATACCTAGTTCCGAATATGTGTCGCTAATTATGGTTAGATTAGTTTCTAGATTCATTCAGTACTACTGTTGTTTATAGACATTTGGTAGGTACTTAATAAATGTAATGTAATGACAATATAACATGTTTTAGTTCCGAATATGTGTCGCTAATTAAGGTTAGATTAGTTTCTAGATTCATTCAGTACTACTGTTGTTTATAGACATTTGGTAGGTACTTAATAAATGTAATGTAATGACAATATAACATGTTTTGGTATGAATCCAAACCAAACTTTAAAAAAAACGACGGGTTGCACTCCGGGAGTGCCGGCAGAAGTGAAAACCTGGATATTAACGTTGTGCATTTTTGATATGTATTTTGGAATGGTTAGGGATTTAATTAATTGGTAGAGGTATAAAAGTACTATCATTTATGTGGTAAAATACAATATTTATTTATTGCGCTATCGTACACAAACATGACAATTTATATTACATTAAAAAGTTTATCTCTCAGAATTAATGTAATCAGAAACTTTTTCAGACTTATCAGAAACTCCTTGCTGTGACACTGAAACGCCATGTAATAAATGATGATATAAAATGATTGACAACCGTCAATGTCATACTTTTTTGATTGACAACTATTTATTTTCTAAACAACGAAAACAAAGTTTGGAATTTACAACTAATTGCATACTGGAAACTGCGGATAAACTTTTGAATTTGGAGCAATCGGCCAAGAAATGATTCCCTTTACAGAATCCGCAGACTCCCGAATCGTTAATAACACGAGTGGTGTTACAGTAATCAACATGTCGCTTTCGAGGATGTTCACTGGGAATTTGGGGTAACAAGCCAAACTGTGTGTGAGAACGAGCCTCTTGTCGCAGGAAATCGGACAGCATTTCCTACTTCATACGACCTGATGCATGCCCCGCAGCATAGCGAATCCAAAGACTGCGGAGAAGTGGTGTTAATTTCCACAAAATACTGTTATATAATTCCGGCGAATAAAGATATTCCAAACTTTTTAAATGTTTTATTACGGCAATTAAATTTTGAATTTTGCAGGATATCAAATTAAGGTCTTTGTGGTCACTTTGTAGCATAGGAAGCATATAGGAAGCGACCGCACTGCGGCTATAATAGTAGGTCACACTTGACAGTTCATTTATGCAAAGAAAAATATACCTTACGCTAAAGGAATAAAACTCAAGAAAACAACATCAGTTCTTATTAATACAATTATTTACTCTACTCCTGATGTACATAAGAAGCACTTTTCTTTGCATAAATGAGCTGTCAAATTGAACAAAAAACCATTATTGTCTATAGACCGACAAACTTATCTGCTCCGGTGGCGCGTCGCTACTGTCTATTTAAAACTGTCATTAAATATCGTTTTTGCATTGCATTTCACGTAGTTCCAATTTTGGCCACCGGAACAGATAAGTTTGTAGAAAACACGTGTCCGGACTTCAAATTTTATATGGATTTTCGATCAGGTCACGTGACACATAAATCCTGACGCGAGTTTACCATTTTTTCCCCATACAAAAAAAGTGCACAACGCCGCTAAAGAAGTTTTCACTTCAAAAATTGGGGAGCATACTGCACTGTCAAAACGTATTGCAAACTAGCTTTTGCCCGCGACTTAGTTCTCGTGGAATAGGTCAAATTGGGCATCAAAGTTTTGCGCGATAAATGGTACCTAGTATGAGATAGGAATCTCAATTCTATTTCGTACCTTTCTCTATGATCGGTCCCTTTAAAAGAGGAATTGAACTTTTTTTAAGAGGTGTTTGTCTGAAAGCTCAACAGACAGGCCGATTTCCTTTCGCATTTATACATAATAACTATAATATATCATGTCTAGTTTTGCCCAAAAAAGCGTTTTGGAAGAAAAGAAGTGTTACTTCTTGGAGAATGTAAATGATTTTTACGAAGTCTTTCCGAGGTGGTTTGGAGCACATTTGTCACAGTATCAAACATCGGCCACCCGATCCGACCGATACAGTACTAACCAGTTATCCATGGCTCCATCAATCACAGGTTGATTGACGCGCCTGCGAGTGCGAGTAATGAAATAGGGAGACATGCAGCGAGGGCGCAGATAATTGATATGTCACACGCAGCACGAGGTGCATCCCAGGTCTTACGCTTTATTGTGGAATTCATTAGAATATAGATGCCCTCACATTGTCTTGACTTGTTGGATTCCGATGTCACTGTTTAGTTAATCGTATATACTTTAACACTCCGTTTGACAACTACTATCTTTACTACACGTTTATTTTATTTACTTCGATATAAGTTATCAACTCGTTTCTGTAGTTTGTCCAACGGTAAAAGGATAAAAAACCCGACAGACTTTGTTTTCTGGAAAAACAGAGGATCTTTTAATCATACGAGTATGATTATTTATTTCAATAGGATCCATATATTTATAGGGTAAATAGTTCTAGAACATAACGATGTCTATTTTATTGTCTATATATGTAACAAATAGGACATCATATGTACTAATTTTTCAGAGATAAGTATTCTTGAGTGTCAGACCTTCGAAAGCGGCCAGAATCGGCTGTCTTCATAACTCCAAATGCCACAATTTAAACTCCTTTGCCAAAAGCCCTTTCGTCCGTTGAACCTAGGCCACGCTTGGCTATTGAAATACATCTAATCAATATTTATTATTAAATAGACTTATCTTTCATTGAATACATGCCCATCATAGATAACAGAAATATTATTTAGATCTCTATGATGCCAATGAAAGATAAGATAATTAGGGTTCACTCCCGAAGGGATCGAACTTCAAAAGGTGTCCTATTTCGTTATCTGCCGTCCTTTGTATGTCTGTCACAGGGTTTGATTCAATGAAATAATTAGCTATAATATCAAGTCAATACCACACAGGTAAGTTCAAAAGTAAAGTATAAGAGAAAATGTCGCCAAATCTGCGTGACCTTTACATTTATTTTGTAAATTTTTGTACGTACGAGATAATCCCACTTATAAAATAAATGAATGAATAAACATTTTTTACCCCGCGCCATCTAATTAAAAACGGCTTGTACTGTAGATACAAAACAACGTATATGGCCTAGGCATAATAGAGTAGGATACATCTAGAATTAAACCAACACAAAAACAATATGTGCATGCAGACCGAACTCGCAACCTCTATTACAGCTAATTCTCAACCTAATCATCTAAAATTTAAAACATAGAATTCCGGATTTCACTTGTTATCGAAAAATGTAATTAGGAAGCCTCCTGCCTGCAGTTTCCGGATTGCTTGAATTTAAAAAAATTCTTTCAGCGACTGGGACCACGCATAAATTTATTAAAGAATCTATTATGTATTCAAGCCGATACAGTACATTGTTTAAACTATAAAATAGTTTTGGTTACAGTCTGTATTCCGGCTAACTTTCAAAACAAAAAGATTTGCTACTGTTCTAATCATCATAGGTTAATAAGGATTGATTTTGCATTGCTCCAAAAGTAATTAAAAGAATCGATCGGAATATCCATCGAAGCGTTGTACCATCTTCGTTTTGATTGATTTTGAAAACGATCGCAAACACTTTCACTCGGTAATAAGATCGCATCTCTTCAACCGAAACGCTCATGTTTTTACCTTGCGTTTCGTTTCAATGAACCTAGAGTATTGGTAAATTAATACGTAAATTAATTCAGAGTAGGTACGTTTTCTAAGTAGAAATGTGACCACAAAAAAAATGGCAAATAGACCTACCTCTATTCCCCAAAATCATTGTCAATACATTCGCAAAAAAACATCACAGTCAAATAAAAAATATACCTGCAATTTATTAAAATTTAAAATATCTACAAAAGTATTTGCACCGATTACAGGACAGAAATGCCACACATACAATGACGTTCAATATAAAACGTCATTGCACACGTCATATTTTATTAGCACCGAATTCTACAACAACGTTTAATCCAATTTTGATCCTACTTAAATCACAATAGAGAGCAAATTGGTTTGGCGTAGATCTAACTCACCAAAGACCAACCTACGAGTAAATTCGTGAAAACTCCGAGTTTTTAAAAGTCGAATTTTTCAACTGTTTGAAATTCGAACAATTCTAATACTATTTTTATTTTTAAATGAATATGGGTGTCAGGAAGAGAGTTGAAGGTCTGGTTGAAGGAGGTTGTTTTTAGGCAGCAAATGAGTAATTTACTTGTGTTTATTTTAAAGATGAAAAATTATTCATATTTTTCTACTCTTGTAACCACTTGTAACAAAATTTCGATGTATTGTTTTGTCTATGTTGTGAACGTTGCACTCTGCAAGTAAGGAAGTCTGGTACTAACGGCACATCATATTTCCTTTAAACTTTTTGAACCTTTGGACTATGGAGTACGGACGTCATTTGTTTCGTTTTAAGATAATTTGATTTAATGAAGTATTTGGACAGTTCCTTGCTCCGTCTTTCGACAGACTCGTAGAGATCATAGAGTCAACGGTATTTCGTATGACACTAAACGAAATACCGTAAACCGAGCCTCTGTATCACTAGTCAACGGCAGGTTGTTTGATGACACTCTTGAGGATCGGTAGTCGCACAGGACCCCTTCCGGCCACCAAAGAAAAAAAAGGTTTTTTTTTTTAAATTTTGTATTGTATCTTATGTGCACTACCGTAGTGTCGCATATTGATGTGTCGCACGAGAGTTATTCGTACAATCATTTGTAATACAATACACTCAAAAGGTAGGCACTACACACATTTTTCGTACCATTTAAGTTTATCTGAATTAAAGCCGTCTTAGCTTATAGAGGAAGTATTGAAAAAGTTTGGAATTTGTTCGGAGAAATATGAAAACCTGAGCTATGTACAATGAATCCACTTAAATCGATTATTTAACAAAGTTTATGCATTGTCTCATCTCAGAGACATTTTCCTTGACTATTCTATTGTTTGTTGTTTGGTTATAAAAACACTTCAGAATAATTATTGCGTAAATTGAAAACCCGTTTTAGCCTTAGTACTACCTGTTATTGAAGTTAAACAATAGATAGACAGGTAGTCTGAAGTTTTTTAGAAAGAAAAATAGTATGGGTGGGTTTACTGCTAGGACAGGTGATAATATTCTAACTGTAATTTTGACATATTGTATGTTGTTTATAACTTGTGTATTTGTAACTGTACTAAATGTTTTTTTTTTTTTTTTTTTTTTTTATGTTAGAGGGAGGCAACGAGCAGGCGGGTCACCTGATGGTAAGCAATCACCGCCGCCCATAAATACCCGCAACACCAGAGGAGTCACAAGTACGTTGCCGGCCTTTGAGAAAGTGATATGCTCGTCTCTTGAAAATTACCATGTCATAGCGGTCCGGAAATACCGCTGCAGGGAGCTGGTTCCACAGTTTGGTCGTACGTGGTATGAAGTTTCGAGTGAAACGTATGGTAGTAGATTGCCACTCGTCAAGGTGATGAGGGTGAAACTTCAGTTTGTGGCGAGTTGTACGGTGATGAAACCCTGCAGCAGGTATAAGTCCGAACAATTCCTCCGAACACTCCCCATGGTACATGCGGTAGAGAACGCACAGAGATGCTACTTCTCTCCGCAACGCCAAGGGATCGAGCTTAGCGGAAAGACTCTCGGCGCCGACAATTCGATCGGATCGACGTTGAACGCGGTCAAGTGGAAGAAGCTGATACTGCGGTGCCCCGGCCCAAAGGTGAGAACAGTATTCCATATGGGGCCTTACTTGCGCCTTGTAGAGTTGAAGACGATGAGCCGGGGTGAAATACCGTCTCGCTCTACCGAGGACACCTAACTTTTGTGAAGCCAACTTGGCCTTATCTTCCAGATGACCGCGGAATTGAACATCACTCGATATGTTAACGCCGAGAATCCCAATACTCGGTTTGGCATTGAGAGGAGTGTTTTCAAATAGAGGGGATATGGCAAAGGGGGTCTTTTTTGTGGAAAAGACGCAGACTTGAGTCTTTTGGGGATTAAATTTCACAAGGTTTGTATGACCCCAATTTGAGACATGGTCTAAGGTAGTCTCAATGTCAGACACAAGTTTCATCCGGCTCTCGTCAAGTGTTCGAGAATCCTTTGCATGGCCGTTATAGAAAGCATCACCCGTGCTATCATCCGCATAACAATGTATGTCACTAGTTTGAAACAAATCATTGATATGTAAGAGGAATAAAGTCGGGGATAGGACACAACCTTGTGGGACACCAGCATTTATGAACCTCAATGCAGAGCATGAGCCGTCAACAGCTGTCATAATGCTACGGTTCGATAAAAAGCTGGCTACCCACACGCAAAGTCTCTCGGGCAGTCCGTACGATGGAAGCTTCGCAAGAAGAGCTTTATGCCAAACACGATCGAAGGCTTTCGCAATGTCCAAACTGACCGCTAAGGCCTCCCCCTTGCTCTCTACTGCATTTGCCCATCTGTGGGTCAAGTACACAAGAAGATCACCAGCTGATCTTCCCTGACGGAAGCCGTACTGGCGATCACTAATCAGCTGGTGCTCCTCCAGGTACGACAGGAGCTGGCGATTAATTATGGACTCCATAATTTTCGAGAACAAGGAGGTAATTGCAATGGGCCTGTAGTTGTTAGGATCAGAGCGATCGCCCTTTTTAGGGATCGGAGGCACTAATGCTGTCTTCCACGATGTTGGGACTACACCTGTGGAGTAGGAGAGGCAGAAAAGGCGCGTCAATACCGGAGCCAACTCCGGAGCACATATCTTTAAAACAATGGGAGGAATCCCGTCTGGCCCACTGGATTTGTGAGTGTCTAGGGAGAGAAGTGCCTTACGCACAGATCTTTGGGTAAATTTTATATCTGGCATAAAATTACCACAATTAGGAATCGTTGGCGGTTCCTTCTCCCTGTCATCCAAGGTTGAATTGGACGCAAAAAGAGAGCACAGAAGGTCGGCTTTCTCTTTTGGATCATGGGCCAGCGATTCATCCTCCCTGCGCAGTGGTGGAAAAGCGGCCTTGCAAAAGTTCCCCTCAACAGCCTTGGCCAATGACCAGAAGGCGCGCGTTCCTGAGGGGAGGCGAGCCAGCCTTTCACCAATCCTAGCTATGTGCTCGGACTTAGCCTTAGCTATAGTTTTCTTGAGGGATCTAGAGGCATAGTTATATTCCCTTTTTTTAATGTATGTTTGTGGATCCCTACAAGTCACTGCATCTGCCCAAGCCTTATACTTTGTCTCCTTATGTTTTGCAGCTGTTTTGCAAGGAGAGTTAAACCAAGGCTGGAAACGGCCACCAATGGGCACTGAAGAGTATGGAACAAATAGCTCCATACCCTGAAGCACAACATCAGCGACAGAATCGGCAATGGCGCAAGGATCGATTTGCGAGAAACAAACTTGCCCCCATGGGTAGGACGAAAAGAAGGTCCGCATCCCATCCCAATCTCCTGACTTAAAGTGCCATACACGACGACATCTCATAGAACGAGGCCGCAGTTGTCTTGTAAGAGAGACTTCGCTCCGAATCAGACAGTGGTCTGAGGAGCCGAGCGGAGCTCCAACCGCGACCTGGTAGTCATCCGGATGGGCAGTCAGGAGAAGATCCAACAGAGAGGGCCTATGGCCTTCCACATCTGGCACTCGCGTAGGCGAGTGAATCATTTGCGTCAGACCACATGCCATAGCAAAGGCGTAGACAGATCGACCCGCGTGGTCTGTTCTAAGTGACCCGAGCCATTCGGTGTGATGGGCATTAAAATCGCCTAGGACCGCAATTTTGGCAGAAGGGATCTGTTGGAGCACATAGTCAGTCGCCGTTTCAAGGTGCTCAATGAGACGGTCAGTTTCGGTATCACCACTGTGGGACCTGTAGAGGCACGCGTAGACGCGGGGGTGGTCGTCGCAATCTACACGCAACCAAAGAGTGGAGAGGTCCTTAACTTCAAGATTGCTAAGGCGGCGGACACAGACATCATCCCTGACGAACACGCATACACCGGCATGAGGCATACATTTGTGCTCAATCGTGTAGCCGGGATAATTTAAGTAGGAGAGATCCGCAGGAGAAGATATCTGAGTCTCCGTTAAAAAGAGCAATGCAGGCTTTTCAGTCTCAAGGTGATGGTGGATGGCATTCAAGTTTGAATGAATTCCCCTAATGTTGCAGAAATGTACAAGGAGGGCAGGTGGGGTAGCCGCAGTGCCGTTGCTCTTACCCTTAGCGTTGTTGGATATGACGAGCGGAATATTGCCCACCCCAGAGTACGTAGGGCAGCCCGAGTTAGGAAACTCAGGGAGGGATTCTCCAGCACGTGTCGAGCTGGTACCCTCCTGGGGTACAATCTCTTTAAATGCCGCTGCCATATGCTTGGGGGGGGGGGGACTGGGCCTCCGGCGCTCACGCTTACCGAACGCAGCGCAATAGATACTATTACTCAAACGTCGGTCTTCTGCGGGAGTGTGGTACTTCCCCGGACGAGCCGGCCCATTCATGCTGGAAGTTTAACAACTAACAGCGTGGCTCTACCACAAGTGACCTCTACCACAAATGTACCTTACTTACATGTTAAAATACATCCTCTGGAATTGGCGGTGATATTTCCTACCCGAATATCTTGTATAGTGCACCATCGTATTACTAATTACATTTACTGTTCAAAGTACGTAGGTTTTTTTTTTTTCCCTCTCGGAATTCTAATTTCTCAGAAATATCGGCTGTTGATGTTAATATTAATGAAGCAATTGTTTGCACTCTGAAAATAGGTCATTCGTACAATTTTCTAATACCTTCTTGCCTTTCTAGCAGACAGATTTATATTGTACAATATAAATCTGAGGAGTCGGTCCCAACCACCCCGGTGCCTCGCCCCATTAACGGGGTCGTTGGGAGAAAATTGTTTCATCGGCCCCGGTAGAACGGCCCCGTTACGTCGAAGGGGTCATCCACCCCGGCGAGATTTTTAACGGGGCCCGTCTTAGGTAGGATCGAACTCATAACCTGACTGGATACGCCCTAGTGGCAGAACCACTGTGGTCAGTGGCGTCTTTCAGATTCCGGAAAGTTTAGAAGTTACATAATGCTATATTTTCATTGTTCAGTAGAGTATTACTTTAATTGAGTCATAACATACGGGCTTAAGTCTAAACTCTGCAGTTAGCAACTATGGCAAAAAACAGACTTAGGTATGGCCGGTTGTGATTTATAGGCTAGTAGATATTTTAAAATAAGTAGTTTGAGTACGGTTAATTAAAGTGAAAAAAATATTGAATTTTGAGAACCTGTTTATCTTGATTTGTGCCTTCAGTTGGTCAGACAGGAACGCAGCCCTATTGGAAAGCGGTTACTGTGGCCTATTTTATTGAGGGACACTGTACTATATGGTCTGTAGGAACACTTCACCAGCAAGCATCGTGAATGTGCTGCCACACATTTACATTAATTTTGCGTTTGTATTTATAGTTGTAGATTTCACTTGCGGTGGTAGTAAAATAATTTTTAATTTTAGAGCTCTTTCTTGCTCCAGCTCCATTCTGTTTATAACAAATCTTAGTTCATCCGATGCATTTCATAGACAAGTACTAATCTTAATTCATCTAAATTAGCCGATTCATATCCTATATAAACAAATTATCAATCTTCTTAAACATAATATTATTCATTCTACCGATATCGGGTCGGTAATAGATAAAGTATAGAAAAAAGACATAGTTCACGAGTAAACGTTTGTAGTATTGTTATTAATTTAAGGTAATTCTAAATGACTAAAATCAAACATAAGATATCAAAACTTGGTTTTGTAAAGTTGACAGAGACACTACTTGTATAGTTCAAGGTCCACCGTTATTTTTAAACTGTGCGTATTCAACTTTGTAACGACATTACAGAATCATATTTTTTATTCACGACAATTATAGCCGAATCAATAGCGCCAACTTTGAGTTTTTTGCGAACCGCGTAAACCCGCACGCGACAGAAACCGAAAGTTGTTGTTGTTTCTTGTTGTTATTTTTTTGTTGTCGTTCATAAACATTAAGCTGTAAGAAAAGTGAATAATTCATTTCGAGTTTGGATCAGATTTAACTTATCGATTGGTTTCGTAAGAACGTATAATCGATTACATGGATGCTTGCGCGCCTTATTGTGTTTTAATAGTTTTAACGGTATCGGATACGCAATTTTACGTAATAAGTAAGTATTCGAAGAAAATAGTGATATTATATTATAAAATAATAAAACGACTCAATAAAGTTATGATAATGACGATCATATGTCTTCCGATTTTCGTGATTTGACAATTTGTGATTATTATCTACATTTATCATGTTTACCTACTTGATTCAAATTATCATACATAATAAATGTAATAATAGATGGACATGAAAATTAACATTCGCAATTCGCTGCAATTAAAGCTATTTTTCTATTACCGAATTCGTTTTCGGCGATGATTCGGCGGCCGAGAGATAAGAAAATAGTTACACTTTGATAGTTTTGGACTCTCACCCAGAAACTTTAGGTAATATTACTTTAGCTAAAAATAATTTTAATTTGTAGAAGATTTGTTCATTTATTTTTTATCACACATTTTAAACATCTTTGATTTATTAAATAAGGCTTACGATTCCGCGCCAGACTAACCTTCACATTATTCTGTCACATCAGTGTGAAAAAAAAGGAAATAAAAATCCTACCCTTACTACCTACCAATGTGTTAGATAGACAAACGATTTCCTAACTGTCACTTCTACTGTATTTCTGGCTTCCACGGTTTTTGTTTTTTAAAGTTTCGAGTCGGTATAAACATTCGTCAATCAAGTACGTCATTGTTAAAATACCGTACAGGTGTTCTGGCTGTGTTCCGGCAGTATTAATGTGTGAGCCTGTGTGATGTGTGATACTTGAAATTAAAGGCTCGAAGATCAGATGAGCCTACAGTCTGGCAGCACATTGAGCGATGATTCATGATGAAGTGTCCATCAATGGAATAGGCCGCAGTGACCGCTTTATACCATCAGGTGGGCTGCGTGCCTGTCTGCCAACTGAAGTAGTATAATATAAAAAAAAAGGATTTAGACCCACAGTCCTCGCTATATACCTACGCATAATGCACACATCCAAACCTGCAATCAGCCATCCTATCACAATAAATTTCATTTCGCGAACAGATCGATTGATTAATCGCTTATTGATTATCGATGATTGGATTAATTACGGTGAATTAGCGAGGATTTGATTGAATCACTCGTGATTAGGATTCCGTGATGTGCTCTCTCTATAATTAAAATTAGAAAAAAGCACTAGACATGTTTCTATAGAAGTGTAGTTCGAACGCAGGATTTGTACACGCCAAATAATTGTTGCTTTTTTGCAATGGGTGAAACTGATTAAATTTTTAGTTTATCTCACAAAAGGCTAGGAGTAGGACTGTCTGCTCATATTATTAGCCTTTGAAGATGAGAAACAATTGTTATAGTAATGTAATGTATGTGATGCATGAAATATTCTATAAAAAACATAATCAGTAAAATTGAATACGTAAATTCGCTAAAATTGTGAGATCTAACTATGTAGAATAGTGAGACAAGACTTACTTATTTAAGTCAGTAAAATATTTAAGTCAGTAAAATTTGCCTTACCTACCTATAAATATTAAACAATATGTAAACACATTTTTTGTGAGTATGACGAATAATTGCACAATCTGAAGTCTTTTATGCAAAAATTACCTTTAACAGCTTTTAATCGAGCGAGAGTATCTAAGCAAAAGTTATATAACAGATTTGAATTAAATTGGGCATAAATATAATTATTGATTTACAATCCCATAGTGTTGATGGGATTTATATTCCGATAAAATTCCTCAGTTCTCAGAGTTGTACGTAGAAGCTAGTAAAACTATTTGAAAAGTTTCAAGTCAACTGAACTACATAATAGGGCTTAAGTAGTTAAAGGCTCCTTTTATATTAAGACCGGGATTCATTACAAAAGGAATCTCACAAACGTTTTGAACATTTCTGACGCAAGTTTTTACAAACAGGCTTCTATTTGTCGAACTTAAGATCAAACTTAATTCAAAGAAAACTATGTTCAAAGAACATAAGTAGATGTCTGAGACCACGTAGGTTAGGTACAGACGAGGAAATGGAATATGACAAAAAAATATTTTCTTCCGTTTTCAAACAGTTCTGGAATGGAATATAGGAACTAAAGCTTTCTTGGTGTAGTGAATACCAATTCATCATACATAAAATAATTGTCACTAAAATGGAGGAAAAACTTAGATGAGGTGGCTGGCACACAAGCAATATAATATTTTAAACAAAAGATTTATGTCACTGGTCGTAATGTGTGTGTTGTACTTAGAAATGTTTGACTGATAGAAAAAAATCTTTGTTTGTTGTCTGAATTTGAAAGATTTTTGATTTAAAAAAAAAAAACACAAAAACATATAATTGAGCTGATAAAAAAAAAAAAATATCTGATGTACCAGGAAAAGAAAAAGATGGCTATAGTTTCAATCATTAGTCGAATGTTATTGCAAAACCATTGTATGTGTCTCATAGTGTTGATGGAATTTACCTTTATTCCGATAAAATTCCTCAGTTCTCAGAGTTGTACGTAGAATATGTATAGACGCTTTGAGTCTTACATAAAGGAAAAGTACCTATAGAGTAAATTCTATCCACAAGTAAATGCTTTCTTATTGTTTCGAAGACAGACTCAAACTGGAAACAAGCGGGCTTTGAGGGAAATAATCTCACAATATCAGACATTAAATAAAAATAAAAGTAAACTTTTACATTTCGAAAAAAACTACATCCTGTTGTGTCAAAAATTTTGAACGTAATTATTATTTGTGAATGGTATATTATTTGACGAGCCATTTGGTGTAATGGTCGAGAAGTCGGCTATTACACCAGAGGTCGCGGGTTCGATCCCCGCACGGTACAAACATTTGTGTGCATGAACATGTCTGTTTGTATCGGTCTGGGTGTTTCTATGTATAATAGGTATGTATTTACAAAAAAAAAAGTATATAAGTAATGTTTAACCGTTGTCTGTCACCCAACATATTTAGAGATATTATTGATTCGATTAGAAATCGATTTCCCATTTTTACTGAAAACATATGGACATTAACTGCCTCCGTGTGGGCTCTAAAACCCGCAGGTCGTGGGTTCGAATCCCGCGGGGAGCATCACTTTGTGTGATTATTTCCAGTTTGGTTAGGACATTGCAGGCTTGAATTACCTGAATGTCTGAAAAGAATGATGATTCCGTGCTTCGGAAGGCACGTTAAGCCGTTGGTCCCGACTATGTTCCAAGTAGGTCTGGTTTCCCTTTTAAGGGTTACGGAGGTCAGATGGCAATCGCTTCATTGTAATAACCAGGCTTGGCTCTAGGATCATAGTCGAAGCGGACCCTGAGCTCCATACAGGATGCAATCGGGAGATGATGCTGATGACTGAACATATGGGCAATAATCACATACAGATTCTCCACTTTACTGACAGAAACACAGTTATAAAGTGTTACTTTACTGTGGTCTTCTTCAGGGTGAAGGTACCTACTACCCAAAACGAGCCACTCATTTTGAGTGGAAGATGTTTATACATAACTTTATATCAAATCAAGCCAGCAGATACAATAAGTTTGGTAATTGATTTTCCAATGAGAAGAAAGCAATAAAATTGCTGTACCACAACGATTGTATAAATCATTGCAATTCCCCCGTTAACAATAAAACTGATTGTAGCTCGTACAATGGCCGTCTATTCAACCGCAATTGTAACTCGGCGTTTATTTCAGGAATAAAATATGATAAAATTGAAAAAGAGAAATACGAGTATTTAGTAGAGAGATAATAAATGTGATAGACACCTCATCGGTTTAGTCTTAGGGTTTTAGTTCTCGGCCCGACTTGGTGTCGGATTAAATACTTAATAAACCAAATATTTTTAACTTGATTTCAGTGATGTGGCCTTTGCCTGTAATGAGCTGATTTAGGAGAACCTTAAAATAAATATAGTTAAAGATGTAAAGGAGTAAACGATTGGAGAGGCCTATGCCCAGCAGTGGACTGCGACCGGCTTATTATGATGACATTAGTTCTTATTTCCGATTCGATCTCAGAAACAAAGATTAGTAGTAGATCGTAGTACCTACAATGCTCAAACTTCTTATGACGTCAATGGTAGGTAATAGGACATCTCAATGTCAATACAATAAGATAAAAACTTAAACGTACTTTAATTTTAGAATTTTGCTAGATAAGATCAGTATTTACACCAATAAATCCTTGGTGATCATCAGGCCACCCGGGAATGGGCTGGTCAATAGCCACAAGGCTGGCACCGGCTCGTCCCAATCGGGTGTGAACTGGGGGAGTTTAGTGGGTAGTGGACGCTTTATTCTCGAGTCCCACACACAGCCGCAGGTCTAGCTAGCCTGCGGTTATGGCGTATAAACGCATTCTCCTCCGAAATAAAAACAGTGATCACCAGGCCGGGGTAACCGGGGATGGGTCGGTCAATCACCACAAGGCGGTCACCGCCTCGTCATCTTTGGATGTGTCGGGGTAACCGGAGGGGTCAAATTCTTACAACCAATTTTAATGTTTATCGCATAGAGTTCAAATTTAAATGACCCTTCTGAGTAGGGTACTTGGATCTGTTGCTTCCTGTACGTCAAATTTATTATCACGAAATTTTTAATTTCAAACGTTTTAAATGATGTATAACTTTTGAAATATCTCAGTAAATAAAATCGATGTAGGTATTCGGATTTGGTACCTACATATCTTTTAATTTACGAAAAGAACAAAACATTTACGATGGGATTCATTTGGAATAAAACCAGTGACAAGATAATGGATTGGACGGGTGAATGTGAGAAATTGGATTTTTAAATGTAGAGAGACACATTTTAAAATTTGAGCTTCGTACGAAAGTCGGAACGGACAGGTGAGATAATACAAGTAAGCATAGAAGACGTCCACAAGGTTTACAGAACTAATAAATTGTAAAACGGTGTTTTGCTCAACATGGCATGGGAAGCGACTTAAAAGCAAGGTTGGGTGGGGCTGGTGATAGGACATTTTATACAATACAATAACAAAAACTGTGGCTACGCTCCGGTAGTCTTAATGTGGAGACCGGTATACTTAAGATGAATGTTTTTAAAATCGAAGGATTTAACAATAAAGTTAATAAGAATATTGCCTGGTAAAATAAACAAATCTCAATTTTTAAGGCCCTAGTTACCGTATACCACGAAATGCGTTTGCTAGGCAGAAGTTATGTAAAAATATAATGAAAAAAAAACTGTCTTTCATATCCGGCATATGACTTGTAACTTGCGAACAACAATTGCAAAACAATTTGCTAATCTCTTCAATAAGACATGTAACCAGCTCAATTGTTTTGCTCCTGTCGTCATTACGGAAGCGCGAAGGTGAAACATCACTGCACCATCAAAGAGGCCATTCCATCAATCACCAAAGTGCGAATAACCTATCCATTCTCTCAAAACTGCAATTAACCTGCTTTCTAGTACTCTCATGGACATCGGTAACGCAACGGATTGAATCACAGTGAGACACATTTGTATTTTAATATTCCAACTACATAAAGTATTGCCTTGGATAAGTACGAGAAAAATCTTGAAAAACTATGTTAAAAAATTATGATAATTTCATGGATATCTATTGGTTACGCAACAGATCATATTTGTATTAGGACTATTGAATATTCCGTTAGGTCAATAAAAATGTTGATAAAAAGAACATGATGTTGATTCTCATTGACAGTGTAAACGCAACAGAATGCGTACGTTTTATTTGTGGAATGATGACGATGATGATGACAAAGTCATGGACATTGGAAAAGCAAAACATTAAACACAATAGTTATAAGTTAGTAATAGAAAGGATTATATCTTAACAATGGGATTTGCTGATAATTTTTAAATCTTTTGATGTAATTCAGTGACCTCACCGGGAGCCATACCGTTGTCGCGTTATACTGTTGCTAACCTTCTTACACTGTGCCAATTACTTTAAATAGAAACTCGTTCATTCAAAAGTAAAATGAAAAATATTATATATTTTACGTACATTTCGCGTGACTTATCCGAATTTGCACGAGCAGATTTTTGGAAATCGTTTTATAATAATCCTTTTTTAATTCATAAAATACCGAGATAGCCTTGTGCAAGATTGGATTCTGCAAATATGGAGTTTATGGAAAAATATCAGTGGCACAGTTCATTAAGAATTCTGAGAGAATGTACAGCACAATGTTTTTATCAAGGGTTATTATTTTTTTATTTACACTGTGGTGCAGGTCGCATTTCAAACGATTGCGGTGGCGTCCTAGGTTTAATTGGACAGGTCATCATGGTCAGGTCATCAATACCATGGATGCACAGGTCATCCATGGTGATCATGCATCAAGTTTTTCTGGTGGTCTTCCTTTGGCGCAATCTCGGCCTGAAGCTAACATTCAGTAACAAACATCCAAAAACATCCAGACTTTCGCATTTATAATAATAAGATTTGCGTATCATCAAAGATTTTAATATGGGAACAAATTAAATGACCACCAAAAAACACAATCTTTACCCAAACAGCCTCATCCAAAATAAATATAATATGTACAAATAAACGAAACCTGTACCAAAATATTTCGGGCTATTTAAGTCATGCCTGCACTACAAAAACTTTTCGTTACCCAAAAAGGCCACGCGTGCACCAAATTTTAACTAGCAAAGTTTTGTGTCATTCTTACCCAAATATATCATTACGTTTGCCATAAAATGTATTCATATAACCAAGTATATTAAATTGATTGATAAGATTTGTGTTAGGTTAGGTTAGAACTGCGACCACTAAACGCACGAGCCGAGCGAGCGTAGCGAGCGTGCCGCGGCAGCGGCCGGCGAGTTCCAGAACTGAATTCTACCCATTTTACTTGGTCGGGACAGAGAGAAAAAGATTTTGTTTATTTACTATCGATCGTCAAATGGTATATTATAGTATCGGTAAATCTTTAGAACTTCATTTAATTTTTTTGGGTATACAATGATTTTTGTACGCATTACTTTAATTTATTAGGATAAAAATATGTTACATATTTGGATGAAATTTTTAAATACAATGCGAGTACAAATTTGGTGCACGCGTGGCCTTTTTGGGTAGCTCAGCGATTATTCTGACGATACTTACGTTTTTTAGGTAGTCAGACTTAACGTTTATTGGTGATCATTTCATAATAAAATGGGGATTAAATTCTGGTAAGTACTTAGGATTTTTTGGGCGTTATATTTCATTATATCTGGTGGTTGCTTAAACCTAAGCCTTTTAATATTGGTTACGATATCGTAAATTGATATTCATGAGCTTAGATAACTTTATTAGATTTTGGAATCTCAAGGGAACACTTTGATGGTTAAATTAGGATAAGTTATAATTTATAAGTAACCGATTAACCTAAAGTTAGAACAACTTAACAAACTTCGATACCGTCGTAGGATAGAAGTGCTTCATTGCTGGAAATTCTAAAATCTGGGTGTTTCAAGTAGACGGGAAGGGTATACAACGTGTTATGTTAAATGCGCAAAACCTCAAACAGCCCAAATGATTTTTCATCCAAATAAGGTAATTCTAAAAGAAAAAAAATACATAAAAAAAAATAAGGTGATTATGTGCTATTTTAGTTCTACTGGCAATTCTAATCTTTTTTGGCATCTGCGTCGACGCTTTGTCGCGTAGGTAAGTTTGCGCACGTGACGGCTTGACTTATAAATAGTTTGCCCTGTGCAAAAGGGGATTGCCAGAAAGCCATAGTAACTCAGGCCCAGAGTGCACAACATATTCAATCACATGAATGAAATCTAAATATTCGTACTTGATTTGTCGCCTTCTTCTTTTTTCAGTATAAGTTGGGAAAAACATTTATAAATAATTAAGTATTTCAACGATTTTTTCCTTTACATGTTAACATGTCACTTCTGATGTTTGATAATAAATAAGAAATTGGTCCGAAACAGTTTATTTTTAATTACGTTTTTCGATATAGCGGTAAATATTTTATAAAGTGTTAAATAATATTATTAAAGACCAATGAATAAATGTATTATTTATGAATAATGATAAATTGTTTTAAAACTACCTTTTATAATATTAATAAATATTAAATAACACTATAAAATATTTACCGCTTTAAGACCCCTATTACATCTTGACAGGGATTTTTGCATAAAATGGCCAACTTTGGCGTTATCGATCTCAGAAACAAAAATACATTTACAATAATTACTTATTAAATAGTGTAGAATATCTATTGGAATAGTTCTTAGCGGCCTTGCTTTTTGTAAATTTTGCTTAACTTTTTAATTGAACCCAAAATTGCAGAGAAAGATTTTCATAAAATGCGCGAAGGCACATTTTTAAGCTCATAGATTGAACTACTGTTCTAAGCATATGAAATAAAAAAATTAGAATGTTATCTCTTATATAGTCGTATAGTTCATAGCGGCCTCGGATTTTTAAATATCTTTGGTTTTATATATAAAAAAACATCTAGTTCTAAAGCAAAAATCTTCGAAAATCGCTTTAAGTTGACTGTGAATTTCTCCTTTCTACGACAATACAATTAGGCAAAATATATACCAGAATACTTGTTACATCATGAGGAATGAAGATTTTACAATTTTAAACAATTCATTTATTATCCTATTTCGATAATAACAATAAATATAACTGCAAAATTGCGATGCGCTGGCCGTCCGAACTCAGTCAGTACCGAGCGCGCGCTCTTTGTAATAGGCCTCTTAACGAACAACGTAAATGAATTTCGGACCAATACTTTTTTTTCTTTTTTCTTGGCACTGCACGGTTTGTGCATCGGCCACTGACATTGATCATTTATTTTAATTCTTCTTGTTGGTTGGTCCGAAATTAATTACGTTTTTCTATATAGCGGTAAACATTTTATAGTGTGAAATAATAATAACTATAAAAAGTAGTTTTATACTAATTTATCATTAATAATAAATATACATTTATTAATTGGTCTTTAATAATATTATTTAACAATTTATAAAATATTTTCCGCTATATCGATTAACGCAATATAAAAACGTAAGTTTCGGACCGGTATAAACAACGTCAGTAGTGAAATGTAAAGGATATACATACTCGTTGAAATATTAAATAATTTATAAATGTTTTTCCCGACTTCTACTGAAAAAAGAAAAACGCGAAAAATCAAGTACGAATATTTAGATTTCATTCATGAAATTGAATATGTTGTGCACTCTGGGCCTATTTTCGGCGTTTCCCTAGACTTTCTGAAAAATGTGACCAGTATTAAAAGTAGTTTAATCGATTCTACTCGTTATTCTGATCATTTAGTTACAAGTACTTCGTAATTCTGATCAAACTATTATCGGGTTTTGCGCATTTAACCTAACACGTTGTTTACTCGTAGCTTCTCAAACCCTTGTCATTAAGTAGTTAAGCCAGCCAAGCTTTACTGTGTGTGTAACTTAACCTTTTGAACGCCAAGCTACGAACTCTTGTACGCCGGAGCTGGATTATTCTTTGTTGTCAAATTAAAGGAAAAAATACCAGTAATCGTTTTAAACATATTTATTTAATAGTTTTGGAGGCAGGGTTTTGTCAAGTATGGACGTTGTTGGCGCACATCGCCCGCAGGTGCTTGTGTAGACAACTTTGGCGTCCCAAAGGCTAACCAATTTAAGAATTTGTAGAAATCTCTAGTTCTAACATTGATACCTTTGGTTGTGTTTCAATTTTAATAGGTAAATAATGTATCATTAGTCAGTGCACTTGAAATTGAAAGTTCCCAGATCAGAAGGACCTACAGCGTAGCATTTCCCGATTAAATGTCCCTAAATCGCATAGGTCGCAATGGCCGCTTGCCTCTGTAACGTTTATTGTTAGAGCTACTACACAGCAACATCTCTCCCAAAACACAAAGGGTAATCTTATTTATAATTTTTTACCCCAACCATCCGGTTACTGACTGCACAGGCAGCTTCTTAGCTTTTGCAGATGCAAAGAAATAAACGTACAAACTAGCGAATAGGGAAACAATATAGTTACTTCTAATTTTATGCACACATCACGATCTCTACTTAGCTACAAACTAGCGATGTCTTCATTTTCTTAAACGATTCGTAAATTACTGTCATTAAGAGGCACGTGAAACAATTCTTTGAAGATAATGTTCAGTTACTTTGTGCCTACGTGCATGTTATCACTCGACCGCGGCAAATTTCTTTTCATGGAAAAGTATGTGATGCATAATAATATAAAAATAATTCGCTTTAATATAAGCAAACCTTTTCTCTTTTAACGTGAAATCATAACAGATAGGCGTACAGGCATAAACAGACATAGTTGCATTCGAATTTATATTATCAGCACTGATAAAACAAAATAATAGCAATATTTTTACAAAAATTCAGTTCCATGGAACTACTGGAAAAAATTTCCAGTAGTCCCATAGAGGAACAGAGAGAATGGAACTACTGTGATACCAGGATTATTCAGAGTAATTTATTATTATTTTATAACTTTGTGATAGTATTATATACAGCAGGTAGATCATGTTAACCACAGTAGTAAGTATGTATTACATATTAACTTTTTCTCACGTCTTTTTGAATTCATGAATTTGAAATAATAAAGTAAGCACATTCATTTACATATCTTTACATTTACCGTAAATAAATTTGTTCACTTTATAGTTCGTTTTTACATTTATATATGAGATATGCGGCCGTTGACAACGGTTTATTTGCCAAAACAATCTAAATAGGGAAGCATGTTTAGCACTATTCAATTCTAGGTATGTGTACTGAAGCGATAATCACTTGCGTTGTCAGAACAAATTCACTTGTTTTCTTAGTGTTTATCTTGCGCGAACAAGTAAGTGATGCCATAATATAGTCATAATGGAGGTCGTAAGTAAAAAAAAACACTATACATAATTGTAACATAAAAATAAGTGCCGAAAATAAGATAAGGTGAATTAATTATCAATGAATTGTGTACCTATAGACATAGACTGAAACTTAGTAGTATTAGCCTATTAAATGACCTGTGCAAGTGCAGTGCAAATGCCTTCATCCTTGAAATTGAGTTACCAATACAATGATGGGTACTGGCTAGGGAATGCAAATCTCGCGAGATTAGGGCTCAAGCGAGATCTCGCGAGATTATGAATATCAGTACTGCGAGATCTCGCTAAAATCGAGATCTCGCGAGATTAGCAGTTTTGTGTGGTTTTTTTTCAAATAATCACAATATTTGAATACATTAAGAAAAAAATTAATAAAAATCATAAGTATTATAAGATAAACATTTATTTTCACGAAATAAAACAACTTAAAACGGATAAAAACTAGCGATATCTTCTACATTTCAAATCCGTGATCACGACTGTTGAAAAGTGGTCGAAAACTCGAAACGTCGGGTTTTAAATTAAAAATGTAGAATATATCGCGAGTTTTTATCCGTTTTAAGTTCTTTTATTTAATAAGTAGTATCCGCGTAAACATCACAAACCACAATTTATTTTTACGATTTTTTTCAAAAGACATGTTTTTTTAATGTTTGAATTAAACTAAGCCAGCCCTTGACCACACAGTTGCCTCATGTTAAACAACTATGCGGTCTACAAAAGAGCGTACTTGCTTAGGTAAAGCCCGTTAATTCTGGCCTTGAAGAGCCCCAAGTTATAATGGATAGGAAAGACTGAGCCAGGCAGAGAGTTCCACTCCCGGGCAGGCCGTTTTAAAAAAGACGAAGCAAATCGCTTAGTCCGTACACACACGGTCTCAACTCTCTCTCGACTTCATACGGATGGAGTCTCGGTTTAATCGATCAGTGATGAAACTGAGCTGGCGAAATGAAGTTGTGCAGTTGAGAAGAACACTCGCCAAAGTGGAGTCTGTAAAAGACAGAGAGGCAAGCAATCCTCCTTTGATGATCAAGGCTCAAACATTGTTTGAGCCTCATTGTTGCACGCACGACACGAACGAAACTGAGAGACACCTCCTCCCACGACCGCTATCTCAAGCCGCCGCCTCACCCGTACCAAACGAAACCGACAGATTGCAAGTTCGACCGTGTCAGTTCGGGCTTCGAAGAGGTTTTTGTGCTCGAGTGCAATCTCGTTAATCTCGCGAGATCTCGTCCTGTTTTCGACCGAGATTCAATCTCGCAAAAAATGGCCGAGATCTCGTGAAAACGAGATCTCGCGAGATCGAGATTGCATTCCCTAGTACTGGCTTAATCACCACGCTTGCCAAATGGTGGTTAAGCCAGTACTCATACCCGGATCGGGAATTCCCTGTATAAAAGTGTACCTACTCTGCGGGGATGACAAATCCGAGCTGGGTTCAAAAAGACCTGCACAAAGTTAGATTGACTCGGGAATCGAACCCTCCTGGGTTCCTCCCCGATTGGATTTGGTTGGATCTCGGGGTCCTCCCCGAGATCTCAACCCGGTACCTCAACCACTGGACCATCGCGGCGTTAGACATCTTTTTACCCCACGATAATGGTCAAATAACTAAGACGCTGTCACTCTAAAAAACGACATCATTGTTACCTAACAGATAACTTTAATTCCCGGTTTGAGCTTTGTGTCGGTTTTTTCGGACACTGCTCGGGTTAGGGATCACCAATCCGCATTTGGCAAGCATGGTGATTAAGCCAATACCCATCATTGTAACGATAACTTGAAATCAAGGATGGCAGCCTTTGCCCTGCAGTGGGACATTAATAGGCTGATACTTTACTTTTTTATCTGTTAACAGTGTACCTAACTGGTTAATAAAAAACTGGCCGATAAAGAGCTAAACAAACATAATATAATATATAAGCTAAGAGTTGAAAATATTCCATTATCATGTACCTGTACCTATTAGTACATACGCCGATAGTACAAATAAGTGTTTTATCTACATAATATTTATATTCAGTGTATTAGCAATGCTTCGATGTAATTTATATATCTGTACGACAAAGTTATAAGTGAGACTACGTAAGTCTTCACCCTTCATCATTGAAATCAAGCAACAATGATAGATGAATCTTCATCATCACGGTTACCAAATGTGGCTACTTCTCAACTATTACACAACCGGTTGTCTATGCAGATTTAAATAATAATTTATTATATTGTTTTCTATGTTGTAATAAAGTACAGGTAGATAAAATGTAATTTAGTTTAAGTTTTATTTAATTCATACCAAATGTCAATAACAAGTACCTACTGAATCTGTAAATTACTTTGTTTAAAAATAAATTAAGGTTTTTGAGTAGTGGTAAATCTATCTAAATTATTTTCTGTGGAATTTAATTTAACATGCAAACGACGGCCGTTTGAAGTAGACGAATACAGAATCTTTCGTACCTATAAAAGTAATGTAATAGGTATTTTCTTTTTTTCGTCACGTTTAACAAGGTATAGGTATTTATTTTCAATGCGGGCAGCGTTGCTTGTAAACAAAATGAAAGTTAAACTCACGATTTTACTAGTATTTCGCAAGTACGGTGCGTAATTGTTGATACTCTTGAAGTGTAAAACAGTGTTTACAAGCTATGTTATGGCGGGTAAATGCTTCTCCTAAAAAAAAAGTGTTTACAAGCTGACACCTACTTTTTTGTAGAAATTTTCTTGACAACTTATGCGGCTTTTCTAAGCAACTATAGAATTCTATTAAAATATTAAATAGGAAGCCGGGCCGAGTTAAAACTAAACTTGATGTTTATACAAATAGGTAAATTGATTACAAAATATCTGTTTCTTTTTTAATACCGGTTGATCCAATGTACCTATAATGGTATTGTATACCTTTTGAGGCACCACTTGTTAACATACAACATATGTTTATACATTGATATCCTATTTCTAAGTAGATAAATAATGTGTTTTCGCTACCAATTCTCTTGAACCAAAATATTTTCACACGAGCCATTTTACGTAAATATTATGATAACGGAATGAACTTCAAGCGGGAAATGAGATTGTTGCGGTTCGCATTTAGATCAACAATAAAAACTATTTTGCTTGTTGCAAATTATAGTTTTTAAGATTATCTAAGTTTGTGAATGATTGCAGTACAGGGTGGAAATGTTTTATTGTATGTTGCCGCTAGCTCGGTGGTATTTATACTGTATTTATATCATATTTTTTGTGTAGTGTATTATTTGTAGAACCTTTGTTGATTCTGAAATGCATGTAAAGAACTTAGCAACTTACTTTGGAATTTTGTATAGATTTGTATGGGATGATCTTATATTTATTTATGTAACTATGTATACCATTATTTATTATACTCATGTCGAAAGTTCAAAATTCTTAACTAAAACGTTATCCTGTAAACTACATTATTTTCTTGGGCTTGCAAATATTGAACGTTCCGTGATAACCTACACGTGGGCAATATATTATATACTAACGCCCCTTTCACACGGGCAGTCCAGTTTTTTGCAGGATCCCATTTGATGGCGAATGTGTTTATATGGTAGCGTTCACACGAGCATCCCGCATGCGGGATACTGCAAAAACCCGATCCGGCATTCAGTTTTGTCACTAGAAACTGGATCCGTCGTCCAGTAAAAAGCGGGATCCCGTTTAGTCGCACAAATATTTATATAGCAGTGTTCACACGGCTTCCCGCGTGCGGTTTTTAGCGGGACACTGTTTTTTGCGGGATAGTGAAGTGGTGGCAGCCACCGCCCCGCGCTCGTGTTCACACGGCAGTCCAGTTTTGCAGGACCGGCTTTTTACTGGATCCTGCAAAACTGAACTGCCATGTGAACACACTGTCCAGTTTTGCAGGATACAGTAAAAAGCCGGTCCCGCAAAACTGGATGCCGTGTGAAAGGGGCGTTAGAGTTAACTAAAAAAATATATAATAATTCACAGTAAAGAAAGTTTTTATTATGATAATTATGGTCAATTACGTAGGTGCATATTTATTTAACGATTATTTCATATATCTTTATTATTTTTTTTATAATTCCTACACTAAGATTCGTTTGGGGATTTTATTATAAGTACTACTTAAGATTTTTTCAGTAACAAACGACGAAGGAAACATGAAGATTGAAAGCAGTTCACTGTATCAGTAAATTCAGAAAGATCCGTTTGTTTATATGAGAATTTATGAACGCAGAAAAACTTTTTATGGCAAGTGACTAAATATCCTAAACACAAACACGACCAATTTACCAAATTATCGCACAACAAACATTTGTTTTTGCTATAAAAACAAAATAACAGCGCGTTAGCACCTGTTTACTGCAAAATAATGAGTCTGTTTTCACGAAACTCCGCCTTTAGTGGAGGCAATTAAAAACAAAAGTATTTTCTTGTTGCGAAGAAGTACACGTACTAAAACGAAACGATCTCACCTGTAAAGAGTAAAGACAAGACAAAAAGAGGAACAACAGAAGAGCATCAAAACTTACGTGCTGGTTAATGACACTCCATTTTCTGGACGCCACAAAAACCCACGTCACAGTAAAACAATTCTTATCAACCGGTGAAAACGATAACAAACGCGAACGCGTTTACGTTAAGTTACGGGTTAAATCTGTGGACGCAGTATAAGCCGGTATGCGGTTTCGGTAAGGCGACGCGCGCGCGCTCGTCTCATGTTAGAACGCAAATGATCGTGCCCGCAGTGAAGCACTACAATCGCTGTGACGTCACAACAAAATGAAATTAAAAACGGAAAAAAAGTCCGAAGAAGCTCTAATAGACGGTGAATCTATAGACGTTATTGGTAAGCTGACAGTTACTGGAGAAAGTACTGACAGCTATTCTCGATTTGAAAGTGCAAGTCTTTCCGTGTTTACGACACTCTGGAGTCGATATGGTCCGAACTCCGAATGCTCTACTTATCGTGTGAGCGTCGTGTTCCTAATAATTTCCTAATTTTGCGCAACTTGTTAGTTGACATAGCAATTTTTTAAAATCCCACATTTCTTTTGTTGTCAGTTACGACGTAACCGACATTTTCGAGGTAGGTTAGCTTGAAATATTTAAGATTTGCATCAGTTTTTGCTGGGCTTTTGTCACCCGCTGTAATCATTTTACTTGTGAAAGAGGGCTAAGATATTGTCGTTGTAAACGCTGCTGGCGTAAGAAATGACCGTATTAAGGGGACTGAAATACGCAACAAGACCATTTCAAAATCATAGTACCTACCTACATATCTCATATTGGTACTTTTACATGATATGCAGAACCTTTTTCCCTTAACCCTAAAAGTAAATTTTTTTAAATGGTTACGTCATGCGTATATTAACCCTTAAAAGGAAGCGGGTAGATGAAATGGGTTTGACGCAAATGGTGCACTTCGCAACTGGTACACCATGCTCAAATGGTGCACTTCGCAACTTGTGCACTTCTCAAATGGTGCATTTCGCAAATGGAGCACTTCTCAAATGATGCTTTTCGCAACTGGTGTACTTCTCAAATGGTCCATTTCGCATTCACTTCGCAAAACGTGCAGTTTATTAAGATAAGTGGAGATTTGGATGGGTAGTCTAAAAATGAAAATATATTTGGTTTTACGCAGAATGTTTTATAAATAATATAATCAACATACATTTTTCAAGTACTAAACAAAAAATGTTAAACACATTCGAATAAATACAAATACAAATAAAAATTCATTTATTAGCATGAAAAGTGGTATAACAGATGTTAGATTTATTTAATTGATCGCACAATTCGCCAGAACCTGGCATGCAAAAGTTCTGCTTCATCATCAGCCTATATACGTTCGTGCGGGTTGGTGAAGGAAGGGATGCGTAAGACAAGTGACCAACCTTAATGTCAGATGTTATCAAGCTGTTCTGCTTACACTTATTAAATTAAATTACATGATTGATAGAGATGTAAATTGTATTTATTTTTAGTAATGGTAACCCAACATACATGCGATGCAAAACTAAAAGTTTTTGTACTTAAAAAATGTATGTTTATTATATTATTTATAAAACATTCTGCGTAAAACCAAATATATTTCATTTTAGACTACCCATCGAAATCTCCACTTATCTTAATAAACTGCACGTTTTGCGAAATGCACCATTTGCCATTTGCGGAGTGCACCAAATGCGAAATGGACCATTTGAGAAGTGCACCAGTTGCGAAAAGCATCATTTGAGAAGTGCTCCATTTGCGAAATGCACCATTTGAGAAGTGCACAAGTTGAGAAGTGCACCATTTGAGCATGGTGTACCAGTTGCGAAGTGCACCATTTGCGTCAAACCCGATGAAATTTAATGTGATCTCACATAATATTGGATGTTGTACATAGTACTTGGACACGATCTCGGAGTCCAGGGTTTAGTTTTTGGGTCGAGAAAAAAAGTGTGCTTTTGCCCTGCAGTGGCATATGAATAGGCTGCTACTTAACTATTATATTTTTTCACTTTCTCTCTTTTCTTAACTGGATACTTAGTCGATAGATTTGGTTATGTTGTAGCACACATTATGTTTATACTGCGCAGGTTTTTGTTCTAAATCTTTATATTAATGTCTTTCCACAGCATCAGTGATAATAACGAGTGCGTGTTAGTCGAGAAATATTCATAGTAGTTAACAAAAAATAATGTATTTTATTTATATTAGGGATGTCGTTATGACAGCATAAAAAGCAATGTTAACAAAAAAGGTATCGCGGTCAACCACTTCACGAAACAATACGCGATAAAACAACTTACAAGAATCATTTTTGTAGTAGTCCTCAAGAATAGAAATAAAACTAAATGGACACTAGACTTCTCGAGGCGAAATATGAAAGTACTCGAATCTAGGATATTTCAGATTGGATACAGCGCTTTGATAACCTTGAGAATAACTGCTTTGTTCGAAATCGATTTGTGACAGATTAAAATAAATATCTTTTATTTTATAAAACCTGCTAGCTGTTTTTTTGAAACTTATTGAAGCTGTTGCTGGTAGATCGGACTTTGAAGCGACGCCTCCAATAGAAGTGTTGGGTTCAATAACCCGACCAGACGAAAAAAATATGGTTTTCCGATTCCGAAAATACGTCTGAAGTCTAGAAGTTAAAGGTTTATTGCACCTTGTATCCCGAACTTCAATCGTATCAAATGACTGTAATCAAATTACGGTATTCAAAGTCAAGTAGTAGGTACATCAGCTGTGCTTGCGCACAAATCAATCATAGAGCGCAAGTGAGTAAAAATAACTCACTTGTGTTCGGCACTCTCACAAATCAGATGAAATACAATACTATTATTTCAGTGGTGTTATGTGAGAGGGTGGTCTCCTGGACGTCTCTCTGGACGAGAATCCGTAAAACAGCATGGCTTTACCATTACACAAAAATATAAAATGAATATTATAAAAATGATGTCCTCAATAGATCTAGAGTTAGATACACTGTTTAGTCTAGATATTTGTATGGCTGCATTCTTTATCTTTTCTATTATTAGCTTACTTAGGATAGTTTCCGTTAATACTATAAGTAACCAATTATATGCAAGGTAGGTAGGTACGCATTATGCAAAGGTGTTGTTTTCTAATTTGGAATAACAAAAGGCTTCGTACTTAACAATAGTTATTATGTTTTTGGACATGTTCGGTTAGTTATTTCATACGTTTCCACGTTTTTGTAATTTGTAATCAGTTATTCAAATAAATTACCCAAGAGAATACTTTGCTTTGTTCTTCATTTATTAAATAAATACATAGATACATAAATGGGTTTTATTATGTCATTTCTCGTTTTGTTTGTCTTTCACTCACTACTAGTTCGTTCTGGGTTTGTGCGGATGTACTTATTTTTTTATTAGTTATGTTAGTATGTTACTTAGAGATATTGCGGTATTCTTAAAGTTATAGTATGGATGTAAATCAGCCTAATATTAGTTTTTGCGTTTACAAAATATTTAAAAATACAGAAATAATTTTTGTTTTTTCCTTTATATTATAACTATAATATTAAATAGTTCAGTGATTTTGTTGGGTTCCCTCGGGCAAACTATTATATTTTCGAAGAAAGTAAGAATTTTATAGTTTAAATACTACGTTACGCGCCGTTGCCAATAGATTACCGTAGTACTACTTGGTCTGTGGATTACCGCATTATTTTAATATAGGTAGGTACGTGTTTGTCACCTTTTATACGGATAGGCCACTGAGGTCCATTATAATACGACGATGGACAGCCATTGACATGGACAATGACAGCATTATCGAAGTTTATCTGCGAAAGTCAGCACTATTATTAGTTCCAAGTACACTAACTACTGCTCTCAGCGCCAGTATGGCGATTTTCAAATCGGATCAAATATTTGGTACCAATCGCCTATCCAGTTGTCTATGGAGATCAGTGGGTTAGGCCGATTTGATTTGTATTGTATACTAGCCGACCCGGTGAACTTCGTATCACTTTTTGACAGGTATTCGTATAACTTCGTTTGACAGATACAGTTTGTATGGGAAAATAAAATAGTAGTTTTTAGTATTTTCCTCGCAATTTTTCCATATTTTATTATCGTTTACTTTCCTGGACTTCCACGAATATTTTAAGACTAAAATTAGTCAAATCTGTTTAGCTATTCTCGAGATTTAGCGAGACTAACGAGCAGCAATTCATTTTAATTTATATATAGATTTAAATGGGCTTCTGGATAGTTGGACAACACCAGGTAGCGCGGCTGTCGGTATGTCTCCGAATTTCTAAGGCGGTACGAAGTTCACCGAGTCAGCTTGTTATTTACAAAGTAAGAAAATAAAAACTATATTTTTATTACAATACATAAAAATATTAATGTTATGTTGCATGTCGTTTTCTCAACTTGTTAGACTTATTGCGCTAATAGTTAAGTTACCTTACTTGTAATACTAGTAAAATTTAATTTAGCTAAGCTTCGCAACAGTAAACAACAATTTTTCAAAACACAGATAGCTCTGTTGATCAATAATGGGAAATAAAACTAAAAATGGACCATCTGAACTATTACAAGATTTTTTTTTATGTCAGAGGCGGCAAACGAGCCAGCGCTTCGCCTAATGGTAAGCAATCACCGCCGCTCATAGACATCTGCAACATCAGAGGGATCGCTGATGCGTTGCCGGTCTATGGGAGGATAGGGGGTGTGGGCCTCCGGTACTCTCACAAATCAGACGAAACACAATAGTAGTCATTATTTATAATAAATTTCTTAGAAAATTTAAACGGCCATAATTGAACTTTCTCAAAAAAAGTCCGGAAACGGCTTCCTGTTTGTGACGTCACTGGTAGATAAATTGCACAAATAAGTTATAGAGCATTCGTTCAATAACTACGAGTATGTATGTATAATTATCAAATGTTGGGATTTTTAAATGCATAGTCCCAAATATTTATCTAATCGAAGAAAGAACGCGAACGATACCACGGGCAGAACTAGTTATTGGTGTTGCAAAAAGTTATTTATTTTGTTTATTGGTGATCTTTCACACAATTGTTATTGAGTCTTCATTGTAAACGATTTTATTGCTGACAAACTGTTATTGTTATGTTTTCTCAGACAATCGGATGAAACAATGATTAATTACAATCTTTCATGTTTGCAGTCCATTAGGATTTGTTAAGACTTTTTCTGTTCTAATGATGCGTTGTAGTAAATATATTATGTATCAAATATAATTAAGTGTAGTATTGGGTAATACATAAGGATAGCAGTGCACCTGTAAGTTATTGTGAATGAAAATAAATGAATAATAGAATAATATAAGAAGTAGTAGTGTAATATAAGTAGTAGTATTATCAATTTGTGTTTTTTTACACTCCCAAAATTATATTTCTTCCTCATTTATGGCTAACGGTAGTTAGAATATGTAGGTGTTATTAAATGATTATTTTGTTCCATACTATACTAGTGGTTTATCTAGTAAGTTGTGTTAATTTCTCGGAGAAATTATAATGTATTCATTGCGTAGTAGTAATTAACATTGAGTCAGTTCACTTTTGACGGAGGCATCTCTCGAATGTCGATGCATTATGCGGCTCGCTTCACGTGTTAATCACCCTTCGCAGTATTGTGTTAGTAGGAACGGTATTTACTATCGGTTCTCACTTTTTTCATATTTTATATTTGACAGAGCGGTTGTGATCGACTTGTAGCGCTAGTTTTCCTCCATTCGTCTCTATTAGTGGCAAATGCACTCTTTAAGTTAAGGGACTTCAGACCGAAGATTGATTTATTCTGTCCATATTGTAACATTAGTTACATCCATCGGTATTGCATCCAGTGGATTTCTTTATGGGATCATCGGTAATTTGTTGGATATTTAATTGACTCTTTGATGTAGGTACGCAACTATGCTCTCATCAATAATGGATGGATTAAGTTGTAGAAGTGTAGATGTACGGAACATCTAAATATATAAAACTCAAAGGTGACTGACTGACTGACATAGTTATCTATCAACGCACAGCCCAAACCACTGGACAGATCGGGCTGAAATTTGGCATGCAGGTAGATGTTATGACGTAGGCATCCGCTAAGAAAGGATTTTGATCAATTCTCACGGGAAAGGGAACCAAGCAGGTGAAACCGCGGGCGGCCGCTAGTTACTCATAAACTTGAACAAGCTGGAAAGTAACAATGTGTTTCATACAGGTAAAGTCCGTGAAGTTAATGAACATTGATGGAAATTTTCCACTAAAACTTCTGTGGCGTCCTCGGTTCGTGGAATCATGTTAACGTTTACAATGTCCGATGACGGTGCATCCTTATGCCATATGATTTAAGAGGCTGCTCAATGCTCTGAGCAACTTCCAGGTTATTAACCCTAATGTAGTTTTCCCTATGAATGTGGCTGTTGCAATTGCTACTGTTTACTAGTTTAATCTGTCGGTCATCGCTCTAGAGCGACATAATTTTGATCGCCATCTCATTACGTTGATTACAGAAGTCTCGGTACTCCAACTATTCTTTTTTTTTAAATGCGTTGGTGCATAACCGCAGTCTTCCGCATATGCGAAGGTTTGACTGCCTCCGTGGAACGGTATAAAAACACGGAGGTCGTAGGTTCGATTCCCGCCTTGGGTCTGGTTGGTGGTGTAGGGCTTTGTCAAAGTCTGACAGGCTAGCTACCACCCCCACAGGTGAAATCGCCACAACAGCTCTGGCTGTGTTCCGGCCGACCGGCAACATTAATGTAGGAGCCAGTTCATTTGAAATCAGAGGCTCGAAGATCAGATGAGTCTACAGTCTGGCAACACATTGAGGGACGCGCTTCTAAGTGAAACGACCCTCAATGGAATAAGCCGCAGTAACCGCTTACCATTAGGTGAGCTGCGTGCCTGTCTGCCAACTGACCTAGTATAAAAAAGTCTAGTGAGATATGCGTATGTGGGACTCGGGACTAGAGGCGTTTTCCCTACCAACTTAATTCCCCAGATTTTCTCTTCACACCCGGAAGGGTCGAGCCGGCACAACTTGTGGTGATGAACCTGCCCATCCCTGGGTCCAGCCTGATGCGTAGGCAGGGCTAGTTCCTAGAGAGGACCACCCGGGAAAGTAGTAATAGTAATCTAATTATTGATATTAGAAATCATAAAATATTTATTTGAGTATGTACATAAAGTTTATTAAGATACATATTATATAGAACCTATATTTACGATATTATAACCAAATAATTATAACATAGAACCCACAGAGATTGATAGAACCTCAGAAAATACCAGTTTTTTTTACAGTTAAATACTTACTTATTCTAAGATTCTTGCCTGAAATATTTATGTCACAAATGACTACTTACTTATATCCGGCAGGTGAATGATGTGTTGTGTTTTGAACAAAGAAACTTATTTCGGTCACAAACCTTTTGCGAGCAATGTTTGATCTTTATTTTTGTTTTGTACTGAAGAATATATTCGTGCCAATGCCTTTCATGCATCCATGCGAACGCTTGAATAAATGTATCGTTTTAGCTTTCGGTGTTTCAAAAAAAAAGCTAGCAGTCGCAGTTACGAGTTCCAATAGTAAAAGGCGTGATGAAAACAATAACTCTCGTGTGGTAAAAAACGCATCGCCTCGCAACTTTTCCCGTCGGGTTGCAATTAGCGTTGTTAATTGTAACTAATCGCCCGCGACGGAAGGAGCACGCGACGTATGCAAACGAGTCGGGGCCGGCGTGCGCGGGCGCAGTGGAGAGGCACTCTCGATGGTAGATAGAGCGACAGTCAAGTTCTTTACTACTTATGGTAACGTAAAGTACTCGTATTTAAGCTAATCAGCCTTTACCATTACCACATAAAGGATAATAATGGTATAGACTGGTCAGCTTCTTAATATTTAACTATAATAACGTTGGCTGAGAGCTGATAAAATAAAAGTCTGACCTCTTTTTTCATAAAAATTTTGGCCAGAAGCGAGATTTACAAAGTTTAGTTAGTAACTGACTTGCAAATTTCTGAAAATTTCTTTCCAATATTTTTTTTATGCAGTAGAGAAGGACTCGGGATCAAATATTTATCGTCCCAACACCCACTAAACTCCCCTGATTTTAGTTTGATTCTAGAAAATAACACTAATGTTAATGTCATAAATGCGTAAGGTTGATTTGAGTTTTTGTCGTCAACTTATAATTGTTTGGATAGACATTTTTTAAAGTTTTGTAAAAATATTTTTTTAACAAAACGGTATTTCAAACAATTATTGTAGAATGACACTGAATCAGCCTCCTTGATGAAAATCATGTCAACGAAGCATCCTGACCAATAACACTTGTCTTGGACTTTGTTTACCGTGCGCCCAGATTTGATGATTTGTTCGCGTGGGATATACCAGTTTCTGCAACGGGGACAATTGATATAGATATTTTTTAATCGGTGTCTATTATTCTGTCTGTCTTCAGAAGCTGCCAATCTAGTTCGCGTGATCTTTTGAATTATCATACGGAACAGAGAAAAATGTGACGAGAGGAAACGTTTTAATTTTTTTTCCCGTCAAACGTTATTGGAAATACTTTAATGTGTTTTGATATTGTATTTCTAAATGTTTTTGACGCTCTAGAGGTTATTACTTTCTTATCACTAAAATAACGAATGTTTCGGCTGATCGGATAGCGCATTTCCGGAGTAATATTGTTCTGTGCTAGTAACCGTACCTACCCTTATGCACCAGGGGGGGCACCAAATTTTCAAACTTATACAGGGTGTCCCAAAAATGACACGTCATCGTGACACTGGGGGTAGGCCAGCACAAGAGGCATCAAACTAGCCTAACGTGACCTCAGTAAAAGTTGCTCGGTTTTCAGGATACCTATTGCCAATTTAAACTTTTTCTAAATTTTAACTAGTAGGTTCTGTTATTAATGACATTCAGTCAAGGTAAACTCTTTGCTTCATCATCTAGATATGTTTGGGTGTCGCAATAATAATTCCAACAAGAGCAGATATTTTATTTATCTGATTCGGACTACGCTCTACCGTCCACAACTCTACACCATTAAAAGCATTATGTATTTGTAAAAACGAAAGCGAAACAATGGAAGATACAAGAAAGTAATAAATAAGTACAACATGCAGCCTAAATTCATTAGTATGGAAGAAACATCTCAGAGAAAGTATGTCATAAGTATGTTTCTTGACTAATATACAAACAAACAGACCGACAAACTTTATCTACCATTTAATTATAACTTATCATTGGAATCACTCAGTCATTAGAGGAACTACTACAGGTATTTATTATTAATGTTGTTAATGCGTTGTTTACGTTTGTTTAGTATTTTTTTTATACCACATCGATTGGCAGACAGAATCGCATCCCACCTGATGGTAAGCGGTCACTGCGGCCTATTCCATTGAGGGAAACTTTACCAGGAAGCGTCGCTCAATGTGCTGCCAGACTCTAGACTCCTGATCTTCGAGCCTTCAATTTCAAGTGTGTGAGCCAGTACACTTGAAATCAAAGCCTCGATGATCAGATGAGTTTTTAGTAACACTTTGCCATCATAATAATGATCTAAGATGCATTTTATGTCACGTTTCCCACTGAAACTAAACTTAGAACCTTCATTTTGAAGCCACAGATTGCCTTTTTAACCCACAGGCAGCAGAATACACTCACCGGTAATAAAACTTGGCCACTGGGCTTTTTTTCATACAAACATGGTCACTTTAGCGTCTCATAGATAAAAAATAATTGTAGCTGTGCAATAATTATTACGTCAATGGAGAGGCCAAACGCCCAATTGTCGAATCACAGTTTCAAAAATTGCCAAAAACCGCAACTCAAAAAGGTATCATACATCGTAGTATGGAGCGTTGACTTCGGTTTATTGTTTATTGCCGGTGAGTTTATTATAATTATCACTTATACAATAATATCAGAAGGGGTAATTTATGTAATTCATTTCACAGAGGAACTTTCTTAATTCGGTTTGCAACTCATAACTATTTACTGCGCTGTTTCCAAGTAAAGAGTGTTATGTTAACATCTCTATCAGTCAACAACATCGCAAAGTAAAAGGCCAGTAATGTTGTTTCGTACTGTCCAAAGTATAAGAGGAAGGCGATAAGGGGCGTTAAGATAATATGTAATAGAGGAACATCAGAAGACTATTCAGAACAATGACGTAATTTAGTTAAAGCATGGTTGTATTAGTACAACAGTCCGTAGGAACACTTGGAAACTTGATAGAACATTACACTGGTCTAGTGAGAAGAGGCAGAGGCGGGGAAGTTCTCCAGCGAAGCTAAAATAATAGTGTTGGTAGAGTGATTGTAGTTGCTGTCCATGGTTTTCGGAGCCTGACTAAATATGGTATCAAAAGATTATCGCGAACAGTTACGGGTACGCCCCGTCTTCCTTTTCCAAGTGGACAGCAGCGGCCTTTTCAGGGAGTCTAGATTTACACATCCACCTCCTACACTGTGACGCCAACAAATGCCAAGTCATTGTAGATGCCAAGACGCGCAATGCGTTTTAGGCGAGTAGTGCTGGGTGAGATTGGGTCCTAGTTTAAGAAAATTTTTATTAGTTCGGTTTCGCTAAAATCTTGTGACTAGTACCCTTCTTTCTCCGCCCGAGTCTCGGTGTTCCCATTAATCAGTACGCTCTTGCTAATTGTGTTTTATCTTTTCACGTTACTGATTCGATTTGCCGAGTTAGTTCCGTGCAGAACAGGCTTCTTTACGCGGGATACTTCCTAGGTAGTTAGGCTTAAGAGCTAGCAGAACATAGGCAAATCCATTTAGGTAGGTGTACGTGCTTTAAATACTTAAGTTTTGTGGATAAGTAATTTAATTAATTTACTAGACTAAACCTCGCGTTTAATGTACAGCTCAGTGATATTAATATTATTAGAAAAAAATCAATTTGTCCAGGTATCAGGCGGGACTCGGAACCACGTCCCTTGCTGTTCGGGCGAGTGCACTACCAGTAGCTCGGTGATTTGACTATGTAGACTAGTGCTTAGAAAGTAGTAAATTCTGTGACAATTGTATAATTTATGGCTTTGTAAACAGTGGAATTGTAAACAGTATGGAAAAAATATAAGAATATTATTTGAATGTTGTTACTTATAATGTTTTGTATATTATTATGTAAGGTTATTGGTTTCAATGTGGGCGAATAGCACAAAACATGTTAATAATAATTCTTTTTACGTTCGAACAAAGATAAATCTTCCATAATTGCAGTTTATTGGAAGCAATATTTTATGCAGACATTATCGCATAAATCATGAGATAATGTTTGAGCAAATAAACTAAAGGGTTTATAAATGTATGTAAGTATATTCTCATACACCCAGCGGAATTTCGACAATAACATTATTTAAAAGTGTAATTGTGAAAGAAAAACGAATGTAGGTATGTTTTAACTTTGATAATGTAAGTACACAAGTAAAATCTGTTAATGACAATAAGGACTAAGAATATATGATACAATATTTAAAAAAAAGCTGAAATACTACCCAAATAGGTATTCAAATTCTGATGTTTTTCGTTTCTCATACGGATATTACTCTGAAAGTAAATATATTTCCAAAACGTTCTATAATGATATGTCATGTGCGTTAATCTGACATATACCAATGAAATGACACGAAGAGAAATCAGCTTTAAAAGTTTTGTCCAAGCATTTTGCATTACGTCTTCTCGATAATTTGCTTTTTGACGGCATCAAACGCAGAGTCAGTGTAGGATGACACGCGGAAAGTAACAAGATGATCTCACAACTTTTAGACGAGTCATAGCCACTTTCTGTAAGGCTTAGCTCGCACCTTTTCCCTCGGCTTTGTCCGGAAATTATGTTTATTGTATACAGTGAAGTGGAAAGAGTGGTTGCAGAGTTTCATATGGATGGGATCGAAGGTTCTATGTATATTTATATCACTATTGTAAGTATATAATCTGGTGTGTTCAATCCAGTTATACTTACTAGATCTATTGAAAGTGTTTTTGAAGAAACAGGAGAATAATATATATACTAATATTATAAAGAGAAAAGATTTGATTGTTTGTTTATTTGAATTGAATAGGCTCCGAAACTACTGAACCGATTTTGATAAATCTTTCACTGTTGGAAAGCTACACTATCCCCGGTGAACATAGGGTACTTTTGATCCCGGAAATGTGGAAGGAATGGGAGAATATTTATAAAAGAAATTACGCGCAGGTAAAACCGCGGGCGGAATGTTAGTAATATATAAGTTTTGCATTTATAGTAGGCGCAAAAAAAAAAAAACAGCCACCAAGAAACGGGCTGCAGCGTTTCCATATCATCTAATGGTTACATTGCGCCAAGCGTGCCAAGCGTGGCGATTATGGCAAAACCCCCCTATGACAGGAATCCTTGGGGGAGGCCTATTATACCCAGCAGTGAGCGTCTTATGATGATGAATAGGCCCCTACAAATTTATCACAAGATATGAGGCACCATAACTCGTCTGGGGTAGGCGAGCCGTGTGTGGGACTCGTGCAATCCATGCCCCAGCCTTTATAAAGGCTTGTGCACGGAGAATACCCACTAAACTCCCCCGCGCTTCTGCATCGTAGCAGCGTCTCTGTTCTAGGACAGACCCTGACAACCAGAGACACCGTAGGGCGACCTGCCCCCTCACAGGGCGGGCCCCGCTTGCCTCACCCCGGCGGAGTGAGAGATATGACGACCCAGACTGTGGAGTTAAATTTCTATTCTTGTATAATGATGATCCTATTAGTCTGCTTAGCCTATTAAAGGAGATATAGTCTGACGACAGTCGCTGTTTAGTAAGTGGCCTAGCTATTATTGTTTACTAGATAAGGATACTTTGATTTGTATAACTTCTGGATTGCAAATTGCACGCAGTTTATGCTACCGAAACCTTAACACGCGAGACACCGAAAACTTACTCGTCGAATTATTCTAAATTACTTTGGAAAAATGGAAATGTATCAGTTTAATTCATTATTAGGATTTAATTACATATAAGTATCTATCTACATCTCGCTCGCGGTACTATAACATTTTTTATACAAAGAAGGAAAACATTATGTGTAAATAAATAGGTAGTTTATTATCATTATTTATTTTCTTTAGGTATTTAACGTGTGTCTTAACGTGTTTTTTCTTACGAAATGGTAAATTATATTTTTTCCTTCTTAGTTTCGCTTTCCTGATTTATTTTTAAATAACATAAAGAGACTAATATTTTGGAGCGAATCCATGGACATTATGTGTTAAGCAATAAGCAATCATTACACTAAGATAACAGCGCTACTCCAAAACTTCAGTAAATACTTTTTGAATATTCATTAGATCAAGATGGTTGTTAAAAATGTTATTTTACCCATTGTCTTTAAACTTGTTTAATGACGGTATTCTTGAAAACTAAGCGACATATTTGAAAGAGTTTTTTCTACCTCTGTTTAGAACAAACAACTTCCCGAACGAGTGCTTGATTCATATTCATTTATTATCTTTTCCGTCACAATGAACAGTTTTGCATTTATAATGGGCACCTACGAATTTATCACATTTGCTTTTGCATATATAATGTACAGCAACATAAATATTTTTAGGCTGTATTAGCAGACACACAGTGAATCTAAAATGATATCCATGATAAGCAGATACTGCAGGCTATAACTTTAATATAATGTTTTACTGCTCGTATAAACCTCAGATCACACAATACTCACGTACAGTCAGCAGCAGATAGAAAGAAAGAAAGAAAGAAAAAGAAAGAAAAAGTATTTATTTAGTGCAAACAAAATAAAACACAATTACATATATTATAGCTAACAAGACTAATATTTTATTTTCAGATCAACCTTTCCTAATCTGTAAAATTCCTGCAGCCAAGTTTTAGCTCAATGTCTATTGCATAGAGTTCTATTTTAATTACCTTATAACAGATTATGGCAATTTCAACTGCCTTCGACTGTACATCAAACATGTCATTTTATTCTCCACGCTTGACTGTCAGAAAATAATTTGTTTCGACAGCACTATACTTTTGGAGTGAACGATATGAATATGTTTATTTCTTCGTTCAAATCAGGTTTCTCTTCGAAAAGAACATTGCAAACTAAAGTATGCAATTATTGTCGGAAATTCTTGCCATTTGTCGTTTATGATGTATAATTTTAATATTACGTGCATTGATAACTATCTTAGGTATATCAAAGCAATTCTTAGAAAGTATTAAAGGTCATAAAACCAAAATTTACATTTCATGTTTCTGACGTGTAAAAACATAGTGTTTACTACTCATAGAAACTTCTGTGTACGTTGATTCGATTAAAGTATCAGCCTATTCGATTAATAATGGACTAAAATCATATCTAAATATTATTAAAATAATTTATCACCGAAATAATATACCTATGTGCGCGATTTTTTGTTGCTGGGCGAAGCGGGGGCGCTCACATATATTTATAATATAAATTAGAAATAAGCTAGTACAATGAAGCGCTAGAATTATTGAATCAAACTTTTGTTAATTGCAACAAATTGTAATGACAATGCTTAGAGGAGTAAACCAACAGTGTCAATGACATAGGTACCTACGTTTTCGGAAACATGATGGACTGTCTAAATAAACGGTTGTACAAGTTGAACGCACGCCACATGTTTGTTTACCTCTTTAATAAATCAAATTATAATTATCTTTATGTATCCCACGCATTTGAAATGATACTGGTATCTAAAGAAGAAGTGTACCAACTTTCATCACTCCAAAGATATGATTACCGTCAATTATCTTAAAATTACTGTGAACATGGTATAGGCTGTTTCACGATAGTTGGCAACATTTTATTCACCAAAATTTTCGATTTTTAACAAAAAAATCGAAATATGTTTTATTTTGTGAATAAATAAGGAATAATAATAATAAATGTTCTTTATTGCACATAAAATAAACATAAAATACAATAAAAAAAGAACAAAAACGCACAATGCAGGCACAAGAAATATTCCTAAATAAAAAGATTAATTAAGTATACCAAATAAGTAAAGGCTCTGTTCCCACACAAGCTTAAAAATAACGTAACCCTTTTCTGACCCAAAAACGAGTTTGTATTATCAATATTATTGGACATTAATTTTAGATATGATTCTATGAAGTCCTTGTGATTAAAAGTTAATTACATACAAACACATCATATTATCCTATGGGCGAAAGAAAGTAAATAGGGATAAACTTTTAAGAAATTAGGGCGAAAGCCCCAAATTTTCTGGCGGATTTGTATCTCAATAAGATGACGACTGATGATGAACGGAATTTATCTTAAAAATTGTTTTATTCAAAGCTCCAAAATAGTTTTGGTATCTTTTTTTCACATTATATATTTTCAAGCCTTATTATTTGACTTTACTGTACAGCTTAAATAGTATCAGTTTGGTCAATGTGTCTGAATAAGTATATTTGATCAGAGTCATCAGTAACTCATTGATTCGTGCGCTAGTTCTCATGAAACACGCTGTATAATAACATCAAAACAGGTTTGTCGTGACCTCTTCAAGGCTGTCTCGATTGATGCCGAAGATATTTCACTAGACTAAGTACTCGACGTGCTATAACTTGTTTCTAATGCTGTTGCTATGTTATAATGACAGGAGATTATTTACAACTCCTTTTTTGGTAGGAAGCTAAATTATACAGCGGTTTATGCGTAGTAGACAGTGACATAGTCTGTAGCTTATTGGCGATCTTCTATCTCCCCTCTCCATATTCTTTTGTTAAACGCGGGCAATGCATCTGAAAAAAAAAACAATTAGTTTATAATGTATCACTCTATCTATGTCTGTGGTATCACTACTATTTAACAGGACAGACTACTATGGAACAGAAACGTGGCCATTTACTATGTGCCGCATAAGAAGACTCAAAATCGGAACATAGTTTATGTCAGTATTGTTCCAGGTTGATAAGAAAATTATTGATACGATAGAGTAGAGTACATTGAATGCCATGAATTTGAAACTATAGTGTCGTATCTCGACTTAAGCCACTACACTCGTGAGTGAAGTCCCGGGCATTCATACCGAAGTTTTAAGTCTAAAATAAACTATGATTAAAATTAAGAATGTGTGGGACAGCAAAGACAATATGAAATGATAATACCTACTCCTAGCGTTCTATGTTATTATAATATTTAGAATTTAATTGTGGAAAGTAAGGTTAAGATTCTCACAGTAGGCTAATGTGGGAGTCATAGACAAAAATCTATAGTTTCTTGAGACAATATTTGAATTATTTTTTTATTATATAACATACACGGTTTCACTGAAATATACCTAATAATTAATATAAAAATTATGTTCATAGCATTGTCTATGAACGTAGAGCTTCAACCGTAGAGCGTCTAAATGTTTGGAACTTTGGACCAAGTCCAAACATGTGGACTTGGATGTTCGTGGGAACGTACACTTGACATAAAGGGCTCGACTATCATTTGAACTTACAGTATGGCAGCATATTATTGAAATCGGACTACGTTCCTACTAAAGAATCATGAAAAGAGGCTTCAGTATACCATACTTGTATTCCACAACTGGATATAGTCCCATACTATGAATACATTTTAGTATAACACGTAGCCACACAAACATACTACATGTTGTCTGTGAATACGTTATTTCGCCGAGTGGTTTGTATGTTTTAATTGTATCAATATCAAGCATAATGAAGTTAGTTAATTTAGCTCTATTCGACACAAATTCAACATTTTTACGTCTGTATTTGAAATTGTATTATGGCTAGAAATAGATCTTATTCGCTGCAGACATATTATTTTATCTGTAATTTGTTCTAGTTTTGCTCATTATTTATCTTTAAATAATTATGCTTATTTTATCGTTTATGTTTTTGTTTTAATAATTTTACCACCGTGTAATAACTGTAAAGGCGTACGTGTGCTTGTTCACATATTCTAAGTGTCGGCTATTTTCTATTAGTAGATAACTTAGATCACCATACCAAAACAACGCGCATTAAAGCCATCCAGTAGGTATCGATTGCGATCTCTGGTAATAAATGGTAATAGCCTACTTCTCAAACATCACACTAAATCAATAATTGTCAATTTTATAAAGTAAATTCCTAAAGTATACCTATTGTAATATCTGAAGGAACTTTTAACCTTTCCAACGCCAATGTCTGATATATCAGACAAACCATTTTCGTGCCCACCACGCCAATGTCTGATATATCAGACAAAAAAACATGATCAAGAAACGTTGTATTTTTACTTGCCTGAATGAGTTGAGTATAACCTAATAATTTTTTGGAATTTTTTTTTAATGGTCGTGGATTGTTGGGCACCATTTTCGGAAAAAAGCGTGGCGGGGAAAGGGTTAAACATCGGTAACGAAACGTCACTTTTTTGCGTTAATTACGTAGACTATGTATGGCATTTGTCTGCGTTTATGTATTATTTATCGCTGGACTACCAAGGTGGTCATTAATCTCTGGATCGTCTTAATCTCGAGTGGTTTATACCACAGATGTGGTAGTTGACGGAAGAGACATCTTATAATATTTATATGCGACGTTGGGTGTTTTAACGTATAACACACCCAACAGTGAAGCAATGACACGGATGTAAACATAGAATACTCGTATAATGTAAAACAAACATAGGAAAAAATATGCGAAAGTTTGTGAGGATTGATGGAAAGTAGAACAATAATTATGTGCTTGTCTGTCGATTGAAGTGACATAAGGCCTTTTTCTAAAGTTTAGAATTTGCTCAATGAATTTACTTCTGAGCCTACCTCTCTGTCCACCACATCCCCCTATATTGCGCCAGCTAAGGCCACTCGAGAGATTTTTTTTTACCTTACCGAAACAAAATAATCAGGGCCCATCTAATATATTTACATCTACGTTTCAAGCGCGCCCGCTGCGTATTATTCATAGGAGAGTGAAACTGGTCGTTTGCAATTCAACGTGGTGGATGCTGAACGGAATTAATTAATTGTTACTTTTTGTCGTAATTATACGTAAGACTGACTGCTTCATTAGGCACCAGGCTTTTGTACTAGACGATGACGATATTGTTCCCCTGCAGGGTGTTTTGTTGGAAATTAGGGTAGCGCATATTCGTAAGAAGAGTTCTGGTAACTAACGTAACGATAGAGAGAGATATTAATCTAGCACGCAAGCTACAACTGACCGATTAAATAAAAAAAAACTTGTAATTAATTTTTTACGTTGTCCCATATAGCCTTTAGCAAAGCATAGCTTGTACTATGTGTGCCAGATGACGAAGATTTTTTTTATATAAAAATCTAATAAATATTTTACACAAAAAAAAACAAACAGGCATGTTTATTGCACATGACGTGTTACCCATCAACCTGTGATGACAACCTTTTCAACTATTACACAAAATTGGTCGACAATTTACAAGAAAAATAAAAAAGGTATGTAACTATTTTCTATAGATTAAGGCTGTTTCCGAGTCACGCTTATAAGACACAGAAATGTTTAAACCAGACATTCAGTCAAAAGAATGATTTTAAACTTTGCCTGGAGCACGCGGCCCGGAAAGATGTCATATGATAATTTTGAAACTGAAAACATTGTCATACATAATATTACCTAATTTATTTTAAATTATGATAATTGTTACACTGAGGTGTTCGTGCATAAAGATATGAGCGGCAATGAAATTATGATATGTCTCATTAGTAGTATGCAGAGTGATAGGTATTATACATGAACCTGGTATCATGATAATTGATTTAGTAATGATCTCAAAGGATTCAATACTATGTTCTCTACTTGAGTCTGGTTGGTGGTAGGGCTTTTTCATATTCCGACGGGCTAGCTACAGCCACAGGTAAAATCTGCCGCTATAACAGCTCTGACTGTGTTCACGTAAATGTGGGAGCTAGTACACTTGAAATCAGAGGCTCGAAGATCAGATGAGTCTACAGTCTGGCAGCACATTGGGGGACATTTCCAAGTGAAGCATCCCTCAGTGGTATAGGCCGCAGTGGCTGCTTACCATCAGGTGGGCTGCGTGGCTGTCTGCCAACTGACGTGGTATAAAAAAAAACATTGAGGCGTTACACGCAAAGTAGGCTAGCTTATATTAATAGGCTAATACCTACTTGACTTAGTGCTACGTAGGCATAGTAAAGTGGCCTACTTTGCGATAAATCAATAACTCAGTTAAGTTCTCGTCATTACAAAGAAGTATGCAAACATGTGGCAGTGCATAAAGTCAAATGCGTCAACCACTAGTACGGCCTCTGAGCCGCTGAAGAGATTCTCCGTATAATTGCATTATTGGAAACGTCATTACCTACTCGTAATGCATGCAGCCTTATAAAGTCGCGGTAAGGTCCGCTGTCTACTTATTGAAGATGTTATGTCACGGCTATGTTTTTATTTACAAATGCTATGGTTGATTTTACTGTTCCTGATAAATATGATTGGTATAAAGCAATTATTCAATTGCAATCTATTTACTAAAATATTCATGAAAATGTTAAATTAATAAAAATAACCATTTTATTCAATGATATTATTTTTATTATAATATCATTGATTTTATTACTATTTGTATAGAATTAGAAGTCGAAAGACGTATTTCAGTTGTAGGCTGTTTAATTTTAAATCTGTACGTTCTGTTTAGTCCAGAAATTAATCATGTTTTAAATAAAAAATTCACTTACAGAATATAAATAAACAAACAGTTAAGTAAAATAAACAAAGAACTACTATTTTGAAAATCATTTAGTATTTAGCTAACAAACATCGAAAAGACATCTGCCAAATACAATATATCTTTCGCCTTACATAAGTAGACTTCGTACCTATTGAAGTGAGCAGAAAATCTAATAAAGCTGAAGTTTCTCCTTTGAATTTATAAGCTCATAATCATTCCGTTACTTAATGCAAAAGTTGTCTTATAATGCTGAATAATCGCGCATCACGCTTCAGATAAGTTATGTAAGAGGTCTTAGAAAGGATCGATTTTTTCGCTTTTATATGAAAGCAATCAGGATGACCTCACTCCACCTGATGGTAAGCGGATGTAATGTCCAAATAAAAGGTTGACTGGCTCAATAGAACAAAGTACTCATTGAGCCAGTCACCCTCACCCTGAAGGCCTGCTGAGATGCCGCTTGACTGACTGACTGACTGACTAACTGACTGACATAGATATCTATCAACGCACAGCCCAAACCACTGGACGGATCGGGCTGAAATTTGGAATGCAGGTAGATGTTATGACGTAGGCATCCGCTAAGAAAGGATTTTGATCAATTCCCACGGGAACGGGAACCACGCGGGTGTTTGATGTGTATTTGAGCAGCATTTCTAACGAATGAAGAGCCTTTTGCATTTATGATTGTATTTTTTTTTCAGTTGTAAATATAATTTCTATTTCGATTTGTTTAAAGTCGCTCAATCCTCTCGTTTACATTCTAAGATAGAACTCTCAACAAAAAAGGCCAAGTAACTTTCCTAATTAAAATTTTGCCGCCTACCGGCATCCATGTCGGCGAAATAAAAAAAATAACTTTGTTTTTTATTTTTCATTCTGACAGCACCCGGCAGAATGGAGTTAATTCCTTTGCTCGATAAAGCCAGGTCGAGGGGCGGTAGTAATCTGTAGTAATTACAATGTTTGTTGTTTTTTTTTATACGAGTGTAGATGTTTTGACTGCACAAAGAGATCTCTCTCTAGCTTTGTTGTTTTTCGCCCCTCTGAGATTTAATTTTGATTGAATCATCTAGTGAATGCGTTTTTGATGTCTTGATAAAGAGGATTTTCCTTATGCTTCGATATTGTTGGCATTGAATAATACATAAATATCTCTGGACATTATTCACACAGCGCCATCTAGCCCCAAACTTAGCATTAGCTTGTGCTATGGGTGCTATACAACGGATAAACATTACTTATATACTTTTTTTTGTAAATAAATACATAACATAGAAACACCCAGACCGATACAAACAGACATGTTCATGCACACAAATGTTTGTACCGTGCGGGGATCGAACCCGCGACCTCTGGTGTAATAGCCGACGTCTCGACCATTACACCAAATGGCTCGTCAAATAGTAAACATGACTTTCTTATTTTGAGCGAAGTTTGTGTAAGTACAATAATACCTTTAAATTAGATTCGTTTCCACTAAAGAACTCTATCTTTAGAATCATGACATTGTTACAATAATGAGTACTGGCTTTATTACCATGATTACCAAACGTACCACAAACCCGAAGTCTTAGTAAAATGTTTACTGTCTCTGTCTAATAAAACTATCCACAAGAGTGAAAATGAGAATTTAACAACAACAATATTGTACACAAAAATTAATATAAACAGGTACAGAGATATAAATCATTCATTTTTACAGGAAACGATAAAATTCAAACATAATATTTTTAGACCAAGCGACATATTTTAAGTGGTTAAACTCGCGCTTGACCGGATTTTTATTAAAAACTTGCCACGCGATTTACGGGGAAAGTTTTTGAAGTGCCACCACCCACTGACTTTAGCGAGCGGGCGTATTCCGAATTGTGGAGAGAACTGGGGTACTTACGTTTTAACCCTTTATCATCTAACGGCTCCTTGGATATTGAAATTTTTTCAACAGCTGTATTTAAGGGATGATGTAGAAAATTGACTTAAGGGTATTGCCATTAGTGCGAAGGATTCCTGGTTCCTAGTCAAATAATTTTTTTTTTTATAACGTTATCTTTTAATATCGATGTTCGATGGTTTTATACTGTAAATTATTAATTTAAGTAAATACTCATTATCTGGCGAGCGTTAGAGTATGAGCATACTATGTACCTACAAGCTTTGCTTTGTAGGTGGAACAGGTCCTGTGACATTATTCACGGCGCAGAACAAGCAAAGCTTGTAGTATGGAGTAATATTTAAATATTTTAAATTCTGAAAACAACTTAACTTATTACAACTAGTGTAAATTATACATGCTTATTAATTTAAATAATGACTTTTATCTTGCACATTTAATTAATATTGGAGGTCTCTCTAATGACCGTAAAAAGACTCGTTTCATATTAACTGCTCACGAACTTGTCGTTAACTGCAAGCAAGACGGGGAAATCTCGAAAGAAAGTGAGATTTTTTTTAAACTAGCTCAGTACATTGGCTCCCCTTCGCCTGATGGTATGCAATAGGGGAACCCAAATTACTATGACAACGGAAGCAACACCGAGGCGTTATATCCGTTGGCAAAATTAACCTGGCCAATTACCCTTTGGCTGACACTGCTGGGTTCGTCAAACCACGTGCGTTTTCAAATGTTTGATTTCTGAAGGTCAAAGGCTTCCTTTGGGGTATATGAGAAGTTTTGTAGGGGAAGGCATTGATAGTGTATTTAAAAAAGAGGTAGATACGGCACTAGCGCTCGAAAAATGCTCCGCTCATATTGTGTTAATTGACACAAATCATTTTAGACGCATAATGTCAACGGTTGGTGAAGCACATAGATTTAGTATATCTCGACGGATCAAATTCTAATCGCCGTGCGTCAAAGGATGGCATATCTACCTCTTTTTTAAATACACTATCAATGGGGGAAGGTAACTGTTTAACATCAGGCGGGCCGTAAACCTGAACTCTACCTTTGTAGTATAAAAAAAATCCCTGACTGGAGCCATTTGGCTAACAGGGAAAATATTTTTTTTTATATATAATGTTTCGACTGGTGTGAGGACTTGTTTAGATAACAGCTTCCTGAGATATTTTGTTGTGATAATCACTCTATTTAATTTGCTAAATTCTTTTAGCAAATTCCGTGAATAAATTACCTACTTACAGTATTTTCAGGTTACCTTCAGAATAAGACCGCTGTGATATTATGAGTTTTGGCCACCGCGACTTGTGGCGGTACTAAATCTTAGTAACTCATTAACTTAATTGAAATTTAGATTTTTAATTTAGATTGCTATGTGTTCGAAGAATGTAAGTAGGTCCTAATGGGGCTTGTAAGTTTTTGTCTAAAATAGGAATCGTGATTAGTAAATCATCTGGAATTGTTTTTATGCAGGGGTCGTTTGGAAAGTTTATGAAAGTTGAGTCAATAGGAATGGTAGTATTCGAAGGCCTCCGACGACTGGGACCACGATTAACTGGGACCGCGGTCCCAGATTGCTTAAATTTTCATATTTTTCTATTTCAAAGTGTAGAATGTTTTGTCTATTTATAAATAATTGACTCTTGTGCCCACAGAATAATTTGATTTGTAAAATGGGAAACTGACGGAAATAGGGAAATACTTCTTTTAAAAAATCCGCTTGTTTTGCACTTACACCTTGTTGATATTATGGTTGCTTTTTCCCCCCACCAGCTGGTGGGGGGCAATAGTGCATAGGGCGACCCGGCCCCCCAGTCTGCGCTTGAGATGGCCACAGTGGACACCTTAGTCAGAACATCCTGATCAAGGGAGACTTTGACATAACTACAGCTGCACCCCAAGCGGCTGAGGTATCCACAAAACATTTCTCTACTGTAAAAAAGGTCTGTTTACAAGGTAGAGCACTTTATTCCGACAATAATATTGTCAACACTTGATATTAAAGACTTAAATTAAAACTGGACTACGAGTGCAACTGTCACATAAAAACAGTAAAAAATACAAAAGAGTGCGACCTATGTACTGTCACTTACTAACCATTAAGCGAGGCCTGTCTACCAACTAAAGTTTTATAAGTACTTTTATAACGCAACTTTAGGCGCTCACTTCACTACTGGTTATCAACATCAAACAGTTTTGACACTAGATTTGCATTTCAAGTGTGCTAGTTCTCCGAGCTTAAGTGTTAATTCTAAAACGTTGCCCGTTAGTCGTTGCAGTAAAAATGGATAGTCAAAGTCGTACTTACATATGTGACTGGTTCCGTAGAAAAAATTAAAAATTATAAACGTTAAATTATTCTGATTTTTAAATGAAAGTTGGCTGTGTTTTTATAACAGAACTGACAGCTTTACAATCTCTTTAACTAAGTTTTGTATACCTTCCATGCTGTATTCACCACGGCATAATCCAAAATAAAAGACTTATAATTATATTCCTGCTTAAATAACTTAACGCCGGGCCCCGTTTCACAATTATAATCACTGAACCTTAAGATAGAGGGGAGGAAAAAAACGGCATCCTCATTTAGGATTCCTCTTGGTTCTGTAGAAAATAAACTAAAGCGTTGCACCGAGGATATGTCTGGGGAAATATATTTGTTGGAATTAAGCGTCCACTTGTTCTGGCTTGGACGCGAATGCAAATTGTTAATCGTATTTCCAGAAACTGTTTTGCCTACAACGTGACTCGTGACTACAGTTACTGTCATTAAAACATTTGGTCAGAATGCAATCTTTTATAGATAATATCTACGACGTCAGTTCTGTTTTTTTTATTTGTTATGGTTTTGCTTCCGTTACAAATGAAGGAGGCTGGTACTTTCCTCAAAATAAAGTGACGTCTTCTAAAGTAACAGTTGGTATAGTTTACAATAAATAGTTGTACCATAGAAAAATTTTACTCACAAGGAGAGTTGTACTAATGACTAACTAGAGTTCGGACGTTTCATTATTGTTCTTCATACTCGTACATCCCGCGCATACGCAAATATCGATATACACGCCCACACAGTGGTGACCTCGACGTGATGTGACATACCTTTTTGCCCGATGTTAAGTGACTAACGCCGCCCATTGAAATGTGTAGCACATTTCATGGGCCGCATGTAACAAATTACTGTTTTGACTAGCTAGATGGAGCATTTGGTAGTAAATCTGTCTAATGCGCCAGGGATTGTGGGTTCGAAAAACATGTTTTGTGTTTGTGCTGTCTCTGCTTCTATTTATCTAGCAAAGCGGATAAATTAAATTAAACAGATTCTGCGTTAAAGCTTTCTAACAAAATATTAAATTATAACTGTGTGGGCAGAACAATTTCGCAAGGATAATTTGCTAATGAGATTATTTCTGATTAGACCAATGTGGGTAGAGGCGTGATAATAAATCTTTCGCTAATAATATGAGTTTGTAGACTTTTAGTCTAGAAATCCCCTTAAACAAATACGAAGGGGATTTCTGGACAAAAAGTCCACAAATCCCCTGTGAAGGGGATCATCTAAGGGGATTTGTGGAATAAGCCCCTCCCGCAGGCTTCACATGATTCTCTATAGAAGAAACAATGTGGCAACTCTACTTAGTATTTGCTCTGTATAATTAACACCATGTTGTTACTTTGATGACAGAAGGAAAATTAACAAGCACCTTATCAAAGCTATGATGTATTGATATCCTTTGATCTAAGAGATGGTATTGATTTCGTGAATCAAGTTACAAGCTTGTTTGGGATTCAGTTAATCTGGCAATCAGTTACTATGGTAATATAATTGCGGCATTGTGAGACATAGGTGTGTGATGGTATCATTTAATAAGTCAAAGCTATGACCCGATTTCGAAGGAGGACCATTGGGGAGTCGTAGGTTCGATTTCCACCTTGGGATGGTTGGTAGCTTGTACTACCAAAAACTACAACAAAAAAGGGAAGAAGTGGTGGAAAAGTCATAACTTTTCTAAAGTCAAGTTTAACTATACTAGCGGCACGCTATGATGGCCGTTTTGACATATTACAATACATGGTTTTTATAACGCTTTCGCACTTTTTATAGTAACTATCTGCTGTGCAGCAGTTTGTGCTGTTTTTAATTTTAGAGCCGTTTCATAAACTGTTGTTTTGGGCTTTATTATACTGTAAAACCATGTAATATGTCAAAATGGCCATCATAGAGTGCCGCTAGTATAGTAGTAGTTCTAGTCTTACTGTACCAGATTTCCATAAAATACATAGATTCCGTGGCTAATATTATGTACAAGCGTAAAAGACAAAGTCAGTGTAGATTAAGTGCGAAAAATCAGATTTTCGCTACATGCCATAAGCTCCTTGTAGCATTTTGAATCCATGTCAGATAAGAGTTATGTCATACTTAGATCCTTCATATTTTTTTTGTTTACGTCGCGAAATGATGCAAGCATAAATAACGTGCAGTAACAATACATAACAATGTAACTGCTTGACCTTTCATACTTTTTGAATGAAACAATTAAATATTGTTCTCCTAATGACTGAGTTTCGCATTTATTAATCGCATGCGTGAGAAACGTAATAAAAGCCATTGAAACCGAGAAACCGCTGCTAATTGACATTGGATTAATTGCTATAGTTATTGGAAAGTGTTGCAACAGCTTATTTAGATTTAACATTACATGCGACTTAAGATTTGCAAATTTTCGAAACTATACCGTTTTCCGCGATTTTCCTGGTTATAAAAAAACAAAAAACGTTGCTTTAAAGTTATGAGTGCACACATTTATGTACATTTCGGCAATACATTTTTATTTATAGATAGATACATCTAGCTTCACACTCTTGGAAATAGGTTTACTGCAATAGGCTGTCTTTTCCTCAAAATGTACTCGTTGCCGATATTTGTTTCAGAGCATTTGAGGTTTCCACGATAAAAAATCCTATATTGTCCTATCCGTAACTAATTGATCTAAAAACTCGTAGATTTAACCTTTTACTAGTGTAAGGGGATTTGGGCTGGTTAAGCTCCTACAAGGAATGTACTGGCTCGTCCCTTTCGGGTATGAAGGGGAAACAGGGGAAGTTTAAGGGGTAGTTGCGTTTAGTCCTGAGTCACGGCCGTAAGTGTCAGTATCCAGCTGGTGTTTAAAAGCATTCTCCTCTGCACAAAAAAGTAAAAAATAATTAAAAGCACAAATGTATAGCCAGACCAATTAAATGAAAAACCTCGCCATATTGCGGAAAATATTGGAAGTAATTTCTTCAACTGGCAACAATCAAATAAAAAAACTAAAAGATGTCATACATTATTGCTGTCTGTCAAAGTGTGATGTCAATTGTCAACGGTGCCTTGTTAATATTGGATATTGTAAGCTATTTGTGAGTTTAACCATAGCAATGAAGTGTTGCTATAACCATAGCTAATGTGGCGCCTCCAGAGCAGATCTTTATTTTCCTGGTCAGGCTATACTAACCTTTTTTCCTAATAATACTATTGTGGTATCCTTTCTTGTCCTACATAATACATTTACCGGAAATAACAACATACATAATATTGTGTGTTCAATCTCATGTTGGCTTAAATAAACTCAATATAATACCAACATCTTGCCAAATATTCTCCTCATCAGATGTGCATACAACATCGGCGAACGACTTAAATATAATTAATAACGTCATTATTTGTCTTGTCAAAACATGAAGCTTACAACCGCACGGCGAAAGCATACAAAATCCTATATTACAACAATATCTCATATACGAGTAAGTGAGGTGTCGAGCGTATAGCAGGTGCCTGCGGTTTGAGGCTTGCAGTTGGGACTTCACGTCATTAACCATATTACCTTTAACGTCAACGAAATACAGTCCATTTTCGAATGCATCTGAAATGGTTATTATGAGAATATTTCACAAACTTTCGATTGATTTTATGCGCCGCATTTCGACCTTATTGCATAAATTTAAGATTCAATTTCGACTGTAGAATGTATTGTGGATCGCTACTATTACCAACTTTTGTCTGTCGACTGCGGACACCCGTGAATGATTTTGTCTTCTAAAGTAAATTGAAATTTCTACATTAACGTATAATATGCCGGGATTGTTTCGTAGCTTCGGAGTGGGCTTCGTGTTTTCAATAACATGTACCTTTAGACTTTACCTGCCCTTTACAATTTTGCTAAGCAATTAAACTGAAATTATCCTAAAGGTAAACTAGGAACAGAGAGTGCGCTAAATTAGTATTTTAACAGTGGCTAAACGCATTTTCTACGAAAAAAAAGGCTAGCCGCGAGACCTGCGGCCGTGTTTCCCCCGCTATCCTCTATACATCACCGGTTTTCCTTCACATGAAAAGAGATGTATATTGTTTGACCGGCCCAAACTATACTTCGTTGTATTTAACATTAGAAATTAAAAAAAAAACAAAGAACGATATTTAAAAAAAAGCCAAACGACGGCCACGATAATAATATGCCCACTTAAAAATATAACATTGACATCATTGATTGACATGCACTTTTTACGATGATTAGGTTATTTCTATTAAATTATTATCTAGTTTTGTTAAAGAAATAAAAAAATTTATATTTAAATATTGAAAATAATAATAAACGATCACAGTAATGGCTATTTAGAATCAGAAGTGTGTAAATAAAATAATTTGACATTTTTCATATTATACATATTTCCGCTTGACACAAATTTGTACTTATTAGAAACCTAAACTTCGTTCTTTCTAATGCTAAAATGAAGTAGGTATAGTGTAGGTAATCCCTGTGTGTCAAATAATGGCATTTTAGTCGCAGCAAGGCTACTTTTGATCAATAACATTTTAGATGACAACAAAACATCTAATTACCTGTAATATACGCTTTGTACGATATGTAGGTATATCAAGCTCCAAAGCTTCTCGTATAACGTGAATTTTCTCGTTCGGACAAACACACTTTAGTGTAACTAATTTCGGCAGAGGTCGTATTTTGCATAACTTCACAGGTGAACTCTCGCGGGACGTCGCACCCGTATTGTCTCAAGTTTGATTCTGGTTTTAAATAACTTCACTCATTGTGTTCAGGCAGCTAATTTGGTAAGTTGAGGTATTTTTGTTTTATTTTCTACTAGCTTTCCGCCCGCGGTTTCACCTGCGCATCATTTTGTTTTTTCAAATACCACCCTTCCCTCCACATTTCCGGCATCAAAAGTAGGTACCCTATGTCACATGGGGACAGTATAGCTTTCCAACAGTAAAGGATTATTCAAATCGGTTCAGTTTTCGGAACCTATTCAATACAAACAAACAAACAATCAAATCTTTCCTCTTTAGAATATTAGTAATAGATTATACGTATTCGTTGGGGACTGAAGGTGAGGTGACATTTGGGTAATGTTCATTTTAATGTTGTTAATGAGCAAATATTGTATTATGAAAAGCACACAATGGAATAATATCTCAAAACTACATATTTATAATTTATTACACAAAATATTTACCTACCTCTAAGAGAGACAGAGTAAATCAGTCAAAAAACTTTTTTTATACCACGAGGATGACGCTAAAGTCTACCTACGACCCGGCATAAGGTAAGCTGTTACCGTCTTCTAGCACCAATGGCCTTATTCGCGCGTTGCCGACGAATTTTTGACAATGACTATGAGCGTTAAACTCCAAACAACGTAGTATCTACGTACAGTCACCCCTGAATTTAGCAGATATTTAACCCTAAACCACCGGGTCAACGCCAACTCCACTAACAAACTTAGTTACACAACCCGCGCGCGCCGGGTCACAAATGCACCGCGTGGGGCAAATTGCCTCGGACGCTCACCGTTAACCCGTTTTTGCGCGGTGTGCAAGAAGCTATGACATATTGGACCGGGGCTGATGCTGTATTAAGGCGACTATTGAGTAGAGATATATATTATTACGAGTTTGATAAAGCGCATCGTGCTACCAATTACCACTAGAGTAAACAAAAAACAATCAATGGCCTCTGCGCACTCCTGTCACAATAGTACCATATAAGTTCAGTAACTTATAATCTCTTCGTGTATTTAATAAAAATAAACTGATTATTTTGTTCATTTTCTTAGTGGACAGTTACCTTAAGTGGGTTGTGTGCAACCGGAAGTTGATATTAATGTTTATTGTGTGTTCTCCCCTTAAATCTTTATGGAGAAGGATATAAAGCTTTTGCATACTTTTATGCACGTGTAGCATTTTCTCAAACATAAAGCGAAAGTAGGTAACTAATCGTGAGGCGCTCGTGGCGCAGCTGTGACAGTGGTTCGTTAGCGATAACGAAAGTCAAGCTACCCACGCCGCGGTCAGTTAATGGATGGGTGACCATTCTGACCACATTAAGTGACATTTATTTCAAGCGTCTCCATGCTTCGGAAGGTACGTTAAGCTGTTGGTCCCGGCTGATATTTACTATGATGTACGTAGATATTAGTCGTCAAGCCTAGTCAGAGGCCATTTGGCGGCTTGATAACTTCTGACGTTAAGGTTGGTGTCACTTGCCTTACGCATCCCTCCACCAACCCGCACTGGGCCCGCGTGGTGGAGTATGGCCCATACTATTTCACAATTGCGATAAGGTTTTTGTCCCAGCAGTGGAAACGTAATATATGTATAGGCTGATGATGATGATGATGACTAATACTCGTGTACCGATTTTACCTATTTACCTTCATTATCTTGCAGTCAATTCCAAGATCACATAAATAAAAACATTGGGAGAGTTTCAGGTCCATGGGGAGAGTTTCCTGAGTTTAATTTTATGAATGTTATTTTGTTATCACCAAAACCATAATGGTTATCTATGTGGCTGTTGCATAATGAAGGTCATTAAAATACGAATGTGGTTGGATCACATGAGTATTTTAATGCCTAATTATGTACAGTCACATACATAACTTTATCTTCATTCATACGATAATATGTCTATTTTATAGTCAGGATCGATGAGCAAAGTTAGTACTTAGTACAAAATCATGTCATAATTTGTAGGTCAATTTGAATAAAATACATTTTAAGAAGACCTTCGGAATTTGAACGTAATTAAGGTATCGGTTACCGATACTAAAATGTAAATATTTTAGTATTGGTTACCGATACTAAAATGTAAACATTAAGATGCAGCCACAGATACTCATATCTAAATGTAGGGCGTTTGCTCATCGATCCTGACTATAAAATAGACATATTAGGGTATGGATGTAGATAAAAATATAAAAATCCTATTATGAAATCACAATATCTTTATAGTCATCAAATAAGACAGAATATAGTAGTCATCAAATGAGACAGAAATAGGCATTTGGGTGGGCAAGTCCGTTAAAATGAAAATCATCACATTCAATATTCCACAGCAACTTTTGTTATGAAGAGTTAATTAAAGCCTTCTGGGTAAAGTAACCAAGAAGTTAGTTGAGAAATAAGTAAATTAATCTATGTGGTTAACTTAATGAATGTAGAGACATTTATGTATAATTACCTATGTTCGCTTGGATTTTATATAAAATCAGATAAACTAACGCTAACGCTAATTTCATTTTTCTAACTGACTTTAGAAAATGAGTTGGTTCTTCTTTTTTATACTATTATATTTGTATAGTACAATATTTTTTTTTATTCATTCAAACTTCACTAGTTATATCAGAAAGCCGACAAAGGTGTTTTGATTGCGGTAGGTACTTATATGTAGTTTATTTGCGTAAAGTTAAGATATTAGATTACAAGATAAACATAGTTAAAGTAAAGCAGTCGGAGTATTCCAGTGATTCATATTGCCGAGGTGTGGCCGGTGCTACGCCCTGTTAGGATTAGTTTTGAATTGGGTACAGTCGGATGAGTAACGCCTCTTCCGATACGAAAAGAATCACAACGATTCAAGCTGAAAAAAATTTAGTTCCAACATAAGGCTTTCATCATCGAAATAAAGTAGGTATCAAAACTCGTTAGTTTTACTTCTGTACTCAAGTTTTATTTAAGTTTATCAAAACCACGTAGGTTTGGTGAAAGCATCTTGCTACCACAGCGCTAAGTAAAAAATAATGGTTTATAATAAAAAAAGAAAAACGTGATTCTTCTTAATTCTTGTTGACTGTACATACATTTCACCCTTAAATGGTTTACGTTCCAATCTTTAGGGATAGATTTGAAGTATATTAAGAAATAATAACGAAGGGTAACTTGAGATTAAGAAACATTTTTTAATTAAGCAAAATTTCGCTACACTTTTATTTGTGAAATATCATACTAACACACAGCATTGTATTTACGCATAGAAAAAAGCAAATTATTTTCTCAAAACTAATACTCTAATTATCATCTAATCTCAACCAACCTTTTTTTTTAAAGATCTGTTTGTTAATTATTATTGAAATTAATGCAAATTTATTCTGTTTGCTGAGCTTACATCAGGAATCAACAAAAGGTTCGATGAACTCTCCTATTGAATTCTGAAACCAATCTGTTCCGCTTAAAATTAAAAAAAAATGCATCTTTGTAAATATGTTCGAGTAAATGTAACGTTCACAATAATAATATCATAACAATCTTGATGTTCTTCTATTGTATAATCATAGTTGATCATATAATGTTTCTGATTTTTTTTACTACCGACTACAGTCTGACGACTAAATAAAGCTGGAAATTGGTTGTAAAAATTTGACTGATTAGAGTAGTCTGATGTGCTGTCGACTGTACTTCCCGGTACGAACAGATCATTTATTTATAAGATACATTCTAAATTAATTGTATGCACGAGTAAATTTCTTAACACAGTTAAAAGGATCCTCACAATCGTACACCATGTATAAATCTATTGCAGAACCCCATATCGCCCTCATAATGTGAATTTTCATCCAATCAAGTCTCCAAATGGAATAGTTCTTCACAGTGATTGCACCGATTGGCTCAAACCTGAGAATTAGCCTCGTCTGTCGAACAAAGAAAGGCTCGTATAACTCTCTTGATAGTGGCAATACGTCCGGGGCGTCGATGGGCCTCGGATTTATGTCGAATTACCTATCCCATTGCACCATAGTAGCCCATTGACCTTGTTTCGAGGGGGTGCGTCAAGTTACGGGAGGACTGAGGTTTAGTATGATGAAGCTTTTTCTTTGTAACTTTGTTTTTACGAAGTAAAAATTTTGTTACTTTGTTTTCACGAAGTAAAAATCAAAAGTATTGCCATAATACGAATATACTAGAAAAAAATCAATTTGTCCAGGTATTAGGCGGAACGCACGTCCCTCGCTGTCCGGGCGAGTGCACTATCAAACCAACTATGCTACCGAGACATTAGCAGACATTAGAATTTTTTCTAGTAGGATTGATTTTACGCTACGTCAGCGCCATCTCTTCAATGTTGAAGTAATTATGTACTACAACATCCGAAAGGAATACTTAGGATTATTGAGGATTTAGGATTGTCATAACTAGTAAAAAGGTAAATATTTTATTCAATGATAATTCAGAAACTTTTTTATGGATACCATAATCATCAAAGGCACGTCCACATGACGTGTAGATTCAAAGTATTCAATCAAACCCATGGGGCTACCAAATTCGCCATCGAGCTAGTCGTAGAAATTCATTGGTAGAAAAAATCTATTTACAACGCCAGATAAAATTGTTGAACGAATATCACTTGGGCCTGCATAAATATGCCGAATTCCCTTTTTCATTTATTAGGAGGAAAGGACGATGATTTATGAAATACCTACGCCTTAGGTTTTATTGCCCGAAGACCGTCGGAATTGTGCGGGGAAGCTCATAAACTTTTTTTTATTATTATCACTCCCCCTTGATGTCAGTTTGTTAGGGAATGTGATTTTTTTATGGCTTTTCTTTGTTTAATTTCTTTCAAGTCATGGAACAGATTTTTTTATCGCTTTGTGTGTTACTTTGTCGATTCTAAAATCAGATAGCTGTGGGCTCGATTCCCGCTTCGTGTGTAGTTTATCGTGTGACTTTTTCAGTTTCGACTGGCTAGCTACTACTTCCATAAAATGTGTTTTGGCCATTGTTGTAGTTCAATGGTTTTGGCAATATTAATTTGGGAGCTACAGTGTTACAGCACAATGAGCTTGATTAAATGGAACAGGCCGTGGCAATACTGTCGTCTGTTTGGTTGTGTACTTGACTAACATTAAAATGCTAAACTAACATTTAAGTATATAAAACAAGATTTTAAATATAAAGTAGAGATTTAGCCAGTACTCATGGTTGTAATAAGACTTGATTTTAATAATAAATATTGTAAAACTTCGAATTTAACTTACATGTAGGTAAATAGAGGTAATGCTCTACCAAATAGTGGATCTTCCACTCAGATACCTCTACCTTATAATTAGAACACCATAGTCAAGTAGCTTCATATAACTTCTGTGCTATGTTTCTGTCGGTAAGCTCCTTATGCCTCAGCCGGCTTCGAAATTCGCGGCAGCAGGGTGGCAGCGGCAGCAGCGAATTGTTTTGTATGGAATCCCATAGACCCGTTCTCGAACACAGCGGGGCGGCAGCGGGAGCGGCACCGCACGAAGGCGCACTGCGGATCATCGCTTAACAGCATCGTACCGCTCTTGACGGCCCGCGTCAAGCGGGCGTGAGCCGCCGCTCCCGCTGCCGCGAAATTTAAGGCCAAGGCACAGAATATATACTAAAGTAAAGAAGCGACACTCAAGCATGTGTGCTCGTAAAATCGCTCGGGGCGCTGTGTGCGTGACCTAGGCGCGCGCGGGGGTGCGCGCGGCGGTCGGGGAGTGCAGCCTTCAGTCTCCGGACTGAGCCGGCTAAGGGTCTTAAATCTACTTTCGCTCGCCGCTCGCTTGTCGGATATTGCTTGCACGGACTGACTAGTGACTAGTGTTGTGCCGTTCTCGAGAACGTTCTCCCACCTGAGAATATTGCCGGGAACGCTCCCGGCAACGCTCTCCGAAGTGAGAATGGTTGAGAATCATTTTTATAAAATGGAAACAACCAACCTTTCTTAATTTCAACAGTATCAAATAAGGTCGACAGATCATTGTGTATAATACAATACAGTCTATTTGCATTAAAATACTATATTCCCAGTATTCTCGAGAATATTCTCGGGAACTTTCTCGGCAATATTCTCAGCATTACTGCACCTATAATATTTTTTTGTGAAATATTATTTTATTGATAATGGACTATGACAGCATTTTCTTTTTATACGTAATTAGATAATAAACAGTTAAATTGATCGTTTACTGACATGAAATATAATAAATTTTGTATAGTAGAATGGTCATAATGAAACAAATTTTCGCAATCAACTCTGTTTAAGTAATTTGACAAGATAACATCAACTTCAGGACTACAATATTGACTACTAGCCCTCCGCCCGCGGTTTCACCCGCGCGTAATCTCTTTTTTTCAAATATCCCCCCTTCCCCTCACATTTCCAGGATCAAAAGTACCCTATGTTACCCGGGGATAGTGTAGCATTCCAACAGTGAAAGAATTATTCAAATCGGCTCAGTAGTTTCAAAATTGTTATTCCCGCGGGAATGAGACGTTTCCCGTAAGAATTTTATAGCCTATGTCATATTCCGGGTTATAAACTATACGTGTGCCAAATTTCATCTAAATCCGTTCAGCCGTTTAGGCGTGATTGAGTAACAAACATCTAAACATCCAAACATCCAGACTTTCGCATTTATAATATTAGTAGGATTAGTAGGAAGTAGGATAAGAGCATCTTCAAGATGTAATGGTTCTTCTTGAATATCCTGAAACTCATCAAAATCAAAAGTTTCCAGGGATTCAAGCATAGATTCTTCATGTTCAGAGTCACTTTCGTGGTTTGCTGAGGTGGCTGACGATTGAATTGTAGAAGACAATGATTGATGAATCTGTGTTTGGGTCTTTTTTGCGGAATTAGCCATTAAGAGTTTTATTCATAAGCTTCCAATTATGAGCCACGTAACATAGTTTTTCAGCTCTATCAGTTTTTAGTTTGTTTCTTTTCTGGCTATGTATATTAGAAAATGTCGAAAACTCCTTTCCACAGTTGCCGGAGTTGATGATATGGATAAAATTTTCAGAGCAGGTCTCCCCAAATCTGAGTTCGGAAAAAATAAATTTCACCAAGACCAAGGTTGAATCGTGTAACGCGCTGATTCATAAAAAAAAGTTTTATCATAAATGCCAGTTCGTCCTTTATAATTTGCTAAATCTTCAAGGATTCTTGGTCCTTTTGTCTCGTATCCACACTGTGCAATATTCATTATTGCCTGGCATCCTTCGAGATTCGCATTAGCAGGTAAAGTTGTACCTTGGTTACCGGGGACCAAAATAGTGGCCGCAAAATGAGCATTTTCTTTTCTTTGTGTAAATTTAGCCAATAATAAAACATAGAAACACTGTACATAATTATATCAGCTATAATTAAACAAAAACATCAAATTATAAATTAAAATTTTGTTGAGAACGTTGAGAATATTCCCGGGAGCGTTCTAGTTTCTTGAGAATATTCTCACTGGCAATATTGCCGGGAACAAGAAAGTTCTCAGCGGCACATCACTACTAGTGACTACGCGACGCAAAATTATGCCGGACGGGCGTTATTTAATTGTTATGTTTATGGCTGTTTGAATTTTAAATAAATTATAAATTTATCAACTACCTACCTATTTTAAAATTTAAAATATACGCAATTTTAATTATAACAAAAAGCTCTGAAAACAAGGATTTCAGACGATTAAACTCGTAAACTCGCAAGTAGGTAAAATTTACAATAAATAAAAAAAAATTAAATCAAACCTTTCCCTTATTTACATGTTAAAGATTAAAAAACTAATTTTATAGATAACAGTAAATATAGTTTATGAGTTGCAATTTATGATCTACCTACCTACCTAATATAATTAAGTAATTTATAGATTACAAAAACTTATTATAAATCAAACCCATGTCCTTGCACAAGTTTGTATTTCTTAAACATACTATGTAATCTCCTTTGCCACAAATCTAAATTCCATTTCGGCTTAGATTTGTAGGCATTTCGGTATCATCAACCCTAGCGTTAACGGCTCTGGCTCAAGGTCGCTGGCGCTCGAACTTTCACGTACAGAGAGTGTCACGGGTATGGCCAAGGCCTTACTACTCGTAATTCGATCTTCGCGAAGATGCTTCGGTGAGAAATTACTTGGTTCATTCCCGGTCGAGACGGTCCATTACGACTGACAGACAGGAACGGTCGCATAGCATACACATAATATTAAATGAAACATCGACCCAGTCAAAACTAAAGCAACCTTTGTAAAAACATCGGATTTCATTTCATGAATTTCCATGTTGTATTTAGAGATTCACACGTGTTTTATTGTGAAGTTGATTAGGTGTACACATAATAACAGTATCTCCAAAAATACGACCAATATGCTCCTGTATGAGTATTATGAAAACGGATCGTTTCGGTGTGTTTCCAGTTTACGGTACGGCAACGATACAAAATACACTCTAGACTCCGACTGAAATATTGATGATTTGGTCAAGAGTGTAAGGCGATCCATAGCCATAGGTAATCAAATTGAGTGATTATTTCAGAGTAGTTATTAGATACGTAAGAATGTTTGACCATCTAAAACGAATGAGGTTTAGATCAATCTAATTTGGTATTTGCATAGTCTAGGCCTTGTCATTACAAATATACCAAATTAGATTAGAAGACTTAAGCTTGATTAATAAACATATTGTATCAATCGGAAGTGCTTTTGTTTATTTTTCCGTATTTTGCGCTAAAACCAAACAAGAGATTGACATGATTTTTGATGTACTTATTAGCATTCGAGTAACAAGTCAAGTTTTCATGTCGCAAAAGTATCATATCACATTTATAAAGTCCTCGCAGACAAAGTCACAAGTGGAAGGCTAATGTCATTTTGTTTTTTATACTTAGATAGATCAATGTTAATCAATCAAGGTAGGTATATTATGTGTACCTAACTGTGTAAATTCTTAAATCAATGTTGAATGAACAAATAATAAAATGATTCAGAATATACCTATTAACGAATTAAATAGTTTGTGCCTTTGACAAGCAGAAAGAGAGAGCATTTATATTATGATTCTCGTCTCAACGTTTTGTCACTCTGCCCTTCCCGTATCGTGCTTGTATTTGTACAATGGAAACGTACTTTTAGGGAAATAAAACAACGCCTGGTGCTGGGAGCGAGGCAATTTACCATAAATCTAACTGAAGATGAAAATCGTTCCGAGGCGTTTTTAACCTGGGAACGCCATTGTTTTTGAATACGCCTTCCCATTTTATTTCGCTTTTTTGGTTACATTCTTTCTGACCGACTTACTGTTATTGTGGCTGATGGCAATTTAGAAAGAAGTGGCTAGGGAATCTTAGCTATTAAATTTTAATTAAAACAATGTTATGTTGTATTTTTCTGTAGGAAATAATCTAGGAAATAAAGTTGTGTGAACACTTTTTGGAACAGTGAGAACACGTTATGGAAAACTCGTAAAATCATTGGTCTTGAGCTTATTGTCTTGTGTTTGGTCATCCAAACACAAGACAATAAGACATCATCTTTTAGACATGAGTCTAAAAGATGTCATAAGGCTATAAAAATAAGGACAACTCTTCTTCTTCATCCCTCGTATTCCCGATTGCATCCAGTATGGAGCTCAGGGTCCGCTTCGACTATGATCCTAGATTTGACAAACCTGGTTATTACAATGAAGCGATTTGCCATCTGACCTCCGTAACCCTTACAAGGGAAACCACTCCTACTTGGAACATAGTCGGGACCAACGGCTTAACGTGCCTTCCGAAGCTCGGAATCATAATTATTTTCAGACATTCAGGTGATTCAAGCCTGCAATTAGTTATTTTCACGAATAGGTTATTAACATTGAAACTCAATATTATCCTTCGGTGTTGAATCCTGGAAAGTTTTCACAAATATAACTAGAACTTTAATTGTACCTATTAAGGTAAAAAGGCGACTTTATAAAGTCTTCAGAAATACTTCGAATCGGTTCTTGTTATTTTGTGTGAAGGACTAGATAAAAAAACAAACTCGTGCCGGCTTAAAGAAATACTTGTAGTTACGTAACTGTGATTGCCAAATTTTGAGGAACTAGTTAGGTAACGAAATAATTGCGAAACATAAGGTTACAGCAAAATAGATCCACCCTTGTTCTTAGAATCAGGGTTAAATAAAAAAGTTAAATTAAGAGACCGTTTAACAACTGTTATATTTGTTCCCAGAAATAAATCTCTCAGATATCAATGATGCCTTTTTTGATCAAACAGACAGCAACTACGTTGTCTGTTAGTTAAATTATGAGGCAGTTATCTGACAACAGTAAACTAGCCTTTAGTCATATGTTTTTATGTGGCAAAGATTTATTGGCTTAATAAAAAAGGTGTGCTGAATTTTTTTTCTTTGCAATGTGTAACAAGACGAGCAGATCGTACACCTGATGGTAAGCGCCACGTCTGCCCTTAGTCAGTTCAGTGCCAAACAGAAACTAAGTAGTTACTGTCTGGCACTGCCCTGCGCCCGCTACACCGAGACGACAGGTCTCATACAACCAGTAATTTCACTAGCTTCAGTGCCCTTTCCCGAAACACAGAAGTGTTTGACACACTTCTATTTAACCGGAAAATATCTGGCACTGCGGTGGTACCCACCTAGACGGCCCAGCACCGGAACCTACCACCAGTTGATTAAAATAAATACAATTATGTATTGAAATGGAGTTCGTCCAGTGTTTGAATTTATTATTTATCACTCACAACTATTTCGAAGTACAAGACAACAAACATAGTTAATGTTCCCGTATTTATTTACACAAAATCCTAATCAGGGCCTGCACACGTGCCGATGACAGTGACCCTCGGACCCTTACGCATATTTAATTAAAACGAACAACCACTAAGAGTTGGTTTAAAATATAGGCTTGGTTCAGTCAGACCAGCAGCTGCGTCCGACAGGATTGTGGACGAATTATTTCAACCCTGTATTAATCAGATTGGGTAATTTGCCTACGGGTAAATAAATAAGATATTTTTTTGGCAAACTTCAGTTAGTTTAATTCAATCTAGAGATAGATTTGATAGACTTTCGATTGTTTTTATAGTGTTAATACTTTTTGTGAGAGAGGAGCCTCTATTTATATATCAGTTAATGATTTATCTCATAGACCATAAAGTGTGACTGTTCGTTCCCACTGCTGGGACACAGGCCTTATCTCAATTGTGAGATCCATACTCTACTACGCTGGCCTAGTGCAGGTTGGTGGAGTGGTGCGTAAGCCAAGTGACCAACCTTAATGACGCCCAATGACCTCTCACTAGGCTTGACAACTAATACTCGTATCTATGCCGGGACCAACAGCTTAACGTGCCTTCCGAAGCACGGAAACGCTCGAAATAAATGTCACTAAATGTGGTCAGAATGGTCACCCATCCATTGACCGACCGCGGCGTGAGTAGCTTGACTGTCGTTATCTCTAACGAACCACTATCACAGCTGCGCCACGAGCGCCTCCAATAGGCTAATACTTTTTTTACTTTATCCTGTAAAAGGCGTAAAAGTGCTTAAATGTCGTCACCAGCTGCACCGAGGATTCTCGTATTATTTTAATGCGTTGCAATTAAACAAGCTGTAAAAGTGTAAAGTTATTAACGTCGGATTATTTCTGCGGCGTGGTAACTTTGCTGCGAGTAAACGAATTTTGTTTGCTTGGCTGTACTGTACGTACATACATGTGTGAATTTTGTAAATAATATATATCCTTGGACATTAATTATTTACACTGCGGTGTCTTGCCATAAACTAAGCATAACTAAGCAAAACGTTATAGGTACCGGCAAACTTGTTGAACATCCGGGCTACCCATCGATGGATGGGGTTAGTAGTCGATTCGCACGAAAATAATACGCACAAAAGTGCGAATCGACCACTTTCAAAAATAACATTATTTTATAGTAGTCGATTCGCACGAACGAATTTTAATCGCGTGCGAGTCGACCCCTTTAAGAATTGATAGTAGGCAATTCGCACTTTTGCAATATTATGTGCATAAAAAAAAAAACAAAGTACAGTCGTGTACAGGAAATCTTTATAATTATATTAACCTATTCGCTGTCTATATGTCGCAGTATCATAGTTAGAGCCGAATTATAGTTATATGCCAAGGGTTATAATTATATAACGTAAGATGGTTATAAGGAAGCGATTTATAACTATCGTACGGCCACAATCTAGTAATATGGTTATCAGACTAAACTAATCTAGTTACATAGTTATAAATCTACTAAACAATTAAATAAAACGATTTAATGGTCTTTATTTTTGTTATAATCAACTTTTTGTAACCTACAATTAGTTACATTACAATACTTTTTATTAATAACACGTGTTAGTCCGAATACGTAATTTTAAAAACCATTTCTTTCATTAATTTAGGGAATAGGTGTTAAAAAAAAAAACCACGAAGGCTAAGGCGGGAGCTCCGCTACGCTCCGCTCCCTAAAATGTTTATTACCTCACTAATAATATTAGTCGCCAAGTTATATTTATTACACCTCATCTATAATTCCATACTATAAAATATTTAGACGCCCGTTAATTTCTTAGTCGCCCCAGTCGATTTATAACTATAGAACTAGATTAGTTTAGTCAGATAACCATATTACTAGATTGTGACCGTACGATAGTTATAAATCGCTCCTTATAACTATCGTACGTTACATAGTTATAACCCTGGCATATAACTATATTACAGCTTTATCTATCTTACTGCGACATATATACCTTACAGCATACAGAATCAATTAAATTTCAAATGTTATATTTTTTCGGACAGGGAACATGTTAAATTATAAACTAATATCATTAAGCGTTAAATTATATTTGATTACTTTTATATTAAAATGACACCAAAAATTAGAAACGAATATGTATAAACGTATTACGTAAAGCATGTAATAAATAGCGCTCTCACGCTTATTACATTGCGGGTGCGGGGTGCAACGAAATACCCTGCTCCTCACCCCCCTAGCTGTTAGCTAGAAGCACGGCGGCCATAAGCCGACTAAAGCTCAAGTCGGTATCCTTCGGTTTCTATGACTCATCAAATAAGTATGTCCGGGGCGAGAGCTCTGATCAAAACAATGTACCTCTCTTACAAACTAAAAGTAATTATCTCACTCGCTGGCGCGAATATTAAAAAAAAAGAAATTGTACCTACGTGAATAAATAAAATGTTATGATAAAATTATCAAAGTATTCGTATATGTTGTAGAAAATAACAGACAAGCAATACATATTCGTTTTGTTGAGGACTGAAGGAAACACAGGTTTTTTCCAAGAAGGTTCCTCCTTTATTCTTCTTCTTAATCCTATCTTGATGGTCGTACACTAAGGAATGATTTTTCGACTAACCAATATCGCTTAAGTACCTCGGAGCAATACCTTAAAGAGAGCCCCGTTAAACTTACACAATTTCGCTTGCATTTTCACTATGCAAGTTGACATTATTTGCTTATTTCTATAATTTTTCCAATTAGAATATACATGTATCTTACATCGTTCTAAAGTTCGCGTTAATTCTAATTAGAAAACATAACTTACATATTGATTACAACAATTTTTCTTATTAGAATCTTATCTCTACGTAAAAAGTTCTTACAAAACTATGATTCTTACACATTCTATGCCTAATACCTATTACAGTTCTTACTTAACTAATTGGATTTATATTTATTTCACTTATGTATTTACAATAAATCCTTAGTAACAAAATAAAATTTAACCTAGTATAAGCATAAATTGAGATTTTGTCTCCGCTGTCCTTAACACGTTTCTAATTTGTGGTGTCATTTTAATTTTAAAGTTATCAAATATAATTTAACGCTTAATGATATTAGTTTATAATTTAACATGTTTCCTGTCCGAAAAAATATAACATTTGAAATTTAATTGATTCTGTATGCTGTAAGATATGTATATAGACAAGGAATATGTTAATAATATTATAAATATTATAAAGATTTCCTGTACACGACTGTACTTTGGTTGTTTTTTATGCACATACTGCAAAAGTGCGAATCGCCTACTATCAATTCTTAAAGGGGTCGACTCGCACGCGATTAAAATTAGTTCGGGCGAATCGACTACTAAAAATAATTAATATTTTTGAAAGTTGTCGATTCGCACTTTAGTGCGAATTATTTTCGTGCGAATCGACTACTAACCCGATGGATGGATACAAACAAACATGTTGCAGATGTTTCTTGCGTTCGGGGATCGAACCAGAGCGCCCAGTAATGGCAGACTTTTAACCATCAAACCAAATCAGCAGTAATCGTAATAATTGCGCGGATTTTCATTTTTTGGGTGTGTCGGGGAAACCGGGGTGTTTAGTGGGTAGTAGTAAGACGCTTTTGTACCAAGTTTTGTACATGGCCGCAAGTCTTTCTTACCTACGGCTACGGTGCTTTTAACGCATTTTACTCCGAAAAAAGTAGATAATATTCCGAATTTCAGAAAGAAAAATACTTTATTCGTTGCTTACAAAAACTTTATATGAATTACTAACATCATACACTCCATCGTATACGTAAAAGTACTGTCTCATCATACATATAACTCAGCCGTACAAAAAAGCACCGTCACTGTTATGTATCACGCTTTATAGGTAATGTTTTGTAGCAACAACAGGCCTGAGGCCCATTATTCTGGCTAATGTGGCGGGAACACGGCGTGCCTCGCGAAAAACTCCAATGCTATTCAGAGTCATATTTACGACACACTAGGCAAATAAAAAATATTTAGACGGGACAAACAGGAGGAATAAAAGGATCTAGTCGCTTATTTGTCCGCGACGGAGCGACCGATCTTCCTCGTAGTGTGCCCGCTATTTGTAATTTGTATGCAATTACATGTATTGGCGTCCCGTCGCGAAAGATCCGCGACGTAATTTTCGTCAAGTGTGGCAAAGGCCTAACGCCGTTTGTCCACCGCCGCCGTCACCGTCACGTCACCGAGAAAGAGATGTCGGCGTCGAGGTAGCGGTACCACAGACCTAGATAGAAATTTCTGTGAGCGGTACATTCATTTACTAGAGCTGCTTGTCCACCGCACGTCCGTCACCTAAGCGCCGTCATCTTGAAATTGGTCAGAAATAAACTCGGTTCTCGGTGACGGCGGCGCGGTGGACAAACGGCCTTAGAGTCCCCGCACACGGCCACACGCCACAGCCACAAAACGCCGCCTCCAACATAATTTCTATAGTTTTCAAGCAAAAAGCTTGTAGCGTGTGGCGGCCACCGGCGTCAATCGTGTGCGGCGAGTCCATACAAAATGTATGAAACCTGCAGGAGATACGAGTATGCCGGTGGTGGCGCTTTTGTGACTGTGGCGTGTGGCCCGTGCGACACTTAAAGTAGCCAGACACCATAATTGAATTCTGACGCTCCGTTTGCAAACTTTACAATTCGCAACTGCGCTATCAAGGTGTCAGTAATAAACTAGTAAAAGGCAATTTATGTTCAAAAACAAGCATATTTATAAATCAGTGTAACTTTGCAGTTGCATTATTTAGATAGTTTTTAAACAATGCAGTTAGCTTTTGTTTCAGCGCCTCCGATAAACTTGTATAAGAAACATGAGGCTTATGCGAGTTTTATTTTACTTTTGCTGAAAAGTTTCCCCTTGTTTTAGGTGGCTCGGTAAAAGTTGGTTTAAAAACATGTTTTGAAGCATGTTATGAAGTGTTCTACGCAGAGTTGGAAAACTTAGATCACTTTTTAAGAAAAAATAATCATTTGTGAGTCCCCTGAAATATGGACTATATTTACCGACACCTGAACATGGTATGAAGGGAGAAACTAACATTTTTGATTCTTTACATCTGATGCTAACAGGGATTATTTATTATAGGCTTAGGTTTAAGCAACCACCAGATATAATGAAATATAACGCCCAAAAAATCCTAAGTACTTACCAGAATTTAATCCCCATTTTATTATGAAATGATCACCAATAAACGTAAAGTCTGCTAACCTAAAAAACATAAGTATACGTCAGAATAATCGCTGAGCTACCCAAAAAGGCCACGCGTGCACCAAATTTGTACTCGCATTGTATTTAAAAATTTCATCCTAATATGTTATATATTTTTATCCTAATAAATTAAAGTAATGCGTACAAAAATCATTGTATACCCAAAAAATATAAATGAAGTTCTAAAGATTTACCGATACTATATACCAGTTGACGATTGATAGTAAATAAACAAAACCATTTTCTCTCTGTCCCGACCAAGTAAAATGGGTAGAATTCAGTTCTGTTGTCTCAGTTCTAACCTAACCTAACACAAATCTTATCAATCAATTTAATATACTTGGTTATATGAATAACATTTTATGGCAAACGTAATGATATTTTGGGTAAGAATGACACAAAACTTTGCTAGTTAAAATTTGGTGCACGCGTGGCCTTTTTGGGTTACGAAAAGTTTTTGTAGTGCAGGTATGACTTAAATAGCCCGAAATATTTTGGTACAGGTTTCGTTTATTTGTACATATTATATTTATTTTGGATGAGGCTGTTTGGGTAACGATTGTGTTTTTTGGTGGTCATTTAATTTGTTCCCTTTATTATATGTTAGCTTTTTATGCCATAAAGTTGGCAATCAAGCGTACGGCCAACTGATGGCAAGCGGTTACCGTAGCCCATAAAGTTGGCTATTACACCAGAGGTTGCGGGTTTGATCCCCACACAGTATATAATAAAATATATACCTATTTGCACATGAACATGTATGTATCCATCTGGGTGTTTCTCTATGTAAAAATGCACTTACGAAGAAAATGTTTTATTATTAAAAAAGTAAGCACGTTAATATTGAGAAGACATCAATAACTTTGAATTGAGAATTTATCGAAAGCAGAACTTTATTTTGAATGCTCCTTTGAGAAACTTAGTTTAGTTCGACAATAGTTTTACTTTTGGAGTTTCCCATGAATACAAACTGCTTTACACGTGTTTATGTTATACAAGCATCTTCCTCCGTCTTTTTCCGTGGAATTAAAAAAGCGCCCTTAATGAACACACAAAAACTTGGCTTTGTCCTCACGCATGTCCCCTCTGTTTGTTATTCCAAATAAAATAAAATAAAATAGAAACTAGGAACTTCCCTTGTTCCTATGGGCCAGATATCTAATAAGATGTACTCATATAATAATAATGATATCCCAGGATATTATTTACACGGGACCATCTATGGTCTAGCCCAAAACTCAGTATAGTTTATGCTCTCCATGTAATCGAAAATCATTATCTTGATAAATACTTCTTTTCAAACTTGCATTTATGTGTATTATACTTATATACCTGTTACACCGATAGAAACCAACATGTGCACGAATTTTCAACCAGCAATAACTACACCAAATTGGTCGGCGAATTATCTTTTGTGTTCATTCTGATTATCGTGTGAAAAACCAACCAAATCCGTCTATTTTGACGGCTTTTAGTGTCGTTTTGCCCTTTAATTTCAGAAAAACAAAATTCAATAGATTGTTTATTCTATTAACCTTTCAGAACACTTAGGTGCCTTGGAAAAATATCTTAATACTGGAATTACTAAGGGGCTATTTTATTTACATGATAAAAGAGCAACATTCTTTGCGTATTGAAAAAATTAGTCCAACATAACACTTTCATATTTTTATTATCAACAATCAATAACAAGAGCGGGCTGGTATTGTGTATTTTAGTAATCAATATTGATGCGGCAAAATCGAAGTGAAATGTAAACAAGCACTCGAGTATGATAATAAACGAATCTTCCGTATAGCTTTTGATAGAATAGAGTAATCATATTTCCGCCTATTATTGTTAATAAGTACTCATTATAGTAAAAATAGTTGTTGCATAATCTCACAGTCATTGAAAATTAAGCTTTAATTAAATTACAATAAGATTGAATTTTTAAGCCTGACAGAACCTTTATTTGCACTTGTTACAATATTCTGTATAAATTAAATATATATAATTCAGCTCTTAAAAATACTCTTTAGAATTATAAGAATCATTGTTAGATAAACATTATTATTGCTATGAAAATAAATGCATCGGTTGTTAGTATATTGATCGTTAATCGTTATCTTGAATTTCTGGGTAAAATTTTTGGGTGGAGCAAAATTTGTGAAAAAATTTGTGCCCTTGCTGGCCTTTCCTGGAGAATACCTAAGATTATGTTTCAAAAAACGTAATGATTCCTCAAAATAACAATCATGTTACATAATCCCAAATTATATGGTTTTTAGCATTTTCACAAAGTAGAAAATCCAACATATCAATTTCTCAATTCACTTAGACTACGTAACAGGAGTCAACGGCCCCACAAAGTCACCCCGTACAAAAATACGCGCGTCATCACTCCGCACCCCTTTCACGGCTCCACTGACCATACGTAACAGACAATGGAATTTCACAACCACTGCCTTTCAGCAATCCTGTCGCCCCATGCTTGCGGTTGAAGGAACATTATCGATAACATCATGTCGCAGCCCTACTGAATACGACAGAAATTACTATACACTATCCATTGACTGCTTTCAATAAGCTCTTATTGAAATACTCCCTTCTAAAACAGCAACGGATACCGTGTAAAGCGGTACACTAGAGTGAGGTTGTCAGAAACATGGATAAAAGGAAAAGGGAAATAGATGGTGTAAGATAGGAAAGCTTAGGGTGCATATTTGATCGCTTTAGATTAAAGTGATTTTGGCGGCACGTAATGGTATCTTTAGAAGGTTTTTGCTAAGGAATTCGGGATGAGATCTTTGCGTGCGCTTTGTTTTCGCACGTATTCTACCTGAAAAGTTTGCCGTATTTCGTAAAAAGAGATATGGAAGAAGTTGAGGGGAAGTGATTTTGCGACGATAATTACTGTTTTTACTGCGAGTAGGTATATTGAGTTTTTTTTGGAATGGATGGAAATTTAAAATTTCCCAAGAAATTGTACATGAATATTATAAAATTTGAACACACACAGAGGTTAGGGTTCGACTCCAAGGTTAAAAACCCAAAATCTGGGAATGAGCTGGTCAATCGCCACAAGGCTCGTCTGTCTACGGGTGTGAAGGGCAACCGGGGGAGTTTAGTGGGTAGTGGTATAAAATAGTCCCGAGTCCCTCAAACAACCGCAGGTCTTGCTAGCCTGCGGTTATGGTATTTCAACGCTTTCTCATCCCCAAAAAAAGAAGTTAATTTAAGATTATCAACCTGCGTTTGAAGAGCCTGTATTTTAAGAATGATTTTATTTAAAAATCTTTATCAGCCTTCTGTTGCAGTCTTGAGGTAAAAAAAAACTGTTATCTTAATATTACAAACGGACACTTTAATATCCTTTATCTGTGTAGATAAGCATATTAACACATGCCCCAGTTAATCTAATTAAATGTATCCTTAGGGAAAGTATGCTCGAGGTAATATCTCTGGAAGCAGTAGTTATGTGCTCGTGTGTAAGTAATTCGCGGTATTTTCCTCATCATAATAGACTGTCATTATTAATCCTGTGACGAAAACATCCTTCAGTAGTTAATTACAATAACAAATACCACTGGTCCATAATAAATTGGCACGGGCCGGTCCCCATTCTCGTGTTATGGGGCCCATAAATAACTGGAACTGTTTCAATTGGCCTAGAATGTGATTAGGTGAGCCCTACTTAATATTGAGATGTTCAACTTTTCATACGATAATAGGATTAGGATATTCGACCATTGTTGTTTCACTGTAGGGCTTTGGTCTAGAATAATAATGAACTTCTGCCGAGTTTTCAGCTACGGCGGCCAATCGTTATGATAAACCAACTACGCAGGATAAATTGTATTCATCACTCTTGTAGTAAATGGGGCGAGTAGTCTGATACGACCGAAGGGAGATCCGGCACAGAACCAATGGTAGTAGCGTATAATATATTGAGTATCAGAAACAACGAAGGTACAAACATAATATTCAAAATACATACAAATAAGAAAGTAGTAAAAAAGTAAAGTATCAGCCTATTAAATGTCTAACTGCTGGGCAAAGGCCTCCATCCTTTAAATCAAGTTATCATTACAATGATGGGTACTGGCTTAATTACCACGCTTGCCAAATGCGGATTGGTGATCACAAACTCAAGTTGTGTCCGAAAAACCGACACAAAGTTAGCACGGCCCGTAAATTGAACCTAGGACCCAGGTACTTAAACCACTAGACGCCTAGATGAGGCGTACGAGGCGCATACGAATAAAAACTAATGTTAATCACGTAAATGTTTGTCTTGGGAGGGATTCGAAGCCACGACACCGCGAAGAACAAGATCACCATTATCATTGTTTAACAGCCTCTGTGGAATAGTTGCAAAGCCACGCGGGTATAAAACTCTGAGGTCGTGGGTTCAATTCTCACCTTGGGTCTGGTTGGTGGTTTTTTTTTTTTCGTTTGGTGCTTATATTAAGATTTTATAATGTTATTATCATAAGGTCCATGAATTTGATTTTATTAAAAGAAGCGGTAAGTTTGAGACTTTCGCTATTGGATACGAGCCTTTCGCTATTGGATACTGGTTGGTGGTAGGGCTTTTTCAGAGTCCGACTGGTTAACTACCACACACTACCCCAAACAGGTGAAATCTGTCGCCATAACAGCTCTGGCTGTGTTCCGGCAACATTAATGTGGAAGCCAGTATACTTGAAATCAAAGGCTCGAAGATCAGATGAGCCTACAGTTTGGCAGCACATTGAGCGACACTGTTGAAGTGAAATAGTTACGGGTATTAGAGTTACACACACATTCAAAATTTTAAAAATTATGTTTCATTTATAATCTTAATTGTAATTACAAGGAATATTTCTTATCTAATGTCTAATTAAATAACTAGTAATTAATTTGTCTTTCATCTTCACAGTATCTACGTAAACCAATACGGGGCGGCACGCAATACATTTCGGCATTACAGCTGGAGGTAGAGTTCTACCTCTCTTGTAGTTACAAGCCCTTAATTACCAGATAAGGGAAGTGGATGTGCGGGCTTACCGTCGAATCAATATTGGTTTAGGATCAATTAGCCCTTGAATAATTAGAAAACTAATCAGACATGAACGGCTTCTAAATGACGGGGTTTTCGTTAAGGATGTGGTTGGTTGTGTAGGTGTAGTTACATATGTCAACGTTAGTGGGTAAGTCATGTGCGATACAATTTTGAAATCGCTTACATTAAATAAATAAATACACATTATATTCACACAGCGACATCTAGCCCCAAATTAGCTTGTGCTACTAGACAACGGATAAACATTACTTATATACTTTCTTTTTTATAAATAAATAAATATTATAAATGTATGTATATTGTATACATAGAAAACATGTTCATGCACACAATTGTTTGTACCGTGCGAGGATCGAACCCGCGACCTCAGTCTAGTTTAACAGCCGACTTCTCGACCATTGCAACAAATGGCTAGTCCAATAAATTAGTTTATTAAAACAATAAATATTTAATTAAATTAAATTATCAATAAGTATTTTTTAAATAGACCTCATAATATCAGTTGTTGTCAGCATATTGAGTAGGTATAGGTATCATCCCTTTGATACACCTAGTTTTTAATCGATATAGGGGATAAAATAAGGACAAATTCTAAGTTTGTATACATTCGTTTTGCTTTTTTTCTTTATCTAAACTATGCCATAGATGATTACAATGTTTATTGAATAAGACCCTTTTACTAACCAAATGCGCAAGTGAAGACACTGTTAAATATTTATAACAGAAACCAGATTACTTAAGTTTGCACAAGTCCTCCAAAAACCAAAAGCAGACCTCTTAAATTATGTTCTCGGCTAAGTAATATCACTTCTTAGCAAGAAATCTTCCTTTGCGACAAAGAAAACACTAGATTCCTCTTGCAAGAGCACAACATAATGAACTAAAACTACATTCTCTTAAGAATCTGTCTTAATAACTCAAATTAGTGTACTCCGTTCCGTAAAGCTAGGTGCAATAACTCGTGTAAAATAAATAAACAAGCACAAGTAGCACATAAAGAGAGCTGTTTGCGCGAACGCATTCCCGTGGCCATAATAAAGTGTTTCCTTAGGCGCGCCGAACTACCGCACGGTACATTACCGGGGGCAACGTGGCGACGCCGCAACTAACGCTTTGGAGCCGCAGTGTACGCGGAATGAGTACCTAAGCTTGACTGTCCTGCCCCAGTGCCCACTATTTTCAAGACTTATGCATTTATCTAGCCGCAATAACATGTGGCCGCTTTATACTTAGAATGGGTTCACGACCGAACCGTCACATTACCTACAGAATCAAAATATTGATTTACTAGTCTCCCACCCGTGGCTTCGCCCGCGTATATCTTTATAAATTGTAGCCTATATGTTATGCTGATATATAAGCTATATTATTGTAAAGTTAAAATCCATTCTGTAGTTTTTATGTGAAAGAGTAACAACATCAATCCATACATACCTACTTATAAACTTTCGCGTTTATACTATTAGTAGGATGCTTCTATAAAGAATTTAAGAGAAGCAGTACAATCTGATTTCTCATCCAGCACCTAGGTCAAGCTTGGTACTGAATTTGTACAAAAATGATTTTTATTGTAACAGGCCAGTTATCAAACAAAATCTGTTAACACTTGTGGGGATGGTGTGAGCCTATAAGTTGGCGCAAAGATATACTGTCACAGAAAGTAGAGCTGTATAAAAACTATCTCATCGAACGAAGTAATGGAAAAGTTAACTTTTGGTGAGCCTGATTATGCATCGTTACGTCAGTAAGTCTCATGCGAAAGTGTATGTCAAAATATGTGAAGCATTTCCTATTTTTCGCTTGAACTGTCACCCCGCAGCAAAACTCTTTTCCGCTACCTCTAAGTGTGGCCCGTAAAAGGTTCCGTTTACACACGTTTCTTAATACGGCCGGAGTAATTGCCTAGTCTACCTGCGTGGGTGTAATGAATTGTCCGCCCTTAACGCTAAATTCGGTTCCATGCGACACATCCCTAATATAATACGGCCGTTTATGGATTTTGTGGAGTACTTAAGTTTCTTGGTGGTTCTACTCAGGATAAATTAAGGCAAATTAATGTTTGAGAAATAATTTAAATATTGGTCAAGTAATCATGACAATGAGAGTGCAGGTTTAGTCACCACGATGATTATTATGTGCGGGTTGGTGATGACAAGCAGAATTTTAAGATGTGAGATAATTTTGATTTCACAAAAGTATTGATATAGTGTATACTAATTTTATACTCCATGTTTTGATCGCCTCCGTGGAACAGTGGCTAAGCTTCTATAATTCAACAGAACCAGAAGTTACCAAACTTTTTGTTTTTAACACTTTTTCTTCACTGTTCTTTATCCAACTGTATAATAAGGTTACAAATTGCTAAAGGTCACCAAAACATCGTCTGGGTCAACATAGAGGTGGTTACGCGGTCATCGTCTCATAGACTATTGTCATCTCTTTGACCGCGAAATTCGAAGAACAAGCATACATACCTATATGTCTATCTCTGCTTATTTAATTTACCCAATAACTTTGGCTAAAACAATTGAATTCTGAAGCACTTTATAATGGATGCAGGTGATATTGTTCTCAATATTGTGTTGTGGTGTTATTGGCAGACTCGGAGTGGACCACGGATTAGTTTCAGTAGAATATTATACCATCATTTATTTTTCAGTTCAGGTCATGTCTTCATCTCATCTACATAATTATTATACTTCCACCCTACTGTTTTGTCGATTAATTGAAACAAAAGACAGGAAAACTGATAGTGAGAATGATAGTTTTTCTTTCATCAGGCGACCTTGGTGCCTGTCTGATAACTGATATATAAGGTTTTTTATTTGAAAAATTATAGACTAGTCACTGCAGAATCTACATACGCACAAAAAATATAGAAGAACACGCCAAAATTAACTGTCAGATGTATGATACGCCGTGCAAAGTATTTTTTTTGTTAGCTCTCATTGTCCTCTGACAGGGTCAGAGATAGTTTGCTATAAGAATTATAATTAATATACTACTTTAGAAAATCAGCATTTATATATTGTTATATATATACATATATCTTTAAAGCGTTCAAAGTATTAACTGTTGCACGAAAACAAGTTAATCCTAAAACTAGACTAAATTAATCTAAACTTTCAGGCATGCCTGGGGCAGTGAATAGCCGTAATTGGCCTCTAGATAACCCTGCTATTTAAAGACTTGTCTCAATCAGGCTTACTTTAAGTTCTGACTTTTTATTATATTATTATATATACGTTTAATGTTGGCTATTGACGTTGAGTCAAGTCAATGTTAAATTATATTATTTTTGATTTTTATAAATTACGGCGTCGCTAGCCTGCACATAAATGAGTTCTCCGCAAAAAAAGAGTCACAGATATTTTCCGAAGGATTGAGCATGAGCACAATACTTTTAGATGTTAATATTGTTTGTTGTCATTTGTTCTCAAACAACAAATGAAAATGCACCTTTATACGTTTTAAGGTAAAGTTGAGTTGTGTCAAATGTTCAGATATTTTTGGTGGTTTTGAACGCTCAGATCATTTTGGCACTGCCTGTACCATGTGCGGATGAACTATGCGTGCTCTGGTTCCGACTTCTCAACCATTTCTACCACCATCACACATATCATTCATACCTATGTCTTTCTAACCGATTGATCGGCAACGGCTGTCAATGTTTTCGACCGCACTACGTAGGTACTACGAAGTCATGAGGCTATTATATCAGATTCATTGGTCATTATTATTCTGGGTACTATTTAAATATAAAAAAAAACAGACGTTACGAAACTGTTTATATTCTGTGCCATAGAGTCTTTTAGTCTCAAAAGGCTCTGTCATCAAATGTATTAATATTTCTATAATTTGCAAGTCACGTATAATCAGTATACTGAGTCACCTTTTATTGACATTATTTGCAAGCAACACAATACATAGCGTGACTTGCGAATTATTATAAAAAAATCTTTATTCACCTTAAAGAAATTTAGTCTGTGGTATTCACACAAGTCGTCTAGCTCTAAACAAAGTACAGCTTGTACTATCGAGATTTTATGTCCTCGTAAGTGTTTTTTCAGATACATTTAGATAAATAAATAAATATATCTGGACATAATTTACACAGCGTCATCTAGCCCCAAACTAAGCATTAGCTTGTGCTATGTGTGCCAGGCAACGATTAAACATTAAAAATTTAATACTTTTTTTTTGGAAATAGATACATAAATTATATATGATGTACATAGAGACACCAGACCGATACAAACAGACATGTTCAAACAAAAAGCAACCACGACCTCCACGACGTTATAGTTACAAAAACACCGCAGTTTTTTTTATAGTCATACTGTGTTCATGGTATAACTACCTATAAAAATTGTCATGGAAGTTTTCCGTCCCTTTTCCCTCAATGGATGGTCTCACTCGCACACATCCACACATAGTTGTGTCAAATTGAATAAATAGCCGAGTGACGACCTTCAAACTCGTTTGGTTTGTGATCTACAAACCGGGAGTCTCCCATTGAATAGCATTTGTTGCGCACGCGCGTGTTCTTGTCAGAAAGTTAGTTCTATTAGTTAAATAGTTTTTTTATTTGCTATCAATCGGGATTGAATAGGTAAGTTAAGACGATCATTTTGTTGTTTTGATACAAATATCTATGTATTGCCAATGTATTTAAAATGTTTACCGCGAAATCTATAGGAAAGCAATCAGCCTGACTAATTACACTGATGATCAACACCCAGCCCAAACTGTAGTAAACAAAATAGTTAATACATCTAACAATGTGTGTAATGTTTATTGATGATTGTTTGCTAAATAAGGTACTCACAACTAAATAGAGTAATAACAATATTTTCTTTTAAAATTTGTGAATATTTACTAAATTAAAGTCACCTTTTAAATAAATAATAATTATATCGCGGACACCTTTGTGTCTTCATAATTTTTGCAGATCTTTAGATATAAGCAAAAGTTCTTAACGTGGATTTCTGGAATATCTTAGTTATGTTTTTTACAAAAAAAATAAGAAAATCATTAAATAATGTAATTTAAACTCTTCCTAGTAAGTGAATATTGAATTAAAAACTGTACTAAGCGAAACAGGGATAAAAGACATTATCAATTATTTTATAATTAAACTTTACGTTTATACGTTATATAAATAAATAATTGAACTTATTTACTTCTAGCCTTTCGCCCGCGGTTTCACCCTCGCGTAATTTTTTTTTCTAATATCCCCCTCATTTCCGGGATCTAAAGTAGGTACCCTATGTTCACCTGGGACAGTGTAGCTTTCCAACAGTGAAAGAATTATTCAAATCGGCTCAGTAGTTTCGGAGCCTATTCAATACAAAAAAAAAACAATCAAATCTTTCCTCTTTATACCTAATATTAGTAGGTATAGGTTTTTTCTAGATACGTAATGATTAATATCCACAACACAAGTAAGGCCAAGTTTGGTTTTGGTCTGGGGTGACGGGTTCTCATACTTATTCATTATATTTTTTTTTTATCAAAGGCTTAGATTGGAAGCAGCGCTGAAGTAAAAATGTCACGAAAATTGCAATACTTCGATTTGAACGGATTAGCAGAACCTATAAGGTATATGCTACACTATGGCGGTCTTGAATTTGAAGATGTGAGGCACAAACGAGCGGAATGGCCTATTCAAAGCGTCAAGGACAGTAAGTAAAGAGTTTTTATAGACGAGAATCATTAGCTACTGAAGGCCGGTCAATCAAAAGATGGGTACCGGTAACTTTACCATTTTTTTTTATTTTTTAGTTAAGATGCTGGTTGGTCTGCTGTATTTTTTGTGTGTTCTTTTTACCTTTAATATTTTTTTCTTGAAGTATTTCCCAGGCAATGCTATAAGTTTACTTACATTGGGACATTTTAGTCCCAATGTAAAACTAAAATGTCCCGATGTAATCTGTGAACTTAGACCATGTTTCAAGGTTGGGCAAGACCTGTTATTAGGTACATCGAAGCGACTGCATTGTGACTTTGACCTTCTCGACTATTGACAATAGAACTAGATTTATGGTATCCTAGTTGGGATGCATTTGTATTATTTTGTATAACCACTCATACGTCCACTGTAACCACAGTTACAGAGACCATATACCTCAGGACAGTCCGTGTAACTACAGTTACATTTTTAAGAATTCGCGCCCGCCGATTGTTTTTTTCTTTTTCTTATCGCTGTGGATGTTTATAGTCTGTAGTGTTGCTGGTTTTTGACGCTCTATGATATGTACCACACCTTATTTCAAGTGGAACATAACTTCGGCTCATGGCTACAAAAAAAATAAATTGTCAAGTTGCTTGTTGTTTTTGTGGATCAGTGCGCGAGTGACTCCAGCTATTTTATTCGAGAAATCATGCCGTAAGTAATAAAATATTATTGTTTTGTATATCAAAATATTTATAATCTTACATATTTTCATATTTTATAACATTATGTGCGATTCCAGTCAGATTTTAAGTAAAAATTTGGATTAAAAATAGGTCGGTGACTCTGTGTTTTTATTAGTGAATAATTGGAAGATCTAAAAAAGTTCTTATATTATATCGTAATTAAATGTTTTAATATGAAAACTTATTAATATTATAGCCTGGTTATTACCATACTTTCTTGAAATATTCCATATTTCATTCTGGATTAGACAATTTACCATACATGAACTTCGATTTCACAGATCATGTAGCTTTAGTTTTTATTTTATTTGTAATATTTTTAAGATGATTTATAATGGGATTTTGGTTCCAAATGAAAGGCCATTAAATTACCTAAAACCCAAAATTGTTTTAATATTGTAAACGTCAAAAATATCTAATAAAATAAATATTTAAATTGAAAACTAGGACAAAATTAGCATTTCTTAAAGTTCACTGTAAGATCATTAATAGAATATAATGTTAAAATCAAACATAACTATTGCCTAAAAATCGTCAACTAATGAGCCTTTCATTAGTATTTTTCATTTTGCGATATTTGAGTCATTTACTGAGTAATAAGCATTTATTTAGCATACGTCTCCTATCGATTTTATTTTGCGCGTATCACGTGACTCGCGGACTGTCCTGACAACCTAGCGAAACGCGCGCGGACGTTTGAGTGGATAAACTATATAACTGTAAAGTTACAGTATTTTTCGTTTAGTTTATGTTCAGTAGTTTTTTAGTAAAAAAATATCCATCTATTCATTGATTTTCTAGGACAAAATTGTTATAATAAAGGTGGGTTAAAAAAATACACTACTTACTTCGTATTGTTTTAAAACATGGGAGGTTACTAAAATATAACACTTACTACTATTTATTACTATCTATTAGTTATTATTACTACTAACAACTTCAACAGTTGTCTTCTCATATTCGGTTATCAGATAAATCACGACTTGGTTTAAGAGAGCCTTTCGAACTGGTCCTACGTGCCTACTCGAATACGATAGTATATAAATATAATATGTATTATACGGTACATACCGATAAAAACAGACACTCATATAATATAATTACATACAGCACGAACACGCTCCAATATAAACAGACGACATAGACATGTTGTTTGTTCACAAATGTTTGTACACTGTGCATCGACTTATGCCTCGTTGGTCTTATATAGTTGGTTTAATCCAGGTAGAGCACAATTTAGCATGGCTTTGTGATCATCACCTTACCGTAACAGGCGTTTGTGATTAAGATATTGCGCATTATTGTGACAACGAAAGAGCCATTTGTGATGCAGTCGGACATTAACATACGATATTCTTCCTTTTTTTATACCACATCAGTTGGCACACAGACATAGACACACAGCTCACCTGATGGTAAGCGGTCACTGCGGCCTATTCCATTGAGGGACACTTCATCACGAAACGTCGCTCAATGTGCTGCCAGACTGTAGGCTCATCTGATATTCGAGCCTTTAATTTCAAGTGTACTGTGTTAAGTGTTCTTGACAACTTTAAATCTTCTTTTCACAGCTCTGCCATATGGCCAGTTGCCATTATACGAGGAGAATGGTAAAACATTGAACCAATCCATGGCGATTGCCCGTTACGTGGCAAATAAGACCGGGCTTCAACCCAGTGATCCCTGGAAACAGGCTCAAATAGACGCTACTGTTGGTAACATCTACGATCTTGTCAGTAGTAAGTGTTTTATATCAGTGATTAATAATCTCTTGCGTGAAATTATTGCAAAATTTATAGTTAATAAACAATATTATGTTATTTCAGAGCTGAAACCATACTTAATGGAGAAAGATCCAAAGAAGAAGGAAGAAAATAGGAAAGCAGTCGATGAAATCATCGAGTTTTTCCTGTCTAGATTTGAAAAGGAATTAAAAGCTGGCAATGGTTACTTTGGTGGGAAGGTATGAAGGACTTTTTACAATATTTTCGAGCAGTAGGTATACCTGAATCTTCACAGGAGCTCACAGTGTGGAAACACTGATCGATAATTTCTGGTTACTATTCCATATTAGATTATAACGCAGTACTTAGCTGCTTTCTATCAGATACGCTGAATGCTTGACGGACAACTAAAGTAATACAAAAAAATATATATATCTGTCTAATTCACTCATAAACTGGTTCTGAACATTTTCCCAAAGTTTATAGAATTTCTTTAACGCCTGAATAAAAATCATCCTCAATTACAGTAATAATCAGCATTCGTATATGAATGATTTTCTATCTTTTTGTAAAGTGCAATAATGTTATTTTTTTTCCAGTTGACCTGGGCAGACTTCATCCTCGTCGGTACCATTGAACTCCTAAACCTTTACCTTCAAGATTCATTCGAGAAAAAGTACCCATCAATATTGGCACTTGTATCCAAAGTCCAATCTCTGCCTGGCGTCAAAGAATACGTGGCGAAAAGACCAGCTTATTCCTTGTAATATAAGTTTCATAATCCCAAAGCACTTTGACCCTATCCTAATCGGGGTACGCTTGATCCAAGATTTGGCAAGTCCGGTTATTATATTACACTGGAGCAATTGCGGTCAGAACTTCGTAATCTATAGAAGGGGACCCGACTAATTGGCCCACATTAAACCGCGGTTATTTTCAGCATTCCTTTCCTCATAATGCTTTGTATCATTATTGAGCTAATTGTAACAAACACATAATGAAAAATCCAAAGATTAGTACTCATGAACGTAGTGACGTTGAAAGTTATTTGTTTACTACAGCTATTGTATTTTTTTTATTACGTTGAAAGCAATAAATGCGTTATGAATAATGACAATTGTTTAATTTTTGTTTAAATCCATATGCATGGCAACACTGATATTAATGGATTTTGGTAAAGAGTTTATTTACGAAAGTCAATCTTAAAAGCACGCAATGTTTTTTGGCAACATTGAGGAAACAGACTTCCTGTAATCGGATTGGTGGGACTGGTTGGACAGTCTAACTAATAGTCCCATAAAAGTCTACTAGCTTTAGTAACACAAGTAAAGCTTGCGCCCACTACATTTTATTTTCTTCTGCAGTTTTTAAAAGATTGTCTATACACCATTGACAATCTTTTTACTTGGGAACCTGGTAAATCTTATTTATCTAAGTACTTTATTTTGACACGCCTTTCATAAACATTTTTCAACAGTGTTCTTCTATCTTAGCACGTTATCTTACCATTAGCACTTATAAAATATAAGTATATAATGTAGTAAAAGATAGTACGACAAACGGTGGCAAAGATTGCGGAATAAAAGGTGAGTTGGTAAGTGTAGCAAGATTTGTGATGCCTGGGCAACGTGAGTAAAAGCATACGTGACCGGCTCATTTCACCTCTGCGTTCTTCTTGGTCACATAGCGTATTTAGGTTTTGGAACGCAAGGTGGTGTTTGTTGTTGCTTTTAGTCAGTACTATGTATGTAAGTGTTAAAATTTACAGCCGAACGATTAGGAACTGTCTGCAATGAGCTGAACTTTGTAAGTAGTACGTCTATCGGACGCAATGATATTATTATTATATTTAAAAAAAATAGGAACCTCTGAGAATATCGTCAAATTACTTATGGCGAATGCTACACGCTCGATATTTATCGTGATATTTGGATCAAAATCCAGGATCACGATATTTATCGAATGTGTAGTATAGCGTATCACGTATCCTGCTACAAGTAAAACTATGTAGGATTAATATCGTCCGCCTTGTAAACAATAGGTACACTATTTGCCTCAAACTACTCAGAATTACAATTTAACGAACCCAAACGTAACGTTATTTATCCACGCGTGCCCTCATATGTGATACGCTATACTACACACTCGATAAATATTGTGATCCTGGATTTCGATCCAAATATCACGATAAAATATCGAGTATAGTATTCGCCAATTGGCTTCTTTTGCAAATGTCATTCTAAACTCATGATGACATTTGACCAACTGTTGAAATGAAAGCAATTTCTTTTCTCTGCGACAAATCTTGTACCTATTGTTTGTTTGTACTGGACGGAGCAATTGAATATCAGTGTTGTTTAACAAAAAATTAAAGTTATTATTTTTTATAAGTAGGTAATTTATATGTTCCATTTGGAATATGTGTGGCTGACTGTCTTCATCTGTATAAAGCAGCGTTGATAGATAACTATTATCAGGGAGCAACATAAGATAAGATTATTTGACCGACATTTTTTCGATTTATTACTATGCTGGTTTTATTCCTGCATCGTTCACAAATATTTAAAGATGAAATCAATATTTATATCGGAATCTAAGTGATCCAATCAAATATTTTCTTTTAAATCTATTCTGATGCATAAAAGATCAGTTGACAATTTATGCTATTGGAATTAGATAAATGATTAGGATGTTAACTCTATGTCATTAGGTGAACCTATATCTAAAAATACCGATATTATGGTATTTTTTGAATTACCATTCGTATATCTTAATCAAGAACATTTTTAATCAGGACTTTTTAATCAAAGTAAAATTTGATGTTTTTCAGGATGATTTCGGTCAGACACACTGTACATTTAAAAAATACTAATTATAAAGTCAGTAACAGTACTACAAATGAAAGATACATTTTATTAATATAATCCGAAATTTTTATTGTGTTCAGATAATAATATTTTTATTTATGATTTTTTTTATTTATTTTATTACAAAATACAAAAAATATATTGATGGTTTTGAACGCTCAGATCAATGTGACGCTGACTGTACCTACCTATCATATTTTTTAAAAAGTTTCGGTACTTTTGGTAATACCCAAAATGTTTACGCACCGTAAGGCATCTACACTGAATTTGATATTTATCTTATCTTGTCTTTACTACATATAAAAGCAAATGATATGTGGCAAGATTACTTCTAGTTGTTATTTAGTGTGAGCGAAATGGCGAAGAAACTAACTTACTTTAATGTAAGCGGAATCGCGGAGTCTATAAGGTATGATCGATTGTATTCTTGTTGATTATAAATAAAAATACCTTAATGTCCTCTATACGTGTACAACTTAATAAGGTTGTTATGTTAGGTAACTGTATGGAGATGTTCTGCGTAATATGAATACAAAGATTTCTGACTAATTTTATTTTAGGTAAATTTAATGTAAATTTCTAGTTTTGTAGAAGGATAAACATTGATACCTAGGTGTTATGTTATAGAAGTGGCCTAAGTAAAATATTGTCAAAATTAGTCAGCAGTTGCGAAGTCTAAATGAAACAAACAGACGTATACCATAATTTTATGAATATTATAATATGATAGGTGCAGTAAATGCTTAATGCTTATATACTTCTACTTTTTGCACACACACAGATTTCTTATTAACAAAAGCTTTATTGGTTTTGTAAATAAGTTTTTTTTACGTTTTCCTCAGGTATATTCTCCACTATGCAGGGGAAGAATTTGAGGATGTGAAAATTGAACGATCACAATGGCCAATTCAGAGTGTGAAAGACAGTAAGTATATTTTTACAAATAAAACTAACAGTTACAGAATTAGATATGTAATCTTTCATAATACCTTACGTCAGGTGATATCGATATTACGAGAAGAAGATTCGTCGCTTGAAAGATAATGACCTACCTACTTTAGTTACTAGGTCATTATCTACTGTTGGGAATCGTCAGCTGTACGATCCTTTTTTGTATATTGTTTATGTTTTTATACTTTTTATATTTTTTGATGCTTTTTTATTATTTTGATTGTCAGATTGGTTTTTTGATGGATTGCAACACGATTTGGAGAAATCCTTAATTGTTTTATTTTTCCACCTCCGGCATTCATCGCCTACATCTACCTTACCGAGACCTATCTTAATTATTTCAAAAATATAAATAATAAGACAATAGAATATCTGCTCTATAAGGTTATATCATAATGACCATGAAGTCAAAACTCCAACTTGTTTGTTTAAAATATCAGTATTCTAGAAAGCTAGTTTAATTGCAAAAGCACTTTCGATCAAAATTCCCTGGTAAAAACATCAGAAGCTCAAAAACATTATAATAGTTTTATTAAGAAGACAATTTTCAACTTTGGAGAGATATTAAATAAATTAATTTTGCTCCTTGCTCAGTAAGAGTGTACATAATACGATTAATATACAATTAAACACTCCGACAGATAATGACATATTGTTTTGTTAATGTACATTAGGCCAGTCATTAAAGCCTCAAACCCGGAAGAAATTAGAAACACGGTAAAATTTTGAGGGGTTTTTAAGGAAGGTGGAATAACATACTGTGTGATTTTGCAGCGCTCTGGGGGGTACGGAAAGGGTTGAAAAGGGGTGAAAAGTGTTTTTTGTTAATAACATTGTCAAAAAAATTAGTAACACGCTGCAAATTTAGAATAAGGTTGTTCTTACCGTTTTGTAACGTGTATTAAATTTGCAGCGTTTTGCAATGTACGGAACATTGTTTTTTATTAAAAAACATTAAAATTTGTTAATAACAAGGGTAAAAAAATTAGTAACACGCTGCAAATTTGGAATTAGGTTGTTCTTACCAATTCGTAACGTCTATTAAATTTGCAGCGTCTTGCAACAAACGGAACATTGTTAATAACTAAACAACAATGGAATTTGTTAATAACAAAGTTAAAAAAAGTATTAACACGCTGCAAATTTATATTTAAGTTGTTGTTACCGTTTTATACCGTACATTTGATTTTCAGGGTTGTGCAACTAATTTAACATTGTTTATTATTAAAAAGTAATGAATTTTTTTAATAACAAGTGTGAAAAATATTAGTAACACGCTGCAAATTCAGAATTAAGTTGTTTTTACCGGTTTAAAACTTCTATTAAATTTGCAGCGTTTTGCAACAAACGGAACATTGTTTATTTATAAATATATTTATTAACCCTTTCAACGCCAATGTCTGATATATCAGACAAACCATTTTCGTGCTTTTTTTATGTTTTTAAAATGTGTCACATTCGTTGCAATTAATATTTTGTGTCAGTTGTGTTATTCGTATCGTAACTACAATATAATTATGTTATAATGCTGTTTAATGAAACAACAATCCCATAGTTGTTGCTGTGTAAAGAGAAATTAATTTTCATGAAATATTATATTATTAATTACCTTTAAAATAAAAAAAATAAAAAAATCGTTTATTTCGGACAATAAAATTGGTATCCATATTTTGTTAGTAATAATTTTCAGTATACTGCGTGTTTTTTTAGTCGTTGTTTTCCCGCAGCAGAACGCTTCACCTTCAGTAGTACTATCGATTTTTGCAAGATTTTTATTTAAAAATTTTTTGTAATTTTTTTTATACTTTTTTTTGAATTTTTTTTTAGGGTTTGATGGGAAAATGGAAACCAATGATAAACGCGAAGTGCAATGACCCCACAGCGTGGAATTTTAGTCGTTGTTTTTCGGCAGTAAAATTATTATATTTTAGTAGTAAAATAAATTAATAAAGTTCTTTTTTTAGTCAAATCAAAAGTTTTACAATTATGATAGACGAAACTTGAACCAATAGTACTAGCTGCGTCACGGACGGTCACCGGCCGGGGTCATTGCCCTTCGCGTTTATCAAAAAAATGTTTATTTACTATTTACTCACATTTGGTTTCCATTTTCTCATTATAATTTTAGAAAAAAATTCAAAAAAAAGATTTAAAAAAAATTCAAAAAAAAATCAAAAAGAAATTACTTGCATAAATCGATAGTGCTACTGAAGGTAAAGCGTTCTGCTGCGGGAAAACAACGACTAAACAAACACGCAGTATAAGAGTACTCTGTGGTAATAATTACGTTAAGTAAAAATGACAGTTATAAGCTAAGTTAGTAGTTTTTAATAAATAATTGATTAACATTGTCATTTAAATTTAGATTGAAAATTAAATTTAAAATTAAATTTAAATTCACTTGAAATAATATTTTTATTATGGCATTCAATATTTTTAGACTTAGATTTATTTAAAGGGTCCGAGAATGGGGAAATTTGTCACAAACAAAACACACTTCTTCGCCCGACATTTTGCCTATAACTGACTGCCCAACTAACAAACTATTCCTATAGAATGCGTCTTTATGGCCTTAACACTTATACTTGTTAAAAAAGAGCATTTATTATGCTAATGTTTCTTATAATGGCACATTATAAGGAATATTAGCAATATTAACTTTATTCTTATAATTTGGCTGGGTAGACGTTAATAAACCCAATTAATACGGCTCTAATAAGGGTTCGAAATGTGTTGTTCTTATAGAGGCTAGTTATATTGCTCTTTAGCCATATAATATTCAAAGTCATTTAAAGGCTTTATAAAGGCTTTTAATATATAATGACGAAACTTTTCAACAATCCTGTTCCTGTCTGATGGAATCCCCGACGAGTGGCGAAAGAGCTTTCTTATCCCTTTTTATTAAAACAAAGGTGATATAAGACTCTGCGGCAACTACAGAGCCATAAAGCTGATCTCGCACTCCTTCAAAATCTGGGAAAGAGTCATTAACAAAAGGTTACTTGAAATTACTAGCGTCACTGAAAACCAATGTGGATTCGTTGCCGGTAGATCAACAACTGATGCCATCCACTCTGTTAGAACACTGATGGAAAGGTACAGAGACAACAAAACAGACCTGCACATGATATTTATCGACCTGGAAAAAGCTTTCGACCGGGTCCCGAGAGAATTAATTTGGCAAGCTCTTAGAGCTCAGAATGTCCCCGAGCATTACGTAATTGCTGTTAAAGATATGTACCACCAAGTATCAACCAAAGTGCGAAGCCCGGCCGGAACAAGCGATGAATTTGATGTAAGGGTTGGTGTGCACCAGGGTTCCGCACTCAGCCCTCTTCTCTTTAACATTGTGATGAACCATATCACCTCAAAACTGCAACGAGATCCGCCATGGGACATCTTATATGCGGACGACGTCGTCATCATCAGTGAAGATGCTAACAACCTACAGCAGATCATAGAACAGTGGAGAGATGCTCTGGAAACATCAGGCTTGCGCATAAGCAGAGAGAAGACTGAGTACATGCATTGCAACTTTAGTGGTGGCAACAGCAAATTCACCATCCGTCTGCAGAACACCCATATAAAAGAAGTGGACCATTTTAAGTACCTGGGGTCAGTCATCAGTAAAGATGGGTCGATAGACACTGATGTCACCCATCGCATAAATACCGGGTGGTTGAAATGGAGAGAGCTATCTGGTGTGCTATGCGACAGCCGAATGCCCGTGCGCCTAAAGGGACGAGTATACAAAGCAGCCGTCCGACCAGCCATGATATACGGAGCCGAATGCTGGCCACTCAAAAAACAGCATGAGAATCAATTGCACTGCGCAGAGATGAAGATGCTCAGGTGGGCGGGTGGTGTAACAATGCTGGACCATGTCAGAAACACGCACATAAGAGGCACCTTTAAAGTGAGACCTATCCCGGATAAATTGCAGGAGAGCCGTCTGCGGTGGTATGGACATGTAATGAGGCGACCATCAGACCACATGACCAGGAAAGTTCTAGATGTTCAATCCAAGCCCCGAGGAAGAGGAAGACCCCGGATCACATGGATATCTTTAGTTAATAAGAACCTCAAAGAAGCCCAAGTTAGCCAGGATACGACCCAGGACCGAGCTACCTGGAGACGCGTGACTAGGAGGGCCGACCCCAAATAAAATGGGAAAGGGCCAGACAAAGAAGAAGAAGAAGATAAAGGCTTTTAATATGGTCAATAATTCTTATAAAAGTAATTCACAAGGTAACTATGATGCTGTGTAACTAATTTAACTTATAGGAGCTTTTAATAAGACGTTTATCCAACAAACGAATTCTAGCATTTTATATGACCTTAACAAGGATAAAAGCAATCTAAATTCTGTCGCGGGTGTTAAATAAAAGTCCACACTGCGTACACAAAAGAAATTTAATAACAAACGAACTGGTTGCCGGCGGGTATGGGTAGGTAGGTAGCCCCGACTGCTAGTTTGCTTCCGTGGCCCAGACTTCCCTGACGAATCAAGAATCAATCAAGAATCAAATTCATTTATTCAATTTTGGCTCGTACTATAGCACATATGAATGTCAAACGGGACGGGTGGCCGAAGGTGGATGGTGGCCGTGGAGGTGACGGGTAGCAGCAGCGGTGCGGAAGAATGAGGAGGCGACCCGACCCAGGTCCGTGACACGACGTGATGCCCTGGTCGAGGATCAGCCGTCCAGGTTAAAACCCGAGCAGTGTTCCCTGGGAATGAATATGCCAGCTTAAGCTACGTCATATTCCAGCCGACGATTGCGATCAACACCTCAGCCAAGCAAGGAAGCTGGTATACGTAATGTAGAAGGTGAGTGGCGTTGATTGCAATCAGATCGGAGGCAAGCACAACACAGAAATAAAAGAAGAAAATAACTAAAGTTACGCCAACCGCAGATTGTTTACAATTAGCATAAAAATTAGAAACATAAAAATAGCTACGCCGATAGCAGTAACTAACTAAGTACATTTTATTTTACATAAATTTTCTTTCCTTGAAAAGAGAACTTTCTAGAAAGCATTTTCTACCCACATAAAAAAAAACTAACACTACTAGAAATATTGGTTCATCACTTACCCTGTCGGGGAATTAATGTTTTGCCTAATTACGTAGGCGTATCAAAACAACACCACTTAGTATTAATTTTGTGCTTTTCGAATGTCGAAAAAAATAAATCGAGCACTAAAAATATCTAATTCCTGATGTGCGACGAAATACGTCCGCGCACTTCAGTTTTATTAGAGGTCTGTCCAGCCGATGCAAAAAGTGAAAGGGAATACGACAAGACCACAAGGTCAAGCAAGTTTTGCACGAACAAAAGATTTTATAAGGATCCGCGAGACGAATAAGCGAACCATTGCAACTGAAAATTGCGCGGTTCAATATTTTAAATTTAACCCTTTCAACGCCAATGTCTGATATATCAGACAAACTATTTTCGTGCCCAACACGCCAACGTCTGATATATCAGACAAAAAAAACAGGATCAAGAAACGTTGTATTTTTACTTGCCTGAATAAGCGTGGCGTGGAAAAGGTTAATAATGTTTTTGATTATTGTTTTAATTTATATTTTATTAAGTTTAGAATTTAGTTTTGTATATTTTTGAATGTGTAAATATGTTAATTTATTCTTAGTTAGTTTTAAGTAGAAATAGTTTTTAATTAGAAATAAAATACTATGTAAATATTTTATTTTATTATTTAATTATTATCTAATTTAATTATTAATTCTATATTTTATGTTACATGTAACGTTTTACGTTACAATTCTCACAGTGAATATAAAGATGTTATTCTCTTCATGGTTACGTTAATGTAAAATATTCATTATGCAAAGTTAAAAAATGTTTCAGAATAGCGTTCACAACATTTTTCCACATTTCAACTCTTTACTGACTGTTTGACCATTGTTACTAAATTAAATATTTGTTTATATAGTATTAAACAATGTTCCGTTTGTTGCAAAACACTGCAAATTTAATAGTTACTATAAAATGCTGTAAACAAGGTAATTCCAAATTTATAGCGAGTTACTAATTTTTTCTACCCTTGTTATTAACAAATATCATTGTTTTTTAGTTATAAACAATGTTCCGTATGTTACAAAACGCTGCAAAATTAATGGACGTTACGAATTAGTAAGAACAACCTAATTCCAAATTTGCAGCGTGTTACTAATTTTTTACCCTTGTTATTAACAAATTTTAATGTTTTTTAATAAAAAACAATGTTCCGTACATTGCAAAACGCTGCAAATTTAATACACGTTACAAAACGGTAAGAACAACCTAATTCTAAATTTGCAGCGTGTTACTAATGTTTTTGACAATGTTATTAACAAAAAACACTTTTCACCCCTTTTCAACCCTTTCCGTACCCCCCAGAGCGCTGCAAAATCACACGGTATGATATTCCACCTTCCTTAAAAACCCCTCAAAATTTTACCGTGTTACTAATTTCTTCCGGGTTTGAGGCTTTAATGACTGGCCTACATATATGTTTGTAGATACCGTGAAGTGATCTGATCCAACATCCGTCTTCTCAACATTACACAAAACCGGTTGTCAAATATTGTTTGAGTGATTTGATTAATATAATTACATAAAATACGGATTGGTTTTAGAGATGCCGTATGGACAAATGCCACTGTACGAGGAAGGCGACAAATCCTTGAACCAGTCTCTGGCCATCGCTCGGTACGTCGCCAGCAAGACAGACCTCCTGCCCTCAGACCCCTGGCAACAGGCCATCTTGGACTCCGCTGTGTTTAATATTTACGACTTCTGGGCAAGTAAGTATTTCATTTTTTAGTAAGGGATTTTGTTTCGGTTACATTCAGCAGTGTGGTGCTAGCGAGAAGCGACAATACCACCCGACTGAGGGTTATGTGGGTAGGGGACTACCCAGCGGGAAGGTATATATTCGTACTAAACCCCACATTTATAAAGTTGAAAATGTTCCGATCTCGCATGCACCTAACTAGATTTTTATTTGTGAGTTATTTACAACTAATTCGGCATAAAGGCATGTCGCCTGTATCCTCATCGTGTCGTGAGATAATCTGCACAGTTAGATAAAATTACCGGTGTAATCATGATTCAATTGGTATGATTTTGCATGGCCGGTGCTCGTTTTTCTCTAGTGTAAAGGAGGAGTAAAGGATTGTAGGACGATTATCTTAAATCCCGGGTTCCCCACACAGCCGCAGGTCTCGCTAGCTTGCGGTTAAAGTGCTTAATTCGCAAAAATAAAGGCTACTTTGAAAATGTTGGAAAATGATGAGATATGTAGGTACAACGTGCAAACGTGAGGTGGGAAACAAGCGGGATCTGAAACGTTATCTTATTTAATGTCATTTTTATTTACTGCTTATTCATTATGACTCGACCGTCAGTAAAAACAAGACAACTGTTTTTAAACAGCGAGGTGGAATATCATGACATTACTAGTCTGCCCCGTACCCAGTTTATCTGGGGTCGTTGCAATTAGATTTTTTTTCCATCGTCAAAAAATGCTTTTTGTATTACTTGGAATAAATATCACACATAGTTTCGATTTCAAAATAAAATATATCACCACCGCTGTTCTAGTTAATTTCGAGTCCTGAACACTTCCACAGATTCCCAAACAGTTAGTGCGTAAACGCATACACCTACGCATATAATATATGCATTAGGTATTTGATTGCTGCAATGTCTATTCCTATAAAAAATATAGCCTGAACAGGAAAATAAAAAAAAACCTGCTCTCTGCTGCTCTGGAGGCGCCACATTAGCTATGGTTATAGCAACACTGAGTTGCTATGGTTATACTCACAAATAACTCACATATCCGATAGTAACAAGGCATGGTTGACAATATTGACATCACACTTTGACAGAATAATAATGAATGACATGTTATTGTTTTTTATTTGATTGTTACCACTTGAAGAAATTAGTTCCAATATTTTTTCGCTATATGGCGAGGTTTTTTATTTTATTGGTCAGGCTTTAATGAATATAACTTTTGAAAAAAGGTCAAATTTAAAACTAGTTACCTGTAAAACGTTTGATTAAACAATAACCTTAATTTATTTTCAGAGGCAGTTATATGCATAAGGGAACAAGAACCCGCGCGGAAGGCTATTTACAGAAAACAGCTCTTCGAAGAAGCAGTTCCCTTCTTCTTATCAAGGTTTGAAAAGGAATTGAAGAAGTCAAATGGACACTTTGGCGGAAAGGTATACTTTATTATTTTAAAATTAAATTATATTTCTGGAAATTATTTATAATATAGTGCCACCCAGCCCAAAAAAGCGTCAAGAAACTCTTTAATTTCCTTAGAAGTTAAATCAAATTAATAAGTCCTCTGGATTTCATACACGCAGAGCCGTTTAGCCCTAAACTAGGCATAGTTTGTACTATGGGTGCCAGTACAATGACCACCGATAATTAATTCAAGATATTAATAAATCCCCCACTAGGCCAGCGTGATGGAGTATAGCCCACACTATTATCACTATTGAGATAAGGCCTGTGTCCCAGCAGTGGGAACGTATATAGGCTAATGATGATAATAATTAAATCATACAGCTCTCTGTGTAAATAATTAATCAAAAAAATATAAACGCGCTGCAAATAGTGATTAGAGCTTGATTAATAAATAAGTTGTTTGGTATTAATTAAAAAGCAGACCCGGGGGCTTAAGGCTAACTTTCTGATGATGATGATGGTTTTATTAAAGATATTCATTATTCATATTTATTATTATTTACACTTTAGAGTGGCCCAATGGCGCATTTGTTAGTGACCTTGCCCTATGCGCCAGTGGTCGTGGGTTCGAATCCCACCCAGGACAAACCCTTATGTGATGAACACTTGTGTTTGTTCTGAGTTTGAATGTTTATTTGTATTTAAGTACGGTATAAATATATTTGTGGTAACTTCGTTGTTTCTGGCATCCATAACACAAGTTACGCTAGTTACTTTGAAGTCAGATCAATGTATGTGAGTTGTCTAATATTTATTTATTTTATTTATTTCTTATTTTCTCTATCAGCTGAGCTGGGCAGACTTCGTCCTCGTCGGTATCGTGGAAGCAGTCAACCTCATCTTTAATGCGACTATCGACAAAGATTATCCCACCGTCACCGCCCTCATCAAGACTGTCAGATCACAGCCAGGAGTGAAGGAATACCTCGCGTCTAAAGCACCGTACATTTACAATTCAATTTAGTCTAATTATATTGATTTCAACCCTATTGTTGTTTTATTAAAGTGCATGGGCGGCGGTGATTGCTTACCATCAAACGACATGCTAGCTCGTTTGCCGCCTCTGACATAAAAAAATATTTCTCGATTGCTCTATACGTATTTTTTAAACCGATAATGCTTGTAGGTACATAGAGGTGCATTTAGTGATGTGTAGGTATTAGTTTATTTATTTATTTATTCAGGAAAAAAACAGCATCATTGTATTACAAATAGAGTAAGTTAAGTATAAATAACACATTTGCCTTAAGAATTTTCCACCACTAGTTATCACAGGCTATGTTGATTCTAACATTATACATTCTGTTTACTATAATATAATTTAGTGAAACTACTTTGACAGGAAAGAAAACAAAAAAAAAATAAAGAACGAAAAATTGTTACAGTCAGTAAATAGGGTGCATAAGAAGAGCAGCAGGGTTCACGTTTGATAGTACAACAATATAATAATAAAATATTATAGAATAAACCATGAGCATAAATATTTATCTACAGTCTAATGAGAATGACACATACATAACAAATAATTTAATTAAAAGTTAATATATTTTTTTATAAATATTTGACAGATTTTTGATTGGACCCTTATGGTAACAGAATCAACGAATTAACCACAAATATACATAATACTTAAACATATAAACTAAAAAGGCTGAGGTTAGAATTTAACGGCACAGTTAACCTGATTCAATAACTAATTTTTATTAATTTATACAAATCATCATCATGCGACATTATCACAACAGATTGAATTAGTGTCTGACGATGATGGATTTAACACTATATTTTAAATTAATGATGTTTATTTAACTAATAAAAAAAGCGATCTGTTATCTTAATAACTTAATAAGACACAAATTGTGAAATGTCATGCGTCATAATTAATGGATTTTCAATACGGTCTATCCGTATTTTAATATTTGTAGCACGTCATGAAAAAAATACGGTGAAATATGAGTATGTGCTGATTGAAAACTTCGGGGACGAGTATTTCAAAAAATCCAGCAACTGTTGAAACGCTAAGGAACTTTTAGCAATAAAAATATATTATGTACTTTATTTGATATGAAGTTTTAATGATATAAATATATTTGAACAAGAAGTTATTCACTTTACGGAGTCTAGAGAACTGAATAAATAAATAAATACATTACTTCACACACAATTATTATTTCACAGTGTCGTCTAGTCCCAAACTCGATCCATTCATTAATTAATAATTCGTTTTTTTATCAAATGTAATCTTATCCTTATCTTTCATATATATAAGCAATTAAACTTTTATCACATGGTCATTACTAGTGATTTAAATTTCTTTAAAGTGTAAGATGGCAAACAAACTTTATTACTTCGATATCAATGGAATCGCGGAAGCCATAAGGTAAAGAAAACTGGTAGTGCATCAATGTTCACCTCATCATTGGCCTATATATACGTTGCCACTGCTGGGAGACACAGGCTTTATCTCATTAATTGTGAGATAGTGTGGGCCATACTCCACGACGCTCACCGACTTATTCAAAATTTTAACCAAAGGTCCTCTGCTTGATAACGCTTTTTTCCAATGTTCAAATTAATTTCCTGTTGAATCTTAATCATAGAGTCTAGCCTAGACATACATGTATTATATCTAGGTGTGTATCTTGTGGTAGCTGAACTAATAATAATTAAAATGTATTACTTATTTACTGTTTGTAAAAATAGTTTCAGGCAGTTAATTATTAAAATCTACTTTGCCTCGGTAAGCGACGAATATAGAATGATTAGCAGTTTGAAACACCTTATCAATAATAGTGAATAGAATGAAGATGTCGAGATGATTAGATTTAACAAGAGCTGTTTATTAGTTGCTTAATTTTTTTCTATGTCAGAGGCGGCAAACGAGCCAGCGAGTCGCCCGATGGTAAGCAATCACCGCCGCTCATAGACATCTGCAACATCAGAGGGATCGCTGATGCTTTGTCGGCCTTATTGGGAAATGGAAAATATTATTATTTACACGCTTAGTGAAAGTTTACTTCGAGCAATCATCCTTCATTTGATAGACTGAACTATTCTGGACAACCCTCCTAAAGAATGCAATTTATGGACAACATGATTGACCCGTCCCCCCCACGCATCAGCGATCCCTCTGGTGTTGCAGATGTCTATGGGCTGCGATGATTGCTTACCATCAAGCGACCCGCTGGCTCGTTTGCCGCCTCTGACATAAAAAAATGATGTGCATTATGAGTTGTAATACTATGTGTATATACCAGAGTCATAATTATTTAATTTTCAGATACCTTCTCCATTATGCAGGAGAGACTTTTGAAGATATAAGGTATGAAGGCGCAAAATGGCCCATACAGAGTGTAATAGATAGTAAGTACTTTATACCCTAACGCTGGTAATTAAAAATACGAGTTATATAATAAAAATCTAACAGACCAAGTTTAATCACGTACAAGTATTAGGAATATAGGTACATACTACATAGTAAAGCTACATATTACAAAATAAAAATAATCATTACTGTATTTAGTAAAAAAACATTGAATTAAGTACCTACATGATTAAGATGTTAATATTATGATTGAAATGTGTAATTTTCTTAAATTAGTCATTGCGAGATATTTTCGCTATTTTATTTAATTCATGTCCCCATTTATGAGTGAAACACTCAATCATATTTAAGATAATTCATTCTATAAAAAGGATGCAAACGTTTTACTCAGTAGATGTTGTTGTGAGTTTAGAAAAAAAAAGTTACTTAAATGTTAAGAAAAGAGTTAGAGCGTTTGTCCACCGCCGCCGTCACCGGGGGCCGTCACCGAGAACCGAGTTTTTTTCTGACCGATTTCAAGATGACTGCGCTCGGGTGTCGGGCGTGCGGTGGACAAACGACTGTAGTAAATGCTACCTCTACCGCTACCTCCGCGCCGTCATCTCGATCCCGGTGACGGCCCGGTGACGGCCAGGCGGTGGACAAACGGCCTAAAGCTTGTTTAGCTGCAAATGTAATAAATGATTTCAGAGTTACCCTACGGCCAGCTCCCGCTATATGAAGAAGGAGAAAAGGCCTTAAACCAGTCTATAGCTATTGCCCGCTACATCGCCAGCAAGACAGATCTTCTGCCCTCTGACCCCTGGGAGCAGGCCGTCTTAGACTCAGCTGTGCTCAACGCTTACGAATTGTGGGGAAGTGAGTACATTTTATACACGTCAACAATAAATTAAATCACATAACATTTAATAGTGTTCTAAATCCTTTCTTCCTTGAAAGCTATTAATTTTCATTTCAAGTGTACTTGCTCCCATAACAATGCCGGAACTCAGCCAGAGCTGTTATGGTGGCAGGTTATGCAAAATCAAGCATAATAAAGTACAATTTTTCGTGTTGCCACAGAATACATTCAGAATTCAGAAATACTAAGTTGAGTTAGTTACCATTAACATGGCTTTATATTTACTACTTTAGATAGGTACATACCTACTTAATTAATTTGAATAGGGAAATTAAAACCGTTTTATGGTTTCTTTTTATGGTTCGTTTTTTTTTTATTTATTTCAGAGGTCATTTTACATGTCAGAGAGCAAGATCCAGTTAAAAAGAAAATTCTTAAAAAGCAGTTTTTGGAAGAACATCTTCCCTTTTACTTATCAAGATATGAGAAAGAATTGAAGGCGGGTAATGGACACTTTGGTGAAAAGGTATTATTTATTTTGTATTGTTTATAGTTGAAACAAATGAAATATATGAATGTAATTTTTCTGCATGAAATGTGCCTCGAATATTTTTACGGAAATAAAAATATTAAGGATAGATTAGCGCCCAAAGTAACAAAATAGCATGCTCAAAAAATCACTTTTAAAAACTTTTAATTCAGAAATAAATAAACAATTTAATTTTTTTTTATACAGCATCAGTTGGCAGACAGGCACGCAGCGCAGCCCACCTGATGGTAAGCGGTAACTGCGGCCTATTCCATTGAGGGACACTTCACCAAGAAGCGTCGCTCAATGTGCTGCCGGACTGTAGGTAGACTCATCTGATCTTCAAGCCTTAGATTTCAAGTGTAAATGACAATAGTTTTAAAATAAGGGTGTCAATACGAATTGCGAGTCCACTTGTAACTCTTGAATCTAATCCTGTGACGACCGGCTCCACCACTGACAAACAAGGTCGTGATTTTGATTTTTATCAGATAACTTAGAGTCTAAATATTTTGTAATTTAAGAAAAAGGCAGCGTAGTTATAGTCTGGATAAATTATCACAAACTCATTATGACAGATGGTGTAACGTTCCCTAAATATATAAATACTAAAACAATAAATTACGAGATTTACGAGCCATTTGGCGTAATGGTCAAGAAGTCGACTATTTCACCATAGGTCGCGGGATCGATCCCCGCACGGTACAAACATTTTGTGTGCATGTCTGTTTGTATCGGTCTGGGTGTCTATGTATAATATGTATGTATTTACGAAAAAAGTATATAAGTAATGTTTATCCGTTGTCTGGCACCCATTGCACAAGCTAATGCTTAGTTTGTGGCTAGATGGCGCTCTGTGTGAATAATGTCCAGAGATATTTAATAAATTATTTTCTAGCTAAGCTGGGCTGACTTCGTCCTCGTCGGGATCGTAGAGTCAGTGAACCTGTTCCTTGGCCAGTCCTTCGAGAAGGACTACCCTGCCATCGCTGCTCTGATCGAAGAGGTCACGGCGCAGAGAGGAGTGAGAGACTACATAAAGAACAGGAAGCCCTACATATTCGATTATTAAATATGTATTAAGTAGAATGTTCACTTGTTTTATTTATAGACCCTGAAATAATGTTCGTGCTATGCCGAGCATCTGTAACAGCCCTTTCACACGGCATCCAGTTTTGCAGGACCGGCTTTTTACTGTATCCTGCAAAACTGGACGGTGTGTTCACTCGGCAGTTGGGTTTTTGCAGTATCCCGCATGCGGGATGCTCGTGTGAACGCTATCATATAAACACATTCGCCATCAAACGGGATCCTGCAAAAAACTGGACTGCCCGTGTGAAAGCGCTGTAAGCTTGTAAAATGTAAAAATCGATTTAGCAATTGTCAAAATAGACAAACCATAATATTGGTTCAATGACACGACACTGGTGACTTTTTAGAGTCGTGGGTTCAAATCCCGTCCACGACAAACATTTATTTGATGAACATTATACATTTATTATCATGCGTTTTTTCTAGTTCGTATATGTTTTTGAATTTAATTATTTTTTTGTGGTATCTTCGTTGATTATGACACAGTTAACACACAACTTGCTTTGCAATTATGATAATCAATATGATGTTGTAAGAATTTTTATTTTATAATATTTATCTGTAGCTCCGAATAATTGTCATAAAAAGTCACTAATGTAATTTTTAAGCTTTATCGTACTATACATTTAGTAGGTATGTCAATATTGTTTATCAATTATATTATTTACGGTTGACAGTAATCAAGTGACCTGAGGGGTTCGTTATCGTATTTTTAGTAAAAACAAGCACACCACCATTGTTTATCAAATAGACGATGCATAACTTGTTGTATATAAAGACTGATAGGTACATGATTTATGTCCATCAAAATCGCCTTAATCACATGTGGGTGTAAGTAATTTCCAAAAAAAAAAAACAGAATTAAGTAAATCTAAACTACTTACCTAAGAGATTTCGGCCAATCTTGACGATCAACTAATTACTCAGGACGTAGATAATAATTAGTGCAATAAGGTGCAAGCACAGGTGCACTCCTAAATTCACAACATGGTGGGACAACAGCCTGTTAGGATCTAAGAGTGATCAGGCCAAAGTCTAACGACGTGGAGCTGTCAACTACCAGACTCTGGACTCATTTTTTCCGAACAGACTAAACCCAACCACCAACTTTTGGTCACATTGATTATAATAATAGTATAAATGTTACAAGAGGTCTAACTAACCGCATATTAAGATCACCGTGTAAACTTTATTTATATGGCTCAGAGAGGGTTTAGTGGTCCACTATCTGGATCTTATCTCCTTTTTCGTAACGTCTAGAGTAAGCGAGATAACACTATGCGAATTGTGACCCCGCGTCGTATAAAAGCAATGTCATAAAAATTTACCGGCACATCGAGTAAGAGTGACCTGTTCACTGGGTGTAAAATGGCGAAGAAACTTCATTATTTCCATTTGAACGGACTGGCCGAGTCTATCAGGTATGGAAAATTTCACAATACCAATGAAATGGCGTGATGAATATTTTGTGATTGTGGACAATGTAGAAATTATGAACATCATGAAATGTCCTTTTGGTTCTTGTGCTACCAACATTCTCATTTACACTCTCCCTGTAAACTTAACTTACATTTTTCATTTGTCTTCTCGATATAGGTAAGTGGATCATGAACTCAATGTATGAGAAACTTTTGCTAAATTCTATTTTTTTACATGTCGAACTGGAAAGCTCCAGAGACGATATAATCCCCCGCATGGTTTCCGTTCCTGTGGGAATTGATCGAAATCCTTCCTTAGCGGATGCCTACGTCATAACATCTACCTGCATGCCAAATTGCAGCCCGATCCGTCCAGTGGTTTGGGCTGTGCGTTGATAGATATCTATGGCAGTCAGTCAGTCACCTTTGAGTTTTATATATATAGATTTAGGAAATATATTTTTATATAATTATTATTGTAAATTAGTCAAGTTTACGGTGTAAAAAAATTGTAATAAAAAACGAAAATATATCACGAATTATGTATACGTTATAACTGCTACAAGCAAGATACACAATATTTTGCACTAGAAATAAACTTTCACACTATGTTCAAGAACAAGTTGATATTAATTCCAGATATATTCTTCACTATGCTGGGGAAAAGTTTGAAGATATTAGATATAACCGAGCTGACTGGCCCATCAAAAGTGTAAAGGACAGTAAGTGTTTTTTATATCTTTAGTAAGTTGTTATAAATTCCTTTAAATAAAACAGATATAACAGAAAGGGGCACTTCTAGCCGAACGAAGCGCAACACCTTAGCTACTATTTGCACGTCGACTTCTGTGAAAGGTGAACTACGGTTGAGCCAACCCTATTCGATTGACAAAAATAACTGCCTGCAGTGGCCCTAGCGCACAATGTTACAAGAATGAATTTAGAACGGACATAAGATATTTAAAAATATGCAGTCTTTTTCAAGGAACCTTAAGATAAAGAAGAAGTCAAAAATATTTAAAATGACAAATTATACGAGAAAGAAAAAACATTATAACAAAAACGTTATACCTATAACGTGTAAACGTAATATATACCTACGTACAGGGTTTTTGTTATGCTAGATCAGCAGACGGACAGGCACACAGCCCACCAACCTTTTATCTCAAGTGTACTGGCTCCTCAAAAGATTGTTTCAATAAAATTAATGTGTAATTTCAGACCTACCCTATGGCCAACTGCCGCTGTACGAGGAAGGTGACAAGTCCTTGAACCAATCTTTGGCCATCGCCCGGTACCTGGCCAACAAGACTGGTCTCCTTCCGACCGACCCGTGGGAACAGGCACTTCTGGACGCGATTGTACTCAATATCTACGACTTCTGGGGAAGTAAGTATTAACATTACTTAGTCAATAATATTTCAACAACAAGTAGTGTCATAATCTGTTGTATGTTGTACGCAAGAGAAAAATATATCTTTAATTATTGTTATAATGCAAATTAAGTTACTTTACTGTCAAAGTTCTCGTTTATAGACATATCGTGTAAATAAATACAAAACGAAAATTAAAAAGAAAATGTAAGTAACATAATATATATTATTAGGTATAGAATGCCATTATGCCACCCATTGTATTAACGTTAAAGGTCCAAATAGGATGTATGAGCACGCATCTTACTTGCCCAGTGGCGCTTCATAAAATATTGTGTCTAATATTATTTTTAAAATATACCTAACTCCTTTTTTTTAATTTTAGAGGTCGTCCAATATTTACAAGAGAAAGATGAGACCAAGAAAGAAGCTCTAGGAAAAGAATTCCTAGCCGAAGTGGTGCCATTCTACTTCACCAGATTCGAAAAGGAACTGTTGGCTGGAAAAGGCCACTTCGCTGGAAAGGTAGGAGTATAACGTCTCTCTATTATTTCCTACTTCTGTTCCACTTTGCCCACGGTTTAATCGCGTAGATTGCTATAAAAATATATATTTTTGACCCTGGCCATTGCGCCAGGCGTCGTGGGCTCAGTTCCCACCCAAAACAAAAATTTATGTGATAAACTTGTGTGTTCTGTGTCATGAATATAAAATATATCTTTGGAAGTTACTCACACAGCACCATCTAGCCCCAAACTATGCATTAGCTTGTGCAATAAGTCCCTGACAACGGATAAACATTACTTATATACTTTTTTTGCAATACATATTGTACATAGAAACAACTAGCCCGATACAAACAGGCATGTTCATGCACACAAATGTTTGTACCGTGCCGGAATCGAACCCGCGACCTCTGGTGTAACAGCCGACTTCTCGACCATTACACCAAATGGCTCATCGAACTTCGAATATGGTGGTACCTTCGTTGATTCTGTTACCCATAACACAGATCAATTGTATGTGATGTCCGATATTTATTTATTTTACATTTCTAGCTGTCCTGGGCTGACTTCATCCTCGTCGGTATCGTGGAGACAGTGAACCTTTTCTTCAGCACGAATATCGAGAAGGACTACCCTTCCGTCAGCGCTCTGATTAAGAAGATCGTGAGCCTTCCCCGAGTCAAGGACTACATCGCGACCAGGAAACCTTACACCGTTTAAATAAATAAATAAATCAATTTTTATAAAAGATAATTACCTCGCGGTTTCACCCGCGCGTAATTTCCTTTTTCAACTATCTCCCCTTCCCTCATATTTCCGGAATCCTATGTCTGTCTCCTAGTTCTAAGCTACCTCTCCACCAATTTTCAGCCAAATCGGTTCATCCGTTCTTGAGTTATAAATAGTGTAAGACTAAACACCCACTTTCTTTTATATAATAAGATTTTCATTTATTTTCAAGTTGAATTCAATTGACAGACAGGCATGCAGCCTATATAATAATTATGCAGAGATCTAATGCTAACCAACTTAGTGTCGCAAGAGTCCATAGGCTATAATGGTAACACTCACCATCAGATGTGCTAAACGTTTGCATACAGCAGTTGTATAGCAACCTTTATGGTACAAAAATAAGATAAGTGCCTAGCAGCAATATTCGTCAATGGAGCGTTTAAAACACGCCCATGTGCAAATTCCTTAGGAGTTCCGACGTTCCCTAAAGGGTAGGGACTTTGACCAAGGTCATCCTTGGGACGGACCAATGGAACGAAGGATTGCTAAACTATTTCCCTACTATAAATAAGTTGAAATCATTCGAATATTTGTGACATTTCCCTTAGTACAGGCTGACGTTGAATCATTTAAGTCCAATTTTCAAGTTTATGGGTTCATTTGTCAGTTTGGGTCTTCTATGCTTCTATTGAATAATAAAATAATAAAACCCTATGCAAAAAAAAGAAACACAATTTGTTTTTCGATGTAGATGGTTCGCATATTTCTTACCAATTGGCTACCACAACTCACACACATCCATCACTGACATTCATTTTCATTACACGAGTTATTCTTTGCTCGCAAGTGTTCTTACCTACGAGTTTCCTATATGATTTAAACATGTTTCAAATTCCCGTCTCATACAATGTGAATTAGGTGACTTCAGAAATTCTGAGTACTATTCTTAATTATCATCGAAGCGAAGTTCGGCGCAAACATTGAACTCTTTGTTAGCACGACAAGCGGTGAAGTCCCGAAAATTAGTTTTGTTCTAATTACTTTCCGAAAGTTCACTCGTTTGCTTTGAGTTCGCAAAGGTTCCGTAGAAGCGGCGTATTGCTTACGATCCTGCCGGAAGACGGGATAATCCATACTAATATTATACGGATAACTTTTTAATTGCGCACGGAATTTCGTTTAGGCCCCGGGATTTTACCTTTAAGAAAAAATATTGACTTACAACAGATTGGTTTGGAGTGCTCGTTTTTGTTTAGATCGATGTTTTTGTTTTGTAATTAAATTTTAAAAACCAATGAAGCAGATAAAACTCTTCAACGAAGTCAACGCCCTTTATGTCGAAGTGACTAAAGGTTTGCAAAGTTCAACTGATGAGGTTTAACTTTATAGGTATTGAAATTTTCTTCTCCAGTTTGGTGGGTCATAAACATGTCGTCGTCTTTTAGTTTTGGTATGGTCTTTTATTTCATTGATTAATAAATAAGACCCGCGAAAAGATAGGGTGGGCCGCTGGCTATATGATGAGATTTTTTTTTTCGCAAAAATGTATAATTTATAGAGTCCGACCGAAGGTTCGGTTTCGGTTTCGGTTTCGGCCGAGTTTCGGCCAAAAATCAAGTTTCGGCTGCAGTTTCGGTTTCGGCCAAAAATGGCCGAAACTTTTGCCGAAACCGAAACTGATTTCGGAAGTTGTCGTGCACGCTCGCCTAACTTCGTTTCTCGCGGCAACGCTTTGGCGGACGCTCGCAAACCTATTTGGGAATTGTTGTACGCCGTTCGGATATCTCTTTAGCAATACAACATAGTCAGTGTGTTAAACAGTAACAATTAGTGATTCGATTATTGATAACTGATAAACATTTTGCTATTAGAACTTACTTAATTTGAAAAAAATAAATAAAAACATTATTAATATTTTTTTATATTATATACAAAAGAGGGAATGGACTGACTGACTGACTGACAGTCAACGCCCAGCCTAAACTACAAGAACCAGGAACTTGAAAATTTGTACAAGGATTCTTTATAATGCGTAAGTTCCCACTAATAAGGGGTTTTTGGCAATTCACTCCCAAGGGGGTAAAAAGAGGGTTGGAAGTTTGTATGAAACTTTGTCATTTTAAAAGTTACAGTCTTGAAATTTGGGAATTATATTTTTAGTTTCGTGTCAGTTTCAAATAAAAAGGTTTTTTTATATTATAGGGAGGGGGGGGGGCAAACGAGCAAGTGGGTCACCTGATGGTAAGTGATCACCGCCGCCCATAAGCACCCGAAACCTCCGTGGGGTCGCAGGCGCGTTGCCCGCCTTTAAGGGTGGAATTGCTCGCTACTTCATTTCGCATTGGTTTTGAAAACACTGCGGGAAGCTGGTTCCATAGAACAGTCGTTCGCGGCAGAAAATGTCTGCGGAAACGTATGGTAGTTGATCGCCACTCGTCGTGGTTTGGGTGAAACTGCTTTAAGGCGGGTAGTACGGTGGTAAAATTTAGCAACAGGAATCAAATCAAATAATTCCTTCGAACACTCCCCAAGATATAGGCGGTGAAAGACGCACAGGGACGCAATGTCACTACGCAATGCCAGAGAATCTAAGCAACCGGCAAGACTTTCGGCACTGACAATTCGGGTTGCTCGACGTTGGATACGATCAAAAGGAAGAAGTTGGTACTGTGGTGCTCCGGCCCAGAGATGGCAGCAGTACTCCATGTGAGGCCGAACTTGGGCTTCATAGAGTTGTAGGCGATGAGTCGGAGTAAAATACCACATTGCTTTACCTAGGACACCTAGTTTTTTTGAGGCAAGTTTAGCTTTTTCTTCCAGATAACCACGAAATTGAACATCGCTCGAGATATCGACGCCAAGAATCCCAATGCTCGGTTGTATAACAAGACGAGTGCTCTCAAAATCGAGGGAAACGACAAATTCGGTTTTTTTTGTGGTAATCGCACAGACTTGTGTCTTTTTCGGGTTAAATTGGACCAGGTTAAGACGCCCCCAAGAGGAGACCTCTTTTAAGAAAGTCACCATCTGAGACACGAGTCCGTTCCGACATTCTGTCACATGTGCGTTAGAAATATTTGTATGATCGGTGAAAGAAGAATCACTCGTACTGTCATCCGCATAGAAGGTGTTTTTATTTGAACCCCATGGGGGTTAAAAAGGTGTTAGAAATTTTGTTTACAGGAGTTCATTAAAATGTTTAAGTTCCCACTAAAAAGGGTTTTGGATATTACACTCCTCAAGGGGTAAATTTTTTACTTTAAATTTTCTAAAAGCGAGCTTCATAATGTGTAAGTTTCCACTAAGAAAGGGTTCATAGTGGTTTAAAGAATGTAGTCTACGCGAGCGAAGCCACGGGCGGAAGTATAGTATTAAATTAATGATTGCAACAAAATTAATATACTGTGATTCCATTTCATGTCCCAATTAATGCAGGATAATGGGTAAAAAGCACCAAATTTCAGTATTTTAATGAATTTTATACCTGACCACGTGAGTTTCGGTTTCGGTTTCGGTTTCGGCCGAAACTGAAGCCACGGCCGAACATTCGGTTACGGTTTCGGTTTCGGCCAGAAAACCAGTTTGGGTCGGACTCTAATAATTTATGAAGATTGGTGGATTTGTAATATCGGTCTTTGTTTTATATTAAACAAGGAAATTTCCTGTTCGTAAGTGATCACTATTTTGTTTTAAATGCCTTACACGTTTTTAACAAAAGAAAATGAAGGGAGAGGGAAGAGGAACGGCTTTGGGAATGAAAAGGAGGAAGAGGAAGTTAAAAAGAAAAAAAAATCGTATTAAAATTTTTATGAGTCCTATTCTCTTTTTTATACTTAATAGCACCCGTGTTAAGCCACGGCGGGTTGCTAGTAATACTGTTTCCAACGTTAAAACAATTCATTTGGTCTGTGGTTCTTTACTTTAATGCATACAGTCAATTTAGCTTAGAGCAGTTTTTGCCTTTATGAAAACAATTTCTTTTGAGATGTCCGTTTTAATAAGCTTCTTAGCTTAAGGGGAATCAATTCGCTTTTTTTAATACAAAGTAGAATTATTTTTTCTATTAGGTACCTTTTCTGACAGCTGTTTAAGCAAAATGTGCTTGACGTGTTGTGCTCACAAAGCTACTCGTAGTAAACTTACTTTTATTCGTGGATCAAAATATTATTCATTCCTAATTTATGAGCGTTAATTACGAAAGTGATGATAAAATTATGATCACTAAACCGCAGGATGTCAATTTATAAAAATTGGTCTGCAAGGAAACTACAGTGTTCGATTCAGAGCGACCTACGAGTACATGCAATGTATCCCAGTAACCTAAAAATAACGTCATTTACATAATAATAGCGCCCATAATGCTTTACTTATAATATATCATTGATACGATTTTTAAGTCTTTAGTTCATCAGCTCTATCATTAAAATAATAGTTACTCTAGAATCGAGTCACATATACTAACACGCCTAGTCACTAGGGCGTGATTTGTTTAGCCGCAAAGGTGTACCATCTAGCCCTTAACAGAGCCTTATTAAGAGTACAACGGTTCGCGTAAGGGATGCAATATTTCAGTCCCCCACTGCGATTATCAACAGGTGTGCTCGTCGGAGAAACCAGGCGGTCATACTGGAATCGTGAGGTGTAGACTTTTCGGCTTTATTAATATGGCTGACTTTTTTTTTAGTTTCATTGGCCCTACACAACACCGCTATAAAAATGTTTGTGACCTATAGACCATAGGGTCAGAAAACTTGTCTCTCGCTACGCTCGCTATAACAGTTCTGTAAATTGAAAACAGATGGATCTGAATAATGATTTTGTGCTCATAAAGAATACTGCATCGCGCAAGCAAAGTCTTTGTCGCCCACTGGCATGGTATAAAATGCCATAACGTACGCAGGCAGTAGTAATAAAAAAAGATCTTCTATACGATTTTAAATATTGTGACCAATGGCTGTTACTTTTATATTGATATTCCAAAATACAGTTTTTGGTGACCTAAAAGTGAAACAGAATTACTTAAATAACTTTCGTTGTTTTATTAGAAGCCTCTTAATTGCGCCTGTTCTTAGTGTTATGATAACTAAGTCGTTTAAACATTTGTAAATTTAAGGGTTTCCTGTACCAATTTGTTACTAATGTGTTAATTGTTACCCTTTCGGCTCAGGTCCAACACACTTGCGGGTCTTCACTAATTAACAGATACTGCTGGATTGGGGACCCCAAGGTTTACAGACCAGTGGCCGTCCTTGTAGCCCTTTTCAAAGTAAATTACTCTTACCCTATTTTGTGGGAACCTGACTTGAATGTAAGTTTTGACGAAATCAATTGCTACTCTATATTTGTAGATATCTAATAAACCCGTTTCAATAGATAGTTATTTTGAGTAAAACATAAAGTTAATTATTGACGACCGATTTTGCAGTAATGGTTATCTTACTCAGGTTTTCTCACTAAGTTTTTCGTCACCACCAAACTAGTGGTAAATATGCTCAAAGAAAAATCTATAGGTTTAAGCACGCGTCGCGATTTGAAACATCGACCTTACGCATGCATGTTTTTGTAAACCTTATTGCTTCGAAATAGCATTGGGTCAAAACAAAATAAAACAGTTTAGTCAAATAAACATTAGGTCCAACTAACCCTTCCGCTAATGCCATTCACATGACGCAAAACAAATAAATAAAACCAACTTCAGCAGTTAAAATCCTTCCGAACTTTTATTCCAAATTTGATTACGGTAACCCGAAAACGCCCCGAACTATTAAAAACTTTTTAGGCCGAAACTTTTTGTGATCAGCCCCTTTGGGATCCGTAAAAAATATTCCAGGAATGTTAATGCTCGCCTCCAGTGAACTAGTTGGGAACTTGTGGAACAGTTTACAGGGAGAGTTCATTAAGAACCTCGTTACTTTATTGTGTGGGTCGAGTAAGGAGTAAAAGCGGTGAAATATGAAGGGACTTCTTCGGAAACGAGATTTTGTGGGGCGTTGCCAATAGTTTCTGTGAAGGGTCGCAATTTATAGGAACGGTGTTTGCGTATTTTTTATGGTGTGGCAACTTCTAAACTTGCCAACGAGCGTTAAGTATAGGTTTGGTCGTTTCGTCTCGTCTTAATCGTTTTGGTCGCGCAAGTTCTACTGTTGATTACACTGATTAACCTTCTTAGGGAAGATTTCAAACAACAAAAAACAGCATTGCGCGAGCAAAGTTACATTACTCAAATATTCTGGAACCACAGTAAACATCAAAGTCATTAATTTTATTTATAATAAGGCTCCTAGTAAACTTTTAAAACTAAATAATAAATAAAATAGTTCAGTTCTGCAGCCTTTTATAAGACCCAATCTAAGGCAATTTATCACTAATTTAATTTTAATTAAAATGTGAACAGTTTTAACCCTGATATTTAACCTTAGGATTAGAAGACACGGAGTTAAGTCCCTTTATTTAAAAAAAGTTGATGCTTTTGTATCAATATTTTAACTATGTTAGGTAATCCCAACCGCCATTGTAAACTTATTTGTTTGATCATTATAAAAATAAAGATCCGTCTCCAGTTTATGTTTAAAACATTCAAAGAGTGCAGAAGAAATGCTTCACTTTATTTAAGTAAGTTCCACTCGCTGTAATTGGACTTAACTTGGCATTGTTTGACGTCAGTCTTGAGAGATTTAAATTGGGACAGTTTATTTGACTGATTCGAACTGGCGCTGTGCTTTTGTAAACAGGGAATTTATTTGACTGCACAGCGGTACTTAAGCATTTGCTTACATAGGGACTTTCAAGGACAGAGTTTTGTAACTTGAATTAGATATTTTCATCTTAAATATAAAGTATTTCTTTCACTTTCAGAACTTTCTGTTCTGTTATAGTACTGATAAAATGTGTAAATACATATTTCATTATTGTTTTTGAAGTTGTCTTAATCGAAAATATACATACCTATAATAATACAAAGGGGTTTGAAGATTTTTGTATGGAGGCTGGCTTACCTTGTGGTACGCCATTTTGATTTTTTTTCAAAATAGCGTTCACTTAAAAATCTATGAAAAATCGATACCTTACATTAATACAAACATAATATGTTATTAGACAAAAACCTGTAAAGTGTCACATTTTAAAGCTATAAGCAACTAAAGGTTTACTTCTTTATTTTAAGATTTTTTTGTGTCAAGTTATAGTTCACATAAAATTCATTTAAAAATGGATACTTGACATCAATACAAACACAAAATGTCATTACATAAAAACCCGTGAAGTGTCACGATTTAAAGATATAAGCAACTAAAGATTTATTTTGAGTTTTTTTTTGTCTCAAGTTATTGTTCATATAAAATTCATTAAAAAATAGATACCTGACATCAATATAAACATAAAATGTTATTAGACGAAAACCCGTAAAGTGTCACGTTTTAAAGATATAATCAACTAAAGTCTTATTTCTTTATTTTAAGATTTTTTTGTGTCAAGACGTCATAGTTCACATAAAATTCATTCAAAAATGGATACCTCACATCAATACAAACATAAAATGTCATAAGATGTCATTATTACTATAACTTGAGAAAAAAAAACTCAAAATAAAGAAGTAAAACTTTAGTTGCTTATATCTTTAAAACGTGATACTTTACGAGTTTTTGTCTAATAACATTTTATATTTGTATTGATGTCAGGTACCCATTTTTAAATGAATTTTATGTGAACTATAACTTGAGACAAAAAAAAAAACTCAAAATAAAGCTTTAGTTGCATTATATCTTTAAAACGTGACACTTCACGAGTTTTCGTCTAATGACATTTTATGTTTGTATTGATATCAGGTATCTATTTTTGAATGAATTTTATGTGAACTATAACGTGAGAAAAAAAAAACTCAAAACAAAGAAATTTTACTTTGGTTGCTTATATCTTTAAAATGTGACACTTTACGGGTTTTTGTCTAATAACATATTATGTTTGTATTAATGTAAGGTATCGATTTTTCATAGAATTTTAAGTGAACGCTATTTTGAAAAAAAATCAAAATGGCGGACACGTAGGAAGGCCAAAATCTTCAAACCCCTTTTATGTCATATGTTAATAATTGTGAGTGGTTGACCAAAAAGGGACCTGGAGCACAGAATATATACTAAAGTACCTGGAGGGATTGGAAACCGTTATTATTTTTTTGAATTTATGAATCTGTGGTCTTTTAGCTTTGTTTTGGTCTAACCAGAATATTTTTAGGCGCCGTAGTTTTTTTATGATTTTTTTGTGGCACGAGTCGAAACTTGAAAACACGAAACTTCAAACGCGATTTACTCGAAATCAATTATTTTCCCTTGAGGTCCCTTTTTGGTCAACCACTCAAGAGTTGAAACAGACACTGATCTCTCTTATGTATATTTCTTTTTTATCTAGGAACATTAGAGTCTTTATTCCACTTCTTAACGTGAAATATCCTCGCTCGAAAGCACGACACCGTGAGGAATATCTTTTAACTCCTGCCTTCCTGCAACTTCACAAGTAAGAACCGACACGTAAAGGATAGCACACGTATTTCTATTTCACCTGCGCACAGTCCATCGATGCACGATGTTCAGTAATTGCAGGTAATATTTTTGGATGTCGTCGTGTCGTATATAGTCGGCTTTGCAGGTACAGTCAGCGCCAAAATGATCTTGAATCTTAGCACTATACTTTTAGGTGTAAGTATAGTCTGTTGTTGTCTGTTCTCAAACAATAAATGAGAATGCACCTTTACGTCTTAAGGTAAGGTTGATTTTTGTCAAATGTTCAGATATTTTTGGTAGGTTTGAACGCTCAGATCATTTTGGCGCTGACTGTACTCCACAGATCCTGCAAACGATAGCTTCTGCTGTATACTGTTCTATTTGCGTTTTTGTTTTGTTTTCGAAACGTTGCAAGATCAGGTTCAATCCAGTATGGATAGCGGTAATATTTTGAACGTCGAATGTTGATTTTGTAGGGTGCATGGAAGATTAGTTACGTAGTTTTGTGTAGATAGAACATACTGGTCCCAATTCTCCTTCAGATGATACACACAGTCACTGTGTCTAGTGAACTAGTCAGTTGTCTCTTCGACGCCTGAACTGCGCCCTAACCTGTGAAGAGCAACCGGGGTTAGTGGGTAGTTAAATGCGTTGTGGGAAAAACGGTTTCTAGCCCCGAGTCCCACATGCATCTGAAGGTTTTGGCCAGCCTGCGGTTATAATGCGTAAAAATGAATTCTACTTCGAAAAGAAGTGATAAACCAATTTTATAGAATTCCATGCAAAATAAACGTCGTGATCATTTATTATACCTTAAAGATTTAATTTTCCAAATTATATAAATGAAAATATCGGACCACTTTGGTCCAGCAAATTGTGCACCTGATTATATCTGATTAGGTATCTGGTTTAGACAATAATCTAGAACGTTTGGTACTCTTCCTGGTTACAGGTTTTCCAAAAAAAAAAACAAATATTACTTGCTTTTATAAACAGCAATAGATAAAGTTAATTGAAAATTGTAATTTAAATCTGCGTAAAATCAATTAGGAGATCGAAATGACATTTCTAACAGTACATGATGATTTAAATTACGGCTTTGTTACAAAATACCTGTTGAAGAAAACATGGTGTTTTTGGGATTGAATTGTTTGTGTGTTTGTTTATTCCTGTTCATGGCTAGCGTTAGTGGAGGTAAGTAGTATTGTTTTCTTACGTATAGCCTTCCGCCCGCAGTTTAACCTACGCTTAATTTCTTTTTTCAAATTTCCCCCCCTTCCGCCCCCATATTTCAAAAGTAACCTATGTAACCCGTGAAAAGTGTAGCCTTTCAACAGTGAAAGAATATTATTCAAATCGGTTCAGTAGTTTCGAAGCCTATTTAATACAAACAAACAATCAAATCTTTCCTCTTAATAACTAGAATTTTTCACGACGTTTAAAATGTTGTTTATAAAAGTTTTTTTTGACCTGCATTTTCATGGGTTATTTGTTAGCTAGGGACCTCCTCTACATTCCCTTAAAAGGATCGGTACACATTACCAGTAACCCTGTATACTCGTACATAATAGAGAATGGATTTGGTCACAGCCAATCAGTCGAATAGGCCGCATTGGCCGCTAACCATTAATTTGGCTGCATGCCTTTCTGCCAAATGAGATAAAAAAGTATGACGCACTTAAGAATCTGTATACAGAGCTTTTTAAGATAACCACTTCACGGTCAGTTATGTAGAATGTTTAACTGAATTAAGTGCAATGTTCAAACTTGTTTTCACTATCTGCTTTGTTGTTACTCTGAAAATCTGCTTAGTCTGTTTTAATTAGAGTTAAATAAGAAGATTGAAATAGATTGGAGTTCACTGAAATAGACGAATATTTAGTGTTAAGCGGTTTATCGGTAGACAAACTGCATCGACCCGAATAGAGTATTTTAGTCGAGCGTGTATTTGCAAGCGTTTCCGTGAAACACCGTTTTGGTTCGAAACAGAGTATTGTGAAAGTAAACACCGTTGCGGCGTGATATAATTTTCGTTTGAACTGATTAGCAGGAATTATTTACATTATTTTGATTTGAAATGCGCTTATTTGCCTGAACTCATATATACCCTATACATAATTCACCCGCTGGAACGGTGAAATGTTTGAATTCTTTTTAATATTTTAAGGAATTGATCCTAAGCAGATCCTTTCTTAATGTTATTTAAAATGTTATGTGTGTACGTAGGTACAAGAAAGGCAACATATTTTAATTTAAAAAAAAGTTTGCAGAGAGAAGAAATTTTCAAGAGATAAAGTGGGTCTTTCTTTGAATGTTTTATACTTATCAGCCGGTAGGTTTTTACCATGTTCCTTAACCGATTTTGATGAAATATTGTACAGAAATAGACCTTTAGTAGGTAATGTTATATTCTGTAATAATACGAGGTTATAACAGAAATAGTGATACGTATACAGGCAAAACTGCGAGTGAAAGCTTGTATATTACGTAAAAAAAAGAGAGCAAGCTGTGAAAAAATAATAAGGAAAAAAATCGCTAAGCATGTAATGACATCATCTTCGTTCTCTAATAACGAAACCTGATTTACAGATGTCGATGAAGATTATTTTTTCGGGTCTAGTCTCGTTTCTCTTCGTACAAACGACTGTGGGAACAAAGCTCTTGATTTACTATGTCAATTAAGTTGCTCGAAGTACCATGTCTGTTTGAACCAGCAATGTTTATGCGTCGAAATACTTAACAATGAAGATGAGGGTATGTATACTTTCATTTTGAGCACACACATCACTGTCGCCATAACAGCTCTGGCCGTGTTCCGGTAATATTAATGTGGGAGCCAGTACACTTGAAATTAGAAATCAGAGAAGATCAGATGAGCCTACAGTCTGGCAGCTCATTAAGCAACGCTTCCAGGCAAAATATCCCTCAGTGGAATAGGCCGCAGTGGCCGCTTACCATGAGGTGGGTTGCGTGTCTGTCTGCCAACTGATTTACATTAAAAAAAACACCACCATGAAAACTGATTGTACTATGAGGGATGTAAGGGAGTGAACCATAATTTTTTCGCTCCAAGCCAACCTCTCCTGCCCACGATGAATTCTGCCGAACTAGCGAACAAGGCTTTGGCGATTGGCAGTACAACCATTCAAATCCATAAGCGTAGCTAAATGCAACAGGCCGGTGACGGGCTGCAGCATCACCGGGCAACCTACGTCCTGCGATCGCCCGACCCGCTTGCCCAGCGTGGCGATTATGGGCAAATTCTTTTAATGCTTGCTTTGACCGCCTCCGTGGAACAGTGGCTAAGCCGCTCGGGTATAAAAACTTGGAGGTTGTGGGTTCGATTCCCGCCTTGGGTCTGGTTGGTGGTAGGGCTTTTTCAGAGCCCGACTGGCTAGCTACCACCCCCAGTAGGTGAAATTTGCCGCTTTAACAGCTCTGGCTGTGTTCCGGCAACATTAATGTGGGAGCCAGTACACTTGAAATCAAAGGCTCGAAGATCAGATGAGCCTACAGTCTGGCAGCACATTGAGCGACACTTCCTGGTGAAGTGTCCTTCAATGGAATAGGCCGCAGTTACCGCTTATCATCAGGTGGGCTTCGTGCCTGTTTGCCAACTGTACTTGCATAAAAAAATGCTTGCCAGCGGTTGGAGAAGTCTATGTTTAAGAGTAGACTGCGACAGGCTGATGATGATGTGTTATATTAGCTGTCCACAAGACACTGGAATGTACAATTTTGTGGCACTTGTGTGTTATAACAGTACCATCGAGTAGTGAACAGTCAAGCATTGATGGTTACATATTTCTTTTTCAAGTCTATGATTCCACACGTCTTAATCAGGCCATTATTTTATGGGTTGTATTTAACTGCACATCAAAAAATACTGATTGATCATCAAAAAATACTGAATTGCTAACCTAACCTAACCTTTGGTGTGCAATCAGTTATTTTTATGTACATTTCAGTATTTTTTTGGTGTAGTTACACTTAAATATTTCCCTTATTTTATATGTTTTAGCTAAACTAGTAGCTCGAACGAGGGATGGCAGTGAATGGGTCGATCTAGACGATAACCTTCCAGGATTTATCGATCTTACTAAAGTTACCGGTACGTAAACAAAAAAAAATTACAAAATAAATAATATATCTAACTAATATTATGAATGCGAGAACAACTATCTGTCTGTAATGTTTGGTAGACATCGAAAAGATATTGAAAATGGACATAAACTACTTTTGATGGTGGGATAAAATATAGCATATAAACTTTCTTAAGCTTGATTTGTAGAAAGACAAGAAGATTATTCCCCAAAGCCGGCACTGAGGCATCATATTGCCCACTTCTGCCCAAATCTGGATGACGCTCGGACGTGCATACGAAAGTGTATGAAGGAAGGGAAGGCTGCTTTTTGTGGTAAAGACCACGTGTGTTACTGCGGGCATAAGTAAGTAAATACATTTTATTCAAGTAGGTACTTACGACACATAAATCTTGGCAAGTACTTTTAAGAAGAACTTCAACAACTTAGCAGTTGGATTATTTCAATCGAAATTTTAGTTATAAATAAGTTTAATTTTAACACCTATTTTGATGAGGGCTCAGCCTACATAAAATATTTGGAGAACTTCATAATATATTGTAACAAGATGTATTCGTGAATTTCATTAGAATTATTAATGTTTTATGTGTAGCTAACAGAGTGTGAAGTCCGCAAATCGGCGGTTTAAAACACCGCCGGTGCTTGGAAAAACACGTAAAGCTGTTAATCCTATGTCTGATCTCTCTCCAGTCATGTCAAAATAGTGTTCGAGAAGCCTGTAAAAGTGAGGAAATATGAATTTCACCTATGCTTATACATTCACTTGTGCAATATATAGGTACCTAATCTTCTTCTTATTGTGTCTAAAGAATTGCGGTGCGGTGGAAAGATTCGCCAATTTGTGTGGGGTAGACTGGAAAATTACTCAGGGTTATGACACCGGACGTATGAGCAACACTTTATTCCCGGGGATGGGCTGGTCAATAGCCTTACAAGGCTGGCGCCGACTCGTCCCAATCGGGTGTGAAAGGGAAACCGGAGGAGTTTAGTGGGTAGTGGACGCTTTAGTCTCGAGTCCCACACACGGCCGTGATTAAACGCATTCTCCTCCAAAAAAAAGGAGTAACACTATAGCTATGTCACGTCACAGATTTTATACATAATTGTAGTAGATCCAAGCTGCAGGCAGTTTCTATCTGACAGCAATGGGCCCGCCCCTTAAAAGAAAATTATTATAATCCAGTAGAAATATTTTTTTGATGCTACAGGTACCATGAAAATACTAAAGATGAAGGTGGAGAATCAAAAGCAATCTATGCACAGTTTAAAGATCTGTACAAGAAGTATTTCGGTGACAGCTTCCATCCTGAAGACTTCTATGGCGAAGATAATTAAGTTTGTTGAGTTTTTTTGAACATGTTAATACAATTCCTAGTAAAAATAAATCAAAATATTTTATTAAAACGTTATTGATCACAAAATTAGGGTACAAAAGGCGGACTTAACAAGACGATCTGTTTTCAATGGATTATCATGTATTTTCATTTAAAAGCAGATCGAGCTGTTAGTCCATGAAATCGGAGAGTTGTAAGGGTTTACATTTGATTTATTGTGTCGGTTGGTATAGCAAAGTGGAAGAGACATAATATATTAACTGTTAAAGTCAAACTTAAGGGGATTCTCCGGGTGACAAGGCAAATCTCGTGAGAACGCTCTCTAGTCGTATTTTATCGCTACCAGCTGCCATCATCGAAATTAACGGCTCAAACACCAGAGAGCCAGTATGATAGTACAGTCAACAGTACATCAGACTACCCCAATCTGTCAAAATTCTACAACCAATCTGCAGCTTTTTTCGCTTAACATAGAGTTCTTTGTCAATTGAGATTTTTTGACACATTAGGGTACGTTGATCTGCAGCTTTCCGTATATTATAGCAGACCTTTTTTAACCGTCTCCAAAAAAGGTCCTTTATTCGGATGGCATGTTTTGTTTATGTTTGTATGTGATTCTTTTTTTAGTTTGATGTGGAAAAGTTGTCGTTGGATCCTTATTTTCTAATCGAACCTTCTATTTCGATTGCTAGACACGAACTATCTGTCGATATCACGGCCTTGAAAAAATCTTGATTAAAAGAAAGAGACGGAGATCCGTTCTAAGTGGACTCAATCCTTATCCACTTTGTTTTTGTAAAAAAATATTAAATCACTACTAAGCCAGTATCAGTATTATGTATAGATACGTCCGGAACCACACAAATGTCTGGTGCAGAACATGCGACCTTATCATTAGCCAAATTCCAACATTCGGTAGTCTAACTCACAACTTTCTTCTAAAAGAGTGTTAATAGTATTACTTCCCCTAAAATCTCGCACAATATTGAACACATCATAGAGAATTTGGCAAAGGGTGGCTTTTCCACATCAAACAAAAATAGAATCACGTACAAACATAAACAAAACATGCCATCTGAATTGAGAACCGTTTTTGGAGTCGGTTAAATACCTTTACGGATTTTTATCCACTTTGTTTTTGTAAAAAATATTAAATCACTATAAGCTAGTATCAGTATTATGCATAGATACGTCCGGAACCACACAAATGTCTGGTGCAGAACATGCGACCTTATCATTAGCCAAATTCCAACATTCGGTAGTCAACTCACGACTTTCTTCTATAAGAGTGTTAATAGTATTACTTCCCCTAAAATCTCGCACAATATTGAACGCATCATAGAGAATTTGGCAAAGGGTGGCAAAATTGCCGCTTCTGATCAGGCCTGTTCTCCTGGTCTGATTTATATGCCGCGAACAAATCCGCATCCCGACTGAATTTTAATTACATACAACCCCAACCCGGCTACGACTGGGATGAAAAGAAACTAGAAGAGTCGAGAGGGATACAAATAACTACAATCTCATTTAAAAAAGAACCATATCACATTGTCATAAGACCACAAATGTATACATTTCATTGGACGTGTACAACATTGATAAAAGGTAGTATTTGCCATTTGACACAACATACATAATGAACTGCCTCCGTGGCACATTGGTGGCGTTGGGCTCTAATATCCAGAGTTCGTGGGTTCGAATCCCGCGGGAAGCATCTCTTTGTGTGAAAGTTTTCAGTTTTGTTAGGACATTGAAGGCTTGAATCACCTGAATGTTTGAAAAAATGATGATTCCGTGCTTCGGAAGGTACTGCGCCTGACCTCTCTTTGGTCGTGTCAGACTGCTGTCCCACCGTGTTATGAGAGTGAGGGAATAGGGAGTGTACCTGTGATTGCGCACTCACTTGTGCACTATAATTAGCTAGTAGCCAAAAACTCGGCTAGGAGGACATTTTGTTTCTTATTACATAATGAATATTGTTGCACTGTGTTCAGTGTAAGTATTTTGTGACATATCTAGTAAACTTACTTCATGGCCTGAAACTTCGAAAGTGTTTGGTGGAATATTTATTGATTGTGGTACAGAAAACACCGCACGACCCCTTGTTCGCATATTAATTGGAATGTTACATAAAAACATTCAAATACGGACTCGGACACAAAGCGTTAATTATTGGCCAATACTTTATGTTAATGAGGCATTGTCATTTAATACCAGTTATGCGTTTCAGGCATAAAATTAATTTAATAGGTATAGAGGTAATGCTGTTTAATCATCATCATCATCATGTTGTGTATTGATTATGAAAATGTTTTAAATATTATTATTTTTTGCCTCGTTTATTTTTTTTTTTTATCCCACGTCAGTTGGCAGACAGGCACGCAGCCCACCTGATGGTAAGCGGTCACTGCGGCCTATTCCATTGCCATATCGACGCAAAAAAGCGGAAACGTAGTAACCCACACCCAAGCCAAATTTTTTTTATTGCAGATTCGGAATGAGAAAAAAATCCTCTTTCAAACGGTCTAATACTCCTTGCTCTACGACTAATAGAAGTTTTTATACAGCATTGGAAATTAGCCTGCTTTTTCGAAAAAGTAACGGAAAGATTGATGTAAATAGCATAAAAAAGAGTGTTTTTTATCACTTTACATTTACTTCAATTCATATTTTTCAAATGACATGATCTCGGTTTGATTTTGGTAGTTACAGCGCGTGAATATTCTGACCAATGTGGGTCACAGCGTTTTTGCTTATAAGGATTTAGTAACGCACCACGTTCACTACATTTCTTCGAAAATAAAATGGTTATTCGTGGCGGTTTACTACAATCCTCGCATATAATAATATACGAAATCGTCGGATACGCCAATTCAAAACTTCATTAGTTTTCCCGATTTTGGTCGATTACCGCGTCGCTCAGTCACTGCGCGACAGTTGAGGGAGTATGATTTGTGTGTCGTAAACGGATTTGACTGCGTGACTCGACTCGTTTACAATATAATTATTAAAATATTACAATGATAATAAGGTTATGAATGTGTTCGTACTTCGTAATAAATGGCTTTGATTGGTTTATTCAATAATCATAATTTTATTTGACTTGTGACTTACAGTAGAACCAAAACGCACACAAGCTTCAAATTAACAAATTACAAATATCACCCTACACACTAATTATAACAACACAAAAATGATTAAAAAGAAAAAAACCAAACCATACAAATAGAAAGAAAAATTAAATAATTAATAAAAATTATACCATGTCAACTAATCAAAAATGTCAAAAATGAATACTATGTCAGAAATAACAAAAACAAAACCATACAAATAAAAAGAAAAATTAAAGTATCAATAAAAAATTATACAATGTCTACATATTTTAAAAAAATGTCAAAAAGAAATAATATGTAAGTTAAGTCCATTTAGTGTAGTTGTTTACATAGATATATTTCATTTAAGTCAAAATGTAGACAAATAAATATGTATGGAACATAGTTACAACAAATTTGCTATAAAGGAAAACCTTCGGTTTGTAATCGCCTATACATTTATCTCGTTCATTTACAGCGTTTTTGCGTAACAGAAAAAAAAGTGCTATTGCTGTAACCCACACAAACATAGATTAAAAGTAACTTCTAAAAGGTTAAATGTATTTGGTTTGATAAAAAATCCATAAATATATTTATGTTAAAAAATTCACATGTGTGGCTTTCATAGTTACGGAGATATCATTTTTTTTCTGAAATTTCAAAATGTTGTTGGCTCTGGTGAACACTTTGCATTTTGTGGGTTACTACGTTTCCGCTTTTTTGCGTCGATATATTATTCTACCAGCGTCGCTTAATGTGCTGCCAGACTATATAATAGGCTTACCTGATCTTCGAGCATTTGATTTCAAGTGTACTGGCTCCCACATTATTGTTGCCGGAACACAGCAAGAGCTGTTATGGCGGCGGATTTCACCTGTGGACCCTGGTAGCTACCAGGGTCCACAGGTGAACTGATTAGTCGGGCTCTGAAAAAGCTCTACCACCAACCAGACTCAATGTGGTAATCGAACCCACGACCTCAGAGTTTTATACTCAAGCGGCTTAGCCACTCTTCCACGGAGGCAGTCAAAATTATTGTATTAATTATTGTAAAGCTCTGACTCATCACTGTTACATAATACTTACAATGAAGGTCGATTCCATACACACCGCGCCCAACTCATACAGATAGCGCCCAATCAGTCACCGCGTATTGTAAATTAAGCGCGCGCCCGCAACGCAACTGTGCGTACGAAATGTGCTGTGATCAATGTGCTTCTGTAAATACAAAATGGCAATAACAATTTAAATAACTTTTTGAAGCAAAACACCTGAGTCATTCCGTGACCACGACTGCTGAAAAGTGGTCGAAACGTCGGGTTAAAAAAATGTAGAATATAAGCGAGTTTTTATCCGTTTTAAGTTGTTTTTTTTTAATGAGTTCGCGGTTACGCATAAACATCAGAAACCATTAAATACAGAACATTAAGTTCAAGTTGTCTCATTTGTTATGACAATTTTTATTTGTATTATAAATACATATTTATGTTAAGACCGTTATTTTGCTCATTTGAGAAAAGTATAGCATGTTATAAGATATATCACTCTATGAATGAGCCTCTCGTCTGGGGAAGTAATTCCACCTTAAAGAACACTGTAGTAAAATAGTTCGTTTTAATTACTGTTGTGCTGTTTCAGTCGGTTAGTAAGGTCACCAGAGCCGAATTGGGGGAGGATGTTTTCTCTTCAAATTACATGGTGGGCTCGTGGTAGAGAACAAATCATACAGTTTTTTTTTATACCAGATCAGTTGGCAGACTGGCACGCAGCCCACCTGATGGTAAGCGGTCACTGAGGCCTATTCCATTGAGGGACACTAATAAAATTAAACCTATTTTCTATCTGTGCTCGGGCCCTTCTTACGAACTTTTTTTTTTAAGTATATATTTGTGGTAGGTAGGTACCTACGTTGTTTGTGACACCCATAACACAAGTGCTTATGCTACTTTCTTTGGGGTCAGATCAATGTATGTTATATTGTCCAATATATCCAATATTATTTTTATTTATTTAAATACAAATCAACATCCAGACAGAACAAACACAAATCGCTCCTTAAATGCAAAAGGGACGCAAAACAAAAAATCAGCAAACCAGTTTTATTACAAAAATGTGATCTAAGCACTCGATATTTTATAGTGTAATTAAGACTCCTGCAATTTTAGCTGTTATAATTGAAAAACAGTGAGAGTGCCTCTTTTGCATTAACGCGGTTTGACCAGTATTTTCTGTGCAAAAGCGCCATATTGTGAGTTGCGACCCGACCGGAGCGAGTTTTTATAGACAAAAGGGCCACATTTTGGATTGCTACTACTTTGCACAAAAAATCACGTAAGTGATCGTTGTATTACTAGAGCAAAGTAGCCGCTTTTTGGTTTACTTCTGTTTTGAATAAAATAACGCACCGATATGCCTAGTATTGTTTTAAGCATAAGTGATACTTTTGGAATACGTCTATTTTGTACAGAATTATGCACGCGTATGTATGTCTCATATAATAATTTTATGAATTAGTAATACTTTTGAATATGTATCTGTTTTAGTAAAAACTAATATTTTTAATTTACATATCAATTTGTATTGATTTTTACTTTTTATTACATTAAAACTTAGTAAATTTTATTAAAATCTTAAGTTGTTGCTTAATATTTATAAAACAAACAATATTTATTATCATACAATGCTTTGCTTATTTACAGAATGACTTCAGAGCAAGAATAATTCTTATACTTGTGATATCAATGTTGAATCAGTCTCTCCAAGTTGTCTCAGACTGGGGAGATGCCAATTTGGTCAGCTTTAACCCCACCAAAACGCAGGCGTGTCTGCTTTCCACCAAAAAGAGCGCATTTGAGTTGGCTCCCTCTTTTCGTGGCGTATCTGTCCCTTTATCTGACCGACTACAGCTCCTTAGTATGGAATTATCTTCCAACCTAAACTTTGGGAGCTACATAAGTCTGTAGCAGCATCTGCCTCTAAAAAGCTCGGAATCCTTTCCAGAGTCAGGCGCTACTTCACTGCGGAACAGCTCCTAAACCTCTACGCTCTGTAGAGGAGCTGTTCCGCATGTTCAAGTTGCATGGAATATTGCTGCCATCTTTGGGATGGTTTTGCTCGATACTAGCTGGCTGCTTTGGACTCTATTGAGCGGCATGCGAAGAGGCTTGTCGGTGACGATACTTTGGTCGAGAGCTTGCAGAGCCTCGATCATAGTAGGAGGATTGCTTGCCTCTCCGTATTTTACAGACTCCACTTTGGTGAGTGTGCTGCTCAGCTGCACGATTTGGTTCCACCAGCTCCGTTCCATCATCGAACTACTAGACTCAGTCAGGGATTCCATACGTATACAGTGGAGATACCGCGCGTACGAACTAAGCGATTTGCTTCATCTTTCTTGATACGGACTGTGCGGGAGTGGAATTCTCTGTCGGGATCTATCTTTCCTACACAATAAAACTTGGGGCTCTTCAAGGTCAGAATTAACGGGCTTTTCCTAAGCAAGCGCGCTCCATCTTAGACCGCCTAGTTGTTTAACATCAGGTGATCAGGCATCTTTGAGGTCAATAGAAAGTTTAGTGTAGTATTATTGTGTTATTATGTATACTGACAGTATAGTAATCTATATAAATAAAAATGAATTGCTTTTCGTTAGTCTCGCTAAAACTCGAGAACAGCTAAACAGATTTGACTAATTTTAGTCTTGAAATATTCTTGGAAGTCCAGGGAAGATTTAAAAGATGAGAAAATATGGATAAATTGCGAGGAAAATACTAAATACATAATTAGGGTTTAAATTAATAAGGTTTACATTAAGAGGGACCTTTCCTATGTTTTTAATTTTATTCTTGATTAGTTAATTAGTGTTTTGAGTTATAGGAAAGTACAATGCGGTGCTGTTAGATGTAGCTCAACCCCAACACATACAATTAATTTGATCTGTACACACTGATTTGAATGCGTATACTGTAAGGTTTACTGAAGATGTTTTTTTAGAAAGTTTTTTTTTTTCATTTAAAAGTAATAAATTATGCTTGTCTCAAACTCAAAGTCTGAAACTCTTGCTCTGAGAAGCCTAATGTTGTTTTGTTTTTTAGGATTACCATTTAAAAAAACTTGATTTATGTAGAAAGTGTGTATTTTTTTGAGAAAAGACACTTAATTTTGGAATAAAAGTTTTATGCAAAAGAGACATTTGTGTTATTTTTTCCACAAAGATTAAAATCACAAAAAAGTATGTATTTGTAAAATAACTATTAAAAAGAGACGCATCCAATGATGTATAACACTAATATATAATCTTTAAAAAATATTGAAAAAATACATAAATTCGTTTTTCAAATTTTGTTTTGGCTCTCCTGTAAAAAAGTAAAATTTGGGATTGCGTCCCTTTTGCATTTAATGAGCGAAATGTTCACATAAGTGTTAGTCCTGGGTGGGATTCGAACCCACGACCCCTGGTGCATAGGGCAGAGTCACTACCAAATGCGCCATCGGGCCAGTCAAAACTTTGGTTAGGACAATGTTTTTTCTGTTCGACGTTTTTAGATTACAGTGTTGTTATGTTAAAAAATGATTTGATGGGTCTGTTAATTCTTAGTTACTATTGCGAATTGTAACTAAGAATTAACAGACCCATTAAAATAAATTTTTTTCGGTCCCATCAAAGTGTTATAATAAATGATTCTTTCACTCACTTATTCATTATCAGTAAGTTATCATTACTTACCTTAAAATGCCATAAAAGCGGCAAAAACACATCAGTTCAGTGCTAATAAATCCCATAGTTAAACTGACAAAGCCTCGTACCCTTCATATTAGCATTAACATTGTGTTTGGAGAACTCTAGAGCCTATTGTTCTTGAAAGCACACACGATTCTTGTTACCACTCGACTGTGAACCTTGTTTGTGATGATTTATAGCACATTTTGCTTTATGGAAGAGGTACTAGATGGTTCATTCGACAAACTGGGATAAAAGCAAGTTGATTTGATTATACATTCCGTTTCCATTTTGAAATCTATTGTTCTTTTAGTAGTGTTATCACGTTTAAGAGCTTGCGGTTTCAAATAATTTAAACAATTTCACACTGGTTTGATACATTATAGAGACGTTCCGGTAAAATATTTGTCTCAATGTGTGGATGTAGTTGTATCTAGAGTCTGATAAATTGTCACAAGTAAATTGTAAATGCTCAACATCACCCATGGACACTTGTATCTCAAATACTTTATCCGCCTTTGAGGAATTGATACACTCACTCTTTAAATAAACCTGTCTTAATGGCTTGGAAACTGTTTTAGACTAATTAGTCACTTATCCAAATAGTACGGATGAAACTCCAGTTTGTTGTTTATTTTTTGTCAGTGTTCTGATCAATGAATTTAATTAAATGTTACTGTTATTTAATTTTAACGTTCTAATGTATAGGTGACGTGAGTAAATATGATTATAAGAAGCAATATCTTCAAGATGAAACTGATACTTACCTAACCTACAAGGTCGACCAGTGAACATATACCACGAAAAAAATATTCCACCATTTACGAATGTAACAGGATCCGACTATCCTCCCTCGCATATTGAAAGCTTGTAATTCCACACTATACATCATTGAGAGCGAACAAAAATAATACTTGACAGCCACCGGTGGGGCAACCACGTAGCGTGACCATGCGCATTGGAAAAGTAAGACAAAGATTATTATTTTAATAATATTACTGTGGGTATGGCTGAATTTTTTTTGTCTAAATTTCCGTTATGGGACTCTATGTTCAAAATTTATTAATAGGCAAGCATAATTCTTAAAGTTTGGTTCTTTATCTTTTTCTTTTAAAGTGGTTTTCTTTGGTGACCTAAAATTTTACGTAAGTGAAACCGCAGACACAGCTTTTTAATTTCTTTTAGATAGATTTTAGATTTTCATTCATTTTCAGTCTATTTAAAGTATTGACAAAGGTCTCCCTATATCCCAAACAAACCTGAAAGTCTGGTTATCCTACTCCTGCGGCGTCATGCCTTTACGTGAGGGAGCAGCCTGTCAGAAACATTAAACGTTCGTCTGGGGTCAGCTGACTGACTGAATTCACATCCCCTATAATACAACTATTGCATTTTGATGCCTAGCTAGCTTTACGCACAGGTTGAACCAACACTTTTTTGTACTTTCACATTTTAAAGCAAATTCTGCTTTAGGGGTTTTGTGTTTAAATCACAGAACGGACTCAGTGACTGAGTTTTTCTGTTAGTCACATTACTAGAGATATTCTAGTACTACGGCTAGTACGTAAAGCCACTGGTCCTGCATACGATTTTTCTTCGGTCATGTCATATTTCTGTCTTTCCTTGCTAGGAGAGTGAGGCTCTTGAGCTCGAATAAGCTCTAATAAGATGTAATTATGGTGATATTGTTATCTCATTCAAGATTTAATGTCAGAAATAAACAGTAAAAAATTGTTATTATTATTGTATAAGGCGGTTACCACACTGCACCGCGGTACGCGGGACGACAGATTTAATCATTGTATGCAAGTAGTTTGTATAGAAAACACGCGCGGCACAACACACTGAAAACGCGCCATAGAATTAATTAATCTGTCGTCCCGTGTACCGCGGCGGAGCGCGGTGCAGTGTGGTAACCGCCTTACAGGATACGAAAAACTGTTACCTACAAAAAGAAAGTGATTCCACATACAAATTAGCAACAAACTTTTGGAAATCAGGAAGTAAAAAGTAACTTTGCAATTCGTATGGGAAGTCAAACTCTTGGGACCATCGTATATTAGGTATTGCTAGTAGTTTAAGTACCGGACCGAGATCTCGGGGTCCTGGGTTCAATTCCCGGGTCGAGCTAACTTTGTGTCGGTATTTTCGTACACAGCTTGGGTTTGTGATCACCAATACGTATTTGGCAAGCGTGGTGATTAAGCCAGTACCCATCATTGTAACTATAACTTGATTCAAGAGATATTAATAGGCTGATACTTTACTTTTTATTAGAAAATTTGAAAAAAAAAGTGTAATGTAACGTCGGATATTAACCATATTTATTTATTAAAATTATTGAGATTGAGCTATATTGTGAGTCAGCTTCTGCTATTATTTTAGAAGATATTAACTCCGTAGATGCCAAAAATGAACTCATCTGCTTTATTTCTTGGTCGTAAGCCCCTCCATTAGCTTATAAAGTGCCGTAACTTAATAAAAGTGTTCAAAATTTAGAATGAATTATCAGGTAAAATGAAGTAAGTACCCGCTACGTCAGCCGAGTCAATTAGCAAAATAAAACATAATTCATTTCAATAATTCACAGAAGAAACTTTGCCCTTTTCTGTTGTCCTTGTCCGACGTACCGTTGTCTCGCTCGCGCTTACGGAGTGGAGCGCAGTTCACTTGTCTCTTTTTAACGCGAGTGCTATATTGCCCAACTTCGGATGTTATCTCCTTTCTGTAGATACAGTGATTCGATATGGAATGTTGCTCTGTTTTGTAATTTTCTGTGCTTATTATAATACATGTGATCTGCTACTGAAAGACTAGTAGCACAAATAATTAGTTCAGCCATCATACTCATTAATATTGACGTACTTTGATGAATATTATGATATGATAGCGACATTTAAATATTGCATTTATCGATAGTTTTAAGAAAATATTTTAACAAGCTGATATTTTTGTTATTTTTAATTTATATGAAATGAGTTATTTATAGAAGTGACTACTTTTAAAAAAAGATATGTAAAAAAAGAATAAAGAAATTTAAAAATAAATTGAGAAAGCTTCATACATTCAATATTATAAAAAATATGAATAAACTGCCAGTAACATAACCCGTCTATAGTCCTAAATGCTAATCCGCACTCATCGACAAATGAAGAACATTCCACAAAAACACCCTCAAAATAAAGCTCGAAAAACCAAGTAGAGCATACACCCACACCGCGCAGCCTCTCTTCGATTGGCTACGGATCTCGCTCGTAGCTCGTAGCAACGCGAGTCTGTCGTGCCGGAGATCCGCTACGGTGCGCACGTCTACGCCGTAGCCAGTCACCTTGACACGATTCGGACCCCGCCTGATTTTCGAACTCAAATTTTGAATTCCGTTGTTGTGTTGTGTATTTCGGACTTTAGTGTTTGTGTGGTTACTACGAGTACTATTGTTTGTACCCCACGTGACTTTGAGAGGTAAGTGTGGAAGCGCCCTTATGTTATGATTGATGAACAGATGACGAATGGTTTTGATTTTAGAGGAAAGGATGTGATCGAGCTTAATATAATATCAGTTGATACACGGTTTTGATGTTTGGGTACACTTAAGTGAAGACATGATTATCTTAAATATTTGAAGAAAATTTTGAAACTTTACAATTTTTACTATTTACCAACGTAAAACATAACACTGTTTGTAAAAATAGTGCAAAGGTACTATAATGTTTAGAAAAGATCAAAGATACACACTCATTTGTGCATAAATTAAAACAATTGTAATGAAATTAAAAATACGGTACATGTTGGTATCATTTTTAATTTTTAACTACCTTATTTAATTATTTATTATCATTTATAAAAATACTTTACATTATTCTTACTCATTTTAATATCAGGTATACATGTTTCTTTGTCAGAACTGTTTTAATAGTATGTAAATTAAGAAACAACTTTGATGAGTTATTTAATTTTTTTAATACTGCCATTTTCTACAAACTTCGCCCTGTAGATTGAATTACACTAAAATAATCAGATAAGTCAATCAAGCTAGATGATTCCAGATAATTTACCAGTAACTAAAAAAAAAACCTTCCAAAATCAGTTAATTTTGTAAGTCCCCTTTCCTAATTATACATAATGAACATTTGGTAAATTCATACTTCTTCTGTTTCAGACACACCATAGGTACACAATTATTTTCTTTTTTTTAATATTTTTTTTTATACATTATGTAATTTCCAATACAGCCACCGTAGCGCCATTATTCAAAAGACATCTACGGAAAACTGAACAATAGTTATTCGGTAGAACTTATATTTGCATCGAAAAAGTCGGACCATTAGCTAATACAGTATCAAAAGAAAACAAGGAGAAAGGAGGTCACGCACAGCCTGCTGCCGTGGGAGAAAACGACGTAAACGCTGACGGTATTTTCTTATTAACTTAGGTTTACTTTGTTCAGTATAGCTTATAAGATGGACAGAAGAAACTTGCTTTTTCAAGCTAAATTATACAGAATGTCCAAAAATGACACGTCTTAGTGACTCTGAAGGTAGGCCAGCACAAGAGGCATCGAACAAGCCTAACATGACCTCAGTAAAAGTTGCTCGGTTTTCAAGATATAGCCAATTTAAACTTTTTCTAAATTTTCACGTTTTTTTGCCCTCATGTTTGGATTTTTTGTACTCTTGTTGCGAATATCTTCTTCTTCTTGCTATCTAACTTATGCTTCTTGTGCTGGCCTACCTCCAGTGTCGTTGTGATATGTCATTTTTGGGACACTCTGTATATGAGCAGAGATGCTACGATGGTAAAGTGGTTCAGGTCATACATAAGCCGTGGCTTCGGGGTCCTGGGTTTAGTTCCCGCTTTGAAACCAATTTATGTCGGTTCTTTCAGATACAGCTCAGATTTTATGATCACCAATCGTGTTATTAACGTCATTGTACCGATAACTTAATTTATTGATTTGTATAACAATCTCCCGAATTCCTGATACAATCAAGAAAAGATCCGGGGCAAAACCAATTGCTTCACGTGCTCTTCGATGTACTGATCTTTTAACACTACCAACTCCTAGACTCGGAACTCAGAATATTTTTATCAAAAAATACTAAGCACAAATTATGTAACTCTGTAAGCTTTCGTCGTTTAAGTACGATGTACTGAGGTTTTCCCCAAGGGCTACAGCATAGGAATCTTTAGAATGGGAGTAAATAAGATTTAATGGGTCGCGCGGGCTTATAATACCCCTGGTTTTGCAAGCTTCCCTATGCCACTATAAACGCTTATCATCAGGCAGACCATATGCTTTGTTGCTAACATCGTAAAAAAAGGCACTCATATATAGTAGTAGTCAGAGATATAATAATATTAAATATATTACCTCATTTTACCCCACGACAGTCAGTCTTATACGAAATTGTTTTCGTGTCGCCGCGAAAGGTTTCTATTCTCTATGCCGCCTTATATTAGGACATCAATAAAAAAGAAATATATATCCCTAACAACCGCTTTAATGCCCTAAAAGCTGCGGCTATATTGAAGGGTTAACGTAATTTTGTAGCTATTTATTATAACTTTAACGTTTCATATTTTTGTTTCGAAGTAAGTGACTATTAGAAAAAGTTTGACGAGTTTTATTTTACTCTACATATTAAGGTTGTGAAAGAGTTGTTTTAATTGTTTTTATGTGAACTGAAGCAAAATATTATTTAAAGTTAAGTACGAGTACCTGACCTCGAGTTGCTGTTGAGCCGCCCATGGGACTTATTGAATTTCCAAAATATTGACAGTAGGTATGACATACAACACATTCAAAATATCAAACTTGCGCTAATGATACTATTTTGTTTTTTGGAGTTTTCATTGCCGACTGTTTTAACACAAGCGAGTCTTATTTAATGAGAAGTACACCTTTATTGTCTAATTTGGCGTCACTAAACATCATCACATATTCATGATATCAAAATAATAATCTCTTGATACACACACACCACACACACACACACACACACACACACACACACAAACACACTAAATAACACTATTTCTCGTACAAGAGCTAAGCCTTGTATACCGAACAGTATAAACAAACCTAAACTATTAAAAGTTAGCGATAACACGCTAATAAGAAGGAATTACCTCCGAGAACTGATAATGAATGACGCTGAAGTATCCACGAGCCTAATGAAATTGTTACCTGGTCTACACAAAGCGGATAAACAAATTAGTCGAAGCACTCACCAATTCATCATGAAAACAGAGATAATTATCGAGTGTGTGTTAAGCCTTATTGTATCGGCAGCGAGTTTGCACAGTCGTGCTTAATATTTTGGGTCACGACTTCAATTTGCGGAGTTTTCTTTCTCAGAGCGGTCTGTCTCTATACGCTCGCACTATGATTAAGAATTTAGCTAGTTCAGTTGCTACATTTTATAGAAAAGCTAGTCTAGTCTACTCGTAGTAGTGGTAGAGCCACTTTGAAAAATCCGCAGTACACTTCAAATTAAAGTCTCTAGCTAATGTTAATTGTTTAATGTGTGTGTTCTATGTCTATGTATGAAGAGCCTACAAAGTGGCAGCACATGGAGCAATGCTTTCTGGTTATTTAACCCTTAAAAAATGTTTAACATTGGTGGGATCCACATTCAAGACTCCTGGCGCATAGTAGGGTTGCTACCAAATTGGCCATGAAGTCACTTAATTCAAACGTAACGGAAATGATAAGACAAATATACGTCACGACATCCTGACATCGGAAGAATATCGTATATTTTAGTCTTTGCTATTTTAGGTTTACCATTATAAGATTGACAAAAGTATCTAGTTTCTATTTTTCCACATAAAACAGACCTGAATTGAGTAAACGATAAAAGCGATGTAATAAAGATACCGTTCGTCGCATCATTAATGAAACTAATTGGAATATCACCGTTATATAAACGGTTATAACAGTATGTAAACGGTTACCCTTGAAAGATCCAGAATAATTTATGAAATATAAACGTGGTGTTTGCTATACCAACTAAATCAAAAATAGAAATTTTGAAAAAAAAATTTAAACCGTCAATTCATTGTTTTAAATGAAGAGGACATTTCTTATTTTGCGCCTATTATAAAAAACCTTCAATTACAAAGTTAACAATCATTTGTTAATATATCAAGACGTAAAGTATTTGAAATATAAAGTTATGTCACACTGTAATTGTCCTTAAGTAAATGACAAAATTAAGTACTAGCTCATCAAGTCTTCTATCCAAAGAATTCAAAGAAGCAAAGTAAACAGCTAGTCACCTAATTGAAACAAAAAACATCAAAGTACCTAGCTCGAATAGCGTTTATTCTTTGTGTAATCAGATACTTTTTCCATTTTAGCTTTAAAGACCGAAAGAGAAAGAGTTAAAAAATGCAAAGCACTGCTGAAGTACACAGTGAAGCAAGCAACAGTATCTTATCTATTATACATTTTGAACTAAAGAACTGTTCAGCCTGGTTCAGTCTAATCCTCAGCATTTCGTTAACGAGCATCGTGACATAAAATTCACCTTCTTATTTATTAGAAAAAGAGTCTGTCGTCTTTATCAATAGTTTATTTATACAAAACAAAATATGGAAATTAAAATAAAATAAAATAATAGATTCAGTTCACGTTTCGTCTCTTTTGTTTGTCATGTCAATCTGTCTAACTAAAAGTCTTTCTCTAAAGTAAAAACAGCCACCTAACCTATTTTAATATAAAATAAAAATACAAGAATAAAAGTTTCCAGGTTCAGAGTATATCAGTTTAGTATAATATTTTCTCTATACTATACACTTATCCCGTATTGATGAAGTCTATTATGGCCACAGAATTTGCCAATTAGCGTTAAAGAGGTCCTATTATCAACTACACTTAAGCAGGAATTTGAACTTTGACCTTCTCCGGTCAAGTGGAGAAGTCATCGGTTCTTGGCTAATCTAACTTTATATCCAGTCGTTTGATTATTCATTAGCAATTACTTTGAACGAAAATAAAGTCTTCTTCTATTTTGTTGTCTTCTTCCTTAAATTTATTTCAATAAAATAACTTATTATTGAAATTTATAACATGACTACTGACTAGTGTATCCTAAAAATTGAAATCCATTTACAATGGTTTAAGAATGCGAGAGAACGTTGGGATTTTAGCCTAATCTTAAAGGTATAGAATAACTATAATCTATGTATTAAAAAAATATATTGTTAAAAAATCACAACAACCTAATCTAAACATAAAGTAGTGCTAGATCGGGTAATATGACCCCAAACTACAAGATTTTTTTTAACAAAACATCTAGATTAGCAAAAGCCAGCAGTACAGTCCTTTGTCTGAGTAAATTCAGATACTTTTTCATTTCACTGTAAACTAAGCGAGGGGTTTAAAAATGCAAAGCCTGGGATAAGGTTCTGTGTTTATAGTTAAGGGTTTACTGTCGAGTCCTTTCTGGAGGGCAAATTGCACTTCTAATTGTTAGCTCAGTCTCGGAGCGATAAAAGGAACTATTGAGAGCACGGAATGGGAAAACCAGAATGCGCGAGCATCTGTATATATCGTATTTTTGTTTTTGAGTTTATTGAGCACGTCGGTGGTTAGGGGTTGAATTAAATCAAGCAAATTAAAAGCTAACATATGTATGTTGCAAAGGTATGCTGCATAGCTTGATAAATATGACTTTACTTTGGTTACATAAAAAAGGATGCTTCGGGTCTTTAATAAAATTTTCGTTCAGAAATTTTATAAGCTATTTGTTTTAGTCCTAAACTGATGTTATGCGTCCCGGGTATAAACCTTGATTACCTCGTATTTGAAATTTTAGATAATTAAACTATTGTCTTAGAATATCAAGGTATTTCAACATGATAGACACAAACATCAATTAGCAAGTTCTTAATGTAATATTCAAACTGATTCCATGAACTAACATTTCGAATATCAAGCTCACTAAAATTTGAAATATATTTTGAAAGCGTTAACCATCAATAAAATCGCGTTTAAAAGTCCTAACTATTTCCATAATCCGAAGAGCTTAGTATCTCTATCACCGATACAAAGGATAATCGCATTACATCAAACAGTAGCTGGAGATAACCCTTACGCTGCCCCTGAGGTGATTTCCAAAATCTTACGAGCACGTGGTCCTTTCGGCCCCCACGGAATACTGTGGGACAAGTTTAAGAATGAAGCGAAGGGCGTGTACTGATTCTGGACTTTTTTCGTATCAGGGTTTGCTAAGCGTGTAAACGCCAGTACCTATAATTGTTATGAAAAATTGATTTTAGTTAGGAGGCCTTTTATACCGTGCGGTGCCGCGGTGGGAAAATAAGTTGACATATGACATATCAGGTTTACATACTATAGTAGGTTAATGATTTAAATCTCGGCGTGCAATAATAGATTTTATATGACTGGCTTATCATCACCAGCCACTCATATCTGTTTGGTTTGATGACAAACATCTGCTCGCAAGAGAAAATCTGCACAGTCAGATTATAACGGCTCTGTTGGTTAATTGGTCAAATTTCTCTATTAAGGCTTATAGAGCCCTCACAAATAATAAAGATTTACCTAATCTTGGAACATGGTTCAAGCATACTCTGACTAAACCGGCATTTTGCGCTCAGAAAATAAACGAAGTAGGTAATAAAACAAGAGTTCTAGTGAAGAAACTAGTCAATTTGCGGTTGTACAAAGGAGGTTAAGATGCTTAAGTTTCTAATTGGTTAAACAGAAGAGACTTATGAAACAATTAAATATTTAATGAAGTACGTTATAACAAACTGAACTATTTCGTTGTCTTAATTGTGAAAATGTTCGATCGAGTTTTAACAAGAAACTCTTACAGTTAAAGTAAGCCTTTATAAAAGTTTGGGTATTAGAGTAGTGAATCAAATGGTTATATTTCTTAATAAATAAAACAACTTTCATCGGATAAAAAAATGCGATATATTTTAAATTTAAATCCAATGTTTCCACTTCTGCCCCACTATACCCCTTGCCATACCCCTGGTGCTATTGTGGGTCTAAAGCCGTACCACTTTCGGTCTCGACCACTTTACAGCAGTCGTGCGTAAGCACGGAGTGGCGCAGGTGTTATGCGTCAAAAAGTTATTCAAATGGTTGTGTTGGTTATATTTCTTTTAATTTTTTTTTAGATCTTCCATATCATCAAATTTTCGGTTCTTCCGGGTGGTCAAACTATTTTGTCAAACTGATTTGACCACGAGGAAAAAAATTCCTGTTGGTCAAACTTCTTGAATAGAGTCCCCGTGATCAAACTATTTCGTCAAACTGATTTGACCACGAGGAAAATAATTCCTGTTGGTCAAACTTCTTGATGATCTGTATTTAAGGGTTTCGAACATTTCACAGGTTTGTGATCGTAGAAAACATTTTACAATCGTTTTTCTAAACTGAATTAAATCGAATAATTATAACGTTGACTTGATACCAATGGTAGAGGCCTTTTTCCTGCCTTAGTATAAAATAATATAAATTATTTTCGATGCTACAAGTAAAATAAATTTAGGCTAGACAGCAATAATAATAAATATATTCTGACTTGTGAAGCTACAAGGCTAAATATAATTTCAACCCCATCCACATACCAGGTATTAACTGCATCAAACTATCCAGCATTTGAGTGAAATCTTTTGTGTTCGCTATCGCCCTTTTCAGGGTCGAGGTGTTAATAAAGGCCCGACCCGAACACGCCTAGTTTTACGGCCAGCCTGCAAGTTTATATTCATGGTGGCTTTTGAATTTTTTACGTGTCGAGCTACATACTACGTGCGGTCGGATGGGACGGTGCGATCAAAGTTCTGTTGCTTGATGAACCGTGCCCGTTTTAGGGTTAAGATAAAAATGCGGACAGAATTTAATGGGCTTGAAAATGTCGGGTTAAACACTTTTCGTGTCAAAAAGATGAAGGTATTACGTTAAACATAATGTGTAACCACGGAGCTAATAGAACTAGAGAGGAAATGTGATATAATTTGTTTGAAAATTACGACAGAATTAGCAGTGGCTGTCGGGTTCATTTAGGCCTCTTCAAAGTGAAAAGCAAACATACATTAGTATATTAGACTAAGGACTATTTTGGATCGTATTTTTCTGATAGCTTTGCTTCCGAAGAAGTACAATTTTTAAAAGAAGCACTAAATGTTAATAGAAAGACGGAACCATTATCGCCATTATTTCTTACTATGATGGGGACGGTGCAAATTGTTTTTTTCTGTCTATATCAATCAATGTTTAAACATAGTTCATTAAAATAAGCCAGTACCTATATAAGTATAAGATACGATTAAACATCTTTGACGACGAAAACAGGGTCAATAACCTTAGGCTGGGGATTCCAGAATTAACACTGTTGGGCTTAGTCAAAGTGGAACAAATAAGAGAAATTAATTACTGTTTAAACTTCACAAGACAATTCGGAATAGGATTAAGTGATTCAGTACATAGAAATGACAACCTTCACCTAACGTGGGTGGTGTAAATTGAATCGCCCAGATTCAACTCGACTACTTTAGGTACTACTACTTTAGGTACTTACTTGTTTAATGTTATGCACTAGTACCTACTGTAGTCGGTTCACTATTGCCACTAGTCTCTGTGCCTGATCCCACTAGAAACCGTTGTTTTACTTTATTAAAGATCTAAGATATCGAGTAAACGGTGGGCACCAGCGTTGCCAGACGTCCCGATTTTGGCGGGACGTCCCGATTTTTAAATCAAAATTTAATGTCCCGCGCGAGACAGGCTCAGTCCCGCTTTTCGGGGAGAACTCGGCCGTACGTGCAGTGCTGAGAAGGAAAGGCGCAAAATAAGATAGGAGTTTATTTAAAATACATTTTCTATGGCTTGTTTTGCTATCTTTTGTCACATAAACGTAATTTTAAGTCAAATAAAAGATAAATATTTAAAAACCTTTAATTATTAAAGGTTCTTTTACTATGTCCCGCTTTTGACGGAAGAATCCCGCTATTTTCACTCAAAAAGTAGGTACCTAAGTCCCGACTTGGCAGAAAAAAAAACTGGTAATGCTGGTGGGCACTGATGAGTTTTTCTTTCTGACGCCTAAAGCTAATCTAAAAATTCTTTGTTGAAACTGTATCTTATTATTGTTGTAGGACTGAGCTAGCCCCTGCCAGAAAGCTGTTTTGGGGAGATAAGATTTGAATTTGTATTAAAAATATTTTCATACTTTTTGTTATTTCTTAGACTATGCTATTAAAACGGGAGAAGTAGAATAAATTTAGATGGAAATATACAGTTTTATCATTATATCATCAAACATAATTTGGGTAGAACAAACGCCGTAAAAGCTTAGGTATAATCCATTTATCAACATCATTCAACATCATTCACGAGGAGATAGATACATAGATACTCTTTATTGCACAAAAAACTTTAGGACAAACATGTAACATATAAAACCTGTACAATATAGGCGGACTTATCGCTATTAACGATCTCTTCCAATCAACCTTAGGAAAGAGGAAAGTATGAAAAATAGTTTGAAGGTATTTTGTATTTTTATTGTCAGGCTAAGGCTTAAAACATGGCTCAATCACCACGTTTGTCAAATGCGGCTTCGTGATCACAAACCCAAGCCGTGTTCGAAAAATGCGACTTGCCCGACCCGGGTATTGAATCCAGGAACCCGAGATTATGGCCCAGTGCTTAAACAACAAGACCACCGAGGTGATATGTATAAGAGAGCTTCGACGATTTTGTCATACACTGCCATAATATACATTATAATAATATAATTAATATCATAATTTAAGTTTAGTCCACTGAGGTCAAATGGTCTATTAAATAAAATAAAATAAAATTCCCAACGCAATTTCCGGACTTAGAGAAAATAAACGAGGGCAATACCATTAAGCTTATTAATTGCGTGTTCCAATAAACTTTGTAATAACGACTTGAGTAATGAGAACGCACTTGATTTCCGAATAAAAACATAAATCTTCTCCTTTCTAGGGTTGCCACTCTGTGCGGAAGGGCTAAGAAAAACTTTCACGACGCTAAAGTGAAGTAGTTTGTCAGTAAAGTACAAACGAATTTAATATTTACATTTTGAAGATAAATGGTAATAAGGCAAGTTTTGGCTACGGCGGTCAATTCATTTAAATTATATTGTAAAAATTTAATGAGTGCGTAAGCACAGGTTTACTCCCTATAGCCTCTCATTTATCAAAGCAAAACTATTAATTACTCATACGTTCTGCATGGCTTTACTACGTTTTACGTTTTTAAATTACCTATTTGTTATTTTCTTAGAACTTGTAACCATTAAAGGTTTGCTAAAAAGTTTATGCTAGAAATTTGAGGCAAAAACGTCTTGTTTACTATGCAAGCACGCAATAGCGGATTTTTTTTATAGCGAAACAAGATTTATGAACTAAAATTGGATGAAGTTGAAGTGGGTAAGAAGAGGGTACTTTTTTAGGTTTCATTTTATTCTTACGTATCTGTTCTCGTTTACCCCTTTAACATTGTAGGGTTAATGAATATTCAACATTCAAATTGAAAAAAATCCGTTTTTACCAATAAAGTTGAGATTCTGCATTTTAATAATTTGATTTCAGACACAACATTTTGAGCACATTAGCAACAAAATATTCTTAGCCTAGTATAGCCCCATAGGCTAGGAAATGGAATGCGACTTATTAAAGGCATGCTTGAATATAAGTCATTTTTTCACTAGCGTTTGTTTTTGTAAGCCAATTGAAGTTGCATAAAAATTAAGCTCTCAGGAGCATTTTTCTTCATTTTAAAGCAAACGCGCTCTCAAAACACTATGTTCCCCTGCATTTTCAACCTCAAAAATCTCAAACATTCCGCCACACGTGACTCACTGAATCCAGCGTCCGCAAATATGAGTGAATTTCCCTGCGTTTGTTTTCCACATTTCACGCGCAACAAAAACCTTTTTTTACCTTGATAACGCGGCATGTCACGCCGACGGCCTAAATTCAAGCAGGATGTACGTATTGTAAATATAAATACCAGTGACGCATCGCACGTCATTCTGTTATGATGGAATGACGGGAATTTTTCCTTTTTTCGGCTATCGCTTACAACGTCCCGGTGTATATTTTTGAGTGACAATGATCCGCCATGGTTGCATGTGAAATATTAATGAATTGATCGTGTTTTTGCACATTTTTATGTTATAAGAGAATAATGTACAAGTCATTGTTCACCAGCAAAAATTAACATATTCATTTTTCGAATTTAGTAAGGACTAAAAAAGTATGAACACTACACTACTGGCTAGCAGTATACCTACTACGGGATCACTATTCCATTTCGAAAATCATCTCGTCGAATTACAATTCGTCGATGAAGCCTCTTCGAATGTATGATAAGTCGAACGTTAAATTAATCGACTGCTCATTATTTCGAAACTGGCTGGCTAACACACCTACAGGCAAAAATTATGCCATCCAAATAACTCAAGCTGTGTTACCTAAATCGTGGGTTCAAAGATCATAGGAACCGAGAAAGTACGGAATTTCAATGAGCAATGTTTAATGGCAAAGTGTATTTCAATAGTCCGTTTAGCATGGGATGAATATCTTGTTGTCTGGAAATATAATTAGATTCGCACTAGCAAAATTCCAGAAGAGAGACATGTCAATGGGCGATGGTGATCACTTATCGACTTTCGCCTCAGCAGGGCGGCAGAGGGAGCGGCGGCGCACGCAGGCGCACTGCGGTCACCGCTTGACACGGGCCGTCAAGAGCGGTACGATGCTGTCAAGCGGTAAACCGCAGTGCGCCTGCGTGCGCGCCGCTCCCGCTGCCGCCCCGCTGTGTACGAGAACGGTTCTATAAGATTCCATAAAAAAACATCTCGCGCTGCCACTCCCGTTGCCGCTGTCGCCCCGCTACGTTATTTAACTAAGTCAAACCCATATTCCACTCTAATAAATACCCTTATTGAAATTGATGATATAGATATGAACTGTCATTTTAGTTTTTATGCGACCTCGTTGTAATCCAAAGGGATGAAAATTTAACGCTTTGCAGAACCCTGTCGCAATTATTTATTTACACCCAGCTCAGTGATCCGTAAGGACACTGAAATATTTAACATGACGTTTGACACTTTGAGAGGGCTGATGTTTCATAAAGTTATACTGTTTTTTTATATAGATATTAATTGACACAGTTACAATATTAATGCAGTTTTTGTCAGTAACTGTTTAACATCTATTAAGACTGTTTAGGTTGACTTTTGATTTTTCATATAATTTTTTTCAGATTGCAGAAACAGCAAATGATCCTTATATACGTAACTTTAAAGCTTACTTTTGAATGACATTGTGGTCTGTCTTAATGAACCTCTTAAATTATTTCAGCTGCAGAGTTATCTGATTATGCAAGTTTACTCGGTATTTTTTCCCTCACGACCTAGCTAGTAGTGAATATAAACAAACATCAAAAAATGCCACTTTATAAAAAAGTTCAGTATTAAAAGATGAAGCGAACCTTCAAAAATATTCGTCTCTCTATTCGTTAGTTAAAAATTCCAGGTCACAGCGTACATACTAGATACATCGTTAGCGATATTTTTTATTATTCATGTAGCAGATTCGCGTTCCATTGATTCGGAAATAGCTGTACTGTGACATAAAGCGAAAATCTGCATCACTTTTTCATTTCAATGATCAATGTTCCAAATGGAATCTAGAGCATTTTCCGCGGTTCTTTGTAACTGTGGCATGCAATGGTTTTTCCATTCGATGCCTTTTCTCATTCAACTTGTCAATGGATCTTGTATTTTAGAATAAAGAACTAAAACAGTGCTAAAGTACACGAACAAAGTACTCGGGTGACTAAGCCGTTTGGGTTTAAAACTCGGGGATCGTGGTTTCGATTCCTACCTTGGATCTGGTATGTAGGGCTTTTACAAAGTCCGACTGGCTACTATAAAATAGTGTGAAATAAGTGTTTCTGTTAGAAAAACTGGCTAGCTTCCACCCCCACATGTGAAATCTGCTACCATAACAGCTCGGGCTGTGTTCCGGCAATATTAATGTGGAAGCCAGTACACTTGAAATCTAAGGCTCGAAGATCAAAATCAGCCTACAGTCTGGCAGCACATTGAGCGACGCCGCAGTGACCGCTTATCATCAGTTGGGCTGCGTGTCTGTCTGCCAACTGAAGTTGATAAAAAAAAGAGAAAAACATACCTTTTTCCGCAGGAGCCAATTTCAAGAGTACGAACTGTGACTTAGTATTTTTCAAACAAAAAACATCTAATAAATATATGGCTGAAGTGCGGGCTACTAGCCACTGCACGGAGGCAGTCAATGAAATGAAAGACTTAAATACTTTAGTCGTTTTCCAAACTACACCTGTGAAACAGAATTCTTAAATACAGCTAAAAGCTGCAACAAATTAACGTTTCAAAACAGATACAACGTACACTAAATAGAAAACTCAATGTTAGCTCATTTCAGGCCAAAGCTCGAGGGAGAATATCATTCAGGTCATATTACGAGTTACACTCTGGCTCGTAAAATACAAAACGTTTGCAGGTTTATCCTTGTTGCTAGAATTTTAGGTAAGGGGTATTAATTTTGCACGGTTTATTATATGTATAGAATTTGCTCTTCGCTACATATTATATTTTTCTAATTGGAGTCAGTTTTTTAGTTGTATATAATTAAATTCACATTCGTAAATATAATTTTAATGATAACGTACATGTTTTCTTTTAGGAGTGTGTTTGACAGAACCCACGCGGCTTATTACTAATATTGATAATATAATTAAAATGCAATACTTTTATGAAATAATGATAATAGGGCATGTGTCAACCTATAAATATTTTAATTTTGAACAGAAAAATAAGAAAATAATTCCAAATTTCGCAACTTGTGTGGGCAAAAAAATACAAAAGACGCTCAGATGCTTACAAAACGGCACTCAAAAGGAACAATAGCACTTAATTAATTTTCTTTCAGGTTAACATAAAAGAGGATAGCAAAGAGAGGGACAGACCAACACAAACAGGCTAAAGCGGATTTAAACAACCGCATTTTTTTCAGCAATCCTTAGTACAAATAGACCTTACTCCTTTGTGATAAAATTCTAGACATCGCAAAACTTAATTAGGTATTGAATGGAATGTGAGGCGAAGTTTGAAATGAGAGTAAAGAATTTCCCTTGGGAAATGTGGTGTGGCGGATGAAATGTATCTATTTTATCGTCGTTAGTGCTTCAATGACGTAGTTTGTCGGCTTTATAGGCATTAAATTACTGCAGCAGCAGCTCTGCACATTTATTTTAGTAGAAAACTGTTATATAAGAGAATGTGATTGTGGTTAAAAAATACCTATCAGGGTAAAAAAGTACGAAACTGTACAATAAGGTCTGGAGCGCGAAAAAAAGTCAGCCAGTATTGTAATATTTTAAATATATATTAATATTAAAAAAAGGAAAGATTTGATTGTTTTTTTTTTTTGTATTGAATAGGCTTCAAAACTACTGAAACGATTTCAATAATTCTTTCACTGTTGGAAAGCTACTCTATCCCCAAGTGACATAGGGTACTTTTGATCCCGGAAATGTGAAGAGAAGGGCATATTTGAAAAAAAAAACGCGTGGGTGAAACCTCGGGCGAAAGGTTATGTAAAAATAAAAGATTAATTTGAGATTTTTAAGAGTGAAATTCACTAGGGCATCGTCACGAGCTTTGTTATGGATCAGCCTTCTTTAGAGATGTTGTTAGACTCAAAGATGAAATGTATTTAATCATTTTCTTTTTATATTTCTTCATTAGTGAATTTAATTCAAACTGGCGTTTGTTGTATACACCAGTTCAAATTCGTCACTGAATAATAATATACATACTGGACACGATAAAAACAATTTTTACATTAAATTTCAACAATATATATAAACATTTCTTATAGACAATATTCCTAGTAGCCAAACAATTCCAGTTATTTGCTCTTAACGGCCTGAACATTTACTATCAAGAAATACGAGCGACATTTAATGACGTGGACATTTTACTATCTGGAATGGACACTATTATCTTGACAAGGGACTGTGACTGTTATATGAGTAACAATTCAACGGTCACTTCGTCTTACGGACTTCATTACAAGGGATTTACTATTATCCACACCGCGGTTTTTTTAGTCGTTGTTTTTCCGTAGCAGAACGCTTCACCTTTAGAAGTAGTATCGATTTATGCAAGAATATTTTTTGTTTTTAATTTTTTTTAATATTTATAAGCTGGCTAGGAGTACTTGAATGAGCGATTCCTGCACCGGGGCAACCTGGTCCCCAGTCTGCGCTAAAGACGGCCATAGGATCTTGAGTCTGTAGCCCTCTTAATAAGGCATAACACCACCATCAAAAGAAGGGTATTCATTAAAGGATTTCTTTCTCCAGTACAAAAAGAAATTGGGCAGTTTGATGTCTTGCCTACTGTACTAATATAGTATTACTAATGGATGGAACTTACAGTCGTTTTTGTGTTATCATCGTGTCTAGCCATCTTTTTTGGCGTCGTATCAATCAATCATCCAGTAGCCTCCCAATGTGAGGCAGACCTTATGAAATTTTCTATTATCCACACTGTCACTTTCTTCATCAATCTTTTTCTATTATTAAGGCATAACTTCCATAGCTTTATTACTTTAATTGTGAAAAATATGTCCCGCTAAGAATTGGAAGAGTTTCCATCAAATTAATATTTGATTTCAATGGTGAAACAATGTAGATGCGATAAAACAAGGCTTGATCTGTATTCGAAAAACAATTGTTGTTAAATTAAATTAATTCTATTGCAATATAGCCGTATTCAGTTAAAACTTTGTGAGAAAAACTAAGAACATTGAATATAAATAAGTCTCCTACGAAAATCCAGCGCCTTCAAAATAGACAAAATGTAAGACTTAATTGTAGGGCAGAAGTTTGCTTTTGTCATCGCGGGTTGTCCCATAAAACAACAATGTCAACAATTGACACAATGCAGTGTGCTTCACCTTTAATCCTGGGATTCGTTCGCCTTACTCCCTTTGAAATAAGACCCTATATTGCTCAGCAAAGTTAGCTTTGTGGAATATGTCTACATTGTTGAAAACCACTGTCAAATTGCGAGTTCTCTTTTATGGCCCTTGTACGATGTTTTGGCAGTAAATTGAATTTGCTGACGTAACTAAATAAAGTTAATCTGACATGTTGTTGCTTCTTTGTGTAGAAATGTTTTGTTATCTCGCATTGTCAGTATTAAAATGGTGTAGGTAAAAATAAAACTAAATGTAAACTAAAATTGTTTGATCATAGTTGTTAGATGCTTGTTGACTTCTTCAAGGTATTTTTCTGCGGAGAGGAGAATGCCTTTACAATTACCATGAAAACAGGCTAGCGAGACCCTCTATAAAGAAAAAAGATTTCACACAGTCTTGAGCACTAAGGTAGCATCATTGCCCGTGATAACAAGAAATTACTTCAATTTGGACCGTATACGAACGAAAAATAACGATTTAAATGTTCTTATCAAAGCAAACTTTACCACTTCGTAACTTCAGCATCAGGAACATAACTCGGGGCCCATTTTAATTACTTCTAACTTTTTCCCGTCTCCGTAAAACCAAAAGGTAAAATGTGGCTTCGAAACAATCGACTAAAGTGGTCGGTATGAGTGCTGCTCACAATCCAAACTTGAGCATTTCGAACATAAATTCTTGATCCTATAAGTCCGTTTAGTTCTTTCCAGTTACTTGTTCTTTACAATTCTTATGCGGTATAAAAACGAGTCAGAAAAGAGTGTAATTGTTGCTAGTTAAGGTTAAATTGCGGTAGATTAGTCAGTGTTAAATTCAAAGATGTGATCTTAAATTACTTAGGAACTTTGATTAGGTCGTAGAAACTTTAATCAGAAGCGATGTTAGGAGGTGATTCATTCAAGAACCCACTTACAGAAGATCGACGTATAGTAGTACCTTAAGATAATCATTTGGACAACAACAACAACAAAAGAAGAAAAATACAATATTCTTAATAACAACATCAAAATTAATAACTTGCTATAATGCAAGCGTCGCAATATAGCAAGTGTTTTATTGGTAAATTAAGCGTCATTTTGAAAACAAGTTACTAATGGTACAAAGCACTTAAAACAATTACAATCAAAACAAATAAAGTGGATGTTTTTTCTAAATAGTTTGTATATAAAATGCTTTGTTTCCAACTACGAATCGAAAACAATAGAAGCGAACTGTTGACTGGAAAGTCCAAACATAGCACAAACTCAAGTTACACTTGAAATGAAACGGTGTCGCTCTCGTTCCGTAACTTTCAGCATTTGTTACGTACAACCACCAGCGATAGAGATTTACAACTTTGATTTGTTTCCTATACCAGGGATATTTTCTAATCCTTGTCTTAAGATGACGTCACTAGATTGTTTATAGAAGTGTACCGAGTGGAAACAAACGCAACAGGAGACACTGGGATTTTTTTCTTTTAGAACAGAATAAATTATTAAGTTTTACGGCTATGTTGAACAATGGTTATATCACGGTTTAAGACCCGGAGGTCGTATGTTCAATTCTTGGGTTTGAGTAGTAGAAGACCACGGATGAAATCTGCCGCCATCACAGAACAAGAAAATTTTCTCTCTAGTAGAAAACCACGGATGAACTCTGTCGCCATCTTTGGCCGTGTGCTGTCAATATTAATATGGGATTAAGAACACTTAAAATAAATGACAAGAAGATCAGAGAAGTTCTGAAAGACAGCAGCTCATTAAGAGATTCTTTCTTGTTAACTATTGTTGTATTAGTATTTCAATAAAAAATACATTTCGTGAACTTATTCATGACAAAAAATATAATAGCCGTGGGGAATTAATCGCATACGTAAAACTTATTACGTATCTGCGCAGATATTTTTATTTATATTTCAAACTATTGTCTTTGATTTTAAGTTGCCTGTACACCATTCGTTTCTGAATCTGCAGTCAGTTCATTGAGTGCAATGACAGTGAAGCAACCCTACTCTTGTCGGAAGCTCACTTGACATATGCCTTTTCGGGTAAAATGGGTCCTTATAAGCCTAGAAAGTGTCAATGAAACAAAAGATTTACGGAAGTGATCGAGCATAAAGGGACACGCAGCTTAAGGGATGTTGCTACCTCGAGATTCAACCCAAAAGTTCAGAATTATCTAATTTGGTGTTGTCAGATAAAATATTGTCAATTACCTACCCTATACGTAAGTAAGATCAGTTTGCACAACACCCGATCGAGTCTATCCACTAACCTCAGTCTCAAGTTACCAAAACATCTGAATTCGATTACCTTGCCAACAGACGCGTCCCGAGATAGTCGGATCAAAACAATCTCCCAAGAAATATTTCCTACAATCGGCTCGTCTAATACCATCGTAAGTATCAGCGGGAATCAGGCAAGAACCTCATTAGGAGCTCAATAGAGCCTCAACGAGCAATTAGACGGTCTTCCGGACCGAAAAACAAAAGGCAGAGCCGCAGAACTAAACTGGTTTGTAAAGTGCGCTTTACACAATACGATGCAATAAAAGAACAATTAAGCAACACATGTTCAATTCAAGCATGAAAGCATGCTTCTATCAAGCAGTTGTCACCTAGTAGCATGTGTGACGGAATGTTTCTCAAATTCAGCATGCTCATTTCGAGTTTTGTATCAAGCTTTTATTTCATTGGATGCATCTTCCGAGGAAAGCTGGGAGCCATTTTCAATCTACATATTACATATTATTATTGCATAGACAGCTGCCCAGCTTGTCTATTAAATTACGAGTAAGATGTAACAAAGAAGCATATATCATTTTCAGATGACAAAGCTTTAAATATTCTTTAATCAGTGTATTAGTCTTCTTTCACTGTGCGCTTTGCCTTGATCTTGATCTAGGGTAAGCCAATAGCATGCACCATGATTCAGAATTTAGCAAACCTAGTTTTTTTATACCACATCAGTTGGCAGACAGACACGGAGCCCACCTGATGGTAAGCGGTCACTGTGGCCTATTCCCTTGAGGGACACTTCACCAGGAAGCGTCGCTCAATATTGTGCTGCCAGACAGTAGGCTCATTCTGATCTTTGAGTCTTTAATTTTAAGTCTACTGGCTCCCACATTAATATTGCCGGAACACAGCCAGAGCTGTTATGGCAGCAAAAACCTGTGAGGACACTTAGCTCGCTGGACTCTGATAAAGTCCTACCACCAACCAGACGAAAGGCGGGAATTAAACCAATGACCTCCGGGATTTTATACCCGAGCGGCTTAGCCACTGTTCCACGGAGGCGGTCAAAAGTTATTATATGTGAGCAACTGTCATCTCACCTCCGGAGCCTTTAGTGAACAATAGGACTAGTATTTAATAGTTAATTTACATAACTATACGTTACAGTAAACATACATTTAATAAATGTAAATATATCAAAGGAACGTAGGTATTTTTTTAACATTGCACCGGACATTTTAGGAGTTATTCCGGTTGGATACCCCGTATTTGATACCCTGGGGGATCAATTTTGTTTTATAATATTTTCTATTCCACTTTGATCCACCGTGCAGGGTATCACAAATAAATTATAATTTTATATTCCGGTTGGATACCCCAGTTATCTATTAATATATTTTTGGAACAGTCATTAACAAAACATATTGTTGTAACTGAATATTATTTTATAAAGTTTCAAATAAATAAATATAACGGAAACGTTTTGGCCAAGTCACCGCAACCGGTTTAAAAATGTTAGTAAATGCAATGGTGTCTCGCTGCACGCGGGGCAATGGGCGATTTTCTGACAGGCCATTTAAGAAAAAAAAGTCTTCCAAAAGCTTCTCAAGATGGCTTTGAACGAAGTATGTTCATCTACGAGTATAAGGACAATAATAATATAAATATCATTGTCTATGGAGCCAAAATCTTTACTCATTCTTCTTCTTCTTCATATTTATGTGCTTGTTTTGGGAATTTCGGCCATTGTCATATAAATACCATGTAATTATGTAATTTTTTTCAGGAATGACAATGAAATCTGACATACACAATACGTTTCTTTTATGAAACATGTCACATCGAAGTAAACTATTACGTTCCGTTCCTTGTAAGTGCATAGGTAGAACGGCGCCATCTAGGTATTGAGAACTAACTAAAAATCTTTCATTATTATTAAGGTTTTTTGAAATAAAAAGACCGATTGTCTGATTGTCTGTGATAATTTTATATCGTAATTTTAAGTTCTGTTTTTTAAGTAATTTTATTAAGATAGTCAAAATCTTTTATTATTATTATTAAGGTTTTTTGAAATAAAAACACCAGTTGTCTAATTGTCTGTGATGATTTTCAATCGTAATTTTAAGTAATATTTTTGTTATGTAGTTAAGATGGTCAAATCTTTTGTTATTTTATTATTATTAAGGTTTGTCCAAGTAGAAAGTCGATTAGTCTAATTATCTGTGATGATTTTAAACACTTAAACAAATAAAACAAAATATTATTTACATTAACAACTGTTTTTCTATTGACTGTACTTGCCTGTAAAAAAGACTAAGGGGATCATACCGGAATGACCCAGTTTGCGGTGGATCAATCGGGAATTAAAACATAATAATAATCGCCAGGGGATCAGATCAGGGGATCCAACCGGAATAACTCCATTTTAGCAACAAAAATTTAAGTCAAAAACTCCCTATAAATTATCATGTAGTACGGAACACGAACATTGCTGTAGGAAGATAAAACCTATTAACATAATTTGCTGATACATTAATTTAAGGACAGAATGAAATTTATAATTACACGGAAAGTGAATAAATTTTAATATAAATTAATGAGTCATTGCAACTAATTAGAATGTAGCGTGAATACGGAGAATTGGGTTTTTTGTTGTTTTTAAAGGAAAGTCATCATCATCATCATCAGCCTATATACATACGTTCCGACTGCTGGGACACATGCCTTATCTCAATTTTGAGATAGTGGGAGCTATACTCCACCACGCGGGCTCAGTGCGGCTAATATTTTCATTTTATTAATTTTATCAGCCGGGACCAACAGCTAAACGTGCCTTTCAAAGCACGAAGACGTTTATTAACCGACCGTTGTGTGGTTAGCTTGACTTTCGTTATTTATTTATTTAAACTTTATTGCACAACAATAGTACAAAATGGCGGACTTAACGCCATAAGGCATTCTCTACCAGTCAACCATCGTAGTCGTTATCGCTTACGAACCACTGTCACAGCTGCCCCACGAGCGCCTCAAAGGAAAGTATCAGTTTATTGTCCCACTGCAGGGCAAAGGCCTTCATCCTTGAAATCAAAAAACCGTTACAATGATGGGTACTGGTTTAACCACTAAACTTGTCAAATGTGGGTTTGTGATCACAAAGCCTACGAATAAGATCGTAAACGCATTGTCTTCCGCAAAAAAAAAAAAACGGTACTTAAACAAGTAAGTAATACGGAGTACCTACGACAGATTACAAAATGGCCTGGTGATTTTTTCTTAGGCCAGAAAAACTTCTTTTATGTAAAAACAAGTTTGTATTTTATATTCATAAAAATATTAAAATAGATTTTGTTTAGCGTTAAGGGACAGTTTAATGCTAAATAATAATATACTGTGCTTTTGTATTGTACAGGTGGAGACCTCAAATCAATTGAAAGAAAATGAAGAGAAAAAAATCACTAACTAAACGTACAAAGAGTGCACACGGCAATAATGATTTCGTTCCGAAACATTTCACAGCGAAAACGGTTCCTTTGAAATAAAGGGGAATATTGAAACGCAAAAATGGCTACAGAAGCACGAAATATAAATGATTATTAGCATTTCATACCAGCCGTATATGATTTTAACAATAAAAAAATAATGCCTAATACAACCAAATGTGACAATCATAAAATGTATGTAATAGTTAATAAACGATAGTATTATGATTTAGAATTTTAGATAAAAGATATTTTGTTTATAAAGTTTTTACGTCACTGACATTTTTGCAATAATAATAATTATTATGTTAACAAAGTGTTAATAATTATTTCATTCTACCCGCACTAACTGAAAAGTTTCGGACCCATAATCGGAAAACTTATCGTTAAGTTTAAAAGAAAAAACACAATGTTAGTTACACTTGAACGAAAGTTATCTTTTGCAAAACTCGTCCTTATAATAACAAACAATATAAACAATTATCGAATCCTGTGCGCACATTAACTTTAGCAATACATAATTTATAGTACCTACACGTGTTAAGCAAATCTTTTGATATATTTTTATAAGTCGGGATCACAAACAAATTATCGTATCCTCAAATGGCGAGAAAAAACATCCCCATTTGAACAGGACTATTTGCAAAATTACCGTACAAAAGTTGCCAGGCAATATATTGTTAATAAGAAGTGAAATTGTGTACTTTTTGTCAAGATTGGCATCCCATCGCGAGCTCATCAATATCCTTTGAGACTTTTTTCCAACTGCAAAAAGGATAAAGGTAATGACAGCAAAAACTCCCCGAGTGGAGTATTGAGATGAACACTTAATGCCTAGTCATTTTGGGCTCGGATCGGAAGCTTCGGGAACGGAATTCTCTGCTTTTTTCCAAATGTTTTCCGATATTTGCGACTGTTTTCCCGGTGGCCGCTCGGAGGAAGGGCAAATTAACAGGCAGGATGGCGTCGTTATGCTGTTCTATTTTCTATCTTGGTTTTGGTACGATGCTGTTTTGGTTTGTTTACAGTCTATACGGTTTTAGGGCTCGGTTATTATTGAAATTTTGGTACGAATATTGCAAGAGTTTGCCTATACTCATATATGACAGTATGGGAATGGAATGAAAAGAATATCTTAAAAATATAACTGTGTTTAAAACAATTCATTTTGTTTATTAAAATTAACGAATTTAAATTGCTTGACACTGTCATACGCAAGAGGTAGTTCTGGTTCTGAGTACCACCCAGAAGAAAACATAGTAACAATGAAATGGATTCTGTAAAAAAACCAGTCGATCACAAAAAATTATGAAAAATTATAATTTCATTGTCGACGGTCACATGACCAGCTCGTAGGAAATCGCATTAATACTTATTAAAAGGTCCGTTTCACACAAAAGCTAGGAAACGTTAATCAAGGCAAGCGGAAGGGTCAACCGGGTGCGCCGTCCACCGTATCATAACCCCCAAACGCAATATTAACTAGTCATCTTCCCATACATTTCGGTAGGATGGGGAGCTCTTGTTATCGTGGTTAAGAGGGGACGCAAAGGGACAACATTTTCATGTAAAGAATCCAATTAGCCCCCGACAGGTGGGTGCACAATCCGTGTACAACATAAAAACATGTGCAAAGGAAGTGAAGGGTGAACTTTTATACGCAATGCAAACATTTAAAGCGTTCTTTGAATGGGTAAGGGTTAAGGGTTCCTTGAACGAGAGGGCATTATTTCCAGTTGTTTATTTACAGAGCAATATTTTTTTATGATTGACAGGGGAAAGATCCCTCTAAGGTTTTCTTAAAATAATGTCGAATACGACATAAAATATGTAATTCAAAGTGAAGTATCATCATCGTAATCATTAGCCAAACGAGGTTATGATTAAGTATAATTATTATATATAAAATTATAGAAATAAAAAAACCGTTCAGTTACTTGGCAGTTAAAACAGAGCGTGTCAGATTGGCCATTTATACTAGCAAGCTACTTTGATTTCTTAAATGAAGAAAGTGTGGCCATTACACGTAAAAGTTATCGGTAAAGTCTGAATTGGAAAAGTTTTTGTAAACAAATCGGCGATTTGATTTTGTTGCGTTTTCCGATGTCTTCGCTTTCTCATTTTTAGGATTCTGCAAATAAAGAACTGAAAAATAGTAATTTCAATAAAGGTACTTTTTTATACCAAATATAGTCAAAAGATTCAATATTGAAATGAAATAAAATAATTAATTCTGCAAATAGAATTTTAAAAAACACTTGCACGTCAATCTTTTTTCCCTACCTGTATTGACTAAGGAACTGCGAAAGTTCCGAAAATCTGATGAATCGTCAGTAAAAAATTACTTTACTTATTTCATTAGATATAGAACCCTGGAACTTGAAACACGACTAATCAGGTCTTTAATTTGTTATTTTCGTTTGTCTACAGTTTGGTCGAAGGTTCGAGAAGTAATTTCCATTGGCCTCAAAACATTGAAGCAATAAAATTGTTTTTCCAGAACTCGCCGCCAACAATTTTAGGGCTTTTTATTTTTCCTCCAAGAAATATTAGTATTGTAACAAAGTCGATCGTCTTGGGAGTTTTGTTTGAATTAGTATGACAACAATTTTATTATATCTTACATGCTTTAGGCGATATTAACATTTTGCTTGCGGCGACGGCATTTCTTTGGAAATTAAATAGCACAAGTCATAGAAGGTATTAGATACCAAAGTGACTAGCTAGCTTTTGTGTATCGGAGTCAACAAGGAGGGCCTTGCTGGGACGGTGGATTGTTCATTGTACGGACGCCAGCAGATCAACTTACACCAACCTTTAAAAAAATCCCAATTGAAAAAGAACTCTATGTAAAGTGAATAAATCTGAAAATTGGTTGTAGAAATTTGACAGGTTAGGGTAGTCTGATGTGCTGTTGCTGTACTATAGGGCTACAACTTCAGAGTCCCGAGTTCGGCTCCTTGTTCAATCATAAAAATGTCTTTTTTAGTAAAGGTATTCTAATTTTGGCAAAAAGACTTACAGATTAAATGGGCGATTCTCGCATTATTTCTGATAAAACGAAAATCGTTGATCACATGCTGCATACCCGTTTCTATAATACTGCTGGTCCCTTGAACTAAAAGCTTTCTCACTTGTCATGTCCTATTTAGTTGAAATACTTGTTAAGTTTGGTCACTGTCAAAATGAAATAAGGAATTGATTCCGATCCGCAAAATAACAAGCCTTGTCGAATCTAAGATCATAGTCGAAGCAGACCCTGGTCTTCCACACTGGATGCAGTAAAAACACGCTGAGATAATGATGTTGATTATAATCAATCTACAATACACTAGCCGTGCAAGCAGCCAACTGCATTCGCTTCAGCCGACGTTGCACACATCAAGCGCTGGTCAACCTAATGGCACCGTAAATTTTCATAGTGCTGTGATTTGGCTCATCCCCAACCAAACCGAAAGATGTCCCAAAACATATGCATAATAAACCAGCTAAACCTAACGATCGAATTAAACCAGATTTATAACTGGCCGCTAAATTGAAAAAGCTCGACAGCAGTCCGTTATTTTTTAATCCCAAATCCCAAAATTCACGTAGACTGCTAATGGAGAGAGGATATCTCTAGGGATTTATTTTTAATCAGATCCCGCCGTGTGGCCATATTGGGTGGCCAATAAACTCGGCGTATGCAAAAGGGGTGATACAGGACGTTTTCAGTTTAAAAATATACTTATAAATTTTAGTTTGCATACATGTTGTCATGTGGGCCGGGCGTACTGGTCAGTATGAAAGGCAAAATGTTGGATAATTTTACACAGTTTGATCTGATAAAGATCCGGATCTAAAGTAAGTAGTTACAGGTCTTAGAATCAACGAATACTTAATTACAAATAAACGTCCAGACTTAAAAATATTAATTTCAATTTTTGACGGCCACCGTGGAACAGTGGCTAAGCCGCCCAGTTAAAAAAACACGGAGGTCGTAGGATTCGTTCGATTTCCATCTTGGGTCTGGTTGGTGGTAGGGTTTTTTCAGAGTCTGACTGGCTAGCTACCACCTCCACAGGTGAAGTCTGTCGCCATAACCTGGCTGTGTTCCGGCAAAATTAATGTGGGAGCCAGTACACTTGAAATCAGAGGGTCGAAAAATAGATGAGCCTACAGTCTGGCAGCACATTAAGCAACGCTTCCAGGTGAAGCGTCCCTCAATGGAATAGGCCGCAGAGGCAGCTTACCATCAGATGGGCTGCTTGCCTGTCTGCCAACTGACCTAGTATAAAAAAAATATTACTTGAATTTTGTGGGATCAGAACAATCAGAACCCATAATTCCTGATGCAAAATGCAGGATTACTACCAAATACAGGACAGTCTCACTGCAATGATTTCAATTTTAGCATAATAATTAATTCAGTGCAGATATCTAGTAAGATGGGTATCAAAACGCTCCTTCCTCGTTTTTATCGTTATTTCTATGCTGTATACGAACATTTTCTACCATTAAACTCCAGTTGCGAAACAATCGAATGTCATAAAAGTGCAATCGATACTCCATTCCGAGGAAACAACGTTACATTACAAAGGAAATGCGCTATAAAACGAAGCGGAGGCGATGCCCACGCGTAATGCAAATGATCACCAGAAAAAAGCTATGGGGGATTCCGAATTATACTTGAGTTCCGTAGGTTTGATTGCAAATTGTACTTCATATTTTCCTAATAGGTACATCGCACGTTAGATTCCACCAATTGTAAAGGCCAGAAACTTTGTAATTGTAGTTTCGTGAAAAGATTTCAAGAATAAGATATTCGTAAGTGATGGCGTTTCAAATTAGAAACTTGCACTTGTCATAAGATCTTCTGACATTTGACCGTCTAGGGTCGGAAGTAAAAGTATGGGAATTAAGAAGGATTCTATAAGATATATATTCAATCCACCTATTCCGAGCTATATGCCGTAATGGCTATTTGTTTGTTTGTCACATGAAGCTATACTTCTTTCTAATCATAAAGACATATACCTCATTTGACGAGCCATTTGGTGTAATGGTCGAGAAGTCGGCTATTACACCAGAGGTCGCGGGTTCGATCCCCGCACAGTACAAACATTTGTGTGCATGAATATGTCTGTTTGTATCGGTCTGGGTGTTTCTACGTATAATATGTATGTATTTACAAAAAAAAAAGTATCTAAGTAATGTTTATCAGTTGTCTAGCACCCATAGCACAAGCTAATGCTTAGTTTGGGGCTAGATGGCGCTGTGTGAATAATGTCCAGAGATATTTATTTATTTATTGACCCTTATACTAAAGGCCGTTAACAAGTCATCCTCCGATAGTACGAGAAGCAATGCTTAAAACGTAAAAATCAAGTCAAAGTCACGATGTTTTTCACCACACCTACGGATTCCTTAAACGTTCTCTCCCATTTTTCAGCCCAACGAGGCCAAGCGGACGAATTTAATCGGCTAAGCCGCCGGATTAACGTTTTCGACGGACGAAATCATCGTTTAGCCGACGCTGAAGCCAGAACGATGGGGGAATGCGTTTGAATAAAGATTTGCGTTCGAATTGTAGAAGAAATGAATACAAAGATTCATTGTCAAATTATTTTTTTGGAACTGATTTCGGTCTTAGATGTTCTCCGCCTAATCTGTGAAGTTCAGATGTATTTCAATTTAAAAATGTAGGTTTGGTACCTGAAAAAGTTGGTGCTTCTGAAGTCAATCAATTTATCATCTAAATATTTATATTATTAAATACGAGCTGACTCAGTGAACTTCGTATCACTATCAAACGTTTGACAAGTAAGAACTGTTTGTATGGGAGAATAAAATTGTCGTATTTATTTTCCTAGCAATTTTTCCATATTTTCTCATCGTTTAAGCCTTTCCTGGACTTCCTCGAATATTTCAAGACTAAAATTAGTCAAACCGGTTAAGCCGTTCTCGAATTTTAGCGACACTAACGAACAGCAATTCATTTTTATTTATATAGAAGATAGATAGATAGATTTTTCAATTGTTATTTTTTCAATTATGTAAACAAGTGATATTTAAATAAATGGAGCGAGTGAAACATAGGTTTTCCCTAAATACTCATGCCTAATGCCTCATAATACTATTTGTGCCATTCGTACGTAGATATATTATTATGTAGAAGGTATCACAAATACTGTGGGGAAAAGGAGCATCACAAACATGAACCCCTGCCCATACTGTTATTTATTTATTTAGAGTCACTACCAAAATGAAAGTGTTATACTTTTGAAAAAACAATGTAGACAAAGTGGCATAATGATATATCACCATTGGTAATAACCATTGCATATTTAATGGAATATATCCGATTTTTCATCTTTCGTTGTCCGTCAAAAGTAGGGTTATTCATAATTCAAGCATTTTTCCCGCATTTCTACGCTACCGCGTAAACCAATTTGCGTACATCGGCTCTGATGGTTGCGTCCGAAACGACGCTTCAAATGGAAAAGAAAATTTGTTTACTCGACGCATTAGTGCCATGCGCAAAAGTAAAAACTTTTAGTTCCTTGACGAAGTTTTCAAACAGATTTATTTATTTATTTAAGCTTTATTGCACAAATCAAGTACAAAAGGCGGACTTAATGCCTCTACTAAAACTACTTAATGACTTAATGGACTTAATTTATTGTGAAAGAAGCTGATTTTGAAACGTCGTTTATTGCAATGATTTTTTTTAATGGAGTTTGTAATTGTCTTTATTAGATGTTATGTTGGTTTAATATCTTTAGTAATATGTATTACGTAAACGTTTTCTTGTTGAAGGTAGGATGACCTTTTTTATTTTGTATTTTTTTTGAAACATTGAACAGACGGCAGGACACATGCTGGGAATAAGAACTCTTTTTCAAGCATGGTACGTTTAAAATTGTGCCGAATACGCAAAGTTAAATAACCTTAAGTAAAGCTTGAAATTATAACGAAGCCTACTCGGGCTACGTAAAATCAACATTTACCCAGAAATTAATCTAAATCGAACAATGGCCGGCATGTTCTATGCAACACTTGCATCATTTAGCGGAGCCCCAGGCGTCGATAACCGCTCTTTGAGCTTGAAATTCGGAGCTAAAGTCTTTCATACATTTATAATAAGGGTACACGGACGTAATTTTGCCGAAGGGTAAGTGAAAACTCTGGGTGATTGACATGCATTTGCCGTTCACTCGGTTCACTCACAATGATTACGGAATTTGTTTACCTACTGTTTTCATAGTTTAAAGTAAATATAAAGTACAATATGTACAAAATTGATAGCGATTTTAATTGAAGATTTGAAAGCAACGTAACGTAAAACAAACATAGTACTCCGTCTTTCAAGCAGGAACTGGTAATTGAAGTTGAAGTCAGAAGGAGAAAACGGCATCCTTAGTTCCTATGTTGTTTACTATGCGCATACGAAATGAACGATGATGACGTAAATGAAAATGAAAACACACAATGTAGGTACTGCGTGTATGTAACAGTACGGAGTTATTCCACTCTCCGTAGTAAAGTTAACATTCTGACAGTTTTCTTTTTATTAACGTTGCCTCGTTGAAGGGAATATTTTGCAACATTTACTTACAGATGTATACGTATTGTAAATTGAAATTGAGCAATCATTTGACAAACATAAACACAAAATTGACAATGGTTTCTTACTGAATTTCGACTAGAGCGATTGATGTCACCAATTAATTCCCTTAGGCCGCGTGGTCCGATCGGCTTGTCCGATCAATCGGACCACTATGTTTTTTATTTCCTGCTGGTTTGATTGATCGGACCATCAGGATTTTTCTAATCCTTGTAGTCCTACTATCGGACTAACGGCATTTTAAAAGTTCATCTTGTCCGATCGCTTGCAATCATACAATACTTATTTTGCCCGAAAGGATTTGACAGCAGGCTTTAAAAAATGGCGTGCAAAATTTGAAAACATACATTATTTTCTTTGTTGCAGGTAAATTAAATCTCATCTTTGTTGTTTTGCGGAGAAGAATACGTTGAACCATAGAACTGGGCCGTATGTGGGACTTCGGATTAAGCGTTTCACTACTCACTAAACACTAAAGGTAAATTTTAAACTCGAAAATAGACAAGCTGGTGTCAACTTTTTGACGGTTGACCGGCCCAAATCAAATATCCAACGATCCGGTTTCCATTCATGCGTGAATAACTTCTAATCTTAGTAACCGTAAGTAAAAAGCCAAGCCACTTCTCCCTTATACCAACAAAGATCTTTACTAAGGAATGGGACAATACTGACCAAATACAAAAAAATAACACTATCGAAAACTCGAGCAAAGCCATAAGCAAAGGCTATTTTTGAATAAATAGATTGCCTCGGGCGTCCCTCACTTTGCGCCCTTTGTGTAAAACGTCGGTGGCGACCTCTATAAATCTTATATTCGATCCTGAGGTCAACCGATCTCCGAGTCAACGGTACAGCGATAATCAGGAGACGCCATAAATTGTTTATAGGGGAAAGGGAGCAAATTCTAATGTGTTTTGTATAATTTGCAAGTCCTATTGAGTCAAAGGGATTTGTTTATTGTAGTTTTATGTAGGTATTTTTTGTTTACGGAGGTTAACGGATATTTTTTTATAACAAAAAGACATTAATATTTAAGTTGAACTGCGAGTGCCTAGAAAAGAAAAAATAAATCAGAATAGCTGTTTGTACCGTGCGGGGGTCGCGGGTTCGATCCCTGCACGGTTTAAACATTTGTGTGCATGAACATGTCTGTTAGTATCAGTCTGGGTGTTTAATGTATAATATGTATGTATTTACAAATAAGGTATGTACATATAAACATAGAGTAATAAAAACGCCTCCAGGCATCCATAGCGAAAGCTTATGCTTAGTTTGGGCTAGATGGCGCTATGTGAATAATGTCCAGAAATATTATTTGTTATCATTATTTATAAATCATTACCTATAAAAAAAAATTAGAGTTAAAACAGTAAAGAAAAAAATATGAGTGACTTTTCAATGTTTTACTGCAGGGTAAAGATTTCCATCATTGCATTTACGAGTAATTCATTGACTTGACACGTTGATGGGTACAGGTACAGGTTTAATCAAATTCGGATTGGTAATCTAAAACCCAAAGCTGTCTGCTAAAAAATCCGATCCACTTTTTGTCCGACTCGGAAATTAATCGAGAACCTAGTAAGTAAACAAGTACATAAAGACCAGTTTAAGGTACATATAGCGCTAATTTGAGGTATAAATAGATCGCATATGTGTTAGGTCCCTTCAGCTTATGTAAGGGGTATGTTCACTTAATTTACTCGTACCTCCAGATAAACATAATAACCTAGGAGACATCTGGATTTTATATGTACGATCCGGAGGTATAGCCTGTGGGTGAGAGTTCCGTAATAAGAAAGTAGGTCATCTCAAAGAACCCCGAAAATAACAAACAGACGGGATACACTAAGTAGCTATTGTCATCGTTATATACTTCTGAGCAAAAATATGGAACCAACCCAATTTCTTTTTATGTAAAATTAACCAAGGTCAAAGTCTCAAATTATCATCATTTTAAACATAAAAAAATGTTTTCTACCAATACCATTTATTCATTCAATTGATTTTGTGCTATTGGTAAGTTTATAGAAACAGTTGAGAACTTGTGATTCCATATTTTTGCATGTAAGTGTAGTTACTTTTTACTATTTTGCGTTCATAAAATATAAATATCACGTAATATTAACATTGTAAGAATCTAAAGTAAACTCAAAAAAGGACTGACTGAAGGACGTTATTATCTCAGTATTCAGTGAAAATTGTTACTTTTTTTTACATAATACGTCTGGCAACACAATTTCATCCTGCATTTTTATTCAGAAAACTTTTCAGAGAGAATTTTGTATTGCCTTTAGATATGCTAATAAGAATGACCGCCTCGGTTGAAACGGCTAGATTGCTCTGGCTGTGACCGTGAATATTTCGCGCTCAATCAGATCTTATGAAAACAGTTCGGTACAAGGAAAATTATGCTGTGATACTTGTGTTCACGACTAAGGTGTTGTAAATTCGAAAGATTAAATCTTATATTAAACTTTAATATTACATACTACGTAACTGTTATCTAAATGATAATAATAATTATTAGGAGTCATTTAAAAAAAGCAACGATGTAAATCATTTTGACGTCCAATTTTGTAATTGATAAAATGTCGACTGCTACACAGAAGGTTGCGTGGTCGATTCCCTCATAGTTAAAAAATTTGTGAGCATGAACAAGTCTGTTTGATAATTATAAATCCTAAGTAATATAAATGATAGAATGAGTATTGTTAGCTAAGGGACGATATGCCTTTCAAAAGATGTTAAAAACTAATATTTGCAATGTCAAGTCATTGTTAAACACTTCTAACTTAGGCAGGAAGTTCAACGTTTAGCCTGTGAACTTAGACGAGTTGTAGGTAATAATTCAGGGATGAATATTACGCGGGCAGATGAATTGTCGGAGCTAAGTTTACTTCGAATTTGCGTAGGACTGACACTGTAACTTTAAATTATAATTGCATCTTCCTTTTCTAACATTTTATTATAAAAACTGCAGTTTGCTGTCCGTCAAATTATTCAGTTCGAAGGACTTTTCCCAATAATGATCTATTTAAAGAAATTGTTGCTCAAGAATAGCTTTTCAGACCATGTTTATAATTACATAGCCTGCCGCGGTTTCACCGTCAAAAACGTGAAAATTTAGAAAAAGTTTAAATTGGCAATAACTTGAAAACCGAGCAACTTTTACTGAGGTCATGTTAGGCTTGTTCGATGCCTCTTGTGCTGGCCTACCCCCAGTGACGTGTCAATTTTAGGACAACCTGTATGTATAGTAGTAAGTAGGTGAAATTTTCTCTCGATACTTTAGACTTTTAAAATATTAAAATAAAGCTTTGGATATAACAATAAACCAAATACCTACCCTTAATCATAATTTATATTCCAAGGGCAATTCGGCCACAAACTTACTTTAGCAGCTTTCCTGCAAAAATAAAATAGATGGTTTTACTTTTATAATAAAGTACTTTTTAAGCACTATTCTAAATCTTAAGGATAATTTATTTTGCTCAGTTTGGGCTTAAGTGACGTGAAAAATGTCTAAGGATATTAATTAAATAGTTGTGTTCTTTATTTTGTGCTCTACTAAAATGTCGAAGACATTTGTTAACTCAGCTACGAAATGGTATGGTCTACACTCAATCAACCGGTCGGTTTGATGGATGAGAGAGAATGACAAATCGGACTGGTAAACATTAAAAGCTGTTATTTTTATGATATATTACAAAAACTTTCAGACCACAAACATCTGATGTAAACATAATCTATATAAATAAATATGAATTGCTGTTCGTTAGTAGAGACTAAATAAATAAATAAACAATATAGATTGATTTGACCAATTTTAGTCTTGAAATAATCGTGGAAGTTCATGAAAGGCTTAAACGATGATATGAGATGAAAATATGCAAAAATTGCGAGTAAAATACTAAAAACGACAATTTTATTTTCCCATAGAAACTGTTCTTACCTGTCAATCGAAGGGATAGAAAGTTCACCGGGTCAGCGAGTAAAAAATATTATAATAATGGTTAATCATTTGGTTTATCTGTCGTCATAGTTCTTTAAGCCACTGTTTTGGTCTTACGCGTACACCGTTTTAATATAATTATGTTCGAATGTTTAAGCCTAATGTCATTACGTTAGTAACTAGGTATTTAGTAATCTGCGCTACAGGGCAAAGGCCTCCACTATAGATCAAGTCATCGCTAAAATGATATTGCCATATGCGGATTGGTAAACCCGAGCTATGTCCAAAACAATCAATACAAAAATTGACCCGGGAATTGAACCTAGAACCATAAGATCAAGACTAGGTAATTAAATAAATAGACCAATGAGGCGATATTTGTCATTGAAGTAAATAAATCAGTTTTACTTTAAATCTAGACTTGTCGTTGGTGATGCCATCTAGGTGTCAAGTAGAGTGTAGTCTGGAAACGCGGTTGAGTTAGAATAATTCACATTTCCATTAGACCGCGGCGATGAATATCATCCGTGCAGATGAGATGGAGGTAAACTTAGTTTAGCCTGAGATTGATGCAGCCACGAGTTGCATATAATTTGTTCCTAGGTTGAATTAATGTATCTGTATGCTTATTGAATATATAACATAGAATCCTTGGACATTTACCCCACGTAATCTAGTCACAAAATATTTAAAAAAACTTGAACCAACGCCTCAATGGTATAACGGTTTAAGTACTAGGCCGAGATCTTGGGGTCCTGGGTTAACTTTGAGTTTTTTTCAGCGACAGCTCGGGTTTGTGATCACCAATTATTTGCTCCATTCTGGCATTTATCATAATGTTGGAATTGTTTAAGCCTCTTGTAATGAGTGTATTCAGAAAGTAAATAGCATTCGAGATCGGAAAGTAAATAGCACGGTGGAAAATCTGAATATTTCAGCCTTTTCTAATTAATATAGATCTGCCTAAGGTGAAAAAATTTGAAACGAAAAATTGAATTACAACCATTTCTTTGACAAAGCATAACAGACAGTTGGCTATAGAAACGATCGCGACAATATTAGGGCGAAGACGGCGAAGGTGGTTTATTTCTATTTATCCAGCACACTGTAATCAATCGTCGAGTGGCAAACGTCTGCCCGAGGTAAAGAAACGTCAATAACCGACTCGAAATTTATCTCTTCCGTTCGGAAATTGAAATTTCGACCTCCGCCCCTGGAGATGCCCTGGGCTCCAATTCTGCAACCGACGTTCCAACGCTACCTATCCTTGTCCACCCTAAAGAAACAAAGCGAGACGACAACGTCGAATTTGTGGCAGAGATGTGCGAATAAGACTCCTGGTGAACTAGAAGCTATACAAAATGAAAGGTTCACGAAACATGGACTTATTGGGAAGTTCCTTTGTGAAGTTCATTTTAAAAGCGTACGTTATTTGTCGGTAGTGAAAAATAGGAGCTTGTTTAAGTATAACTAGTTTGATACAGGGGTGACCTAGTTTTGTGTAAGTTAGTAATATTGTTGGAACGTGTACGTGCGCTGTACGATATAATGTAAATAAATAAGACTTGCCTTATAGAGCTGCCATGTTTTCCCAAAGTTTTGAGAAACTTCTGTACCTGGAATAATTTAAGATAAGGTTTAGTAATTAGTTTAGACCATGTCTTTTAAGTCGTTTAAACCGTATTCTGGAATACCAAAATTAATTGAAATAATTACTCGTACATTAAAAAATGCGAATGATATTGACTCGGCCATAGAAACGTGAAAATTCAGAAAGTTTAAATTGGCAATATCTTGAAAACCGAGCAACTTTTACTGAGGTCATGTTAGGCTTGTTCGATGCCTCTTGTGCTGGCCGTACCTCTAGTGTCACTGTGACGTGTCATTTTTGTATATTAAAACCTAAACCTCTTAAAGAATCATTAACATAACTCAACGAGGAAAGAGTGTATACCTACTTGTACCTAACCGTCGACTGCTTACGTCTCGGGTCTAAACAGCCCCTGGGCGCACTATCACCGCAAGAGGCGAACGAGATTACCTGTCTGCTTACATTTCGTTTCTTCTGTTTGTTTTTATTCAGCTGCCTGTTCTCATGGACCAAGAAGCCTTTCCGTTGCCACTTATGTTGTGTGAAACAAGTTGAGGGTTGAAATATTCAGTCGTTTCAGCATAGTTTGGGGGCGTAGTGTGCAAATTTATTTTAAACATTAAATTATTTATAACATTTTAGGATGTGCAGCTGGAAAATACATGAATTCAACTGCTAACAAAATTGGTGTATTCTACGATTTATTCTCAAGTATAACCACAATAAAATCTTTTACTAGAGAGGTAATGTCACATAAAATTGATCGAATGCCATTGAATGTTTATTGTGAGATCAGATCAATGTAATGTATGTGATGTCGTTAAATTATTTATTTTTTGTCAAGCATGAAAAACACTTTAAAGATAAATGCTTCTTTTGCCGCTCCATAAAATACTAACCATTTTGGATTGAACTCCATGGTGGATTTTACTTCTAATTTCAGTCTGGATGATGAAAAGAAGTTCCTAAAATTATACCACTTAGCGAATAGAATACATTTAAACAACCTATTCAAATTTCTTAATTCATTTAAAGCTACAGCTACACTGGCAATAAGCCACTTAACGATAACCCCCCAATATATTCAAAACCACTTTTTATTTACATCACAATAAGTCACAAATCCGAGTAACGGAAGCGGCAACAAAAAACTATTTCCGAACCAAATCCAACCGAAGGCCGTCAGAAAAGGACGTGAACACACTAAAAATTCGTACATGCATTTGGCACGCGGGATATAAGGGTGGCATCATCCGGGCTTAGCGCAAGCGTTCTGCAGAAATACATTACTGACTATACGGTACATTAGGCCGCGTGCAGAAGCGCGGGAACAGAACACTGGGATAGGGTTGCCAGACAACCCAGATGGAACGGAGAAATAAAAAATAATTTTAGTATGTTAAGTTATTTGAATCAGCTTACGATGTTATGTCATCTTCGATGAAAAGAAGGCGCAAGCTCTAAAAATATAGACTTAGAAGGCAGGTAGATAAGACTTTTTTAAATAACTGGATTTTAATTATTTTACTAATTAATATTTTAGCATCCGATACAGTACAGTACCGTACAGTAAATGGATTAACGGATAGATATAAAAATAAATAATTTATGACAATAAATATTCTTAAAGGAATTAATTTAATAATCTCATTGATTTTGTATTCGCTTGATATTAGGTAGATGTAGATAAACAACTATAATTATTTCAGACAATTTACAATTTATTACAAAAAAAGTTTTATTCATTAATTACGAACCTCTTTCTTAAATTACCACCATTTTCTTTCTTGCAGAGAACCTTAATTAAGATAATGATGGGATTCATAAGTTCGCTGGCAACCCTGACTGGCAACAACCGAGGAACCCTCTAACGTGATAAGGGTGGATGCGGTTTTATTGGGGATTGACGTAAATTGTTCTCATCAAGGAAAACACCTGTGCAGTCCGAAATAGTTTACACTTGCACTGCTTTATTAAGCTAACATCAATGACGTTCAATATACAACTAGACGCCCATTCACGCTCAAATATTGTCCGAAGCAACAGCCTGCCCACGCAACTATTGGGCAGAGTTTCTGTTTAGTTGTATACAATTGACATTAAACACTAACTGCCACGAGATAAGGTGTCAATTTGAACGAATGTGTTAATGTCATCTGTGTCAACGCCGCTCGGACGTTTTTTGAGGAATTTTTTTAGAGATTGGGTGTCTAGTAGTATACTGAACGTCATTGGCTAACATGTAATATAATGTCATGATAATATAAGGCATATCGATTGATGGTAAATGTCAATAAACATATTCTAGATCACGTCGAAATGCTGAGGTTCAAGAGCTTTATGGTTTGCCAGGAATCGTTCATACAGTTATTATTTTTATGCATAGTTTCAAAGCGTTCTGATGTCCGAAACATTTCATAAATATATTTAGTGTACATTTTTTTACGAAATAAAACTTTCACAAAACACTATTATTAACCGGTGTGACTGGGGGTAATTTTCAGTACTAGGACAGCTTGTAAAAATTTTATGTTTCCTTTGATTGAGTTAACTGAAATTGTTATGAATAAATTAAAGTCATATTTAATTTCTAGTTTTCTAAAAGTCTACACCAAGCTTTAGTTAACACATACGTTATAGCAAAGTTAGCAGAATTCCTGAATATTCTAATGGATATATGAAACTTTCCGTATGTATGTGGCGCCACATATGCTGCCGGATTGAATAGACATGTTTACGCGGTAGGCTGGGTTTAGGTTTTCATACGTTAAGGTTTTAGAGAGGCTGTCTCGATGTTAATTATGTTATTAAGTCTGTTTAGTTATGAAATAATAAAATAATTGGGTCTGAATGTTGTTATGAGTATAATATATTTTTAGCACCTTCAGAGCTAACACTATTTACTTAGATCAATCTACAGTAAATTATATTATATTTTTTTTTATTATTGTGCCTGCAACAAAAACTATCAAAATTCATATTGTTGTAAATGACATACATAAACTGTTTATACTATCAATTTCTAAGTAAGTAACCAATAGTGATAATCAATGACCTAAAAGCGATATCATAAATTAATAAGCAATCTACATTAAGCTTTAGGTACACCATTATATATTATAGTAAAGTAAGCGGAATTCCCGAATATTCTAATACATAATTATATGAAACTTTCCGTATGTACCAGTCGACAGCACATCAGACTACCCCAATCTGTAAAATTTCTACAACCAATTTTCAGCTTTATTCACTCCACATAGAGTTCACTTTCGATTGGGAATATTTGACAAATTAGGGTAGGTTGATCTGCTGACGTCCGTACATATATGGATAATTGAATAGACATGTTTACGGTGCGTCTTTCCATTCTATACAATGCCAGAACGCAGCCATAGGAAACTGCTCGAGTATATATTGTAAATAACTTTTTTACTAAGTTCTTCCAATTCATACAAGAGCAGTACGCAAATAATCGCGTATACTTCGTAGTAACGAACAAGTTTTTCTTGTTCCATAATCTACAGCGCCAGTGCGCTTACGGACTAATCGTGTATATGTCGCGCAGGCAATTTGTATTATTCCGCCGTTTATATACGGCGTACTGAGAGAAATTAAGTTAAAAAAACACATCGGAGGCGGAAAGCGACTCGGATGGATATAGGTTAGAAGGCTAAGGCGGGAGCGAAGCGAAGCGGAGCTCCCGCCTTGGTCTTCGTGGTTATTTTTTTTTAAACCTGAAAAATTGCTACAGAAAACAGAATACTAGCAGGCCGGCCTTCAACACCCACCGCGACAAAAAATGGAAAAAGGAAACACGACCTAGCATTTAACTTAATAATATTAATAATGCTCGTTGAAAAGCACTTTTTAATCAAAATAATTATGATTAAGTAATTGTTTTGTATTTATTTCTACCTAATAAAGTTAAAATACAATTCCACATTTTACTAAAAAACTAGACTGAAAATTTGTCAAGTGTAAGTAAGTTTGTAGTATAGTTTGGAACAAAGACGCGAGAATCCACGATACAAACTATACACGATCAGTACGCAAAATTCGTGTAGGTATGCATTGTAATAACAGAGTTAAAAACAGCATTACAATATATACTCGAGCAGTTTCCTATGGCTGCGTTCTGGCCTTGTATAGAATGGAAAGACGCGTTTACGGTAGGCATGGTTTAGTGTTTACTAAGTTCTAGTTTTAAGTTACATTCCGCGTAAAATAAGATTATGCTTTTTCTTCGCGCTGTCGTCCGTAGTCATGTTTGGAATACCAATACAATATTGCTTTGGAAAAAGAAATACTATACATAAACATGAACTACTTTTACAATATCTTTATAAATGCGGTTGGTAAATATCGTCTATTCCCATTCATCACCACTGGCTTTGTCACCACTGGGGACAAATGGGAAAAATATTCCTGATTGTTGCCAGTGGTGACGTATAACACTTACTTTCCCAGTTGTAGCCACTGGTTTATCACCACTGGTGACAAATGAGAAAAATACGTCCCAATTATCGCCAGTGGGGACGAACAGCACAAATATTGTATGAAGACGGTAGTTTTTGCCTTGACCCAAAAAAAATATGACTTAAAATAAAGGATATTTTTAATCCATATAAAGTTGCAAGTAGAACGCTAGTTAATATTATGCAAGATGCTGGTTATCTCGTAAAATACAGCCAAGCAAAAAGTACAGACTAGAAACTTGAACGCTATACAACATAAATATTATGTTTCTTTAAAATATCGCCAAAAATAATGTAGAACGTTAGAATTTGTATTAAGTTGAAAAGCGAATCTAAACATTCTATATCTTTACTGTGTCTTTACCTTATGTTCATTTATGGTACACTCCTCCTATGGATTAAAACTTCCGATTTTAATGTTTCGGACCCGAAATCGGAACCGAAAGTGAGTCGGAATAATCGGAAGTTTCTTAACGAAATCGGAATCGAAGCTCCGTAACATCTCTGGAACACTCGCATACAATACAGTGCTATTTTTACCATTCAACATTATCACAACACAATACAGTAGATTGAAGAATAGATAGCTTGGTTCCATAGAACATCCTACGTGACGTAATGTTCATCCCTGTATTTTACAAGAATTAAAAAGATTTGGCCGAATCACGTATAATCGTAAAAAACTCATTTTTATTTTACCTTTATTCAAAATCAATTTTCTCGCTTGATCCCTAATCGAACCAAAATACATTGATTTTGATGTTTTAAGTTATATATCTAGTGCAAAGGTTTTTTATTCATGGTGTAATAAAGTATCTACATTATAATTTTATCGATAAATAATCTAATAATAATGTATCCTCATCTTTTTGATATATCTCCGCTTAAAGATTGAGAATCACGCCGATGTTTCATGATAATTAATTAGGACCATTTTTTTAGATCATACCCCAAGTTAATACATTTTGGTCCACATCTTTCCGTCTTCTTTAGTATAATTGCACACAGCTAGATATCTAAACAAACGCTTAGAATATACAATGTTAATTGTCAGCTAGCATACAACTTCCCCTTCCTGGCGGTCTCAATTTGGCGGGTTAATATAATAATTATCTGCCTCTACAGCTAGACACATCCGAGACAGGTGGACACTGCAGCGAATCGATGCCACAGTGCAACTAATCACAGTAACACGTTTTGACTGTAGTCTTGAAAATATTCTAATGAAATGATATGAGCTAAGGAATGGAACTCCCTGCCTTCAGTGTTTCCTTCCAAACCACTACCTATGACATGGGCACTTTTTAGTCTAGAGTGAATAGGCTCTATTTTGCTATACTGCTGACTTACCATCAGGTGAGATTGTGTTAATAAAAATTGTATTTTGTAGGTTGTTCGAGGTTAACACGCAAAAAGCTTTACGCCAAGCCGTGCTATGTGATCTGATTTGAAAACTTGTTTTTTTTATACGGATAATCTCTGTCTGGCCATATTCGTTTAGTTTACATTAAATTGATTCTAAACAATTTAATCAATGCAAATTATTATATACTTTTTAAACAAGATCATTGGATTTTTTTTGATAAAAGTATATTTAAAGATTTTTCTTTAATAAAATTCAATGTTACTAACACATTTGGATTTTTGTTGTCCGATTAATAAACATTTTTATTTTATTTATTTATAAACTAAAAAAAAAAGTAGCAAGATTACTATGAAGATGCGACAGGTTGTTATGATACTGCCTGATAATTAATTAAGAATTATATTGCATACACGGTGGTGGTTAGTCCTAAATTGTTTCTTTACTTCGAAAATAATTTTGAGTTACTGTTTTTACATTTACACTGTGACGATGCTTGCAAGTGCAAAATATTTAGGGTCCAATGTACAAATACCAATGGAATGTTTGTTCTCAAAACGTACACGGCAACATTTTGTCAGGATTACGTTTGTAAGAGACATTCTTTTAACGTGGGAACGGACGTTGGCAGCCTTCCATAGCACGAGAGAAACAATGTTCACCAATAGTTTTTACTGGCAATGAAATGAACTTTATTTCCTTTACTGTCTTAATTCACATTTTAGTGGGTCCCGGAAGTAGATCTGGTCTTTTCATGCAATTTGACGAGCCATTTGGTGTAATGGTCGAGAAGTCGGCTAATACACCAAAGGTCGCGGGTTCGATTCCCGTACGGTACAAACATTTGTGTGCATGAGCATGTCTGTTTGTATCGGTCTGGGTGTTTCTATTTATGATATGTATGTATTTACAAAAAAAAAAGTATATAAGTAATGTTTATCCGTTGTCTAGCACCCATAGCACAAGCTAATGCTTAGTTTGGGGCTGGATGGCGCTGTGTGAATAGTGTCCAGGGCTATTTATTTATTTATTTAGGGCTATTTATTTTGTGCTTAGAAATCTGCATTTTTAATTCTTGCAAAATACAAATAATATGATCGATTTTGCGAACAAAATGGGTTAGTTATTTCGGCCGCATTTACATTTGAAGACCGATTTCCTGTAATTGCTGATAATATCACATTAACAAAAAGTCCCGTCGTTTTTATTTATGAAAATCGAAAATAATGCAATAAAATGTTACATAATGTATTATATAAAGGATTTAAAGTGATAAGGTTACTTTAGTTAGGATATAAGTACAAAAGACGTAATAAAAGGATCGGGCTGTTCTTTGTGTCATTTTTAGTTTCGTCTTCAGCGTTAAGCTAACGAATCGATTTTAAAATAAAATCTCGGAAATGGACGTCCTCAGTGAACGTGAGATGAATGAATCTGAGCTAAATCGGGTTTCTTGAGGGAAAATCAGAGCGCTGCCGATAGGAGTTCGGATAAATCGGTTTAAAATGTATATGTCGGCTGGGACTTAATCTATTCCTAAAATATTTTAAATCCTATTTTTGACACAGAAAACTAAAAGACTAAGTAATAAAAAGAGATGAATAACGAAGAGATAAGAAGTTCACCGGGTTAACTAGTTAAAAATAAAATGTCATAAGGTAGGTAAACACGTACCAGTAAGTTATTCTACAAACAATATCGTTAAAACAGACGAGAATGCCTTAAATTTTCATAATAATTATTAAAAATGCATTGCGTAGCTTCCTCCTCTCAAGAGACCTGCTATTTGTCTATACTCCAGGCAATTTCTTATCCCATTCCCGTACATTCGGGCCCGGCCCGTTTCATATGCCTTCAAATTAGACCAATTTATATTCTCTTTGCGGACTAAAACATTCTGTGAAGCTGCGACTCTTTGGCCACTTTTATTATTTACTTTGAACAACGTACAGCACTGAATTTTAAATGATCTCGACTTCTACGTTTGAACTGAGATGAGGTGCTGATTGAATTGCGTATTCTTTTTTTCAGTTTTTTGTATGGTTGAATTAATAATTGTATTGTAGGTGCTGGCAGAGTCCAGAGAAGAGTGGAAGTTGCTCCACCGACAAGAGCGATGCTCTTAAATTAGATAAGATTAGATTGAAGATATTCATTTTGATCAACATTTCAATTAAATTATATTCACTTATTTGAGAACTAAACCTAACTTGGATTGTTGTCAATATTTTGCTTAATTAAATATAAAAGAGAATGTTATTTATTTTTTGAAATGAAACCAAATGATATAATGAATTTTACCCTCTATAAAATACTTACTGTATTACTGAATGAGTTGATAAAAAGTTCTGAGTTTAGTACTTCATAATTATTAATGTTTGTGTGATTCTTGCAAAGATCGCTAAAGATGAGAATGAATGAAAATAATGATTAATTTTATAATATAAAGATGTTACTCAAATTTTAGTAAGTTTCCATAATATATGTATGATATTATATTTGATCTAAAAAAATATATGAATCGTATACAACTAGTGGAACTATACATCTGAGAGACTATTTTTATATAATTATTCCTTTTCGGCAAATATAATTATATTAGTACCTACTAACGTACTTTCGGCGCCAATTCGGCGCCATATTTTTGGTTGCGTAGTTTCAGTACATAAACAATTAACTTGAATTCGTTCGTAACGCAATAACCGTATTTTCGTCAAAAACCAATTTATTTTCCGATATTTTTTCCGCCAAACGGACTAATTACGCACTCATCCATTGTGCCACTCATAGCAATTCATTTCAATTTGCCAATCAATTTGCCAGCAAACAAATTGACCAATTTACTTTGTTTAATTGTTATGGCTAACGGACAATTACATACCAGCTATAATTTTTTGATGAAAGTTATTATTTCAGTTAATTAATACTGGTAACGGATCCAATTCACAACAACATTGCGCATCAGCTTTAAATCAAATTGCATAACTTCAATTATTCAAGATATTGTGTTAAAAAAGCTGTTGATAAATTTAATGGTAAATATAAAAGGTCAAAATAAGTAAAAAAAAAATTATGTAAGCACGAGTAAGTACTACTTGTACACCTCTTTCTCGCTCTCACTAAAAAAAAAAACATTAATATTTATGTGTTGTTTCTATGTATATATTTAAGTATAATAATCCTGGATCCTTTATTGTTTCTAATATCCATACAAAAATTTGGTGCACGATACAAACATTATTTGTGCAATGAACATGTCTGTTTTTTTTATACTATGTCAGTTATTTTTTGTATCGGTCTGGGTGTTTCTATGTATCATATGTATTTAATTACACAAAAAAAAGTATAAAATAATGTTTATCCGTTGTCTAGCACCCATAGCACAAGTTAATGCTTAGTTTGGGGCTAGATAGCGCTGTGTGAATATTGTCCAGAGATATTTATTATTTATTTAAACAACTAACTCATACTTTGTAATCAGAACGTACATATGTGATGTCTGATACTATTGATTAAAAAAACAACGTTATCATCACCATTGTCAATTTTGACTACGGTCATTTCGCAACGAAATAAATTGTAGCAAATCGAGAATTCACAAACTAATAAGTTTTTTTTTTACTTTCTTATCAAGTTTTAAGATAATCTTTCCTTTTTACAATATTGGTATAGATAAAACACTCGCTAACCTGCCAATCTGATTATATTCGTCATCAGCCTATATACGTTCCCACTGCTGGGACACAGGCCTTATCTCAATTGTCTGATTTTATTTACTTAGCTCAAATTACACAATGTTTCCTGTCTAGGGAACATCGGAATCAGTTCATCCGACGCCAGGCTGTAACGAGTATGCAAATGTAATTATTACATCAAATAACAAGTTTCAAACAATGGGTATGAATATCGCATTGGTTAATTATATTAGGGCTATGAATCTTTAATTTAGGTTAATTTTAGGCGACATGACTGTTGAAATTAGAGACATTTAAAGTGGCGTTGTAAAAGTAGCATCGATTAGAAGTTGTGTTTGTAAAATTATGGTTATCATAAATACCTACATCTACTTAGATTTAAAAACATGTAATCTCCTAAAAATTATTGATTCTATTCTCTAGCATTTTGTTAGACACAGTTTAATATTAAACATTATCGTTACAAAAATCTTATTTATAAGCAAATCAAGTTCCGGGAACACAGCAGACTTTGAAAATGCCAATAAATTAAATAACAAATTAATTGAAGTTTTCTCAGTCTTTCATACAGTATGCAAATGACGTATTGTCATGTTAACAACACCCCATGGGGCGACCGTCACGGATCGATGTCAGCGTATATGTTTATTTAAACGATATTAGGTACTGGTCCCGGTTCGGTTATGATGTGATAAAGATCTGTTGTATCCAGACGTGTGGGTTGCAAATTGTCGCTATTCTGGGCGATATCAAACTTTTGATAGGAGTTTGAGAGTTCGTATTTTACTGTTATAAAAGCTAAACTGGAAGCGAGGTTTCACTTTCCATAGGAAAGTATTGCAAGCTTCTGTGAGTAAGTTTAGTTTCTCACATGTTTTTGTTGATGCATGATAATTATTATTGGGATTTGTTGGATCAAGTGAGGCATACAAATTAGAACCGGTGAGGATTTTTCATGTAGGACGAGCGAGGCACTTTATTTTTATTGCAGTTAGTTTTTTAACGTTTTTTGTTTTCAACGACTTTATGAATGTTGAGATCATACACATAATATGTGCGTTGAGACATACCTATCTTATAAAAAAATGGATCAATTATTAATAGTTAACATTAAAAAGGGAGTTTCCCTTTTTAATGTTCCAGAAATTAATTTATTTAAATTGATTATCAATGCTTCATTTAATATCATTCACAAATTGAATCCTATACCTATCATCAAATTAAGTTAGCTGATAGAACTGAAATTGCAACATAGCTAAATCATTTATTCTAAAGGTAGTGATCCTGATCCTTGTGCCAATGATCGTGGTTTTGAATCCTATTCAGGACAAACATTCTTGTGATGAACATTAATTTGTGCTTAGCATGTTTCTGGATGTTTATATAGATTTGTGTTACATTCGTTGATTCTAATAGTCAAAACACAAGACGTGCTTACGATAGGTACTTACTTTGAGATCAAATTAAAATAAATGATGTTGTACAATAATAATAAAAAACACGCTATGTAAATAATTTCCAGAATAATTATTTCGACATTTAACTGTTTTTGAAACTTGGATATAAATATAAAGCTCCTAAAAGGAATAAACGCAAGTAGACCATGGAATTTAGACCAATCGCGTCAAAACCCACATCTCCGAAGCGAATATTTGTGGAATATATTTAGTGGCGTAATGTATCGTTGTGTTAATAACACCCTTTAGTACGATCGTCACGGCCAACTGTCGTCGTATATGTTTGTTTATGGGACATTATCAGTCCCGGTTCTACTGATGTGACATTATAGATCCGATCGGGTATGGCGTTTTCATACGAATTATGGTTATTGTTAACGATTTGGTTTGTTTTGCTCAACTATGTGACTTTGTAGTGAGGATGATGATGATTGTAAAAAAAATTGTACAATTCAAGTAAAGCCCCTTGAAGGAATGTCCTTGCTTAAAGGTCAGCGAAGCATATTATGTGTTACAAAAATCCATGGTCGTCACTTGCCATTAAAATTAGGTGAAAACATGCAATTTATGACAATAATTAGTAAATTCAATGTCGTAAACTAAGATCTTAATATAATATATCTCTGTACCAAAATTCCTCAGAATCGGTTCAGTAGTTTTGGCCTGAAAACGTAACCAACAGACACAGTTACTTCCGCATTCACGACATTTTCGTTTGCTATTACATGCACGAAATCATCAAACAAAATTCTGATATACAATCTTGCTTACTTCCTGATAAATGATTTAATAGCAAAGTACCATAAAAACACCCGATATTACTCGTAATATAAATCTGGCGATAAAACATCGCATCTATCAAAGATCTGCCTTATCCGCAGGCTCTGTAATAATTTTATTGGCGATCGAGGCGAAGCAAGCAAATCTATCGAAAGAAATCCCCTACATGGGCTGACCCAAATTTCGTTGCTAAGGCTTCTGCTGTTGGTATATTTTAGAAGTTGTAGCGAAATATTATGTTATGATGATCGATTTTAGGTTTCCAAAGATTAATAATGTTGTTTTGTATTTATTTGTTGTTTCTGATCACTTTTTTGTATTATAATTGTAGCCTATACTGAATTTAAGACTTAGGAAGTTTTGTTGATTAAAGATGATATCTTTTTTGTTAATTTTGAAAAAAAAGACCGGATTCTTTTTTTTAACAAATAAATTACGGTGTACTTATCTGATAGGGGTGAAATTGGCTTTTGAAATAGGTATATTAGGTATATTCGATGTATTTTTTACACTCTACAGACTTGAGAGACACCAAATGATTATAAGCTTGGAAGACTAAGTTTATCTGAATTATCGTTTATTACCTATTAAGTGGAGGTTGGCGAAGGCCTTTACTCGGGAAGAGACATCATTAATTGATAAGATGGTAATAATGTCTAAGACTAAAATAAGGCAACTTTCGAAACGCAGAAGAAAAAAAAGAAGATTTAATCTTCTTAAAACGCATCACTTGCACTAAAAAGCGTGCATTGTTTGCGCGATTTGCAACGATACAAATCCGCGAGGAGTAGGCTTACTGCCGATGCATTGTGCATCCGAGACGCTTCGAGGAAATCTACCGGAACTTAACCGAGACTACAAATAGATAGCGGTGAGGTGACCTTGGAGGTTATTAGGTTAGGTTTACCGATGAAGTAGAATCAGCGTCTTTGATTAATGAGTTCTACTCGTATTCGTGTAAGACAAGAGTAATTGTTACTTGCTCTACTGGTAACTTTGGTATCCTCTGGGATTGATCCATCTCTTTCGATTTCATTTAGATATTCATACATTGACACTGAATTTAAAAACTGTAATTGATAGAATATTATAATTTTTTTTAATAAAATTTGTTGAAAGCCTTGACCTATGAAGGATAATTTTATGTTTGATTAATATTATAAAATACTTATTTTTTTGTTACTTCTCAGCTAGGAAAACTTTTTAACGTTATCCAATATTGCTTTTCATATTTTTTGTAAAAAAGGTTTAAGTTAATGTAACATCACCTTAAAACATCAAAATCGAACACTATGATTGACGTCTAATCTTTTATGCATAATTGATGATTTTTGTTGAACCACTTTTAACAATATTATATAGTAATCATAATTTAGTGTTATTTTTTCATAATGTTAAAACATAAAATACTGGCCATATACTAAATAAAGCAAGCATAGCAGATCGCTTTACTAGTTGTCCTGCACTGCAGCTAGTGCGAGACCCTGCGACGAGCTCGCAAATTCCGCTATGATACACTACGCAAAGGGTTCTCGAGTATGCGTTTGTATCGTCTGTGAAGTGCAATTTCTACGTCGTCCCTTTAGCGGTGTATGTATAATAAGTAAAATGCACCAATGTTGCAATTTATGGGGTGCTGTTTCATACTCATTGACTAAATGGTATTAAACTTTCCTCCTTGTATGTTTTTCTATGTGCGTAATAAAATTAACATTACTTTGGCGGTGACTAAAATAATCGTGAGGAAAGCTACCCAGCTTATTCTCGGTGTAGCCATGATCCAAATAGTCTTGTTCCCCTGTTAGGGGTTACGGAGGTTAGATGACAATCACTTCAATAATAAATTGATTTTTTAAATCGTGAGTCATCGTGCAAGCGTGCCCTTACTGAATCAGGAAAAGATGTTTTGAGAAAGAAGAAATAATTGAATACTTTTCTTAAGAAAAGAAACAATAATTGGAAGTGATATTCTATAAAATATTAAAGAAAAATCAATATCTACAGCTTTACAAGCACAAGACATGCAAACGATTTTGTACGATTACGAAGCAATATTTCAAAAAGTTTGCTAGCTAAGATATTTGAACAGTGACCTATCAGGCAGGTGCATAAGCTAAGAGTTTTAAATTATCTGAGTCATAAAACGATTTAATCAGTAATGACCTAAAGTCATTTTTAACCGAGAAAATAGGCCAGCTAAAATAGCGTTCCCAAGGAAACGATCATGACACGATTGCTCATAAATTAGTAGGCAATATTACAGTAAGGGACAAAAAGGATCAAGCAGTGGGGTCTCCTCATATTTTTATATTAACTCGAGAATATTGGCCGAAAGAAATTGGGGCTATTGAGAAATTCGAGTCCTCAAGTGAATAGAAAGGATCCATATTTTTTTATTGATGTTAAAGTTGAATAATATTAAAATGAGTTCATTGTACTAGTAGTTATGAGCCTATAATATCCTAATTGTTTAGAATTTAATAAAGACAAATTTTGGGGAACTTGGATAGTTTTGATGTAATGGTAAAACTTGAGGATTTTTTTTTATGGTTTAAGAAATCCTATAAACCTTCGAACGAAAAAGATTCGATGAAAATGTAAAACATTATATATCTATGAAATGTGAATAGCAAAAATTCATATCGAGGAATTCAGCATTAACATTAAAGTACTTAAAGTACTTAAACAAACATGTCTACGCATGTTTATCTGGAATTTCATGAACAGACTAGACGGCTACTTAGATTTTATTTAGTTGTACTTTACGACCTTTCAAGGGCATCCGGATCCTCCGAGCCGGACGTTACCTATTTTTTAACTGCCGTTTTTTTTTCTCAATAATAAAGTTACGCATACGTACATGTAAACAATAAAAAATACTTTCTTTTAAAGATTAAAAAAGTTGTGTGGTCAATTGCATATTCAATTTACTTTGCGTCGTTTATATCATCAGGTATAATATAAATAGAATAAATAGTAGGGCACGTTGTTTGTTTATGTTTTACGTATATTTTTTGTGTTTTGTAAACCATATCGCGTAACTTAATATGATTTACCTACATTGATTGAGCGAACCTTTTCCTCGGTATCATATTATTTTTGTTTCAATAATGCTTGTTTATTTCCGAGGGCTGATGTAATATTTCAAATACAAAAACACGAGGTTATCCAAATGTTTTTCTTTATCTTTTTAAGGATATACTAACTGTGTTTAACATTTATTACAAAAAAAAAAACGTAATTATAATGAAAACGCTTTAAAGATACTATACATAAACTACGTCCTGCATGCTTATTATGGAAATTTGATATTAAAATTCTCTTCAGGCCCTATCTGCAAAAGCGATCGGTATATTCGCACACACATTACAAAATTATAAGTATGAATAATTGTAATTTTATCATAAAATAGGTATTTTGGAAGAAATCCTACTCAGTATTTGAATACACTTTCACGCTATATCAAATGGACGATTTTAGATGATGTTTTTTGTTACCAAAAAACGCAGACAACCGCACTGTTAGAATTTGAGTATTGATAACTCAGTTAAATTAACGTAGAGGTTAAATAAACAATCAATTTTGAATCCCAATTCTCACTTTTACAGCTGTTCTGATAACTTCAATATGCACCATACTTTATTGGGAGATACTTCTCCAAATGTCAATATAACTATGCATTTTTATATATTATTTAAAGGTAAGAGATGACAGCAGTAGTGAGTCAATATACTTTCCTAGCTTTTTATTGCCTCGACAAGCAATCTTTTAATACCATACAGAAGGCCTCGTTCTATTTTCTGTCTTAGCGTAACCTCCGCTGATCGTAACAAATAGGGAACATGCACTATTTTTATTTTTGTCTTCATTTTAAAGAATTCCATGTAGAATAAACCACAGTTTAATTAAAAAATTAATACATTGTAATTTATCGGAAAAAATGCGGTTTTAAATTGACCGTTTTAATTTTCGCGCGAAAACGGACCTATGGTTCCGATGACATGAATGACGTCACTCAAGTCTTGTCACTGCCTCACTAGTCGAGTGGTCGTACTTCACTGTACTTGTTCGTCGCTGGCTTTCATACTTTTGCATATTTTTTCGAGTTTTGAAATATTTTTTTGTAAAAAATTTAAAATGGACTATCAACATCAACATCAGGTGATCATATCAACATCAGGTGATCATAACAATACCACTAATATTCCGAAAAAAACCCGTGTTTTATGCCAATGTGGACATTGGCATAAAACACGAGTCAACACGGTCAACACACATCTATTTCAACAAAGTTTCCAAATTAATTGTTTTTGACAGGACCTTCTGACCCAAAACTGAGAAAAAAGTGGTTTCAAGCTGCGAAAATACAAAGTTTAACAACTATGATTTATACATACCGTAGTAATTTAGTCCCTTTCATTTCTACCCTTGAAAACTCTGCACTTTCGACAAATAAAGTTAGAACCATGTCAACACTAACTCTTGGTAAATTCCTGGAGTCTGCTTTGATGAACCCAACTTCCATATTTATTACAAAAACGCAATTAATATTCCGATAAAATAATATTTACTTTTTCAACCATATAGACCGACAAACTTATGTGTTCCGGTGGCCAAAATTGGAACTACGTGAAATGCAATGCAAAAGCGATATTTATTGACAGTTCTATACTGACAATAGCGACGCCGCCATCAGAACAAATAAGTTTGTCGGTCTAATGTCAAATAAGTTGATTGCTGTTTTAAAATACGTTTCGTTTCAGTTATTTTTAATTCGTAATTACAGTTAAAAAACAACACTATGTAAAATAAAAATGTTGCAGTGACCTTTCTTTTATATTATTTTAACATTTTAGTCATAAAATTTTCATAATAATTATTATATATGCATCTTCCCTATTGTATCCATTTATCTAATCTACATGGGAGGCTTGAAATCTTTCTAGACCCTTATTATTCTAAAATAAAACAAAGTGAGCCCTAAATTGCCTACACAGAGTTTTCCATCTCGCAATTCTGACCTACATCAACATGCCAACAAATTCTAAAAAGCAAAAAATATCAACTTTTCGCAATACCATTTGGAACCATATCCAATGCAATTTCGACTCAATTCTTTCGTGATACGAATCCGAGAGGCCGAAAATAGGATTGGTCCGTGAATATACATTTGTTAACATAAGAGGTACCGATATAGGAGATTTACGGGGGTCGACCGGGTCCCTTTAAACAAGGGGTTACATAAAAAAGAATGGCTTCGAGTGTTGTGTGATATAAATTTCGTCAATAAAAAGATAATATGGTTTTATCCGATTTTGTCGAAGCTAAATGGTGCGTGCGTTTAACGAAAGTTTATTGTTCTTCAGGGACTCACGGGCTTTGCGGTCGGATTGTTTAGTAGCAATAAACACGAGTGTTTAGGTAGAGCAAAAAAGGGCTTTAGTTTACTTATACCCTATTGCTTAGTAAGAAACTCAACTCATAGACCAGTACTTAGCACCTAAAGTATAACTTATTCTAATTTTATTCGAGCTTACATTAAACACAAGTTTAAAACATACATACTACATTTTTGCAAGTAAGTTTTGTAGAAATATGTATTTACCATAAGTATTTGTTCTACGTACATAGAAGGGCAAGTCATAAAGTCAATTCAAGAGTTTCTCTTAAATACTGGTCGTATCGCTGATATATCTTAACAAATTAAAAATCTTTAAATTATGTGTCACAACGTAACGTCTAGATAACATTTTGTAATAATTTCCAATAGCCCGCTTTCAAAGTTAGAAAGTTCCTGAGATCAAATGTAGCAAATATGATTTGCTAGGAAACTTACGAGTTTTACGGCGATATTAAAGTCAGAAAAGTTTAACAGTCCCAAAACTGGGTTGAAGTATAACGATTGAGGATCATCTAATATACAGGTCTAACAGGCTTACAGTTAGGCACATAATATAATATAAGGCTATCTGGAGATATAATTAATACAACGACTATTACACTTATAGATAACGACACATAAGTTAATTTGGAAATATGAATCGGACTAAAAGATTATTTTTTTTCAACTGGATTTGCAGTTTGAGAAATTACCACTTACAGATGTTTTGTATTACGTGGGGAAGCAGATGTGTCATCAAGGGAAATGTCAAATAAGGAGTTGCAAGTTATCTTATTCTCACGTTAACATCTGAAGTTAAACATAGAATTTATTTCTCTTTTTCTGGCGTCATGTCCCGTATGATTTATAAGTGAAACATGAAAAACTAAAAAACTTATGTGTGCAGTCTATGGCGTTAAACAGATTTCGATCAAAATAATTATGGACGGTACATATCTATTGTTTTGAATTGATATCATCGCCTCTTTAACAAGACAAACTCAACAACAACGCAACTATTTGCATTTGTTTGTTACATGAACTGTTGTTTTTTTTTTGGTAAAATAATTTGTACTAAAATTTTAAAAATAATAAGTATACCGTATATTCTAGCCCCCAAAATTTGGCAGCACGTTCTCATATACAACGCAGAATCTCAAATATCAACACCAACGGATTATCTACAGCCTCCCTCCGGATTTGAATAACAGATGAGATTATTTAAAAAAGCTTTCACTACAAATATTGATTGAAAACTCAAGAGCAATTTTAAATTTATTTACGTGCGTTTCAATGATAAATATTTAAATATTTACATTACGTTGCAGCAGTAAATAAAATGTTTATTTTCACGTTTCTTTTCAAATTGATTTTAAATGGGTTGTGGGTGTATTGTTATTTGAACTGAATATAATTCTGGCTTGTAATCTTGTCTGTATTTGTCTTGAATGAATGAAGACATTAAACATTTAGTTTGTTTTTAACTGCAGCCTTCACATTATCTGTTAATGTGATTGTGATTTTGTGGGATAACATCTGGTTACCTATTTTAAATCCGAATGTTTTTAGTACGAATTTCATTAAACCGAAATCGTTTTGTCACATTTTTGTTTTCCATATTTTCATTTTACCGAAAAAACTATTGACATATAGCTGATAATAAAATTTTCAAATGATATTTTTTTTAAAATCTATAAGTTTTTAAATCTTACTCAACCTTTGATAAATATACATATTTTAGACGATTTAGTTTCCATAAAATCGTTTTCTATATAATCAAAAGACAAATTTTAATAATTCAAGTTCAGCATGCATTGTTTCTGTCACGGCTCCGGCGCTGCGGGGCTCCGGCGGTCCCACGCGAGCTTTTCGTCGCAGACGGTTTTCGCCCACCACCGCAGCTTCGGCTTGCTGGCCGGCTCAGCCGGCCAGCCTCAGCCGCGGCGGTGGCCGTCAAAACCACCTGCTCCTCAGCTCGCGGGCCGCCTCGTCCCTTCGCGCCTACGCGGGCTTGAATAACACTCTAGGGGTAGGGCAGACAAGACTACGTGGAGTCGGTTTTGCAGCGTTTCGCTTCTGTCAATACATTTTGTAGCACAAAATTAAGCACCAAACCAATTGTAACCCAATGTCTTAACCTTTAAATAAAATCTTTTTTTACAGATACTTTGATATTTTAATACATCTAGAATTTAAAAATATTGTAAGCAATACAACTGTAAAAAGAAAAAAAGGGGTTATGAAAGTCGGCTATTAGTTTTTCTGGAAAATGAAACATATGTAAAATAAAATTACATACAATATTATGTCAAAAAATATATCTGCGATTCAAATCTGTGTTATAGAGTTTACGATTTTTTAAAATTCGAACATTAAAGTTTCGAAAATAAGATAGGTTACCATAACATCTACTTGGGTGCATGAAATCACAAAGATTTCAGCATCATATTCGCCTATCAGACACAATCGTTAGCCCAACAGAGAACATTTTCTTTTAAACTCCCTCACTCACTCGTCTTATCGTTCTAACCTCAATCAGTCATTCACATTTATTCCTTATTTCTCCCCTTACTATTACAATCTGGCTATCTCTTTTAAGTTTGCATTCCATTTCTATATAGGAACATGTGCTTACCTGACCTTGAATCTGTAAACATTCCGATTCTTCGTCGATAGATTCCATCACAAAATATCAGGAGTTGTGGCACCGAATGCATAATTTACGCAAATCCGAATTTACTTATTTCGAGCGCGTGTGACTCAACGACCCCAACTAACTTCATTAGCAGTTCCGATGAGGGCTACTCGCAGTTGTCGCTCTCTTGTGTGCGTGACTTGAATGTGGACGAGTGGATTTTTAGATACCCTGCTGGTTTAATTTTCTATTATCTCTGCGAAAATTGGTTTCTGAAAAATTATGAAGTCTAGATTACCTTTGACAATGGTTAATATCTGGATTTTATCGTAAGGTAAGCACAGGTTCGTCATGCATCACTATGCCTTTCCTAAGTAAGTTATGTTTGACTGTGAGCGCAATTTTTTTATTTGAAATGGTAACAATGGTTTTATTCTGATATCATTGTGATGGATTTCATACCTTGTGAATACAGTGTATACCATCGTCAAAGCTTTAAATAATACCTATTTCATTTTCAATCGACAGACAAGTTACGTCCTTCTCAATGTTAGTCGGGATCATTCTGTACCAAGCTTGAAACTGTTCTCAAAAAATGAGACATTACGCAAGAGAAAGAAGTGGCTATATTTTTAATGATCGTCACGTCATCTCGTACAGAATTCCATAGAAAAAATTATCAACTAGTGACTTTTTAGAACACAATGGTACCAAACGTTGATAACATGTCTGCTACTGTTTTAATACTGTTTCAATACCATCGATGCTGTCTTTTAGTGACCCAACCCTGCTAACATAATTAGCAGTTCTGCTGAGCGCGGCTACTCACGTTGTGACTCTGGAAGGCACGTGACTAGAATGTTACGCGGGTGCGAAGATTTCTACCTACCTTCTTTGTCTGCTCATTGAATTAATCCCCCATTAGCCTCCAAGACTAAGGGTTGACAGCCGACTTATTAAGGGCTTATAGAATTCTCGAGTTATTCCTCATATTAAATTTTATATTAACTCGGTTAGTCTCAAAGTTTAGAATGTTGTTAAATTGTCGACAGTAGATCACATCAGTAGATTATCTTATTAATTTATATTTATTATCTTATGACTTTCATTGCTGCCGAAAAGCTTGCTTGGCAGTGGCAGAAAACATTAGAGGAAGTCGTCAAAGAAGGCAAACACTACAAGCATCTATAGATAGACGTCTGGCGATAGTCACTCAAGTGAAATAATCAGATTTGACAAAATTTGAATCATGATCCAGGCGCAGTCGAGTCGATTCTGTCTAACTGTCAATACAACCATTATACTTAATTACCCCTCAGAAATGAAGTTTACAAAAGAACTGCTTTCTAGCAAAGAAAAACCGAACCCTAAATAAGATTGTGTACACCCAAGCCTTCCATAATAAACATAATGACATCTATTCAGCCAACGGAGTTTATTCTTCCTCCTATTTCAGTCAAGAAAGGTGCTCCTAAAAACCCATTCCTAGTTTACGATTCTAGTTCTACAAGGGGAAAACGATAAAAACGCCCGAACGAAGAAAGTACAGGTAGGAAGAAATACGGGTTGCTTCCGTAAAAAAGTTTATTGGTGAAGTTAGTAGATGGGACAAAAAGTGCAGTGAGATTTTCGACAGGACGGATCGAGTGGACTTGGTTAGTCGCCTCGGAAACGTTCCGTGTAGGTTTTAGCGGTTAACCGTTTTAGTGGTTTGTTGGTGTCGATGTTGGTACTTTCCAGCTTGGAGATAAATGTGCAAGTGTATAGAAACACCGCTTTCTGTGTAATGGGTTTGCAGGGTTGACAAAAAGGAGACGAGTCTGTTCAAAGCCAATATTGAGCAAAGAAAAAGACTTAACTATTTTAGTTTTATGTTTACATAACTTTTGAAACTTAGTACACTCTAAGTGTTGGGCAGTGAAGTATCTTTTTAAAGAAAAGATCGTAGTTGCGCTTGTCACCAGGTGAATAAAAATAATATTGATATAAGTACATTAGCAGTAGAGAAAAACATGTTTTCTAGGATAAAGTTAGTTGCCTCGGTGGCATAGGGTTTAAACCACTCGATTCTGCTCATACATATACGTTCCCTACTTAATTTAGATCACATCAATCTTTAGAGCGTTTTCATTTTGTATACCACAGCATCGTTACGCAATCGAAACGTCAAGCAGTAAATTATAATAGTACACTAGAAAGTAAATATGACATTTAAATCCCGTACCAACATTATCAGTTGCTGTAAGTTTCTCTGATATTTGAGACATTCTTAATTCAAGTGTACACTCAAATAATTAAGCAGAAACACATCACCTGCACATGCCTGTGGTAACATGTTTCGCATTAATTTAGATAAGCAATTAAGGTGAAGATTGCATGACAGGGTTTCCTCGATCCACGACACCGCAACATTCTTGCCGAGTCATAGCTCACATTACGTTTCTATGTAACGAGGGTACATAATGTACTGCTCATCAGTCACATTGATTAATTAATCAGTGCACTCATGTGTGTATTGTTATTTAATGAATTAGGAAATTTATTCGTCTGAGGGAATATAAAGCCGTTATCTACTTTAAATGTGTACTTTTTTTCGGAGAAGAATGCTTTTAAGTGCACTTGCTTGCTGCGGGCTCGCGAAACCTAATTCGGGACCAGAGATAGAGGTTTGCGTTTGTCCCACAAACTTAATATTTATAAACCTCTCTCAGGTTTCCCTTTACATCCAAATAAATACGAGCCAGTGCCGTCTTGTGGCGATTGAATGGCCCATGATTTGTGTATTATTGAAGTGTAAATAATGATCAAAGATAGGTAGGTACATAAATGTAATAAGCATACCGGATTGCGTAACTCGTGTTCATTAACCTCAAAGCTTGCGTTTTCGATATTTTTACGAGTTTTTTCATTTCTATAGTAAACTAGCTGACCCGGTATACTTCGTATCACTATTAAACTTGTTACACATTGCAATAAATAAATAAAAACGTCTGACAGGTAAGAGCAGTTTGTATGGGAAAATAAAATTGTCGTTTTTAGTAACTTCCTCGCAATTTTTCCATATTTGCTCATCGTTTTTAAACCTTTTCTAGACTTCCACGAATATTTCAAGACTAAAATAAGTAAAATCGGTTTAGCCGTTCTCTAGTTCTAGCGAGACCGACGAACAGCAATTCATTTTTATTTATATAGATTACGAAGACTTTTGAACCCTTACTTCTATCGTTCTAGGTATGGTGACAGTTGTTAAAAACTTTAACTCACGTGACCTTCTGCACTAGGGCTTAATATTCCCTATCGTCAGAGCAATCAGGATTATGCAGTTTTCCAATAGACTGCAAAAAACATTGCACCATTTGAAAGTCGGATTACGCACTATACTGTTTTATGTTGGGCGGCTTAAGCTTGTCAATACAGATTTGTTCATTGAGTGAAAAATTCAAATTCAACCCGATATTGCTACGGTAGGCTACGGAAAAACGGATATAGAATAACTGGACTCCAGCGCACTTTAGTAATCTGCTTTTCTAAGTTTCGTCTCTTTTGTTATGAAGTTAAGGTTGGAAATAAGTAGCATGGATTTTAAATTTGAAGATAAGATGAAGGTTTTTATTGTAGGCGTGAAGCGTCCCTTCGGAATATTATTTGATTTTTTGTTGTGTTGATTTCGAGAGTTTTAATTTTAATGATACGATTTTGTTAAGCCCGAATTTCATGGGTGCCGAAACGGGAAGGTGCCGAATCGGGAATAAACCATGAGTTTGGACTTATTTTAATCATATTTTAAAACATCATAATATTAATACTTAAGGTAAAGGCGTCTATTACCGCGGTATTTCGAGGAAATTTGACTTTAGAGTACAATATTGTGGAATAAGAACTGTCCTTGTCTAATAGGGATTTTTTGTAGCGTTCTATAGACTTTTAACTCCATACTTTCGCACTTTTCATGAATTAAGTTTGAAGCGTTATATTTATTTTAATTGTTTTTAGTCAGGGCTGCTGCGTCCTCTATTACCGAGGTATTGAATCTATTACCGCGGTATGGTGGCACCTATTACCGAGGGTAGGAAAAAAATTAAACTTAATATAATATAATAATAAAATACAATACTTAATATAACTTATTAAATATAATAGACGAGCCATTTGGTGTAATGGTCGAGAAGTCGGATATTACACCAGAGGTCGCGGGTTCGATCCCCGCACAGTACAAACATTTGTGCGCATAAATAATGTCTGTTTGTATCGGTCTGGATGTTTCTATGTATAATATGTATGTATTTACAAAAAAGTATATAAGTAATGTTTATCCGTTGTCTGGCACCCATAGCACAAGCTCATGCTTAGTTTGGGGCTAGATGGCGCTGTGTAAATAATGTCCAGAGATATTTATTTATTTATTTATATCCCGATGGTTTAGATAGAAGTCACCCTGTATCCTGTAGTACAAATAAATATCCAGACACAGAACAAACACAAATATAATGTTCATCATATAAGTGTTTGTCTTTGGTGGGATTCGAACCCACGACCCCTTACACATAGGTCAGGGTCACTACAAAATGCACCATCGGGCAAACCAAAAAAAAAATGTATACATAATTACAATTAGTTCTTCAGTTACCTAGTAAAAAGTAAGTTTATGTATACAGTAACGGAACTCTAACTAATTAACTTTACCTGGTTATCACTCGGTAATAGATTAATTATGGAAACTCTTATTCCGAGCCCTTGACCCTCGGAATTAGATCCCCATAGAATCTATTACCGATGTATGCCGCGGTAATAGGAGAAGAACAGAATGTTCTAAAATGTAATTCCGACCCATAAAAAACTAATGAATTTATAAATACTTGGTGCCAGTTCGCAAAAAGAGATTTCAATCTTTAAGGATAACAGTATTTTACATCACTAGATACCCCCTATCATCCATTTTTTGACGAATTAATATTGCAATTTTTTCACGTCATTTTGGACACTCGCTACAAAAGTAGTCTTTCAATACGATAGTTTTTATAAAAATATAAAGGTTTCTACTGGACTTTGTATACATCGGAATTAGATTTTTAGTTTCTTGAGAATATGAGGAATGAAAAATATTAGAAAGTTCACTAAGATAATGATTTTAAATATACTTAATTGGCAAATATCTAGACCCTTAATATTTTCTATTACCGATGGTACCCTCGGTGATAGATGCCACCCTCAATTTTAGGCACCTATTACCGCGGGTTTTTAAAATTCATATTACTATGTATTTAGATATGATTTCACCATGAAAAGTATTAGACAATACGCTTATTAAACACATAAACAAGTAAACAAAACTCGAAGTCAGTTAGACAGTGTATAACATTTAAAATTACGTAACAAAAATATAAGTGCACTAGCATGAATTGCTCCGTTTTTGTATGGAAACCGCCTGCTCCTGCGCTCCCGTCGCACAAACTGATTTTTTTTATCCGTTTGCTTGTAGGCATGCTCACTGGCACCCGTTGGTTCGATGCAAAATACTACAAGTTACAACTTGTCTCAAACGGTATTTTGCTAAAGTTGCTGCTATTAATATAAAATGCGAAAATATCGAATACCTCGCTAATAGGCGCCGATTTTGCGTACCGCGGCCATTCATAGGCGCCTTTACCTTATACTGCTGTAAATTAAAAAAAAATAAAGTTTCATAATACCAATCTAGCCCTAAACTAAGAAAAGCATAAACCATGGGTGTACTATCAGCTTTGTGAGTGAGATGCAATATTCAATAACAGCAGACAATCATCCAAATGTACTGAGAGTTTCTAAGGTATATCTGTAGGTTAGGTTCCAGGTTTCCCTCAATGTAGCTGTAGCATATCTGAATCTAATATTTAATAATGAAGTTAATCTCACACGCAAATTCGAATTACCTTGTTAGCAATACGTAATAACAAAATCTTATCAGGCACTTAAAACAATCATAAGTGTAAATTTTACGGCGCTTACAATTCCAAGCACGCGTTCGCGACGCTAGACAATTTTATGATTACATACAGTTTACGAGATAGCTCTTATGGAAATTACAGTGGCAGTATCTGATTATTTATTTCTGAAGATTTTACAATGTTTTTCGTTGTAAGTTTTAGGTTATATATCATTGTTATTCATTATGCGTTTTTTGTGACTTAAGTTTAGTCGACCTGATGGCGAGTCACTATTATGGCCTTATCTGCTGACACGAGTCACATCATCAACAAATTATTTTTCTGTATGTTTTCAAATTTTTTACATTTACTTTATATAAGAGATATTTAATACTCCACAGGACTTTTTAATTTAAGTCTTATTTAAGTGGAAATTATGTCCATTTAAGTACACATTAATGTTGACTGCTATAATCAGAGCTAAACTTAAACTTAACAAAGCTTTATTACTATAAACAAATGATAATCCAGCGGGAATATATACAGATATATTCCCGTTGAACTTGCATAAAGTTTAAAACAGAAGTACCACCACTAAACAAAACTCAGTTGGGCATCTGCTACTTTAAAAAATTATATTCGATTCCGACACACCACATAGTTCTAGAATTGAAATGAAAAAGAAAATTAAAAAATATATTTATAATAGGTAATTATATTTATAGTGGAATAATTACTGGGTATTTATGAGACCTAATAACTGTCGTCTCGGTGTAGCTGGCGCAGGGCAGTGCCAGACAGTAACTGCTTAGTTACTGTTTGGCACTGAACTGTCTAAGGGCATACCATCAGGTGTACAATCTGCTCGTCTTGTTACACATTGCAATAAAAAAATATTCCTTAAAAAGTACCTACACAAATCCTCATTTTTGAACCCAATAAATTCGAATCACCCATTACCTGGACCAGAATTGATTGCCAATATCTCATAGTTAGCATCTTATTACGACAATTTTAACGTTTACCGGAATTCTCTTCAATAATTTTCAGCATTAATAGGAGAGGGTATAATAAAATGGGGAGATAGGGAGATGGGGAGGTGGGGAAACGGGAAGACCTTTAATCAGGCCGGTCACCCTCTCAAGGGAGCATGGATGCATAATTCATAATACAACGTCGGCATCACCATTCACTTACGCTCATGCTGATAATGCCTTGAATGGTAGAATGAATAAAATGATTTTTAGAGAAATTGTATTTGTTTTTGTCTGTAGCAAATGTAAAATTCTTTTTTTTTTAACTAAAATGTTCATCACATTTAATGTTTTTACTATGTTGACCCATATGATAATTAATTAAAATAGGTAGACTTGTGGTATTCAGGTGTTTTTACTCATAACTCATAATTTTGTTTTAACGTATAATTTACATGTCATTGTTGGCTACTTAAATTAAGTTTTCTAGATACTAGTTATTTTCTTTATAAGTATTTTGTTTATGAAAATGTTTCCTAAATAAGGCAAAGGCAGCTCAAATTATTATCAAGAGATGGCGCTAGCTCTCACTTGAATCGTGGTAGTGTGATGATTTTCTGCACTTCATAAGATTACAGTCTGTGTCCGCGGATTAGATAACAGTGTATTTTTTACATCTAAATTAAAGTTTTTTTGCATCTAGTTGAGCTTTCAGAAAGTAATAGCATAAAAGAATATATTGTGCAAATGCATTAATACGGAAATTTTTATAAACACAGAAAAACAGAAATAAATAATATCATATCGTAACTTATTTGCAAATGTACTAAGAAAACTTATTTTCAGCTAACAAAGAAACAGAGACAAAAATAATCCCACGTGGGATCTTATTATATTATTCAAATTACCTTATCCAATCTCGAAGCATTCAAGACGCAGTACATTACACCTTTATGTTATGTACAGATGATACACTTCATGTGTTCTAAATATAACATTCCTTTTGATCATTTCAGAAATATCGTCGTAGATTAAATTTTGAATTAAATTATTCTTGCATTATGAATTGTAATATTATGACTGTGCATACTGGGTTATTAATTTCTACTTTGTAATATTAAACATAGTGTACAATTACACGATGTTAAAGGTTGATTTAATAATTAAACAAGTAGTTTTTAGGGTTCCGTAGCCAAATGGCAAAAAACGGAACCCTTATGGATTCGTCATGTCTGTCTGTCTGTCCGTCCGTATGTCACAGCCACTTTTTACCGAAACTATAAGAGCTTTAATATTGAAAATTAGTAAGTAGATGTATTCTGTGAACCGCATTAAGATTTTCATACAAAAATAGAAAAATAATAATAAATTTTGGGGGCTCTCCATACTTAGAACTGAAACTCAAAAATTTTTTTTTCATCCAACCCTTACGTGTGGGGTGTCTATGGATAGGTCTTTAAAAATGATAATAAGGTTTCTTATATCATTTTTTTCTAAACTGAATAGTTTGCGCGAGAGACACTTCCAAAGTGGTAAAATGTTGGTCCCCCCCCCTGTAACTTCTAAAATAAGAGAACGATAAATCTAAAAAAAATATATGATGTACATTATTATGCAAACTTCCATTGAAAATTGGTTTGAACGAGATCAAGTAATTAGTTTATAAATTTTTGGGGCTTCCCATACTTAGAACTGAAACTCAAAAATTTTTTTTTCTTCAAACCCTTACGTGTGGGGTATCTGTAGATAGGTCTTTAAAAATGATAATAAGGTTTCTTAAATCATTTTTTTCTAAACGGAATAGTTTGCGCGAGAGACACTTCCAAAGTGGTAAAATGTTGGTCACCCCCCCTCTAACTTCTAAAATAAGAGAACGATAAAACTAAAAAAAATATATGATGTACATTACCATGCAAACTTTCATTGAAAATTGGTTTGAACGAGATCAAGTAATTAGTTTTTTTTTAAAACGTCATAAATCGTAAACCGCAATTTTCCTCTCATTCAATCAACTCAAATATAAAAACGTCGATCAAACTTACAAAGAACTACAAGAACTTTTATATTATGATGATACTTGCTGCTACGGAACCCTTCATGGGCGAGTCCGACTCGCACTTGGCCGGTTTTTTTATTGTGTTATCGGTATATTGATTTATTTGGGTTTTTCAAACTGTAACAAATAAAAAAATATAAATATATAATTAAGCGTCATTTTAATATGTTTGAGCAACATAATGTGGAATCCAGTATTAATTGAAATAAGAATTAATGAATGGCCTCTTCACACGGATATCAAGAATTGTATCAATTAGATAATGGCAACACAGCTAGTTTAATTCGTCTTTGCAGGTTCCTCACGATTTTCGTTTTCACCAAACTAGTAGAAAGACCTATAGTATGTATTACGTATTGTATTATGTGGGCCGAGATTGTAACTAGGTATCGACCTTGCGAATTGATGTGAATTGGCGTTGTAACTTCCATTCTAAATTCCTATTCTATCTAAATTCCATTGTTTCATATTGCACGTCGAGTGACGTCATTCCTATCCCACAAATCCCACGCCCATTTATTGTACTACTTACAAAATAAACGTCATTAAACTGAGTCTGGTACAAATTTGCTGATGTAAAGCTGGATTTAACGCTATCTGCGGCTTTGGCAACAATTACACAAATAATGTGGCCCGATGCATGTTGACATGAACCTTATCTCGATGTGATAGGGTGTGAAATAGCCCGCGGCTGGTTTGGCTCATTATTACGGCGCATAATGGGTTCATTAGGTGATCAGTTTTGTATTACGGGCTTATTTTGCCGCGTACATTACTGTACTGTTGATATAATTTCGGATATAATGTGTGGAAATGTGTATGCCGTTTTTAAAACGTATACGCATTTTATTAAAATACTTGTTTCTGAAACATTGTAACTTTCAAATGGAATCGGAACATAAAGGAAACATTTGATTCATTGGAATATTCAGTCGATATCCAGGTTATAAGGAGAAACGTTAAAAAATGTAACAAAGTAGAATTAATGAGGAAAAAACAGACATAAATAAGTATGGGACAGACCTATGTTTATATGTGCATATTTATGTATTCCGAGTTCAACTATTTTTTTATAAGTGGTTTTATAAGAAATATTCCAACCATCCCTTAGTGTTATGGATGCAAAATTTTATGCAATTTAGTATTTTATGTGTAATAATCTCCATAGCGTTAAATAATTATTCTCCTCTCTTCATATTTTATTTAATTATACAACACAATATTAAACCTATATAATACTTTATCTACATCCATACCATAATATGTCTATTTTATATTCAGGAGCGATGAGCAAACGCCCTACATTTAGATATAAGTATCTGTGGCTGCATTGAAATGTTTACATTTTAGTGTCGGTAACCGATACTTAATTTCGTTCAAATTTCGAACGTCTTCTTTAAAAGTAAAAATTAATAGGTTTTTTCGATTATCGAATTAGTCGATTAGTAATTTTATGTTCCATTCCTATACATTTAATTCGATGCTGAAATTATAACAATCGATTTGAGAATCGAAATCAACTCGAGTCTAGATTGTTTATGGATTTTAAAAACTACAAACGTCAGTCATTATATCAGTACTAACTTTTACATACAGATTAAGTTGGTAACTAGGGCGTTTGCTCATCAATCCTGACTATAAAATAGACATATTATCGTATGAATGAAGATAAAGTTATGTATGTGACTGTACAGTCAACAGCACATCACGGTATACACTTGCAGTTCGATAATAGCGCTTATGCCCCCGACATAAGAGCGGTACAAAGTCCAAAGTGTTACGTCTGACGTGCTTTTGTCTGTACATAATTAGTCATTAAAATACTCATGTGATTCTATTATGAAACTCACTTCGTTCGTTTCATAAAACCACATTCGTATTTTAATGACCCTCATTATGCAGCAGTCACATAAATAACTATTATTTATACTTATATTACACAACCCGATACAATTGTTATTGCATTTTGTAGATTTGATATTAAATCAGTGCATCGTCCCGTAAATGTTTGATTCGTAATAAATTGCCTGATAAATTAATTTCGGAGTAATGCACAAAATTAGTATATACCTAATTAGTTCGGAAATATATGTATCTAATAAAGTTTGAATTCTTTGAATTTTTAATCCGAAAGCTAAATAATTAAAATAATTGAAGTTAAGGATTTAACTAGTGGTGTCCGTGGCTTTGTCTACATTGAACCTGAATTGAATTAGTCTAAGATGCGAAGCATGTATACCATCAGTGACCTGCCGGTGAAAGTCCAGTACGTTTAACAGATTGGAAGCGGAAAAAACATAAATAAAATAATATATTTAATCATGTTTTTATTACCCGCGCTGCATCTTCTTTCATAATATGACGCGTTTAGTAAAACACTGGCAGATTTTTCTCTCTGTAGATGTGTAGATTTCAGACAAAAAAAAACAGAGTTCATGATATACTTATTAAAACTAATTTATATTCTCGTTTTTCAAGTAAGATCCCGAGCAGATATGAATAGCTCCCGACACTCGCAAGTCCATCTTCCTTCACGTTATTGCATGTAAGCGTATACGTTGTGCAGGTATGAAAGTAGGTACTTAGCATATTACATTGCACACTTTTGGCCAAGGTAAATGGCAAAAAATATTAAAATAATTTTATTTACTAAAGTCATTTCACTGAATATACATACACTTTATTGTGTAACTAATACTCTTATTCATTTAAAACTTCAGAAAAATTTGGAAGGTCAAATAATGCGTGCAAATTCTCATATCTCAGTTTAATAGGAAAAAATATTAAAAATAATTTTATTTACTAAAGTAATTTCACTGAATATACACCTTTTTGTGCAACTTATACTCTTATTCATTTAAAACTTCAGAGAAATTTGGAAGGTCAAATAATGCGTGGAAATTGTCTTCTCTCAGTTAAATAGGAAAATGTGCATATAGTTAACTTTATATTATTCACATCCATAACTACTAAATTAACTAATGCAGGGAAGTCCTGAAGCAAGTGTGTAACTTTGAATGTTACTAAGGCATCGTAAGGATTCCAATTAAGTCACATGAGAATGTGCAACAATATCAAACATAACAGAAACGGAAACTTTCAACTTGAGCAGTGCGATTGGCGTGGGAGAGATGAAATAGCTACAACATACACTACATCGCACAATTCAACATTCAACTTCGAATAGTTCGCGCATACTGTGTTGTTACGCGACTGTATCAATGCTCTAAGCTTTCAGATTTTCACACAGTTCAGTAATTTCTATCTTCCCCCTAGTCGTATTAGACACGCAATAATAGGTACATCGCATCGGATATTTTTCAATAAAATGTTCGTGACACACAGCGGTATATTTTGCTGGTATTAACATAGAAATGTCGATACTTTTCTCGGCCAGCAGTGCTCTCTTACAGCGAGTGGGCAGTGCGCCAAATAGATATAAAGTTAGTAATTGCTTAGGGAGCTGTTCAACGAATATGTTATGAGTTCGTTGTGCTTTTTGATATATAAATAGGATTTTCACAAACATTTTACTAATTATGTACACTTAATGAATTCACGTTCACTGTAGTTAGGATAACGAAATTCTTAGTCATGAGTTGACTAACAAATAAATATACGTAATCAATTTTCACTCTGCAATATATACCCTCTAAAACTAGGAAATTGATGTTTTGTAGAGGCTGGGATGGATAACAGAATTCCGAATGCTAGAATTTTCTGAAGATGTTTTTTCTTTAAGCTTACCTTTAACTGTTAATCGCGGGTACCGTTTTGTCACATTTAGGTGTCAAGAGAAAACCTGGGGAAATTGAGTGGTTAGTATGACGTCTTTAGCCTCGAGTCCCATACTCAGCCGCAAGACCTACTGGTCTGTACTGTAGGTACTGTTTTTATGGTGCTAAAAAGTGGGTGTGAGACGCCTGTGTCAGATACTTCATAGATACCATACAGCCTTTTTACACCTACATATCCATCTCAAGGCTTGCAGTGAAAGCACTCAATTTAAGCTTTTTGAAAACTATCTAGAGTTCTATATAGCAAAATTGGAAACGTATACAAAGGCTTTCACTAAAGAAGGTCACCTATTCATACCCGCTCGAGCTGAATATTCGTGTTGATAACTCGTGGTCCCATACCAATTACACGTCTGAGTTGTCTGCAAGGTTTGAGCGACATTTTAGGGCCCACTGCACTTCTTTGAATGGTTCGTTTGCGTTCCGTGGTCATAGTCCTACAGAAAGAAGGGTTGAAAGATTAATCTCCACTATTATAATGGCATAAAAGGGTTATGTGAAGAGCTATAACTATATTTCATGTGATATTGGAGTTTTGTATACGTATAAGTAAGGAGTATACGTATAAGTTTTTTTTGGAGGAGAATGCGTTTAAGTATGCACCATAACCGCAGGCTAGCTAGACCTGCGGCCGTCGAGACTAAAGCGTCCACTACCCACTAAACTCTCCCGGTTTCCCTTCACACCCGATTGGGACGAGCCGGTGCCAGCCTTGTGGCTTTTGACCAGCCCATCCTCGCGTACCGCGACTTCAGAAACCTCAAGTCGGGGTGGCGCCTAGGTACAACTTAGGAGCATAGAAATTTTGAAAATTTTTCAACATGTTTTATTTGAAAATAAAATACGTAATAACGTGTGAATAAATTCGCTTCTATTTAGTATTTTCACCTAGCTAATAAGTATCACAAATGACGTATTATGTAAGGCAGGATGGGTGTATGTCTGGGGAAGACCATACAAAGGGGCAAATTCAAGTGCATTTCATCACTGTTGTGCTACGTTTCTGTCGATAAGGTCTTCAGTGCTCAATTGAAGAGGGCATGGTATTGGCAACCTTTTTTATGCTGTCAACGTTATCATCATCAGCCTATATACGTTCCCACTGCTGGGACACAGGCCTTATCTCAATTGTAAGATAGTGTGGGCCATATTCCACCACGCTGGCCTAGTGCGGGTTGATGGAGGGGTGCGTAAGGCAAGTGACCAACCTTAATGTCAGATGTTATCAAGCCGCCAAATGTCTACATTAGTAAATATCAGCCGGGACCAACAGCTTAACGTGCCTTCCGAAGCACAATGTCAGATGTTATCAAGCCGCCAAATGTCTACATTAGTAAATATCAGCCGGGACCAACAGCTTAACGTGCCTTCCGAAGCACGGAGACGCTTGAAATAAATGTCACTCAATGTGTTCAGAATGGTCACCCATCCATTAACCGACCGCGGCGTGGGTAGCTTGACTATCGTTATCTCTAACGAATCGCTGTCACAGCTGCGCCACGAGCGTCTCTTAACGTCAACGTTATGTTTTTCGCAAATTATGCCAAATTCCTAAAACTGTAGATACAGGGTAATCAGAGTAACAATGGCAGGAACCATTTATAAAAGCCGTCCATCCTCTAGACACATGCTATTGATATCAATATAGAGTGATGTATTTCAATGCGTTTTTTACACTCGTTGCTGTCCGGTTTTTATTGTTTCACGGCAACGGCGACGGTTAAAATATGCAATGAAATTTGTCTGCCAATAAACCGCTTGACACAGTAGGAAATTTAATTTAAGTTAGAAAATATTGTACCGGGTTATGATCACGGGGCCTGGTCTCAATCCTAGAAGTGAAACATTTTTATGGATTTTTCACTGCCCGGGTATGTGATCACTAGCTTGTATTTGGCTTATACAGGGTGTCCCAAAAATGACACGTCACAGTAACATTGGAGATAGGCCAGCACAAGAGGCATCGAACAAGCCTAACATGACCTCAGTAAAAGTTGCTCGGTTTTCATGATATTTCCATTTAATTTTTTTCTTCACGTTTTTAACGTGTTCAGTGTTAGATAGCCCTCATGTTTGGATTTTTATTTGTACTCTTGTTGCGAATATCTTAGGCTATCTATCTTAATGCTAACACTCAGTATTAAGTTAGACATTCAGCAACAGAAGCTTTCAGGTGTTTTTACAGGAAATCCTTAAAAATATTTCGCACAACATTCCAAACAATTTTATAGTCAAATCAAACGGTCGGCATTCGCCAATTTCTCTGAGCGTTTTCTCACGTTCGCATACAAATCCCGACTCCGCTTCGTTTTACATTTTAAATAAAGTGGCGATCGTTCTGATCTCACCCGAAGGAGGGGGAGGGAGGGGGTTTAATGGGTTGAATACCCAGCGATGGTTTTTATTGCCGATATTAATGTTACGCAATAAAATGGAGATATGTATTGTCGACAAAGTCGTTAATGCGTGCGAGTGTAAAGTTTCGATGTCCGATCTGGGATTTGGTCACTTCTTTACAGAGGTTGTATCTAACATTTCTAAATGACCGGTAATCCGATTTAATAACCATAGTCTAGCAAGTAGCTAGCGGTAGGAACTTAGAAAATTCCTGCCACCAACTAGACCAAAGCCAGAACTCGAAGTGAGTTTTCGACACGAGCGATGTTACCAGGTATAAATAATAAATAATTTAAATAAATATCTCTGGGCATTATTCACACATCGCCATCTAGCCCCAAACTAAGCATTAGCTTTTGTTATGGGTGCCAGGCAACGGATAAACATTACTTAAATACTTTTTTTAAATACATACATATTACACATAGAAACACCCAGACAGATACAAACAGACATGTTCATGCACACAAATGTTTGTACCGTGCGGGGATCAAACCTGCGACCTCTGGTGTAATAGCCGACTTCTCGACTATTACACAAAATGGCTCATCTAAATGTTACGGTAGCGTTCAACTTTTGCAGTAATCTTTGTTTCTACCTCTCCATCATCTAACTAATGAACATTTAAAACACTGCAAGGCTAAAAGGAGGTGAACTATTTACTTAGCAAAAAGTATGCAATAGTAGAGCCAGAGGAAGCCTCCATTTAATTAAAACAAAGCACGGAATTTCTTATAGGTCTGTCTTTCGTTTATTGTTTCATTAAAACCGCTTTAGAGGCGGGTGTAAAACTCCCCTAGGGCGAATGGCCTGTGGGCGGTTCTTCGATCATTTTGACTATAATATTACTTGTTGTTTTTTTTATATACTACCTATGTTGGTATATAAAATGTACTCTGATTTCAAGTGTACTGGCTCCCACATTAATATTGCCGGAACACAGCCAGAGCTGTTATGGCTGCGGATTTCACCTGTGGGGGTGGTAGCTAGCCTGTCGGACTCTGAAAAAGTCCTACCACCAACTAGACCCAAGGCGGGAATCGAACCCACGACCGTCCGTGTTTTTATACCCGAGCGGCTTAGCCACAGTTCCACGGAGGCGGTTTTATCCTGTAGTCCTCTCCCTACTCAACCGCTAGTATTTTACAAATCCAATATTCACTTAATTCTGTATCATTCTTAACCGAAGGAATCATTGTTTCGCTTCGTATGCGGTCAGCCGGCCTCGACGGTTTACGGATCCGATAAATATGTATGTATTGGGACAGAGGCCCGTCACCTGGGACAGGGTAATTGCTTTCCGTCCCGAATTATAAATATTTATTTATTCACCATCTTATTATTTGCCTTATGGACTTCTCATGTTTAGGCGTTGCGGTATTATGATTTCTTTGTAGGCAAATACGCGCTGAGTTATCAAAGATACCAAATCTTTGATAACTCAGCGCGTACCTTTTTGCCTTTAAATAAATAAATCCGACCGGCTAGGCCGAAACAAAACAAAGCTTACAAGTTTTAGATTTTTCTAGTATATACAACAAATACATGTTTGCGCACACAAATATTTGTACCCAGCCAGGATCGAACCTGCTACTTCTTGTGTGATAGCCAATGACTAAACAAACCAAGTAATCTAATAAGAAAAAATATTTATTGATTATTTTATTAATTTGAATACTTGAGGCATAAAAGAAATGAAATGTTGTTATCAATTATTTTTACTGATTACTTAGATTATAAACTACTTTGATTTTAACAGTAAGCTAGTTTATTAATTGTAAAATCCAAACTTTCTTTGACTTCGATTGGTGATAAAAATTGCTCAGTTTCTTTGTTTTAATTATACGAGTAGCTTAGCTTACATTACTATTTATATCTCCATTCTTATTTTTGTTATACACGTAAACGTATTTGATTAACAAACAACTTCGTATATACAAAACTTTTTTTGCAATTAAATTATATTCTCAATGAAAACACTCGTAATTTATTCGAACATATCAGTTGAAACGAACACATGTCGCCATTTTAATGACGTACGAGTTGCGACATGTCACTCATTGTACCTTCTGCGTTGTTTTGAGGGCCAATATCAAAACTTCCCGTGTATTTACAAGTAAGTTAATGAATAATGGGTATTTTATGCTGAAATGACTTCAATTTCATCCTTTATTTTCTAGCCAAAATGAAGGTCCTACCCTCCACGGTTTCATCCACGTTGAATATACAAACCTTGATCTCCCATGTCTAGAATCTAAACTATAAATATTTCAATAATCAACCATTTCTTTTTTGTGATGTTAAAGAAAGACACACAAAAACACTTCTCTTTTAAACTTACCCGACCTAGGAATAGAACCAACGGCCCTAAGATCATGACCATGTACTGAAACCACTAGACTATCGAGGCACCTATTGTGGTGACAATACCACCCAGATCAAGTGATATAAGGCAATGTTAACTTGATGGTCTTCGAATGCCCAAGTTTAAAAACACATCAATATAATATCAACTAAACTGTCCAGTAAATTCACACACGGAAATGGATCGCCATATCCTTCATATATTATGGGTCCATAATAACTGCAGGCGTCGGCCCAAGAACGGACGCCGAATAAGCAGGAATCCAGTCCAATTTCCCGCTCTGTCATATTTATTGGCCCTACGGATGGCTCGGAAATGCTGAGTGCGTTACCGATTTAGTCCGTGGCTCTATAACAGCGGAGGATAGCGGAAGGATAGCGGCAGCGGGTTAATAAAATAACTTTATGAATAACTATAACAATAATAAGTGCAATGATTGAGAACTTGGTTACACCTGAGGTCACAAGTTTGATCGCAGGCCAGTCAAAAGCAGCATAACAGTTCTGGCTGTGTTTCGGCAATATTAAGTGGGAGCCAGTACACTTGAAATCAGAGGCTCGAAGATCAGACGAGCCTATAATCTGGCAGCACATTAAGCGACGCTTCCAGACAAAGTGTCCCTCAGTGGAATAGGCCGCAGTGGCCGCTTACTATCAGGTGGGCTACGTTTCTGCTAACTGACATTAAAAAAAAACCCTTTCAGGAGTGAAGGAACAACTGAGGGAGTTAAGTGCGACGAATGACTTGAAACCGAGTTTCACACATGACTACGTCTCGCTAGCCGGTGGCGATGGTGCTTAGAAGCTTTCTTCTCTGCAAAAAAGGGTTAAATAATGATACAAACAAATATTATTATTTATTTATACCATAGTGGCTTGAGTTTTAGTTTTGTTTACTATAAAGAAACATAAGACCACTTCATGATAATTATAAAAAATATGCATTGAAATATTTATTTATTCGAAAAGATAAAAAGCCAATTAGGCTGTCTTAAATTATCTCACAATTTCAACCAAGCGATCAAGCATTATATGGCTAGCGAAACCTTATTTATGACTAGCGAAACCTTATTTATGGCTAGCGAAACATCACTTATGGCTAGCGAAATATTTTATCTACTCTCGCTAATGTCTAAGCCCCGAGTGAACAATCTGTTCTGGACCCTAAAGTCACTCGTAAACCGTTGAGCTAACTGCTTTTTGTGAATTTTACGTTAAAAATTTAACTGGATAATGTTTTCAGTTAGAATTCATTTATTGAAATTGTTTGTTTTCGAATTCTTTTAATGTTTTTTTGAAACATAAATATTATTATTTTTACCAATGTATTCCAGAATATGAAATTTCAGAATGGAAATTATCAAATTATTGTTTTATCATAATAATACTTTTTTCCAGCTTTTGGACAATTTTTAATTTCCATAATGGAGTCAGCAGTTGGATATTAAAAAGGCTGTTACTTTAACTCTTGCTTAAAGAATACTAAAATATTAGGCTCTAAACAGAAAAATACAGCATTGTTCTAAAAGATTTATAACTAAGATCTTTATTTAGATGTCCTTATGAAAGAGGAGGCAATTAAAAGTCACAGCACAAAAGTGCGATAAGGCGACATAACGTTAAAATAGCTTGAACAGATAGCGCCATATCTGGACGAGCTTTTGTGGGGCGCTAGCAATTCATTGTTGGTCCAAGTGATGGACTTAACGACTAAGTGTATGAGAAAGCGTTATTTTGAGCTTTCAAATCTTTTCTTATAAAAAAACCACATAAATTAAATAAAACAACTTTAATAGATGAAAATTCGCTGTTTATTAAGAACATGTTTTATATAAAACTGGACGTTTTGACTGCTTTAGGCTGCGTCCCCAGTAGGCAAACTGTTAGCGGCAGACTGAGTTTGCGGCTTATCGATTTAATACGCTTTTCCATATATTAGAAATGGAGTGTCCACAGTTTGCGCGTAACGCTGCCAACTGCGTACAGTGAGCGCAAAACTAGCAATCGCTTACAGCTGTCACTTAACAACACACACTGGGAAGCGAGGATTTAGCCTGCAGCTATTGGCAATTATAGCAGCGTATCATACTTCAAAGAGATAGGAACGCGTCGAGATGGGACGTCTTTGAGTGGCTCCTACCAGGTGTTAATAGACCGTGATTAAATGCTTTTTCAGATAATAATATAATATAAGGCGTGAGATTTGGAGAAATAGAATATAACCTTGATTATAGCAAGCCTATAAGTATATTATATGACAAAAAAGTAATTAAAATTATAGTTCTATTGGGCACGGTCGTTCTTTTCGGGTGTGAAGAACTGAGGGAGTCTAGTGGGTAGTGGAATGAAGGTATTTTAGTCCCGGTTTCGCCAGTCTGTGGTTTCGCCGCTATCTTTACTAAATTGTATTATGTAATGTAACCCTACAGCACAGGTTATTAAATACAAAAAAACCGATACAAAGTTAGCTCAACCCGGGAATTGAACTCGGCCCGGTACTTAAACCACTAAATCATCGAGGCGTTAATCCTATTAATTAAAAATGAGACGTATTAAAAACCCATTTAATAAATCAAAAAAAAAACATGTAAACTTATTATACGCGTCTAAGTTCGAATTGAAAATGTACGAAAAAAGATACTTATACAATGTAGGTTAGCTTTAAAGAATGATTATAAGGGCAGACAGGTCATAGACGGGCACCTCGAAATTTGCAAATCGCAGATACGCAATCACGCAATTTAAGTTTTTGGGATACGTGACTGTATTAGGCTTTCTTTTATCGCCCACGAAGTTTTACCAAAGTAAAGCGGTTTACTGAAAGCACTTTTAGACACTTTAGATGTCAAACTGAGAAGGTGGGCGGCGTTGCAAAGAAAAATTCTTCATTATTTATAGTAATATAAAATTCTTGTGTAAATCAATTACAGTAGCTTTTATAAAGATCATTTTCTTTTTCTCAAGATGGAAAAGTTTTAATTGCAAAATTGCGAAGTTATTATCTAATGTTGTAAAAGTAAAATTTAGTTTTTTAGCTCTCAACTTATCACATGTGATGAAAGTGGGCATAAATAACTTTTGTTGTTGAATCTAATTCTGCGAAGGTGAATCCTTCGCAGAATTAGATTCAACAACAAAGTAATTCAATTTGAGAAATTACTTAAATGTGATAAAAAAACAATGTAGGAGTAATGTGTCGTCATTTGAAATGTTGTTTTTTGCAACTGTGTTTTACAATCCAAACTAATAAATAAAATTAAGAAGTGTGTTTGTGGTATGGGAATTGTTTGGGAACTGGCAAGAGAGGCAAATAATATTATGTATTGACATACCTAAACGTAGGTTCTTAATTTATGTTTAGACAATCTTTAATTTACATTTCAATTTCAAAACCGTAATATTAGTTGATTCCAACCGAAATGAATTTATTAATTTAATTATCCGATCAAAACTAGATCTAATCCATGCCACATCAGTCGAAACACTTGTAAGCTTTATTACGTTCATTCGCCTCGAATCACGCCGTACGTATTGTAGGGAAAATTAACCTTGCTCGAACAACTAATCTTGTAAGAGCAGATTCAAATCCGATGATCCCTGGGGAACCAATCAAAAGTCCGGATCGGAGCTAACTAATGTTTTCGAAGAGGAAGCTAGCAATGTCTCCGAGGATTTCCGTTTCGAACTCGGATTTAACCCTCCGCTCGACCAGTGGAGGTTTTGTACCCGCGCGTTGTGCAAAATAAAATGGTGGCGGTAAATGTTTTTTTGTTTTCCTTAAAACAGTGGTTGAGTAAAAAAAATAAGTCAGATTAGAAACCCCACAGTAACGTACTCCTCTCCTCCTTATTTTTTAAGCCGGTGTAAAATAGAGCTTATTGCCTTATTTTTAATACATTTTACTCTTCTAGCTCGATTTTTTCATAAGTATAAAATTTCATAAGCCTTTTAAAACATTTTTAATTCAGAAGTCCTGAGGCACGTCTACCATACTATATAAAAAAAATCTGAATTTATACGTAAATATAAATTATAAAAAATAATAATTAGTAACTAATTTTAACAACAAAATTCGTTTAGTAATGATGTTAACAAATAAACTACTTAACTCTTTGATTTGCATGCGCTTTGCCTTGTTATATTTATAATAGCGTTAGAATTACTCATAATTGAATTTTAATATTCAATTTCAATATTTAATATTCAATTCAATTCAAACAAATTACACTCAAATTCAGACGTAATAATGTACTATTAACTGTCTATTTTAAACAAGATTCGAATTATTAAGATCATTAACATAGGTAATATTTTCACGTAGGGGAAGGTGGGGACCCTCCGTACGTGGGGCACCCTCATACAGTCAAAATAAAACTTGAACGAAACAACGTACGGTCTTGCTTTTGTATATGTACGTGAGTCGATGTACTACCTTTACGTCAACGTAGTATCGCGCCATTCGCACCGGTGAGAGTGAAATGATAGACACGAATGTGTTTTCGCGCTCGGTAAGTAATTTTTTGATCAATGTTTTTGTCTATTGTTACCCTAGATAAAACAAGTTTTCGTGTAGAGTATTCTATCAGTAAGTAGCTAAATATACTTAAGATACGTTTTCAATACTTAATTTATGACGTTTTCCTATTAATATTAGAAAAGGTTATATTTTGTTGTTATTCAGTTAGTGGGGTACATTCGGACAAAACTAGATGGGGCACATTTGTACGCGTACAAATGTATACAAATTAGTAGGTACTAGGTAGGTACGATTTAATGTTAGTGTGCTAATTGCTAATATTTGCATTAAATTTGTCCTGTGTTTTGCTATCGTCGATGTACGTATATATATATTTTAATACTTATTTATTATTATTTCTTCACAGAAACATGATGCGGACTTATAAACCAAAAAGACAAGTAGACAAGCTGTGGATGATGAATCCATGCAGTCAGCAATACAGGATATTATGCAAGGAGTATTGTCATATAGAAAAGCTGCGGACAAGTACACATTAAAATTGTTTCCCAACACTGTATATAGGTGCCCCGTTGGTGGGGCAGATTCGTACAAATTCCATTTTTTTTTTAAATCGTTGAATTATGGTTGAAACACTAGATGAAGTCATCTGCCATTTTTTTTTATGAATCTCAGATAGTTAGACTATAAATTAAAGCTGTCAGGTGATTAATTCATGCAAAAATAAAGTGTAAAAAAAAAAAAATGTAAAAACCGTACGAAGGGTCCCCACTAGGGAATGCAAATCTCGCGAGATTAGGACTCAAGCGAGATCTCGCGAGATAATGAATATCAGTGCTGCGAGATCTCGCTAAAATCGAGATCTCGCGAGATTGGCAGTTTTGCGTGTTTTTTTGCAAATAATCACAATATTTGATTACATTAGGATAAAATTATAATAAAAATCATAAGTATTATAAGATAAACATTTATTTTCACGAAATAAAACAACTTAAAACGGATAAAAACTAGCGATAAATTCTACATTTTAAATCCGTGGTCACGACTGTTGAAAAATGGTCGAAACGTCGGGTTTTAAATGTAAAATGTAGAATATATCGCGCGTTTTTATCCGTTTTTAAGTTGTTTTATTTAATGAGTAGTAACCGCGTAAACATCAGAAACCAGTATTTATGTTTACGATTTTTTTCAATATATATTTTTTTAATGTTTGAACTAAGTCCGCACTTGACCACACAGTTGCCTGATGTTAAACAACTATGCGGTCTACAATAGAGCGCACTTGCTTAGGAAAGGCCCGTTAATTCCGACCTTGAGAGCCCCAAGTTATATGGATAGGTAGGAAAGACTGACCCAGGCAGAGAGTTCCACTCCCGCGCAGTCCGTGTCAAAAAAGACGAAGCAAATCGCTTAGTCCGTGGTCTTGACTCTCTCTCGACTGCATACGGATGGAGTTTCTCAGTCTAGTCGTTCAGTGATGGAACGGAGCTGGCGAAATTAAGTTGTGCAGTTGAGAAGAACACTCGCCTAAGTGGAGTCTGTAAAAGACAGAGAGGCAAGCAATCCTCCTTCGATGATCAAGGCTCAAACATTGTTTGAGCCTCATTGTTGCACGCCCGACACGAACGAAACTGAGAGACACCTCCCACGACCACTATCTCAAGCCGCAGCCTCACCCGCACCGAACGAAACCGACATATCGCAAGTCCGACCGTGTCAGTTCGGGCTTTGAAGAGGTTTTTGTGCTCGAGTGCAATCTCGTTAATCTCGCGAGATCTCGTCCTGTTTTCGACCGAGATTCAATCTCGCAAAAAAAGGCCGAGATCTCGCGAAAACGAGATCTCGCGAGATCGAGATTGCATTCCCTAGTCCCCACCTTCCTCTACCAACTATTGCAATCCAATACAGCCTCGGGCTATTTAGGGTTAAAGCTAATATCAATTTCTAATGGTAGAGAGCTATTTGGCGAGTCCTTCGTATTTATTTAGCCGTTTGGGATCATAATGAACGTTTTAGTTACAAATACCAAACAACATCGAAAGCTATTTTTTTCCTTTATTACAAGGTTTTAGGAAGTAAGTACTAACCTAGTTATTAATGATATTTTACGAATAAATAGTTATTACAATTAGAATTTGGGAGGTTGTCTTATACCCCTGAAGACTTTAAAAAAAAGAGTATTTTGTTCGTTATAAGATAACTTTCTTTGCAACTGCTGGTAAAGCTGGTTTAAACTTCTTTTTTTAAGCACTAACCTCTATCTTTAACACTTTAACCTCTATGCTTACTCGAAAAACGGTTTCCTATTTCTTCAGAAATGTCTGGAAGAAAACCTAATGTCTGTACTACTCGTAGTAGAATCAAAATCAACATGATATCAAAATGAGAGTATCCCTAGCAAAGTGAGCATATGCGTACGCTGAGCCTCGTCTCGGCTGTACCGCAGGGATCGTCCGTGAACTAATTGGGGCTCGTCAGGCAGCGATTGTTTGCCGCGACCGGGCGGGAGACGCGTAAACACATTCAGAAGATACAAAAATATATACTGTACTAGTGACCAGACTATGTCCATTTTGTACGTTACTCATTGTTTTATTGTTTTCCCCTCAAAAGTCTATGACTAAGAATTTAATCAAACAGTAATTACTAATTATTTACTTAAGATCGTCCATAATACGTACTAATTATGACTTCCAAAATGCTCATTGTTATAATTATAATAAAATCTATGAAAGTGTCAATTTGTTTTGTTGGGGACTGTACATCTCAATAGAGTCTGTACAGTTCAAAGAACACTCCCGGTTTATCAAACATCGCTAGATGACGATTATTTGCTGCAAGCCCAGATATGAACTAGAAGCTCCAAGTGACAGATGAATAGAAGGCGTATGAATATAGACTTTGTGTTATATAAATTATGATTTCAACAGCTAAGTTTAGTTTGAACCTCTGTAGTCCAGATTCTATGATACGATATCTGGAAATTTTGTTACGAGTAAAAGCTTAATACTTAACTTTTTTGGAGTGAGAAAATATTCATACCTCTATAGGCTTAAGCCTACCTTTGTTTGCATCCTGTGTGGACATTTGTTTACACGTTACACATCACAGGTTTATCCCGGTTTTTTATATTTACTTTTTGTTAGATGTGTTAACACCTGCTGAATTAAGAAAAAAACTCTTTATCCAGTAAGCTTAAATTCCTAGTTTACTTCGTACAACAGCGACGGGCACTCTTATTGTACGCAGCAATGTAACCAAAATAGTTTGGAAATTATTATCCATCTGTTTGCATCAATTTGAAATCAATACTTTTCACGGTGAAAATACACAAAATATTGTTAACTAGAGTAGAATATTCATTACAAGTGAATGTTTGTGTACCGGAACTCGTCTCGACTAACCACAAGGATTGACCTCGAGTTAATTGGGGTTCGTAAAGTGACAGTTGTTTGCCACCAGAGACGGCCGAGCCGGATGCTCGTATACACTTCACAGGTATAGCTTTCCCTCTCAAGAAACTTACTAACTTAGTATCAGCTGCTAGGTACCTTAAAACCTTTGTTTCTTACAAATTCCTTTTTATACAACTACAAGTTCAAGGGAATAAGCTAGAGGCATATGTATATGCACGGTGGATGTTTAGGTAATCTTTGTAGAATATTTCTACTTCTGTTTTTCTGTAAGTAACTAAACATTTCCTATTCCCAGTACAACAAAAAAATATGTGTGAACATTATGTGAAAAAGAACCCCTTTTATACACCACTAGCCTTCCGCCCGCCCGCGCGTTATTTCTTTTTTCAATTTCCCCCCACTTCGCCCCACACTTCTGTGATCAAAAGTACCATATGTCACCCGGCGATATTGTAGCTTTCCAACAGTGAAAGAATTATTCAAATCGGTTTAGTAGTTTCGGAGCCTATTCATTACAAACAACCAAACAAACAATCAAATCTTTCCTCTTTATAATATTAGTTTAATAGTAGCTAAAAGTAGTCTGAGATGACTATAACTTTCTCTAAAATCGCATCTATTTCTAATGAATACTCCCTATTCCAAGTAAGTATTTGTGTAGCTCGTCTCGACTAAACCGCAAGGATCGACCTCCGGCTAATTGGGGTTCGTTAGGTGACGATTGTTTGCCACCAGTGACGGCGAGCGGGGGCGTGTATACATCGCAGGTAGGGAAATTATCTGGGTACGCGTTTGGACAATGTTAATGTGGTACGATAATGTTGGCGATATTTGTTTCTTACTTAATAGATTCGTTTTTTTAAATAATAATAAATACATTTAACACTTTGACAACCGATCACGTACTGGGTACGTGTGGCATGAGTCTTGCTTTAAAATAACCGGCTGTCAAAGAGTTAGAAACCGCTGTTTATTATGTAGTCTAACCTCAGTCAGGCGACAGGAGTCGGTTTGATTCCTAGCTCGGGAGATGAGAAATTAAACAGCCAACGTGTCGGTCTGTAACTAAAAGCAATATTTATTAATTATTTACAGCTTTTAAACTTCTTATTGCTAATGCACTCATACGTGATAATATGAGCGTCAGCAGGTGACCGACCTGTGTGTGTGCTCCAGAGCCTCCAGATACATAATCTAAGCTGACGCTACAGTCGGTTATTCGTTACAAAGAGGGCATTCTAATCTTGAATGTGAAGAGGAATTCGGGGGAGTTTAGTGAGCTCTAGTTCCAAGTCTCACACGCCGCCACGTTAGTAGCCTGCGGTTAAGGGACGTTAAACGCATTCTCCTTTCCAGACAGCACAGGCAACAGATAAACTTTTTTTTACAAATAATGAAGCAACATTTTTATTAAAAAAAAAACATATTTACAGCAAAATATCCAAATTAAAAAGTTTCACACATTTCGAGGTATGTGATATGCATGACAGAATCGCCCATCGCATCAAACAAGATAATTGCCAAATGCGCTATCAAACCCATCAAAATGTTTATAACACTGAAACTTAAACACTATATTCTCCTCATAATATAATGAATAGCCAACATGATTTCGTAACCGAATTAGCAAAACGTGAACTACACGACTGGAAAGCCATATGGCTCAACCATCGGCTAATTGGGAGTTCGTTAGGTGACGATTGTTTGTCTTCCAGGACTGACCAGCTATGGATATGCGAAACATGTTTCACTTTGCAAAAAATAAAGATATTGTTATTGAAGTAGCTAGTAGTAACGCTAGCGGTAGAAAAAGAAATTAAGCGCGGGTGAAACCGCGGGCGGAAAGCTAGTTAAATATAAAAAAACTTATGTGTTTTTAGCATCTCACAGATCTGAAAGAATCAGCAGCTAGCTACTGCAATTTTGTCTACGTTTTAAAATTGAGTCTGTGATCTCTGATTTCCATGGCTAATTGAATGTCACCATGTCAATGTCGATTACATTACCTCATCTCACAATATTTTATTTTTATTTTATTTTATTTTATTTGGGAAACAAACAATTTTGAATTACACAATTAAAAAATATACCATTACAAATAAAACATAAATCAGCAAAGTTTCCACTATCTTCCAAAAAGCAATATTTTCCTACGTCCTACGTGTCATATTTGTATGTTTCTACTTCATTTATCTCTGTCGTATCTATATGACAGGTAGCTCTGTCCCACTCATACGCCTGCAGAACAAACACAACGCTCTACTGAACTAATCAAACAAGGAGAGGTTTATAGAACCGTGTTACTGTTCGTTTGACGGTTACCACCAGTGCGGTTAGCGTTTGTTGAAACAACGACCTTAAATTAAAGTTCACAGAGTAGGGTTTACTGTGACAAATGTGGGAATTATTGGAATAAGGAAATTTATATATTCAGCTCCCCATTAATTCTTAGAGTGTACATGTTAGGAAATCAATTTCATTAAGTATTGGCGTGTTGAGCATACTTCCATTCACATGAGTAAATTGAAGGTTCAAATTGGAACAACTATGACATAATAATCTGTAAACATCTACATGGAAATGGCATATTGATTTCTGGTTTGGTAAAGCTTGTGACAGGCTCGAAGGCTCATACAGTGAGTGGGATCCATGTTTGCCTCTCTTTTGTGCCTCGCTCGTCCCACTATCTTGTCCCACATTTAAAAAAATCCTGATTTGTCCTACTTGAGTTTTAAAGTCACGACTCGTCCCACATTACTGATAAATTCAAAGTACAATTGTCAAAAAAAATATTGCACTAAAGCACCATTTATTTAAAAAAAAACACGTGACTTCAGTTTGTTTGTCTATAATCATGTACTAATTGTGTGTCACTTGTGAATCGTCAAATGTATCAATTTTACAGAGTGACTTTACCACTAATTTAATTTTGCACCTTTGCACCCATTGAATAATATTTAATTTAACATACTATCGAGGTCACCCGCGTGTGATCACCCTTAAGGCGTCTCCCAGAGCAAAAGTCTTGTTTTTAACGGCTCTCAACTCCTTATTTAATGCATATACAACAGTTTAAAAAATACGTAAATAATCTTTGTAGTTTTATCTTAAAATTCCACGTTTAAAGTTTGTGTTTATCTTTATTTATCACTACCAAAACTGACTTTGAAAGTACGTCTAAAATAATTTTATTTCATACACTCCTCCTAATTTAAACGTGTTTTTTAAATTTGGCTTGCGCCAATCGATAGACAATCAAAAAAACTATAAATTGGCTGCTAAAAATTTGGAAATCATCCTTTTCTTGATTTTTACGGATTATTATTCATAATTTCGGACGGCCATTTCTTTCACGCGCCCACAACGGGTAGCGGGCGGCAGTCGGTCGCTAGCTGTGCTACGGGGAACCCGTGTCGCTCGCTCACACACGTGGCAGATCGGTGAGACAGCGACACCTAGCGACACAAACAAGCACTGACGTTTGCTTGCTTTGTTTACGCAAGGACGATTTATATTGTGAGGCTGAGGTGTGTCTTGTATTAAATGCGAAAGGACGATTTAATTATCTTGTTTAATAATAGTAGTGTAGTAAAACTATATCAATGGCGAATGCTACACGCTCGATTTAATATAAATATAAATATCTCTGGACATTATTCACACAGCACCATCTAGCCCCAAACTAAGCATTAGCTTGTGCAGCACTAAGCATTAGTTGTGCTATGGGTGCTAGACAACGGATAAACATTACTAATATACTTTTTTTTTGTAAATACATACATTATTATAAATAGAAAAACCCAGACCGATACAAACAAACATGTTCATGCACACAAATGTTTGTACCGTGCGGGGATCGAACCCGCGACCTCTGGTGTAATAGCCGACTTCTCGACCATTACACCAAATGGCTCGCCAAAATCGCGATAACTTTCCAAAAGTGAATGAATTTTACAAATCGATCAGATTCAGTAGGTACCTACGACGGTAAATTTCACTGACTACACTAGGCCGCCTCCTCGGTTTCACTTCACCCGCGCGTAATTTCTTTTGTCAATAATTATCCTATAATCCTGTCGTATGTCACCCGGGCCGGGAATAGTACCCGGGTGACTTTCCAAAAGTGAATGAATTTTCCAAATCGGTTCAGTAGTTTCGCAGCCTATTCAATACAAACCAAGACTGAGTCATGCATGAGTCTTGAGTTGGTGTATTACATTATCCAATGGAATACACCAACGAATGATATTTAAAAAAATTGAATAATAAAAATAGAAGAACTAAACAATCTCAAACCAAAAAAAATGTTCAAAAAGTTTTTTGGACTACTTGGGATTTGAACTAATGTTCACTTATTACGTCAGCGTATTTGCACTCGGCCACCGAGCGTTGTATAGATAGGCCGAAATAAGCAATGAAGTACGGCGCGCACCAACAGACGTGAATAGGGGTCCAAAGATCAGTATTGTTTGCTTGCAGAGGTCCGTTGGAACATGAGTCACTTTACAATATTATTTACATGCTTTATCCAATATTGCACTCGTAACCGTCACAGTTGGTTTAATTTTGTTAAAAAACATCCAAAATGTCAACTAAACGATTTAAAATTTACACCACAGGATGCGCTATTTCTTGCCGCACATTTTTATACAACATTTACTAAAAACTGTTTACTTTTTACTTATTAGAATAATATTTAAACGGAGCAATTTTAATACGTGTACTTTGGTGAAACGTTGCGGACCCTCCCAATCGCTAGTGTATTCATCAGGGGGTGTTCTCCGGGTAGTATCATCAAGCGGCTTTGAGCTATCACCAACATCGGCCAGAGCGGCGGTGTGGCTCGCTTCAGCCTCTTTGCTTGCTGGCGGCCGCGGCCGGTGTTGTTGAGCGCGTTGAGGTTGTAGCGCAGCGTGGTGAGGCGGGAGGAGAACAGTCACTCCTTTCCTCAAGATACTCCCACTTAGGACCCAAGGATATTCCCGGGTAGAAAAATCAATAGGTGTTCTCCGCGTAGTATTACCAGGGGGTGTTTTCAGGGTATTAACATCATGGGTGTTCTCCAGGAAGCATCATCAAAGGGGTGTTCACCGGGTTGTTGCATCGGGGGTTGTTTTCAGAGTAGTCACATCAGGAGGTGTTCTCCGGGTAGTATTACCAGGGTGTTTTCAGGGTATTAACATCATAGGTGTTCTCCGGGAAGTATCATCAAAGGGTGTTCACCGGGTTGTTGCATCAGAGGGGTGTTTTCATGGTAGTCACATCAGGGGGTGTTCTCCGGGTACTATTACCAGTGGGGTGTTTTCAGGGTATTATCATCATTCAACGTGCAACGTGGTCACGACCCTGAGGATTGGGATACGGAAACTGCGTGCTATTTCTCTCGTAGAATATCTACTCCAGTCAACGAAATTCTAACTTTGCCATTTTAGTTGTAAAGCTGAAACTGACGCTAAAAGGACAATGCTCAAAAAGAAGCTAGGTTGAAATCAAATTATTGGTAATAATATGTAATTAAATATTCCATAGGGGGCATCATCGAAATCAATGGTGTTATGTGTGAAATTGCTATTCAGATTTTTCTGGGGTCACATAAAGTATCAGTTACATAGTTACTGAATAATAAACGCACTTGTTGACCCAAATCTATAAAAATTAGAAGGAAATCTCTTAGGGTGTGTCGGAGGATGCATAAAAATCATTCCAATTGGAAAATATGAAAAAACCCCGTTTTAAATAGCGAAAAACATTGTTCGTGCTAATTTTCGCACATTGTACGCGATTTCCTAGCAAACGGGGCGCGATACGCGTAAAATGATTATAACCTTTTTTGTAGACAAAGTAATTCTCTACAGCTTTTGTCTAAAACTTTTTCTCTTAATTCTGTTAGTTTTTGAGATTATCGGGAAAAAGTAATTTTTCACCCTCTTCCATTTTTTCGAATGACCCCGGTGACACCACCCCGCCCCGCATTTTTAGTATGTTATCATTATCACGGGGTCATTAACGAAAAGGACAATGCTCATCTAGTATGAAAAACAACCCAGGCTGGAATCAAATGAAAAGTATCTCTAATTATTGGTAATAATATGTAATTAAATATTCCATAGGGGGCATCATCGAAATCAATGGCGGTATGTGTGAAATTGCTATTCAGATTTTTCAGGGGTCACATAAAGTATCAGTTACATAGTTACTGAATAATAAAAAAAATATTTTTATAATTTTTTATAAAAATATATTTTTTAGCCTATTCAGTAAAGTTGTAGCTTTTCATTGGTGCAAGAATTTTTAGAATCGGTCTTGTAGTTCCTGAGATTAGCGCGTTTACAAAGACAAACAAACTGTTACGCTTTATTATATTAAATAATAATAATTATATACAATTATCGGTTGTTACCCATAAACTTATTCTATTTGCAGATGACGCGACTGTTATTGTTTCCTGTAGCAATGACAATCTAAGCAGGTTAAATAGCATTTTGACAGAATCACTTACCAAAATTGTAAACCATTTGAAGGATATAGGTCTAATACTAAACACGGATAAAACGAAAGTGATGCAATTCCGACCATACCAGAGATCAGGGCTGTCTTTCTGTCTACTCCATGACGGGCAAAAGATCGAGGAAGTCAGTAAGTTTACCCTCCTGGGAATAACTATGGATACAACTCTGACCTGGAAAAACCATATAGCCACAGTGGTGAGCAAACTGAGCCAGTTCTCTTACGCGTTGCGCGAATTACGAAAAAGCACCAATGCTGAGTGTGCTCTCATTGCATACCACAGCCACGCTGCAGCCTGGATAAGGTATGGAATAGCACTGTGGGGCAATGCTGCGGACGTGGAGAGTGTATTCATCTTGCAAAAACGCTGCCTCAGGATTATAACACTCACTGCACCGAAGCGGTCGTGTAGGATGCTGTTTACTGAACTAAAAATCCTTACAGTAACAAGCGTATACATTTTTGAACTGAGCCGTATTGTAAAGAAGCATCCTCATTACTTCAAGAAGATAGGTGACCAACCAGGCAAACAAAATTCACGGCGAGAAAATAACTTAGTGCTGCCCCTGTCACGCTTAACGCTATACCAAAATGGGCCATATTTTATGGCAATAACAGTTTACAACCACTTACCAAGCTCTATCAAAGCCCTCCATGGTGACAAATTTGAACGGACACTAAGGGAATTCTTATTCAGCAATGCTTATTATTGTTTAAAAGAATATTTTGGTGACAAGTTTTTAGACTAAGCTAAATATGCTATTTATTTATATGTAAGTAGGTACTTTATCTGACATTTTATTTATCAATATTTTAATTTTTGGATATTATTTAATTCATTAATTTTGTAGGTATGTAAAAATGTAATTTAATAATTTTTAAAATAGTTTTTGTAATAATTTTAATAATAATTTTAATAATAGTTTTGTAATAATTTTAATAATAATTTTAACAATAATTTTAATAATTTATCTTAATTCGCATATGCCTTGAAAAGGTCAATTTGTAATTTAGCATTACCAACTGCTCTCAAATATGTACGATAATATGTACCATTGTTACAAATAATGCGATTAAATGACTATGACTATGACTATTATATAATATAATTATATTAGATATAGCCATTTTATACACTTTTAAACCGCAACTGTATCTGTTTACTCCTTTAATTGATACTTTATGTGACCCCTAAAAATCTGAAAAGCAATTTCACACATACCGCCATTGATTTCGATGATGCCCCCTATGGAATATTTAATTACATATTATTACCAATAATTTTACAGATACTTTTCATTTGATTCCAACCTGGTTTTTTTTTGAGCATTGTCCTTTGATTCATCTTTTCAGCTAAAATGGCAAAGTTAGAGCTTCGTTGACTGGAGTAGATATTCTACGAGAGAAATAGCACGCAGTTTCCGTATCCCAATCCTCAGGGTCGTGACCACGTTGCACGTTGAATGATGTTAATACCCTGAAAACACCCCACTGGTAATAGTACCCGGAGAACACCCCCTGATGTGACTACCCTGAAAACACCCCTCTGATGCAACAACCCGGTGAACACCCTTTGATGATATTTCCTGGAGAACACCTATGATGTTAATACCCTGAAAACACACCCTGGTAATACTACCCGGAGAACACCTCCTGATGTACTATACCTGCTTGCTGTAATTTTTACTCGTAAAACTTCTGATAATCCTCCAAGAGTTTTTTTTCAATCTAGATATCCGTTGAAAATATCGAAAAAACCGTTTGAATCGAATTCTTCTTTTGTATTGAAAATCTTTCATGTTCAAATTTGTATTTTCAAAAAGAGAACAAAAAAATTAAAATTAATCTTGTTGTATTTTATCGTACTGAAAAACATTTCGATTCTACTTTTATGATGTGTGTATCTACAAGATACTTTTTTTTCTATGACAATTAATATTCAGTCTGCTAATAGTGGCTTTATAATGTTAGTAATAGTTTGGCGCTAGCTAACTAGATGGCGCTCATATTATTACCGATGGTTACGAAGTATGGGGTGAGGTGAGGTGGGGGTAAGTGAAGGTGAAATGCTCAAAGTCATTTGCTCTGGGTAAGGCCTTAAGGCTAAAATCCTGTGCAGTATTTTCACGTTTACAAGCGCCGCTCCTAAGAAGTCACGATGCGCGTGCACGGTATATTTTTCCAAAAGTGATCACGCGCGGGAGACCTCGATCGTACAAGTACATGGATCATCAATAAATCTTGTTTAATTAAACTGTGAAATTATGACACAAGTTCTCATACTGGAGAAGTTGGGGAACAATTTTGCGGAATAGAACACCAGTTGCAATGACGTCACACGTTACGGCTTGATATAACAACAAAATTAATTATATCACAACAAACTTACTAATGACAAGTGAAATAGTTTGTGAGCCGATCCCGCGTGGTGTGTTGCTAAATGCCAATTACTGTGTTAATGTTGAAGTTACTTTGGAATATTGACTAATGGTTTGTCTATAATCGTAGAGTGCTTTCTTACCCCATATGATATTTCATGTAAAATAATATTAATTCGATGACCTGTTTCGTATGATGGTTGAGAAGTAGACATATACCAGAGGTCGTGGATTCAAGTCCTGCACGGCACTAGCATTTGTGTGCATGAACAATATGAACATATCTGTTAGTGTCGGCCTAGGAGTTTCTATAAAATAAAATGTATAATATATGGTTGATATTTAAATGTTTTCTATCCCTCTAGTACAAGCAGTAGGTACCTAGTTTCGGTTTGTGTTTCTAAAACTGAGGCATATTTTTGATTCTTCCCTAAAATTTTATTGTATTAGTAAACCGCTGAACTTGCTCGTAAAGGGTGGCCTACTTCCCGCAAACGGTCGTAACCCAAAAAATGTGATGTAACTAACAGCCTAGATAATAATTCCGCGGTTCATTTCCCATCTCAATTACCCGAAAGCAGATATTCCGGTCAAAACGGCCCACATCGATACGTTACCCGTTTGACAACAGCAGAGATAGTCCCACAATTTATGAGATGATAACAGAGGCTGTTTCTCTAATGGATTGCTCGCATTAGCAAAGGGAAGGGAAATTTTATTTTCTCCCAACGGGAAGACAGGTTAATTTGGAATCTTTTGAGAGCACTCTGCGTTTTTAAAAATTCATTTTCGTAATATCGCGCTAAATTGAGAACGGTCATTTGGAAAATGTTCGTGTTGGTAGTGAGTGTGATTTTACAACAGTAAAGAGAGCACTGTAAAAAAGAATTCTTAATGGAGAATAGGTACATTAATGAACAAAATTAACTGGGGATACTTATGTTGGTAGCGAGTGTGATTTTACAACAGTAAAGAGAACACTATAAAAAAGAATTCTTAATGGAGAATAGGTACATTAATGAACAAAATTGGCTGAGGATACTTTATTTTATAGTACGTTGTTAGGATAATATTTGACTTTTAAACTTGAACAAACTTCACACAAACAAATTCGCACGAATTCGGGAAATTTCTGTAGAATGATCTATGTCTAGAATGTACAAAAGGCTGTCTGGATCAGTCGTTCAGTCAGGTCGCTCCGGTTCATCCCCGGATGTTGTTGTTTATTCGAATTTCACCTAGGTCTAAATGGCTGCCAGTTGCATTCAAGGGCTTTTGTCTTGACTTACCATTCCACACATCCCGTGGGCTCTCAACTTACTTATGTAACTCCAGGCTACTAAGCCACCTTACTTCGATGGCAAGGTGGCCCATCCTCGGGGAACAGCACATCAAACTACCCTAATATCCGCAACCAATATTCAGCCATTCCATCGCATAGATTTCTATCTTAATTGATTTTTTTACAATGTTGGGTATTTTGATATGATAGTTACTATTACACGACAAGTACGGAAATAACATAACGAGCCGGGGTTGATCAGCAGTACATAATTTGAATGAGACCGTCCGATACAACACGCGCCTGATCGTGCGTACAAGCTAATAACGTTAGAGACGCATTCGCTTCAAAGCGTCCCCTGTGTAATGAGAGCTGAGAAGAGGGCTGAGAGTATCGATATCAATGCATTTTTTATGATACATAATGATAGTATTATTATATTCTGCAGGGTGACATTGAAGTCGTTAGCACCCTTTTAAAATAAGAACATACTCATGATATAGAGTCCTTTCCCCAAATATGAGGCAAATCCAAGATATAAAATTATGGTTTTAAAATAACTTCACAGACCACTGCTGGACATACCTACAGGTCTACAAACGTGTTCCGCACTCGATCCTCGCCACTCGCTTCCAGCTCCTGCCAGCTATCTGCAAATCATCACTCCACTGGGCCATATTCTATAACAATTGGAACAAACATAAAATAGCATATTATGACAAATTGTAGCCAACTGTAATGTAAAATATTATTACATTATGGTTAAATCTAAAGTAAGTAAGTAACACATAAACCTGTCCTAAACGTAAGCGATACACATTTATCTTATTTTAGAATATGACTTGCAACTGACAGCTGTATTCTGTAGTCGCTTCGATAAAATGTTTAGTAAAAGTTCTTTTCCAAGGTCTAGTCTTTATCTGTTACCAAAAAGTTCATAGAAATCGGAGCATTGGTTTTTGTATGAAGTGTAACAGAAAAATCAAATCAAAATAGTATTTATTCATGTAGGCTTCAAAGATACAATGAATCGTCAATTAAACATAGACTCATCCACCGGTTAGAGATTTTTAATACTTACCTGCCCAAAAAAAAAAAACCTGCAAGAAACTCGATAGTTGCTCCTTTCAATAATTAAAATTTTTAAATAAGACTGTCTGTCTTGTCCGACAGTTACTTTTGTATCGTAGAATAGATAATTCACCGTAGCTTCGTGAGATTGACTGTAAAAGATACGGTCTAAGTAGTTTACCCGTATCAAAGCTATCAATACGATATTATTGGTCTTATCGGGTTTATCGATAAAACTGTCCCGCCCCTACTCCAGTTCAGGTGAGTGATCGTACTCGTAAATCCCTCGCGTAGTGATGTGAAGCATTATGTTTTTTTATTTAGTAATTGAACATCAATATATTTTATATTTTTCTTTCCATATAATTAATAAGAAAGTACCTCTTTAAGTCTGTCGGTTACACTTTCACGAACTACTAAAATAAAATTATGAATTCTGATTAAAATTACAGACAAAGAGTACACTTTGAGGCAGGACACAGGATCCTGGTTTGACAGATTTTAAACCGGGATAATGATCAGTTCTCATGAGATACCAGAAGGGTTTTTATTGGTTCTACTTTTACATCGAACGGCTCGTAAAAATGATCACACCTGAGGGATAAAATATCCTATTGCTAGTCAACGTAATATATTGAAACTTCGCGTTTGTAATAATTTACCATGGACGAAGTTGTAACTTTCTCATTGAACATATATTGTGTCACCACCAAAAAACAACAAAAATTTTTTTTTATGGTAGGTATAGCGGGCAGACGAGCATGCGGCACACCTGATGGAAAGTGACTACCGCCGCCCATCGATATCTGCAAATCAGGTAGAATCACAAATGCGCTGCTGACCTAAAATTACAATATTTTATACAAAAGTAGTAACCCACCCACTCTACAAGTGCTCTAGGTTGTAGGTCAAGACCTAAAAGCTCTTAGCAAGCATCCGCGCGAGTGAACTTGGCCTGTTATAACGCCGGATGGTTCACAGTAACAAGCCGCGCCACTCACTTACAAGGAGGGATTAAAAAAGTAAAATAAATATTCAAATATTTCACGTTCACAGTAAAAATAGGTACTAAATGAGAATGGATTTTTGTCTTGTGTATTATAGTAATCAATATTTATGTGAATAGAAAAATAAAATCTATACTTCCATACTAAATAATAGAAAGAGGAAAGATTTTTTTGATTATTTCTTTGTTTGTATTGAATAAGCTCCGAAACTACTGAACTAATTAGAATAATTCTTTCACTGTTGGAAAGGTACACTATCCCCAAGTGACGTAGGGTACTTTTGATCCCGGAAATGTGGGGGGAAGGGGGGAATATTTGAAAAAAGAAATCACGCGTGGGTGAAGCCGCGGGATCAGATAACTTAGATCCTGTCCCTTTTATTTATTTAAAAAAAGGAGGGCAGAATCATTTCTATCTAGCAGTGATGAAACTGGCCTCTTAGTCCATATTAGATGCAACTTTGTACATGTAACTTTTTTTCCAAGAATAAGTATTTTTTTTTGCAATTTGCTTTACCATGAAATTCTTTTGCACGTCAAAACTTTGAGCCTATTGAGAAGAAGTGCCGCAAGAAACTCAACTAATACTTTTGAACTAACCTATACTTCTTATATTTTGCTATCACTAGCCAGTTAAGCCAAAACGTTTAAACGTCGTACTACTCGTACTAAAATTTCGTTTTCCACATCCTAAATCTAAAAAGCAGTCAGACTCTATTGTATCTTTATTGTATCCACATTCATTTTGTTTTCTGATGTTTTAACTTCTTTGATTTATTTTTTGTTTATCACTACACCTCAATGATCACCTTGCAATCCGAAGTAGTGGGAGCCTGATGACCTGTAACACAGGTATTTTTACCTATAATAGGCATCAGTCTCACACAAATATCCCAACTAAACAAGCTGTTTCATGTACTACTTATGTAATTTGTGGTGAGAAATAAAGATATATATTAAAGATACTCTAAAACATTTAAACGATAACAGTAAAACCCACAATCCAGAACTCAAACATAATTTGGCGCGCAAACTGAACGGAGCGATCCACATAAGAGTTAGGCAAAGTATCAGACTGTAAGTCAATTCGGTAGACTAACACCATTTGTCTGGAGGCTGGGTAATGCTACCGGACTCTAACTTGGACAGCTGCTAAATTAAATCACGATTTATTTGCCACTGTCTTTCCTTAGACGGCTGCATTCTCAATACTGACAATATTGTGAACAGTTTTTTGTCTGCAATTTTATCTTCAATAGATCAAAATCGAAAAGATGAGTGGATGGTACATTTTAATTAATTAATGAGTCCTCAGAAGGACACATATAATTGTTTATCCTACTATTATATGGTAATCTATATAAAACGTTCATAACACGCCATTTTTTTAACTATATTATTTGGAAAACAACTGTTTTCCAAATGATCACACGTTGTTAATACTACTAAATAAAGTAGGTTTATGTAGCTTTTGCTCTTTTAAAATAATTATAAAGGGTATTACATTAACATTTATTTGAATCTTACTGTAATAGCATAACAGAACATAAATTCTCCCAAGTTAACCAGACCAAAATGAAAACAGCACATAACTCTTTCAAAACCGAGCAAAACAACTTTTCCAAAACTGTCACAAGCCAAAACGGCAGAAAATCTTTTGAATATAGTCTCTCTTGCAAACTATTTTAAAATATTGCCGGGCTCAAAGCTCGAGCGAATCTGTTTTTCTACCGAAATTCCGTACCCCATCCGACGGTTTGACGTCTCGCCAGATACCGGCTAAAATTTACGACCTGATAAAACATCACCAAGATACCTTGGCCCCACACAACAAACCGGATCATTTTAGTCCCTGGGATGCGGCCGAGCTACGTGGAAGCTAACGGGTCAGCTTGATATGGTCGTGGCATAAAACTTGCCTGCCAAATGGATTACCCCGATTAAGTATGAGCGACCTCTAGCCCGTATTGGTTGACGCATGATTAGCTTAAAGCCTAGATTACATTTTACGGTGACGAGGATATATTTAGTTTGCATTTGTGTTATTACACTTAAAATACCATATTACTAGTACATGAATACTACTCATAAGTGGAAACGAGTTATTCAACAACTGGACATACGAGACTGGATGAATCACTCAAATCACTTCACAAGACGAACAAAAGAAATAGGCACTCTTTGTCGTTTTATACAATGAATAATGTGATATCAAAATGAACACTAAACACAAAGGCTTTACTAAAATTTAATTAAATGTAGTCGAACCAAATAGTGCAGTAATTTAGAACATGCGAAAATTACTGCACTATATTTTAACAAAATGAGTAAAGCAACGTCCTCGCATTAGTAGAAAATTGTATTCAACCTTTTTAGCTTGCTTAAAATAATCCACATGCGTATTTAATGAAAGAAATATGGTCAACGGCGGAGTCCATTTGTTTCGGTTGCAAACAAAGTAAATAAAAGTCTGGCTTTAACCCGCAGAATTCCGTACAAACATATCAAAACTATAAGTTCAACTAATTCCTATAACTTCTTTTTAAATCGTTTGTGAAATAAAATATAATGTTGATTAATTTGTGTCTATTAGTTTCTGCCTTTAAAAAATCAAAACTAACTGACAAAGTCTTGTTTGTTACTATTTAAATTAATTTTAACCCGACGTTCTAATTACAACAAAATAATAGAAACACAAAATGGTATTCATATTATTTGCTTAAAATCCAGCAAATCCATACCTACTCATTTCGTATATAAAAATTGTTGACCTTGTTATAAGTCGTAATGGAGCGGATAAATATTATACTTTTGTCATGCAAATGAAATGATAGAAAAATGAAAATTTAGAGAAAGTTTAAATTGGCAATATCTTGAAAACCGAGCAAATCTCACAAAATGCAGTTTCATCCAAACCACTTGGACGAGTGGCGATCAACTACCGTACGTTTCTGCAGACATTTTCTGCCGCGCACGACTGCTCTATGGAACCAGCTTCCCGCAGCGGTGTTTCCAAGCCAATACGACATAAATGCCTTCAAGAAGCGAGCATATTCCACCCTTAAAGGCGGGCAACGCGCCTGTGACCCTAAGGGGGTCCCGGGTGCTTATGGGCGGCTGCGGTGATCACTTACCATCAGGTGACCCACTTGCTCGTTTGCCCCCTTTTTACATAAAAAAAAAAATCTCTGAGGTCATGTTAGGCTTGTTCGATGCCTCTTGTGCTGGCCTACCTCCAGTGTTACTGTGACGTGTCATTTTTGGGACAACCTGTATTATTTATATGAATGAATGTTGGTTTGACCTTAGGTTGCGATTTTCCCTCCAGCAGTGGACCCCTGAAAACGTAGCCTCGAGACTCAGTCGCCATCAAACGTCGGGACATAAATTTTTCAGGGGGCCATTTGGAACAGAACCCCTGTTTTTTGCATATCTGAATGTGTCCAATTACAGAAAGGGCTGGTTAGATATGTGGCCTACGTTACAAATGGAAGCGTATTAGAATCATAAAAAAAAATGTTAATTACAACCAACTCCGTGGTGATGTAGTTCAAAAATACTGAATTTTATTTAGGTCATCATTGCGATGCCTGGCGTTTTTGGTAATTTTACATACTAGAAGAAATACTTGATCTAGAACAGTACGAAGTGTGCTCATATTGTATTGGTACATGCTTAACTTCTATGCATTTATGTATAATATGTAAACTACATTTGTATTGAACTTTGAATAAAACTTGAAAGTCTTAAAATTATGTGTGTATATTAAAAATTAAACACTATGCCATGAATTTTGAATCAAAGCAAAATTTGATTTATTCTTATTTTAATGTAAGGATAGAGTATCAAAAACATGAAGGCATTTTGTGTAATTGACTTGTGGATTTATGGAAATCGAACCTTAACACACCCATTAAAAATTGATTTTTGAATAAAACAAAAATTGCAGTTCTTCTTAAAATTGCGCCACAGCCGCTGTGGTTGAAGTAATATGCGCATAAACCCAAGAGCTTTACGTGATATCCCGCTAAATTATTGTTATGAGCGATGCCGGCGACTTACTTTGCACACAGAGATTTAACGGGCACTACTAGCGCTTCTCTCTCGTTTGTTTGCAATTCGTGACTATTGTTTAGATTAACTGGTGAAACAATTAGTGTGTTACAAATGAAAACGAGATTTGGTGTAATGGTCGAGAAGTCGGCTATTACACCAGAGGTCGCGAGTTCGATCCCCGCACGGTACAAACATTTGTGTGCATGAACATGTTTGTTTGTATCGGTCTGGGTGTTTCTATTGTTAGGCGAATAATTGGTTTACTCGATTAACACATCACTATGGTCACCGCGTACGGTGCCCCGCACTAGCCGGAGGGATTGACAGATAGATTTTTACCGCGCTTTGGTGATATGTGAGAGCTGAGAGTTCTTGTAAAACTAAAATAATATATGCTAATATAGAATTTAGAGGTGTTTTATGTCTATCACTATGTATAATATTATGTATATATTTACAAAAAAAAGTATAAAAGTAATGTTTATCAGTTGTCTGGCACCCATAACACAAGCTAATGCTTGGGGCAAGAGATGGCGCTGTGTGAATAATGTCCAGAGATATTTATTTATTTATTTATATTATATTTCAATTTAAAATGTTATGGGCACGTTTTTCTACTTTCAAATAAGATCCTGTTAATCAATATGTCAAAATGTCCCAGACGCTTGACGCTGTCTTTCTTTTTAAAAAGTAAGAAAGGAGACATTATAATCAAAAGCCCCCGCCCTCAATTTGATAGATCGTCTCTCTATTAACCTGACATAGGCAGAACTACCGCAGCGTAAACAAACGCAAGAAAGGGTCCATAAAAAGAGACAGCATATTAGATATCTCGTCATAAAATATTTGTTATTTATCTGAAAGGTCTACATTATGCCAATGAACTCCAAAATAATAACGTTCAAATAGCGGTCCAGTAAACAACTAATCAAATCACATAAATAAGATATATTAACACAATAATACGCGTAGTTTTCTGACGTTTATGACAACATTTAAAAGTGATGTTCGAGATCGAGACCACAAATTGAATTAGAATCGCTCCCTGTTCCGTGTGAAACAGATATCTATCTTATCTAGCGTATAAATCCAAGTCATCCGTCAATGATAAAATACTACTGGGGGGAGTTAGTAATTGTTGTTGTGAAATTTATGTTCTGAAGGTATTTCGGGGCTTGTCGCTCCAATCCCGCGAATGGCTGTTCTTAGGAAATTAGGGACGATTAACTCTGCTTAATATCAACATTTGACATTTATATTAGACCGGAGTTTACGAAATAAACGCTGGGATTAATTCGAGTGATTAGTTTTTGTGTATTATTTAAAGAAATAAAATATCTTTAGCGTTTAATAACTACGTGTATCACAATTTGGAGAGGTAAATTGAATGGTGGTCATTTCGGTAGTCATCAAAATACATGTATTTAAATTTTCTAAACATTTTATGTATACAGCTACTAATCTTGTCCTGTTCCCATGTAAAACGGTTCAAAATAATAGCTAGGCTATTATATTATTGCATACAATAATACCAAAATAAATCAAACGTAGGTATTTATAGCAAAAGCACAAGCACTATAGCATAAAACCTGTACATGATAATTTATTCAGTTCATACGGAAACCGTAGAAGTCAGAAATTTTAAGCTCGAAGGGTGTGAAAATTAGTGTGTAACACCGCACTAGACAAAGTCTAAAGTGGTGCTTACGTCCACATGCGGATGAGATATAATGCGAGAACATACGAATAGGTATTGCGTATTTACGCGATACGTTTTTTTTTATTAGGTAGTAAGCTGTGCGAGCAAGCGTGACACCTTGAAAGAATATGTTTGACCGCCTCCGCGGAACAGTGGCTAAGCCGCTCGAGTATAAAAACACGGAGGTCGTAGGTTCGATTCCCGCCTTGGGTCTGGTTGGTGGTAGGGCTTTTTCAGAATCTGGCTAGCTACCACCCAGGTGAAACCTGCCGCCATAACAGCTCTGGCTGTGTTCCAGCAATATTAATGTGGAAGCCAGTACACTTGAAATCAGAGGCTCAAAGATCAGATGAGTCTACAGTCTGGCAGCACATTGAGGGACGTTTCCAGGTGAAGCGTCCCTCAATGGAATATGCCGCATGACCGCTTACCATCAGGTGGGCTGCGAGCCTGTCTGCCAACTGACCTAGTATAAAAAAAAATATTATGTGGAGAGGGAAGGTGAAGGGCTATAGAGAATGGGCAAGGGAAGAAGAGAAGAGAAGGGGGTAGGGTTAAGCTTCCGGCACTCACACCAAACGGAGCGCAATGACAAAGCTATCACTTATAGGTACGTTGATCTTCTGTGAGAAGGTTGCACTTCCCCGGTCAAGCCGGTCCATTCCGAGGATCATTCGCCCTATCAGCTACCAATCTACCTCGCGAAGAATAAAAAATAATTTAAAATCAACGATGCTATCAAAACAACAGGTTCACCCCATATGGCTTAAAAATATAATATTGATACAATTTGGTCTAAAATTATAGATCACAGGATTTGTAGCAATTTTAAAAATGTATTTGGTCGTGTGTTTTATCTAAAATGTAGAATTCAGAACACACGTCGTGCCAGGGGAATATTACTAGACAAGTCCGAATATACGTGCCCTAGTTTTTTGGGAGCTAATGGTTGTTCTGCGCAGTTTTTAGTTTTACTGCATGAAGTTTAAAATGTGCCAAATACAGTTGCGTATCATGTTTTTCTTTTTATAATCCTTGTTAAAATAATAAATAATATTCATGTTAGTTACTTATAAATAGACATCGTAAAATCGGTTTTCTTAAATTAAAAATTTATAATGAATGATCAAACAAAACGAAGGTACCACAAATACATATTTTAAAAATTCCAGACATTGGACAAACACATAAATGTTTGTCCTAGGTGGGATTCGATCTCACGACCCCTATACATTTTTAAGTCACCATATATTTGTCCAGGTAAAAATAGAATATCAACATAAATAAATACCTATATACAGAGAAGCCTTAATAATTATTATGTACACAGAGATGATAAAAAGAAAGTTGTTTTGTTGGCCCGAACGTTGGATCCTTTTATGTTCAATTAACAAAAGTATCTCGAGCTTCAAGCATAAATAACAGGTCAACAGTTTTGTTAACATTATAAAAATAGCTTTTTAATTAATTAATTTCTCATTATTTCTCAACTGAAATCCTACTTCCATTTTCAAGGTAAAGTCTGCCATTTTAAAATAGCTTGAGAAGTGTTTTTAATTGTAACAATGCTATATTATTATGGTCGGTTTATGGTATTTGATATATTATGAAAAGCTCATACTTTGAGCAATCATCAATACTAATTCCTTGGTCATTTTTCTCTTTCTCAAACTAAGCAAAACTTGCAATTTGAAGCAGATGAATAATTCTAACACACTGAACATGTCTGAAAAACCTTCGTTGGCCTTTAAAATATTATTTTAAAGGCCAACGAAGGTTTTTCAGACATTGAGTAAAAGTTGATTAACAAACCATAGTAATCTGCCGATGAAAATATAACTAATATGCAAAATGGATTTAAAAACATATTAAAAATTCATTAACGACCTTGTTGAACGTTTGACGTGTCCAAGTCTACTATACGCAGACGATCTAAAAATGTTTATGACTGTTAGGAGTGAACATGATGTTGCAGTTCTTCAACAAAATCTGGACACACTGCACCAATGGTGTACAGAGAATGATATGCAACTGAATTTCAAGAAGTGTTACGTTGTATCGTTTAAAAACAAGAAGAAAAAAACTGCTGCATAACTACTCAATTGTTGATCACATTTTGGAGCGAAAGAGCGTGGTCAGGGATCTTGGTGTGTTTTTTGATGAGAAACTCTCATTTCGACCGCATTATGATCATATAATAAAAAAGTGCAACAGGACTCTCGGATTTGTGTCCCGTCGTACCAAAGGCTTTAAGGATCCTAATAGTCTAATTTATTTATACAAAACCCTTGTTAGGAGCGTTCTCGAGTTTAATGCTGTCATTTGGTCACCTTTCTATGCTGTTCACATTGATCGAATAGAGAGAGTACAGCGTAAGCTCCTAAACATTGTATGTTACAGACATGGACTCGCTAGATCCATTAGGGGGTATAAGGAGAGAATGCTACGTTTTGGATTGCAATCTTTGGAGTCTCGTCGGATGTATTTTGATCTCATGTTTTTATATAAACTTGTTAATGCACATATTGACTGTCCAACGTTACTTTCCCTTGTTGATTTTAATACCAGATTTAAGACTCGCAATCCCAAACCCTTTATACTTTACGTACATACTAATAATACTTCATATTATAACCCGATTGTCAGGATGTGTCGCGCTTATAATGGATTTGCAGATTCAGGCATTGAAATTGATTTGTTTTACCACAAACCATATCATTTTAAAAAACATGTTCTTCAGTGGGTCTGTGGTGTTACACCATAGATCCAACAAGCACCATTTGTATTATTGTATAATTTTTATCGATTTTTTTTCCCCTTTGTTTATTATTGTGTGTTTCTTATTATAATATTATATTATCTATAATCATTTATTCTACTATTTATAATATAACTTTTCGATTTTTTTTTGTACATTCAGTTCTTTGTTTGTCGATGAATGTATAAACTTACATACAATGATGTTTTTGTTTTTATATAATATCATTGCTTACATATAGATTTTTACCGCAAATATGTGTTAACTTTACTTAGTCTCTTAAGTGTATGCATGTTTTAGTGTTACAATCTGGAACTGTTATTATTTCACTCGATGTAAAATCCTTTCAAGGTTGTGACATGTTATGTGTACCAAATAAAATAAATAAATAAATAAGTATCAAAAAGCAATTACAATTTCATCTTCAATCGAACCAACAATTGTTTATTGACGTGCCACCAAAACTCAAGGCATACAAATCCTCGACATTAAAAACCAATTCTCATGCGCATGAAAAGAAGAAATAAATTAAGCAGTCTTTTCATAACTCTGAACATTAACGCCCTGGGGCCGCCTTACGTCGTTAGTCCGCACCCAGAAGGACCACTTTCGTAATTTGTGTCCTAAAAGGGTTCCACAATTTATGTTTTTACCTGTCTTACGCAGCTGAGCAGCCACCCTAATTCAAATCCATATGACGAAGACAGGGTCGTAGTGAGGTCTTAGGAGGGGCTCGTAAGACAGAGTTAATTGATCATTCAAGACAACGAAGTTTGGCGATCAGACATCTTGAGAAGCTTCACCTATTTACCTTAACATGAGTGGGGATAATCTGTTTCCAGCAGACTTTTTTAAATACATCTTAGTTGGCAGACTAACACGCAGCTCACCTGATGGTACATGACCACTCACTACTATGTTCTATTTGATTAAGGAAATTCAATCAGGAAAACTTAATATTGAAGGCAGAAAAAAGTTAATTCGAATATAATTTAAAATGGTGACTTTTTCCATTAAATGTTTATCCTGATATAAAATTCATATTTCATAAATTAAAATGTATATATGTAAAGAGGAAAATGCTTTACTTGGTAATGATTTCCCGTAACACAATTAACCAAATTACTTCTTCGGAAATAATACGTCGGGAAATACGTTTCATTTTTGTTCTCATAATTTAAATTTTTGCAAAACAAATCCATTTATTTGTTTCTTAATTGATATTAACGCAACTGTATATATATTAATAAATATATTCAAAAACATTGTATAATTTATATTTATCGTCTTAGTATAATATCATATGGGATACAATTGCTCGATTACCTATCATAAGTTGGGATAGTCACATAATCTTTACTTTTATTACGTCAATATACCGAAAAATATTTCGGGTTTCCTTGACGTGTCACTAATAAAAATCAAGGACCAAAATAAATATAACCTTTATACGCGCCTGGCCATAAAGAGGCACTGCCCAAACTGTTTAGCACCTTTGTGCGCTAGGGTTTATATAAGAGTGCTTTAGTTAAGGGCCACCCTTTGTGCGATTGGAGTAGGTTTTCGTTCAAACTTTCATAGTGCCGTTTGAAGGCATGTTCCGAGTTCAGCCCCTTTCATCCTTTGCCCGGACCTCTGAGATTGGGGGCAAAAATCCGTGAGGGAAATTAACGGGCAAGCTTAATATAATGCACGTGACGCTTGTTTGTATAAGCCCTGTACATATTGGGGTCGCTAATAAATTAAGGGGTTTGTTTTCTAATTTGTGCATTTCTTGGGTTGCCATAAATAGATGAAACTAGATGCAGATGGCGCAAGATCGATTAGTTTGGAGATACTTGGGGGAGGCCTATGTCCAGCTGTTGTCATCACTCGGCTAGTGATGATGTAGGTTTCAGAGACTTATGAATCTTCTTATATCAATGTTACAGAAAGATTTTACCATATCTATCGAGAATAACCGGTAAGAAACACGATGTAGTTTTCTCGATCTCCAGAGTTTTTTACCAATAGTATACATGACTACTGCTACTATTAAGTCATACGCTTTTTATGTCAAGGTTAGAATTCAAAATATTTCAAAATAGAATGGGTTCCAGTCGACCAGTAGCCAATGACGACCATTTGGTGTAATGGTCGAGAAATCGGCTATCACACCAACAAATATCCGCACGGTATAAACATTTGTGTGCATAAACATATCTGTTTGTATCGGTCTGGGTGTTTCTATGTATAATATGTATGTTTTTACAAAAAAAGTATTTAAGTGCTTGTCCCTGTCATAAATTCTATTGAAGAACTGGAGATAATTGCTTATTCAGATCCTGCCAAAGATTACTCGGTACATTCTACACCTTTGTGAATTAACAGCTTGAACATCGTATCGTGAATGCGGTTCCCTAGAATGGGGACTGAATCCAAATCCATTGTAGCCACACCATTGCCTCAGCACAATGGCTAACATTCGTGCTCGAACAAATCTATTGTTTCATTTCTAATTGGAATTGTTTCTGCCATGTACTGTCTGATAACGTTTGGATCGCCTGAAGACAAGGCCTCTGTTATTTTTCCTAAATTAGTAAGAGGTGGTATTTACTTGTGGTATCAATACTTTATTGGGTTATACAATAGTTGCGTTGTGTGGAATTAACTTAGTAGGTTCGTTAATTTTCTGCCACGGGTCACTATCTTATTTTAAAATTGGTTATTGCTATAATATTGGCTATAGATGTTTTATGTAGAACTAAATCATTTTGGCACTATAGAAACATCACGTTACGAGATGTTCGTTAATTCTTCTGATTAAATCTCTAACACCAGGATCCAATATAAAGTATTTATTTCAGTGTAGGATTAAAAACTTTTCTACAATACATTCGCTTTGACTATTTACATTTTGAGCACTTGATAATATAGAACAGTCCAAGTACAATTGTCAAAGTTTGCTATGACCCGTTGTACTATCTCATCTTTTAAAAAATCACGTGCATTTCGGCGCATCACCGGCAAGAGAGGAAATTTTGTTGCGGAATACTTTCTGTTTTTTCACGTTTAAAAAACAAAAAAGACTCTGTTAGCTCAGTGGAACAGTGCACATATTTTCTACTTTTTCAAAGAACGGAAAAGAAAAACATTCTTATTTAATGTTTTGGGAGATCTTCTCTTTTATTGTGTTATTTTTCCATGTAGAATAAGAATGTGAAACTTAAGCTTAACTTTTCAGAACTAATTAAATAGGAAGACTAACGAGTAATTTTAAACCTATTTCACAATGAGAGCATAAAAATCTCATGAAAGTTTACAGTGGCTGATACATATGTATGAGTACATAATAATAAAGTAACAAAAATCTGTTTCTCAGAACTTTTTTTGAGAAATAGGTTTTCTCGTTAGTAAATATAATTTATTAGAAAAAATCAATTTGTCCAGGTATCAGGCGGGACTCGAACCCACGTCCCTCACCGTCCGGGCGAGTGCACTACCAACTATGCTGCTATAGTTGGTAGCAGGCAAAATGCTTTAAAAATTATAACAATAATTTCTCATTATATTTCATTTTGTAAGCTCTTGTAATCTTTCAGCTTGTAACTCTTTGATCAAAGGAGTGTAGAGTGGCAGACATTGAGCAATGCTTCTTTGCAAAGTATCCCTCAGTGGAAAAGACAGCAGTGGCCGTTAACCATCAAGCGGGCAGCGTGCCTGTCCAAGGCTGTATTTAGTGTTATGCGGACCGTCACGCGTCAGTACGGATCACTCCGTGTAGAGCCATCTGTACCTATCAAGCTTCTAGGACCGTTTTAGAATAATGCGGACGGGTCGGTACGGACGATCGTCCGCGCGTATAGCTACGCAGTTGCCCTCGCGCCGGCACGGAAGGCTCTACGCGGAGTGATCCGTACTGACGGTCCACATAACACTAAAACCAGCCTAATTAAATGATAAAAAAGAATATAACGCATCAAGTGTATTATCCACATTAATTGTTACTATTAATTCAGACAACATTGTACAATCCAATAATGATTAGTTAGTTGTTGAAGACCGAACATAATTTAGTATAGTCGAACGCCTACGCTGTATAATTATTACATTAGTATTCCAAGAAGCCTTTTTGATAATTATGGTCATAAAAATACATACGAACAAAAACATGCTGTATCAAAATACTTCTAGGGATTCTTTGAAGTGATTGAGGCATTATCTATCATTATCATCTCGAGGTCGCTTGAATGTGCTATCTTTTATGTATGACAATATATATGCTGCCTTTGCCTCGTTCAGTTCCCAGGTCACGTATCGAGCTCTCCTAGAGAAGTAATATAAGGTCAGCAAATTGTGAGGGGTCCAGATGGGCCGTCTTTTTCGCCAACTGTCATTTGGTGGTTTGGTCAGATCAGGTTTTACTTGTGGGATGCTCTGGTATAATTTTACGAGTTATTTGACTATGTTAATTTATTTGACTCTAAGATACGTTAAGAAGTAAAACTTTTATGCGCCCATAAAAAAAATTACCCATGTCAATTTTGGCTATACAAAACATCACATTGCACTTGTGACTTTATTCCCTTACACGGGAACCTATTTACTTTAGAATAATATAAAAAGCGATGTCGAGGGAATATGCGTATAAATCCATTAAAAGCTTTGTTTTCCAACCCCAAATACACCTTCAAATGGAAAGGGACTATAACCTGAATTTAGCTTTCGATACTTATGTAAAGGCCTTTGTGGTTTTACATAATATACGAGTCGTACGAATACTCGTACGACTCATATATTATGATACATACGTATCTTTCCTTTATTTACGAAGGATGTTACACAAAGCTTTATATTTCTTTTATAATTTGAAGTCGAAATTTACACTTTTACTTTCTATAAAATATCATTTGTTCATCATCATCATCATCCCAGCGTATTCCTGATTGCATCTGAAATATGTTCAACAAATAACACAATTACTGTTTACACCGAAATTATTGAATTGAGAAAACATACAAAGATGTTTCCAAAATTAAAGCCCTATGGTTACTTTAGTATATATTCTGTGCTATGGTTTCTTGTAGGATTTATTTCATTACAATTCATAACATCTACATGTTACTGGCAATATAACTAGTAGTATGACTTGCCTTTGTCAAACTTGAATAAAATTACGTCGCCGATCTTTCGCGACGGAACGCCAATGCAAGTAATTCATTTATAAATCAAAAAGATATAGGTAATATATAACATAGTTACCTATGTAACAACATATAACTTTTTGTGTCTAAGAATGTTCGCTGGTGCCGGGAAATAGCCAGTTACTATGGTAATACATTTTACCTGTAGCATAGGCAGTATTTACTACCTATATAAGACAAAGTCCTAACAGACCTAGAGGCATAATACAACCAAGTCATAAATGAAACTTATTAAAGATTATACTCGTAAAAATTGTTGTAAATAAACCATTAATCAAACTGTTAATCATTAAATATAATTAACATTGCAGATTTCCCTGTGGATCAGACAGAACGATTAATTTTATTTGTTTTAATTAAGTAAATGTATCTTGTCGAGAATAACTTTTACCTTCTTGTTGTTTTCAGTAATAATTAATTTCTGTAATTGGAACAGTACTTACGATCTTTGAGTACTTATACCTAAAGTCAAAAATATTAATTCATGTCTATATACTCGTAGTTTATTATTGCATACTGCCGACTTAATTTTGACACTTTTAATAGATTAAAAATTGAATTTGGTTATTGAATTTCTGAATACATTGTTTTTTTTACGTGCAGAGTCGAAATACAAACAAGTATCATTAATTCCTCTGCTTTCACTACTGTCAGTAAACCCTGATACTTTTTCTGCAAATAAGAATATTTTTTTTTTGCAAATTGACATAAATTTCAACTTAGATCGTTATATATTTAAACAGATTAATTAAACGGAAACTTATCTGGCAGTGTAGAAACTAGTTCTTACTACTGTGGCCCATATTTTTGTTTCTGTCAGTATCCGTCGCGAACTTTAAAATGTTGACAATAATACCAGATGCATTGCCTCCATCGCTTCCCGGCAATATCCACTATTTACTGTAGCACTCTCCATTCTTTGCAATGAAGACGATCTAAAACGTTAGATATTTCACTATAAAAAGCCTTTGGGAGATTGTTCTGTAAAGAATGGGACATTTTGTAACTAGCATGTACAAAACCACGCTAGATTTCAGTTTAAAATGGACTTAAATAGGTACTCATTTTATGCTATTCGTTTCTTCAATACTGATTTCAACTTATTTTATACTTTTACAAAAAACAGCAGTTTAGCTTAGGTAGAATACTATGCGTTGTAAAAACTAAAATGTGCCTTGAGTTCAAAAAGTATTTCCATAATTATTATTTTATGACATTGCCTTAAGCATTCTTTATTTATTGTTTTTAATTGTAACTGATTTTAAATTAAAATTAGAATCAGCCGTTTCTTGGTCTATTGATCGTGACGGCAATTAGGTGAGGAAAAAGGCATTCGAATGCGTTTTTTTTTTATGTAAGAGGGAGGCAAAGAGCAAGCGGGTCGCCTGATGGTAAGCAATCACCGCCGCCCATAAATACCCGCAATACCAAAAGTGTCACAAGTACGTTGCCGGCATTTAAGAGAGAGATATGCGTTGCGTTGTTTTAGAGGTGGTGAGCTGTGATGTGTTACTGATTTGAGGGGACTACATTAGGGTGGTTATTCCCCTAAGCGACAGCCCTAGTGGGCTATTACTCTGATTGTGCGGTGGCCTTATCCCTGCGGGTACAAAGATAACCTTTTAAAAATACCGTCGTTAGAAACCCACGGTTATAAAGTAACCAAAGGTAAGCCTTCTTAAAAAACTGACGTTAGAAATCCATGAGCAAGCAATTATGTTCTGCATTTGGTTTATTTCTCTTTCTTATATTTATGAAAGTGTCGTTGATTTTTGTGACCTTTCTATAAGGTGTTTTCTTTTGCAATATTATAAACAAACAAAGAGATATACATATAGGGTCAAGAGATTGCTAGTGTTCCTTCCTGTAACATGGATTGAAAAATGTGAAAGCACCAAAGAAAAGCTACGTTTTAACTTTGGACATTGTCTACCTAGTAAAAATAAAAATTACATAGGTAATATTAATAAATGCGTGTGGTGGACGGTTGCGGCGTCCATCACGCAGACCATTTTACGTCAAAATCCTGTGAAATCGCGATACATTTTTGGCCAGCATTGCCTTAACACATTGACCTATATTAGGTCAGCGGGCCTTCTCGGCTGTAAAACGACTTTATGTATCATAAATACGGCTTTGCTAACTTTAAGTGCTCCGAGACTTACGAGTAATCGAAAACGCCGGGTACATACGCGATGAGGTCGGATAAGTTTATTAACTTGGTTATAACATTTTTACTGTCAAAGGGAGAATCACGTATTTGTAAGACGGCCGGTTTGATTGGACGTTTTCGGTTTTGTCGTCTTTTGATGTGGTGGGTTAGAGGCTAAATTGATTTCTTTTGTTTTGATCTGATTTTATAAATGTTCATGAGCGTCAGTAATCACCTACCATTATGTAATCCGTTTTCTCGTTTTCATACTTTATTTTTAAAAAGCCAGATCTTAACTCCGTGTTTTTCTCTCAGGAACTCTCGCTGAAGTCATCTGCGGGATGCGTTGACGTCACACGTCCAAGATGGCGGCCGTTGTAGCGCTACTGGCGCTGCAGCTGGCACTTGCCAGTGCCGGAAAATGCACCACGTAAGTTATAATGTTGATTTTCATTTTTAAGTGATAACTGGAAACAAGACAATGAGACTGAAGACAATGTCATAACTGCGAGATACAAATATGTCATATTCGTATCTCGCAGTCAAAGAAACTAGTATCGATAATATTTGAATTAGGTTCTTTCGAGCAAATATATAGAGGCATAAGCAGGCTAGTTTGGTAGTAGGTATGAATTATTGGGTAAGTATAATAATTTGTCTTTTGTGTAGTGAAGTGATGGAATAATCAATATAAATAAAAATGAATTGCTGTTCGTAAGTCTCGCTTAAACTCAAGAACGGCTGAACCGATTTGACTAATTTTAGTCTTGAAAATATATTCGTGGAAGTCCAAGAAAGGTTTAAACGATGAGAAAATATGAAAAAATTGCGAGGAAAATACTAAAGTAAGTGATACGAAGTTCACAGGGTCAGCTAGTATTAAAATATTAATTAATACTAATAGTAACATTTTCTGGGAACAAACATTGAGCCTGTCATTTCAATATTTTATACGACAACCATTCATTGCGAGTAAGCACAGCTGAAAAACAAAAACAACTCGTTTTTTTGAGTTTCAGTAAAGTCCTTTCAACACCTCAGCACAAAACAGAAAATTAAAGTCACAAAAACAAATTCAAACATTACTCAAAACCCACACTTGCCGGTGAAAGTTGAAAGTAAACATTAAACCGCTTGACCTTCTGAAGTGAGTTTTAATGTGGCTTTACAGCGGTAAAAATAAAGCGGCGGTTGCGTCGAAAGCGCTCGGTTTCGTTTTGATAGCGCGCGGGGAAAGTGAAAGCGTGTCAAGTGTACGAGTGAGCCGCACTCACTTCACCTGCAGTTCGCTAGCGGCTCGACACTTTTCTGCCTTTTGAAGTACAATTAATAGGAGTAGTGCAAACTACGGGTCTACTAATAAAACATTATAACGACAAAACTCTGTGAAAGTTGATGACATTTTTTTTTTTAGTTATAATTACAAGACCAATATACCAAATTATATGTACAATTAATATGAAAATACTAGGTTTCCGCTTGCGGTTTCTTTAATTTCTTTTTTCAAATATCCCGCGGGAATGAGACGTTTTCCGTAGGAATTTTATAGCCTATGTCCTAATCCGGGTTATAAACGATACGTGTGCCAAATTTGATCTATATCCGTTCATTAAAACTTTCAACTAAAGAATCTGTGAACCTCGGCAGTACAGCACCCGATGGCACATGTAGCACAAATGTAGGTGTCATTTATCGTTTCACTCAGTTACATTGGTGGGATTGTAACGACCCGTCGAGTAATCAATCCAGTGTCTAAATATATAATTTAACGTTTATTATTGAAAAAACGGAAGCAATAAAAACACGTCGATAAGCCAAAATACTTCTAGCGCACTATTAAACGTTTGCAGTGAGGGTTCAATGGGTGTAAGTAAAGCTCATTTCACTGTGGTTGTAGAAAAGTGAAAGCATGTCAAGTGTACGGGTGCGCTCAATTAACAGTCACAGCTAGAAACTGACTGTGGTTTTCTGGGAATGCATCATAGATTCAAATGCTAAGAAGGGTCACTTATCTTATTTTCTATATCATTTAGAGCAAGTGTATTAGAGTAGAGTAGAGAAAATATGTATAAAGCTGCAATATTATAGACACATTTCCCTTCCACTTATATTAGTTCTTCTCGTCGATGTAGCTTTTACATTCGTTTAATGGGAATACTATTGTATAATATTTTTTCTAACCGAATGACTTCACGAACACACTGAAGAAAAGTAGAGTCAACGCATAGACCAGAAGTTTACAAAAAATTACCATCGCAATATGATCTTAAAGTGAAAATAAAATCTTAAAGTGTCAATTTAATTTTATTAATCTAAAATTCTTCGCTAAAGTTGTTAAGTACTGAACTTTCAAGGTACATTACACATTGTATGTTGAAACTTCATGAAAACTCATTTGATAAAGCATTTGTGGCCTGCCTTAAAATTTTACGCGCTAAGTTAAGCGATAATCATTTTTCAAAAGGCTCGGAGTTACGAGTGCGGCAAACAATGAGGTTTCTGGCTAATTTCGAACCAACAGTTGTTTAAGCAAAAATACTTAATTTACCTTTAATATATCTAGTAAACAGTGAGATATTATTTGAAACTGTTGTATAACGAGGAGAAAAACCTTTGCAAATAATCATAAAAAAAAATTAAAATAGCTCAGAATCGGCTTGTCCCTCTTAATCCCTCCGAAGACGAAGGAGTTTAGTGAGTTAGTGGGTCTACTCACGAGTCCCACACACGGCCGAAGGCCTTGCCAACCTGGACTGTTATGATGCTTATAAGCATTCTGCTCCACAAATACCAACTCCGACCAAGATATGGAATTCTTTGTCATCAGCGGTGTTTCCGAATCGATACGACTTACAAGTATTTAAAAAAAGAGTGTACCTATTCCTCCCTTAAAGGCCGACAGCGCATTTGTGATTCCACCTGAATTGCAGATGTCTATGGGCGGCGGTAGTCACTTTCCATCAGGTGTGCCGCATGCTCGTCTGCCCGCTATACCATAAAAAAAATCACTGGAACACTGGAACAATCTCACTGCAGCAGTATTTATTGACGGGTACGACTTAAAGACCTTTAAGAAACGAGCGTACTCCATCTTAAAAGGCCAGCAACGCATCGGCGATCCCTCAGCTCAGGTGATGCAGATGTCCACGGGCGGCGGTGATTGCTTACCATCAGGCGACCCGCTGGATCGTTTGCCGCCTCTGGAATAAAATAAAATTAAAAAACAAACGCTCAAAGGGAGAAAAAAGTTATAAAACGTTCAAATCCCAAATCTCTCAACAGTTGAAGCCGGATATTTTCCTTACCCAATCCAATATCAACCATTAATGACTTTCAATTTCCACAATACCTTCACTCCTCGAATAAGGTTCATTACGATATCCCATCGACATTATTAATCTTTCGTGAAGTAATCACGAGCTGACGGGTCGCGAAGCCTTGAGTCCTACCTTTATTCTTTATTTTCTTTGCTTTTCATAATTATACTTGTTACAGTCAGCGGTTCTGTTTGATTGATGGATATCCGCTAATGATTTTGGCGCTGTTCTTGATGGTACTTCTATCTTTGAGCAGTCTTATTATGGTAAGGCTTCTTAACATAGGTCAGATGGCTTATTTGGGATTTTCAAACACTAATCGTGATTTTATCTTGTAATTGGTTTACGGTGTCTTGATTTAGATTTTAAAAAGTGAGTTTTTATATTGAAAATCACATGATTCGTTTCTCCGTTATGATGGGAAAGGAGGTCAAACATAAGTATTTAATTTTATAAGTCTTTTCATGCATACCCGTCGGTTTAGGGTACTCCTGACCTGACCTTTCCTCAGGACATCACCTATCTGATCTTGGAATGTCCTTCTAGGCATTCCCCATCCAACGATTCTATTTACACTTCCCATATACATTTTCCCTTGTATTATTTTTAATCCTCATAAAGAAGTATGTATTTCCTAAAGCTTGCAAATTCAATTAAATATATTTAGTTAGCGGTTTAGGTGTCAAAGCGTAACAGAACGATAACGTTTATTTTGGATTTATTATATTAGTAGGTATTCGTTGAGATCCTTACTGCTACATAATACATATATACCAAGGCAAAATGTTCCCAATAAAACGCTATCTCACGTAATACGCTATTTTACTGTACAATAGAAGAAAAACAAGATTACGTTCGTAGCCTGCTAATATCATTACAATACATTGTTACTACATATAATAGACAGCATAAAGAGTGTGCCGCTTAAATAATATATCAGGAAAAAGTATTTCTTCCTTTTGAAGCAATATTTTTGTTCTCATAACTTTTAATGGCATCCTCTTGAGAATACAAAAGTCGAAATCAATAATAATAAGTCTGTATTTATTGTAAGTACGTCCAACGAATCTATACCCCCTTTAATACTACAGTAAAGAGGAGAGACCTGCTGAACCCCTTTCTCCAGCCGAATCTAAGGCGGTAACCTTCTGTTTTAAATCAGGTTAAAGATGTAAACAGAGGAATGCCAAACGAGGAATGGATATATTGCGTGAAGTATGTATGGACATAAAAAGTATGTATGTTGCACCAACCCTATTTAGAGTCGGGTAGGAGCAAAAATTACGATCAATCCCAAAAGATCAATTGGCCAGATCCATGAGAGATCTAATGAGGTTTATTTTTCTCAGTGAATCCTGAATTTAGAGAATGAATCTACTGAGTTTTTTTTTCTCAAAATATCCATTAGCTAGATCCATGCTGGATCTAGTGATGTATTTTTTTCTTAATGGATTCTGATTTAAAGGTCTGGATCTACTGAGATTATTTTTTCCCACTTAATCCCTTTGCCAGGAGATCAATTTCCTGATGACGAGGATCTAAGTGGCAACCTAACATATGCAATCTACTTTCATAGTACGTATGGTGAGCTAAATCAATTTTTATATTTAAAAACTGTTACGTTTTTCCTTTTTTGTACTTTTTTATTTCTTGGTTGCTTAACTTATATTCACTGAAGCATTATTAAATTTACGTCAAATTGTAATAAAACTGGGAAGCTAAGAGCAGCCAAATAACAGAGCGACCTGGGGAAATTTGTTTGTCATCCGTTAAAGGCAGGGAGCAACACTGAAAATCAATTAATCATTTTCGTTCCCGCTAATAAAATTTACTACTTGACGTCACTGGGAGAGCCGAGAAAACTCGATTTATTTTACAAAGTCATCTATTTAATTGAAGCAACTTCGCGACTTTAAGGGGAGTGCCTTTCAAGCCGTTCCCTTGGGATAACCCTTGAGAGTTTTTGTTTATTTAGTGTACTAAGTTCAAAAGCTATACTATACTTTGCGCTGAAAGTGATAAATGTCAGTGATAGAAAGGAGTTGAAAAAGCCATGAGTTCAAAGATCCTTTCCGTCATTATCCGTGTATTATCCTCACTATCATTAGTCATCTTTATACATATACTAAGCATATTAAAGAAAGTTTGCAATATTGAGTTTTAATTAAAATACAAGTAGTTCATCATTGGATTACGGCGAGCGGTATTTCATCCTGTCAACAGTCAGTATATGAGTTCACAAACAGAAGCCGCCTATAGTCAGATCTCTGGTATTGACGGTTTTCAAAGGGATATGTTATCTGGATATGCCAGTAGCTCTGGAACTTTATAATTGATTCTTTCTCTCTGTGTGTTTTATTCTCCTAAGCGGATTCTTGTGGGAATTAATTGTGTTTTTAATACCACATCAGTTGTTATCTCACGGAATCATCTTATAAATTGAAATCAATATTAAAGCCATCCCATCTTTATCATTGTGGTAGAGAAGCATACTTTTTATTAAGAGAATATAAATATAATTTTTTTAAACACGAAACCATTAAAATCCAATAAATTTATATCAATAAAGCAAATAATAATCATAATATCAGAATAGCAAATAAAATTATGATTATGATTATGATTATGAAAATAAGCCTCAGGGTAGTTTTCCCTGCAGTCAGAAAATTTAGATCAATTTTGAAAAAAGTAAAACTTGTGAATAGCATGCTGTTATTTAATACAAATGCAGAGCCATTTCAAACCCTTGATAGACCCGGACAATAACCTTGTGGTTTTATTTCACTATTGAAATATCCATTTACTGTAATGAACGACAATAATTTAAATATTTTCTTAAAATAATTTTACTTTACACTTAATTCATAACCACTATTAAAAATTTTATATACATCGAATGTTGCCTTATAAAATATATAATGTTAAAATAACTTTAATATAAATCTTTTTTGTTAACGCATTAAAAGCCACAAACACGCAGCCTGAGGCCAAGTGTGGAATAAAATTGTCTTTTTCAAACTTAATACTGGCTTCAAAACCAAAGAATACATGCCTTTTGAAACCACACTTCACATCTGAAATAACATCAGAGGTATTTTGCTTTCTTTCAGTTTTCTGTTTTAACTGTTTTAATTCAATGAACGTTTTTATCAAAGCAAATGTCTGCGTTTCTTCGGAATACAGTCAAGTTAACGTTAAAGAACACGCTCTTATTCCCACGTCAGAAGGTTCATAATTGCTCAAAGTTTTCATTTAACTTGATAAATTATTTATTAACCATTTTGCCCTTTGCAAGGTCATTACCTAGTAAGTAATGAAGCGGTCAGTGACATTTTTATCCATTCTGATTATATTACGAAATTGCTTTCTATTTTATCTTTCGAGATTTTACCGATATGAAACCTTGACGGGATTTGCAATTTAGATTTTATCTTTCTTGGTATCGAAATCTATCAGGTTTTAGTATATTTTTCTGGATGGGTACGTGAAGTTTTATGGCTGAAAGTATGTACTCGTCAGCACATCAATCTAGCTTAATCTGAAATAGAACTTTATGGAATAGATATTAAGCTGACAATTAGGTTGATTTGCTGCTGACTATACATACAGTACTTACAATACAGCATATGATTACCAGCCACTCCCCGGGACCAACTACTAAAAAAATTATAGGCTAGCATTTCCAGTTTGAATAATCAATGTGAGTATTTCACTAGGTTCGCCACTGGCGGCTTTGTTTTCACTGAACATTCGGATGCATTCGAGACACGAGAGATGCTTTTGAACTTTATTCTCGTATGGATTGAAATGCTGCCAGCCTTTGCGGGTTCTTACAATAACGCTTCGTATAGCTCAATTTACAAAATAGTCGGTTAGTTAAATTATTTATGTTTTAGTTATTTTAAATAGAGCGTCATTTCATTTTGTTGTTTTAAATCATGGAACACACAACGCTATCTGGCCCCAAACCTAAGCGAACCTTTTTTAATGAATGCAAGGTAAAGGATTTTTCGTGAATGCCTATGACTGTCAATGTACAATATACTTTCTAATTGGTGAAGAGCCGTAGTTTTGGTGTAATGGTCGAGAAGTCGGCTATTACACCAGAGGTCGCGGATTCAATCCCCGCACGGCACAAAAATTTGTGTGCATTAAGCGCGCGTGCGTATATAAGTAATGTTTATCCGTTGTCTGGCACTCATAGCACAAGCTTATGCTTAATTTGGTACTAGATGGCGCTGTGTGAATAATGTCCCAAGATATTTATCATTCATCATCATCATCATCAGCCTGTGACAGTCCACTGCTGGACATAGGCCTCTACATATGCTCGCCACGCTGATCGATCCTCGGCCACTCGCATCCAGCTCCTGCCAGCCATCTTGCGCAAATCATCGCTCCACCTGGCCTGAGGGCGTCCTACACTACGTTTACCGAGACGCGGTCTCCACTCTAGAACCCGTTTACCCCAACGGTTATCGGTTCTACGGCTGATATGACCAGCCCACTGCCACTTCAGCTGGCTAATCCGGCGAGCTATGTCGGTGACTTTGGTTCTCTGCCGAATCACATCATTTCGGATACGATCCCGCAGAGAGACGCCGAGCATAGCTCTTTCCATAGCCCGCTGAGCGACTTTAAACTTGTGGACTAGCCGTGCCGTAAGTGTCCACGTTTCGGCTCCGTATGTCATGACGGGTAGGACGCACTGATTGAAGACTTTCGTCTTTAGACATTGTGGAATCGGCGATGAGAAGACTCGACGTAGTTTTCCAAACGCTGCCCAACCCAACTGAATTCTTCTATTTACCTCGTCCTCAAAGTTGTTTCGACCCAACTGCAATGACTGCCCAAGGTACACATATTTTTGAACAACTTCGAGGACGGCGCCGTGAATCGCAATCGGTTCCGGTAGAACATGTTCATTGAACATGACCTTGGTTTTGTCCAAGTTCATCCGTAGGCCGATGCGTAAAGAAGAATCAGCCAGGTCATTCAGCATCTGTTGTAGGTCCTGCAGCGTCTCCGCCATTATGACGATGTCATCTGCAAATCGCAAGTGAGAGATATATTCGCCGTTTATGTTGATGCCACGTCCTTTCCAGTTCAGCGTCTTAAACATATCCTCCATTGCATTTGTGAACAATTTCGGGGAGATGACGTCCCCTTGTCTCACTCCTCGATGCAATGGTATAGGATTTGTCTGCTGATTTTGTACTTGGACGGACATGGTGGCTGCTTCGTACAGACATCTCATCACTTGGATATATCGCCAATCTACTTGGCAACGCTGCAGGGACTCCAGAACAGACCAGATTTCAACCGAGTCGAAGGCCTTCTCATAGTCCACGAATGCTAGACACAGGGGTTGATTATACTCTTCGGTCTTCTGTATAATCTGCCGCACAGTGTGAATGTGGTCTATGGTGCCGTATTCGCTCCGAAACCCAGCCTGTTCCGGTGGTTGAAACTCGTCGAGTCTTCGCGCAAGACGGTTCGTGATCACTCTTGAGAATAGCTTATAGACGTGGCTTAGAAGGGAAATGGGTCGATAGTTCTTCAACAGGCTTTTGTCACCCTTTTTGAAGAACAGGACGACCAAACTCCTACTCCACGCCTTAGGAGTTCTCCCTTCGAACAGGACAGCGTTAAAAAGCTTTTGGAGCTCCCTCAGTACGGGTTTACCTCCAGCCTTTAACAGCTCTGTAGTAACGCCGTCCTCTCCAGGGGCTTTTCCATTTTTAAGCTGCCCAAGAGCAATCTCGATTTCGCCAACGCTGACTTCTGGCAGGTCTTCAGTGTAATGGCGAGTTAACGTGGCTCTAGAGTCCTCATTTCCGGGATCAGGTCGAGATGCATGCGAAGCGTATAACCGGCCATAGAAGTCTTCTACCTCCGAAAGAACTGCCGGCTTCGAGGCGACAACTTCCCCACTTGCTGTGGTCAGCTTCGTCAGGTGGCTTCTTCCGAGAGATTGTACGAACACCTTAGACCCCCGATTTTGCTCTATAGCTCTTTCGATTGAAAGAGTATTAAAGCACCGGAGGTCGTGACGCACACGTTTATTTATCTCCCGGTTAAGAGCTCTTTTTCCGGATGAAGTGGTGGGTGGGTCTTCACGTCGTTGCCTCATTAGCCCTAAAGTCCCTTCGGAAAGTTTCGACTTCCTGCCTTTGCGCCGCATGTTACAAAATCTCTTACCTTCCTCCCTGAGGACTCGAACCACATTTTCTAGGTTTCGGTCAACGTCAATTGTGGTTTCCAAGGCAGCAAATTGGTTCTCCAGGTTTGACTGGAACGTTTCAGATCCTATCAAGGTTTGGAGCAGGGTTGGCCGGAGTCTGGACTTCACCAAACGGACGCGTTCGGCTCTAAAGTCGATATTCAGAGTGCCTCGGACAAGTCTGTGATCGCTGCCGGTATTAAACCTGTTGATCACGGAGACATCTCTGAATATATGCCGCTTGTCCGCCAAGATGAAGTCGATCTCGTTTTTCGTCATAGTGTCGGGGCTCTGCCACGTCCACTTCCTTTGGGGCTGCTTCTTGAAGAAAGAGTTCATCAAGAAGAGCCCCTCCCGTTCGAGAAAGTTGACGAGCATCTGCCCCCTATGATTCCTGGCTCCAAATCCATGGGATCCTACTACCGATTCGCTGCAATTTTGTACTCCCACTTTAGCGTTGAAGTCCCCCATGACAACACTGTAGTGGGTCTTGGTAGTGAGGTGGAGGGCCCTTGATATATCATCAAACATTTCCTCCACCTCATCGTCCGAGTGCGTCGAGGTCGGCGCGTACACTTGCACCACCTTGAGACTATATCTCTCAGTGAGCTTGACGATCAGGTACGCGACCCTGTTCGACACACTGGAGATCTCCACAATGTTGTCGGAGAGGGACTTATTGACCAGAAACCCGACGCCACCTTGGGATTGTTGGTCACCTCCACGGAAGTACATTAGGTGGCCTGCCTCAAGGGTTACGGTGTCCTCCCCCTCTCTTCGGACTTCGCATAAACCCAGAATGTGCCACCTAATCTTCCCAAGTTCCACCTCAAGTTGCGCCAGATGCGAGTCAAGCCGTAGCGTGCGCCCGTTATACGTCGCCAGGGTCAGATTTTGATGGTGGCCTCCCGCAGCCCGGAGATTCTTAGCACCCCCCGCCCCGCCGTTACCATGGTCGCCACCATGACCAGGAATAGCGGGACTGCCGGGAACTGGGGGCCGTGGCCTATAGTTCCTTTCCATATGTAGGTTTTGCCCATAATCGCCACGCTGGGCAGGCGTGTTAGCGATCGCAGGGTGCAGCTCTCGCACCGGTGACGCTGCTGCCCGTCACCGGCCTCTAATTTTAGCTGCACCATATACCAGATGTTCTACTAAAGTAGAAATCCCTTAGTCGCCTCTTACGACACCCACGGGCAAGTGATGGGGCGGGAGTTGGTATTCTTTAGTGCCGCTCCCGCACGGCACATTATTTATTTATCATTATTTATTTATTTATCACATTATTTATCATTATTTATTTATTATTTTACCTACGATGAAATAAATACGCCACGAATAGAAAAAAAATACTTACGTTCCTTGATGTTTCGAATAACCTCAATCTTAAATGCAACGGTCTGGCCAATTTAATCAATACCCAAAAATCCGACGTATATACGCGTATACACGTAACCCGTTTGTCGTTGTGTACAAAAAGGCCGTATATTTTTTATTTGAAGCCGCCAGCACCCAGTAAGTGGTCCGCGCGCGTGACTTCATTGTTACAGGCCGATACTTGACGGGGGTCGAAACGACCCGGCCGACAAATAAATAGGAACGGTAACGTTTCATACGTGAGATCCGAAACGGAGATTTTCTGTCTGTTATACTTGATGCACTTGTGAAGGTTGGATTGTATGGCTTTTTGGCATAATTGGCTGTTGTTTAACTTATTCGCATAATTTATTCAGGTGCATAGGTGCTGTGTCCTATATATTACTAGCTATGCGTATAGTAGATGTAGATACTCGTAGATACTAATAAACCTCATGCGTTGTCTAACTTCTTAGATGGGAATATTAATACATTCTATGTGTTATAAGACCGGAATATTAATTATTTATAAACGAATCGGAAGACTTACTTTATCCTACACAAACGACAAAGACTCAACGATGTCATCACTTTACGCAAATTAGAAGTCTATATTTTTATTTCTGGATAATTCATTTCAACATCATAATCACAGTAAAGAATTTCTTTATTAAAAGCTGTGATAATCCCTAAAGGTATGTTCACAAGAAACAACGTGCAACCTCAGTCACCTAGAAACGCTATCTAAATTACCAGCAACACGTAAAGACGCGTCAATGTGGCGGATAAGTCATCCGGGTCAGGCTCACCCGGATGAAGCGCGCGCGTGAATAATTCACTCGAGCGTAATGAGCCCCGGGCAAGACTGCACCACGTGGGAGAAAATAGCTAGCTCAATACAACTTACTCGTAGCAAGCTGGTTTATGTACCAGTACTTGATTTTATTGTAAATTATTTTCTATTGGCTGCGCTGAAAATAGATGATTTCACAGGTACCTACGTGAGATCATTACGCCACTTTCACGCGACGCCAAAGCAAACTAACTTATATTTTTCTTGTAGTAGAATACATTCATGGTTGTAACAGCATTTTATTGAGTTGAATTATCGTTCACTTGCAACTAATACGTGTCATGTGGATCCAATAATATGTGATTGTAATTATTGCCACATTTTTTAAGCAGTTAAAACAATAGAAAATTAATTTGAAAACACCTACCACCTATTGTCCTTATGAAGCGTTGTCTAAATTACCAGCAACACGTAAAGACGCGTCCATGTGACGGATAAGGCGCTCGGGTCAGGCCAGCCGGATGAAGCGCGCGCGTGAATAATTCACTCGAGTGTAATGAGTCCCGGGCATGTCTGCACCACGTGGGGCTAAATAGACATAGCGGAAGGCTTGCACTATATATGTTTTAGCACACTCGTTAAATCTAGCCATTAATTAGTTCGAGCTTATGTAGCAAGAGGAATATTTGCAATCTTGCCATCACGATGGTGTTAGAAACGTTAAGCCTCGTCACGTCAATCTCCCACGATACCAGTAGGAGACATGAAGAAGCTGGTTTTAGTAGGCAAACTTCGCTTCTTTTAAAGAGGTTGGAGAGTCAGCACCACCCTCCAACCCTTATGAAGAGGAACAAACAATCAGTAATAGAAGTAGCGTAGAAGTATTATAATTATGTATAGAGGCATGTCTTATACCTTTTTCGCTAAAGGAAAAGGAAGCTCAGAAAAACTCTCTTGGCACTTTTGTCACTTAGAAAGCTATCTACATAAATTACAAGAGGCATGTAAAGACGCGTCAATGTGGCGGATAAGACGTCCAGGTTGGCTTGGGTAGATAAGACTAGCTCGTGAATTATTCACACGGGCGTAATGAGCCCCGGGCGAGACAACAGCACGAAATAGATACAACAGAAGTCCAGTTCAATAAAATAAACAATAACAAATTAGAAAATTATTGTTTCAATCAAATCTTGTTCTGATAATAAAAAAACACAAAAAAAAATTGATTTATCTTATTTGGTGGAGTAAAATAAATAAAATAAACATCTCTGGACATTATTCACACAGCGCCATCTAGCCCCAAACTAAGCATTAGCTTGTGCTATGGGTGCCAGACAACGGATAAACATTACTTATATACTTTTTTTTGTAAATACATACATATTATACATAGAAACACCCAGACCGATAAAAACAGACATAGTAGTAGTAGTAGGAGTAGTTTTGAAATTAACTAATTTTTTTATCACATACAATTGTAATCAGTTTATTTCACGGTTTACAAGTAAGTACATCTGACGCTCTCATTTTAATATAAAAAGAAAAAATGGTGACACCTGATCAACATCTCGATAAGCTGCTCGTACCGATGACACTCAATGTTACGGATTATGAATCCAGATCAGTGCTCGGATAAAGCGCACGTGGATAATTCACTCGAGCGTGAAATACAACCAGCGCTTGTAAATGACATACACTGCTGTCTTCCACTGTTATGTATGAACTGTACATAATATATTTATTGACGTAGATAGATATTATTTTAGTCTGAAATCGAATTTTTTAAGTTGCTTGGTAATTCTTCGACCAGAAAAGGTGGAAAATTCGATGGTTTTTTTACGATTCCGATTTCGACTCTTTTTATTAATTTTGATTCGCGCTAAAATAAAGTGAGTCGCTACTACTACGAGTAGATGGAGCAATTTATTTTAAGGATTTAAATCTACTTTCTTTATTATTAAAGATGTAATACATTCTAGGATTTTTACATTACCTTTTTAATCTGCTACGGACTATGCGCTAAAAATTATTGAGCTCATTCGAATGATGCGTGAAGCAGCATTTGTTGCCTATACCTACCGATGGTTACAGATATCAGATATGCGCGTAATTTATACTGTGCCTTTTGCCCATTTAAATAAGACAGTATCATCCTTATCTATTTCTGAAGAACTTCACGCCCACAATACCTACTATCACGGAAATAATATGGGCTCCTCATTTGCTTACCATCAAACTGAATAAAATCAATGTACTCAAGCATTAATTAAAAAAAAAATGTTGCCGTGATACTTATGGTACACAATTTGCACATCACAGTCACTCCCTCCTTATATCTTGCCTGTCAGTGAATGCCTTTTAAATATTCCCATGTAAATTCCATTTGGTATGCAAATTAAAATTATAAGGGCGTAGTCTACGTGAAGGGGATTTAATTTTCAGATCTTAGGGGACATTCTCTTCAATCAAGAAAAATACATACTTTTTTCTATGGAAACTCGAAATTAAATTTTGCTTATTCCTTATATTTCCCTCGAGAAATGCAATCTTGGTTTTAATTTAAAATCATCGGTTTCAATTGAAAAATTATTGATTACGATTTGCTTTGGGGAAAACCAAAATGCTTTCGTAAACCAAACAACCAAAATGTTTTGGTTGGGCTTTTTCAGAGTCCGATTGGCTAGCTACCACCCCATAGGTGAAATCTGCCACCATAACAGCTCTGGTTGTGTTCCGGCAATATTAATGTGGGAGCCAGTACCTACAAATCGGAGGCTCGAAGATCAGATGAGTCTACAGCTGGGAGCACATTAACAGACGTTTCCAGGTGAAGCATCCCTCAATGGAATAGGCTGCAGTGACCGCTTACCATCAGGTGGGCTATGAGCCTGTCTCCTCAGGCAACCTAGATTTTCGGCAGTGTGTGGGACTCGAGACTAAAGCGTCCAATACTCATATATTTTACTTGCGTACGTGAGATAAAACTTTTATACTAACGTACCACGCGTGGCTTGTACATATTATGTGCAGCATTATTTTATGCGTCGCCGTACGCACAGTCAAAAAATGTCGCACAAGGTGCGTTAGTATTTAGGGTAACGTACTGTAAACTATTTTACTATGACGTAACCATGTATACGACTTCAACGTTTCACAACTAGTGCACTGCGGGTTCCGATAACTTCTTTGCTTTATTTGTGCTCTATTTCACTGTACTGCAAAGTGAATAGTCGTTTAAAAGATAAATACGAGTTCAGCTGGTTAGATGGTGAGATGAATTTATGGAACAAGAGTTTTTACATTGAATCACAAACTTAAATCGAGTTCCCGGATTGGTATTAATTTTGATTGCACACCTTTTGAATTACTACTACTAAGTTTGGAACTTCCAGTCTGTCTTTTTAAATCAGATTTTTTTTTCTACTACAATTATTGTAAAATATTTTTCTTATATCGATCAAACTTCCAGCTTCTAACTTATTATCTGTCGAACACGATGTTCAATATTGTCGTAATCAATCATTCTTTAGTACATATTCCTAAAAGCTAATCTTTCTGTAAAAAATCAGGCCTAAAATATTATGACTAGGTTAAATTAAGAAAAAGTTTTTTTAAGGAATTTTAGCTTTGCAGAGTGCCGAAATCAAACAGTCAGTATGGTCCTTATATTACTAAAGATTATTAATCATCTATTTACATTAATTGATACGCTTCTAATTTTTAAAACTTTTTCTGTCTGTGTGTCCCAGACGCAAAACTTCAAAAGAGAGTTCTAGGCACAGTTCTTATCCAAAAAACTGTTTTTTATCCAGTGCAATCAAAATTACGATACCCACTAAAACTAAATAAGATAAGAATAAGGGAAGCTTTGTAAACCGTATTTAGGATAAAAAAATACTTTACTGATCTTGAGGCTTGTGCCGCATTGAATAAATCTGTTTCGATATATTTATATAAATCAAATATATTACTCGTACATGCAATAAGAATACCAAATGTAATACAACAAATTCTAAAAAAAGAAAAGCAGTGGACATTTGCCAACGCTTAGTCAATCGATACGATCGTTGGCGTTTCGAAGGAGGGCCTAAGAGTTCGCAAATGGATGCTTTAAGTGTGATTGTGGCGCCTTTTGAATAAATGTCCGGGGAAACTGGATTTGTTGAATTTTTGCATGCACTTCACTGAACAATCGCATTGAAAAGCGATTTTTAATTCAGTTTTTAGAGAAAATTTAATTTTAAAAACTTAAAGGTGGGGTGTGAAAAGAGTCATAAAAACTTTTAAAATAACTTTGCCGTTTGACCATCGACTTGGCACGTTGAATGAGAATTTGAAAGTTGAGAGGTTGTGCAATGTGCACTTATTTTACACTTTAGGGGGCAAAGTAAGGCCACAGATTAACACGACTTTTACGCTCCGTGTATTAATTAGGCTAGTTTCTGGATCGGAGTACAAAATGTAGTAAGTAATAAAGGATGATGCCAGTTTTTCTATGAAATCTGGTCCCACCTCCAATAGCTATGTGTGTTACATCGCTGGATAGGTATTTTTGAGCTGAATAAAAGTTACTATGGCGCCAAGTTCCAAATCTTAGTCCGTTCCGAGTTATTCTTTATTAAACGTTGTAGTTTTAGCAGCAACCAATTAATAATATTTACTTGCTTTTCTGTACTATATGCATGTTATGTAAATACCAACATACAGATCATTGAATTAAAAACCTTTTTATCGGTCTCACTCGCACAGTCCCAAAACCTGAAGGGTACCATAGCGGGACTTTTTGGTAGGTATTTCGCGAGGGTGCCATACCGGTACAGTACCATAGCGGAACTAACCCGCACTCATTAGGTAGGTATTAACAGGACAATGAAACTGGTTAGCGGTACGGACGGCGGCGTTAAATAAATGTTTATGATTAAAATATTTTAACATTGTTTTATTTTATAAAAAAGCACTTGATAACGATAACATCTGTTTAAGATTATCATATTGTAAAAAAAAACATTTAACATTATTTTTGGATCCTGTAAAACTACTATGTTTAAAAAAAGAATAACTCTGAACGGACTAAGATTTGGAACTTGGCGCCATAGTAACTTTTATTCAGCTCAAAAATACCTATCCAGTGATGTAACACACATAGCTTTTGGAGGTGGGACCAGAATTGGCATCCTCCTTTACCTTCATGAATCGTGTACGTATACCAACGTTGTCCCGTAGGTATGTGATACATTTTACAGTAAAAAGTAACCTGTATCACTGTTAAGCTCCCATACCATTCCCATAATAAAATTCACATCCATCTGTTGTTTTACACAAGCAGGAGAAATTAACAAACATAATTATTTTTATATTGACATTATAAAATAAGAATGGATATTTCATGTTTTAACTAAATTTTCCTGGGTTATAAATTACAAAGCGGACACAGATAACACGAATTGAAATTATTTTGTGTTAAGAACGACGGCATGGTTTGTTTATTTTAGCTGTGGTTTTTTGATTATACGCTTATCGTTTCCATGAAACAATGAAAACAGTGCAATCTTTTTTGTAATTAAATCTAATAATTGAGCTAGTATTGAATTCCCTGACAGGGTAAAATTATTTGTCAACCAGTTTCAGCTGCCAATCCATTGGCTTGGTAGTAAGGTTTATGCTATAAGAATGGTGTTGACTATCATCATCATCATCAACCTATATACGTTCCCACTGCTGGGACACAGGCCTTATCTCAATTGTGAGATAGTGTGGGCCATACTCCACCACGCTGGCCTAGTGCGGGTTGGTGGAGGGGTGCGTAAGGCAAGTGACCAACCTTAATGTCAGATGTTATCAAGCCGCCAAATGGCCTCTGACTAGGCTTGACGACTAATATTTACATTAAAGTAAATATCTGCCGAGACTAACAGCTTAACGTGCCTTTCGAAGCACGGAGACGCTCGAAATTAATGTCACTAAATATGGTCAGAATTTTCACCCATCCATTAACCGACCGCGGCGTAGGTAGCTTGACTTTCGTTATCGCTAACGAACCACTGTCACAGCTGCGCCACGAGCGCCACAGCGTTGCGTAGCGTTGACAGCTATATTTTTATATAAATAATAGAAATAATTAATTGCGAATATAAATGTATACGTTCACATTGCTTCGTTACTTTTTGGAAGAATTGTTTATTTGTGAATAGGTACGAGCTACATTAAATTATCACGTATTATAAATAAAATTGAAAAAAAAAAATACTGAAAACTTCCAAGTAGTAGCATATACCAGCTTAGTTATTTATTCATTTGCCAAGCGTCGTGTGCCTGATATTTCAAGTAAATAAATAAAATGCTGACTTGGCAAGTTTATTTGGCAACCCTTTTGCTGACACCGTATACGACAGAGCAAAGTGAAATATAAGTTCTTTACCTTGCAGGCAAATATCATGTTGTTAGTTTAAATGCTGTGCAGTTATATATTATACCTGACGAAATTTGGTGTTAACTTTTGAGAATTCACAAGAAAACGAACAGGATTTTTTGTGAATTTTAGATATTATGAAATCCACATAATATGATATCCACTCACATTTCTTTAAAGTACCCATATTTACGATAAAACTTTTGAACTTGAATACGCTGGCTTATATCTCATATAAATACCGTTGAAACAAGGTTGAACCACGATTATAAGTTATAAGAATCCTAAAGAAATCTTTTTTTTCGAATTTCATCTATGTAGTGATGCCTCTGGTGATACGCGTATATTTTGTTCATCATCATTGTTCTTGTCACAGATTGGTCCAACAACCTATTACTGATAACTTCTTGCTGTAAGATATTTTTTGAAATAATTATTTCGAAAAATTAAATAATTACATTAAAAAATTAATTAATAAAATTAGTACCTACTAATAGTTGGTTTGTTACTCCATAGAGTAAAAAAATATCAATGGATTAGACAATCTCGTGAGATATATATATTTTTTTATTTATTTAAAAATAAATATTTATTATGAATAAATATCTCTAGACATTATTCACATAGCGCCATCTAGCCCAAAACTAAGCATTAGCTTGTACTAGGGGTGCTAGAATAATCTTACATTTTTTAAAATTACACGATGACTTACATTACAAATGATATTAATAAACGAGCTTTACTTAGTTTAGGGCTATACCTCTACGGCGTTGTGTAAATAATATCAATTAATATTTATTTATGTATTTAATAAGTTAGACGTTGAATTATGGTCAGTTCAAATAAAATATCATACGGCCATCCCTAAAGCAAATCAACCACTAGGTAAGTATTCGACATATCGGGAAGAAAGACCCATGTCAAATTCGACATATTACAGAGCTAATTCTATCATGTAAATAAAATGTTCACGGGAATAATGCTGTATCTCTCGATTTTTTACTTCAGTGGCGTATCTTTTACTATAACTGCAGACATTCAAAGGGTTTATTATTCAATCGTATCATCTGTTTACACAGGGATGGCGCGTAAAGTTTATTCATCTATCGTATTTATTTTATATTCTCATGCTATCAGAATTATACCAGTGGTAGGTTCCTGTACTGGGCCGTCTAGGTGGGTACCACCGCAGTGCCAGATATTTTCCCGTGAAGTAGAAGTGTGTCAAGCACTTCTGTGCGGGGAAAGGTTTCGGGGAAAGGGCACTGTAGCTAGTGGAATTACTGATTTATGAGACCTAATAACTGTCGTCTCGGTGTAGCGGGCGCAGGGCAGTGCCAGACAGTAACTGCTTAGTTACTGTTTGGCACTGAACTGTCTAAGGGCAGACGTGGCGCTTACCATCAGGTGTACGATCTGCTCGTCTTGATACACATTGCAATAAAAAAAAAGAATTTGTTATGATGATGGATTAGACAAGATATGTTTTAATTTTGTTTTTGTTGTTTATAAAGTGCCTCTTAACAGTTAGTTATGTTAGCAAAAGAGAAGCGCACTCTGGAACTTAGACCAATTATGATTATGTATAATGGTCAGAAAATCTTTTCTTCGGCTCCCTTAATTTTTGTGATTGTGTGATGTTTCTTCATAACAGTGTTTGTGACTCCTCACCACTGACCTTCATTATACAAGTATGGAGGTCAGTGCTCCTCACCAATCTAAATTAACAACAATGAATTGTCAAAATGTATGATTGTACAAACAATTAAATGCATTGCAATTGGATTTAAGCATGTATTTGTATTACATGCTTAAATCCAGAACGACTTGACTTCACCAAATAAGAGAAATATTTCTTATTTTATTTTGGCCAGGATTAGGTTTAAAAGTGCCCATGTGAAGCCAGGTCGAACATTGTATTGTTAGCTTACAGAGTACGCGAGCTATCGATTCTCGTATTAAGAATAACACTTCTAAACTCTTTTCGTTTTCATGTTTCAAAGTTACCCCCAAACGTGCCTAATGGCGTTTCTACTTTCTATTTTTAGTCTACAATAAACCAGCGGTATATATTTGCTGTTTCCAGCTTTATAGTTTCCTTTCAACGCGTTCGCATTACCTTTTTCGATAAACTAGAAGCATGCGAACAATATGAAAACAATTGTTCGGCGGTATTGCGTTGTTATTGGCACTAGAGGGGCGCAACGGGACACAACTCAGTGGAAGTGTGGGTGTTGAAAATCGAGTCTAAGCAAAGCAGGACTGCAGTGCGACAAATCGCGCAGACACGTTCGGATTATTGTATTCGCGCGTGTGTGTCGAATTCCGATGTTGTTTGACGAGCCCGGGCTTCTGTTTGGCATGGCTCTGCAGGGGTGCCAGAAAATAGTTAAGCTTGAAATATTTCTTACTGAATAACCCGGTTGAAACAAAAAAAAATACTTTTAAGAAAAAATGATTTTTTGGTCGTACCAGTAAAATGATAAAAATAAATAAAATAAAAATTTCGTTTATTATCTCAATTTTAGTTGTTTACAGCAGTTGTCGAAGCCTCCTTTTAAGCATATTAATGCCTGTACCAGGAGACTCCGCTCTTTCTTAGGGTGTTTTTGTCTACAAAAATTATTTATGCCTAGTGATAAACAAAACATTCAGTGCTAACAATACCATTTACATTTTAGTACAGTAGGTAATCTTAATGTGTATTAAGGTGCGTACAGATTATACAACATAACATGCTATAAAACAATGCCATACAACATTTTCATACTAAATGTTTTGTTGAAAAATAATGTCAGATAATTTTGACGTGTTATAAAACACATGCCATACAACACGCTACTCCATCCGTACGCACCGTTACATATTGTTTTACTAGGACGCTAATATAATGTAATTTATAATCTACATAATTTATACTCTAATCTAAAGTTCACCGTGTTTTTTTTTTATTTTTATTTTAAAGTGCTTATGTATACGTTCCTGTGTATGTGTCAGTGTATATGACTATGTCTGTGTATATGCTGTGTCTGTGTATGAGTGGATGTGTACGTGTCAGTGTCTATTTGTCTGTGTATGTGTATGATGTCTGTATATGAATATGTGTACATATTAAATATATTTGTGAGTTTTTTTTTTTGTGCGTATGTATTTAGATATAATTATATTATTATTATTAATTTATTTTATTTGTTTTTACCTTTTACAATCAATGAAAGTTTCTATTTCATCGTAGCTTAAGTCCTTTACCCAATTTCTTATTATTGATTTACACTCTTGAAAAGTTTTATTGTATATTCCTGTTTCTTTATTTACTTTATTATATAAAAAAGCTGAGCGTGATTCAAATTGCACCATAGCAAACTGTGTTTTCCTGCGTGGAACATGTACTATGTTGTGCCTCCTTCTCCTATCAACTATGCAAGGGGTGTAAATTAATGTTTTGTGTCTTTTTAAAATGGTTTGTATAATATACAGTTTACGTACCGTAAGTAGTTTACTTATTTGGTATAGACTTTGTGTTGGAAATGTCCTTTTTTTAAAATACATTACTTTAAGTAAAGTACGTTGTGCCCTCTCCACGTCTAAGAAACGCGTTTTGAGTGCTCCACCCCAAATGGGGATACAATATGATATTATGGATTGGACTAAAGAGACGTAGATTTCGTTCAGTAGGTTTTTGGGAACACCCGTGTTGCTGGTTGCTTCTTTTGGGGCTATATATCTCAATGTTTTAAATATCCAGTTAAATTTTCGTATACGTGTTGTGATTTGTTCTATTTGAGGATACCATGAAAGTCTCTGGTCCAACATTACCCCTAGATACTTAACACACTGTACTTTACCTATTGTAGGGCAATTACAAGTCTGCCGTGTCAGGCGAATGTCAGTTAACTTAAGATACATGAGTTACGCGTAACAAGTGTTTTTCGTGGTTTTTATGGGTCTTCTATCCCGTGTATAAAATATTATTTAAGTATCTCTTACCGTTATCCCAAAAAATGCTCTAGAAGAAATTACGATTGACTACGATATTATGGTTAAATACTGTATCTTAAGTTACAGACAACGCTTGACGAGTCGACAAGACGCGATTATGGCAAACTCAGTTAAGTGTCTACTAAAATACATGACTTAGCCACGATAGATACGTAGTTTACTTATATATTATACTGTTATGGGGTAATTACTAAGACTTATGCAACTACATAATATTTAGACTGATTTAGTAGACCGGTAGGTAATGTTTTTGTTGATAAATGAAAAAGAAATACATTTTAGTTTATTTGAATACCATTTCCAGTTTTGTCATAATATACTTGTTATTTGATTACACCTATGTTCCTAATTAAAATATGACTGATTAAAATTAAGATTCTTATTAAAACCTACTTTTATTCTACCTCTCTAAACAAAATAATGCTGAAATGCATGTATGGCTAAATAATTCTTGCTCAAATTGTCACGGCTAAGTCATATTGTATCTTAAGATACGGCCCTTCGCGTAACAAGATTTGTATGAAATTCCTATCACGCCTATCTCCGTTTTTGGAAAAAAACATAGAAAATAAAGATAAAACAAAAAAGATAATTACATCACAATAATATGTACATCTTTACAATTCTTATGATATGAAATAAGTTTGGAAAAATCTCTTGAAACATAGATATAATGGCAATAAATGCAAAAAAAACTTTAGAAGTCGTTTACTCAAAACTAGGTTTTTTGAGATAACGGAGATAGGCCTGACACGGAAGAAGTACCTTCAAAACATTTACAAGTGTGTATTTTCACGTTGAGATCTTGACGAGGTTGAGAACTATTATAAATACTAAAGCATATGTATTTAGTTTTATCAGTATTTAGGGTGAGAAGATTCTTGCTCAGCCAAGAAGCGATTTGTGCCATACCCTGCTCCGCACATGTTTTTACATTTGACCAACTGCTACCAGTAAAAAGGATTGCCGTGTCATCAGCGTATGAGAATATTTTTGCATTAGTGATAGGCATGTTACAGAGGTCATTTATGTAAATGAGGAACAGGGTAGGACCCAGAACGCTTCCTTGGGGAACGCCACATGATACTTCAATGTCATCACTTGTGCAGTTATCAAGTTTGACTTTTTGTTTCCTATTGGTCAAGTAGTCTTTAAATATCAGTAATTGCGTATCTCTAATACCAATTTTTTCTAATTTTTGCAAAAGGATATCGTTAGAAACCGTGTCGAATGCTTTTTTTAGGTCTATAAACACTGAGAGACATTTTCTGCCTGCATCATAATGTTTGTTTATACCCGCACTTTTTATATATTTTGATTGTGAAACTGTTTGTTGAACCAAATAAATGAAAAAAAAAATTGTTTAAATATAAAAAGTTCTACGTTCAAATACGAATATCAAAGTGGACATAGCTTGTTTAAAAAATCTAAATTTTTTTTTTAATATCATTTATATTAAATTCATTTCACAGCAGAGATTATACAGCATTAACCTGTTAACATCGTTTTAAACAGCAATATCAGCCTTTTAGCGTTAACAGGCACCTTTACGACAAAGCCGACTAATAACATCATCAACACGGAACCTAATTAGCTTCAGCAAATTAACTAGAGAACAAAGGCATTGCGTCGCACTATAGGAAGCAATAGTGTCGGAAATGGAAATTCTAATGAAGATCTCGGTTCATTCCGCTGTTTAAAACTGACTAAACAGTATCAGGAGCTCAGGCAAATAGAGTAGAGAAGGGTGCAGGGCTGTCAATTAATTGTGATCTGGCTCGAAGGACCAACGTAATCGTCTTAACTGCAGAACTTAAGGAATAAATTACAGAAAATGGATGTGGTATCAAACTAATATACGATGATACTATAGGGACCCCACAACAGAGTATTTCATATTTCTAATTGCACTAATAATATAGCGTGTTAAAATATACATAAAAGAGTTGGTTGAACCAACGGACATTCTGCCAATTGGTTTTCTCTCCTATTTTATAATAATATTTGTTGCTGTTCACAACGGCTTGTTGCCTATATCAAAGTCTTAATTATTTAAAACGTCATCGTTACAAATATAAAACATTGTTTGTTTACTAAGAACAAACAAGGTTTCTATAATACTATTGCATAACACAAGACGAATAAAATTAGAAAGGAGTTTGAAAATAAATTGGTTTTTTACCTTTGCTGTCGGTTTTGAGTTTCTGATGATTGAATGAAATTACAACACTTTAAAAAAAATGATATATTATTTTAAAAATTACAGTAATAATAATTTAAATGTTTAGCAACCCTAGTGTTTTCCAAGCATGCGTTTTTATATCAAGAAGCACGGTCACGTTTATTGTCTCGTCTACTGGTCCATTTTAGGGTTTATTCTAGATAACTGGCGCTTAGCCTTGTTTTGATAAATATATAACTAGGTTACGTTTATTCGTAGCATTTCCCACATCTAATTCTGCACTAGAATCTTATTAAATGTGTTTTGTTTCACAACCGCTGATCATTCAAGCACTTCATCCCGACGTGGACAGGAGTTTATTCTGAAAGGAGTACGACTTTGATATTCAAAAGAATTTTGACTAACTACTTAAATATAATACGATTCAAACAGATTAAAACCTAGTCAAATATGCTACACTTAATCTTAAAAACTCTATGGCAAGAAAAAAGGTGCATATTACGCAAAATAATTACTTTACGTCCATAAGACAATTTTATAATAAAAAATATAGCTTTTTAACGTCAGCCAAAGTAACTATGAAAACTTATTCCTTAGAAAAAAAAACCTACAAATAGCAATCAACTATTGTCAAATTGTTTGCGACTGACCCATTCTTATAACGCGTGTGAAACGTTACCACATTAAATTTGACGGAGGAAAATATTTCAGCAATTTTTCGAAGGGTCTGCAAATAGGTACCCGTACCTACGTGGGATTGTTAAGGGCTTACAATAATACAGAAAGGAAATAAAAGAGAAATGTCAATTGAGCTCTTAGAAATAATATTAGCAGTAAAGTATTATTGTATTGTACGATTTTCTGTAATAATAATCCTAAAATAGTTGATTGTTCTAATTATACTTATTCAAAAATAATTATTTTACAACATTAAAAATATATACAAAAAAGAACTAAACATAATTATAAATAAAAAATTTGGCCGAGGTCTCCGTCCATGGGAAAAGTACCCAGGACACTAGCAACGTTTCCACGCTGGATGGCCAGGATGATACGCTGCCCTAGGTACAGACCAGCTTTGGGATCGTGAGATGACTCCAGCAAACGCTTAGATATCTCACGATACACCCTGCGAGCGCTTGGACCCCAGGGCCCCAGCGTTTCAACCCCAAAAGGCTCAAATATATAGGCATCACTGATGACAGAATATTTGCGCCTTTTGAGGTCTTCAGCCGAACCAGCCGCAGAACCAGCCCTGCCAACCGACAAAGGAAGATGAGACGGCGCCAAAGTATCAACACAAGTCGCGTCCCAAACAAGGGGCCGCCCCATCTTCCAGGGGACAAGGGTCATTCCATCCGGGCGCTTACCATCGCTGCGTGACAAACCATTGGGTTCTAAGACAGCTGGGATACGAGCGCTGGCAAGAGCACGGCGGATAATGTCGTTAAGGCTGGCATGACGGGAAAAGCGGCCGGCACTTCTGCCGCAGGACAGCCCGTGGTGCCCGAGCTGGTCAACGTCTTTCCCGCATGGACAGAGATGAGGAACTGTGCAATATGCGCCCAAACGCAGACAAACAGAAATTTGGAATGAAATATTATCAAGAAGAGTTCCGAGGTTGGTAGATGGAAGCGCTTGAAGCCACAGACCTGACTCCCACTCTCCCACAGCCAGCAAGCGAGCGCGCTCAGCAGAGCTGATAGGCGTGTCAAGAAGGTTATTACGCACAACTCTACAAAGCGGCCCATCCCACTGGCGCTGGGAGGAGAGGTCATGAGGAAGGTCGGCTGAGCTTAAAGTCTTCCACGACTCAATAGCCTCTGGTAAAAAAGGAATAGTAAAATGAGCGAGAGATTTGGGCAAAATTTTGGATGTAAGATCGCGGGTCTATGAACCGATGAAAGGAAAGCCGGAAGAGCTACACTAGAAATTTTCCTGATACCCAGGCCCCCAAGGCGAATTGGCAAGGAGGCTTGGGTCCATATGCGGCCTTCAAATCTAACGTTGAAACAAACCGAAAGAGTATCCCTAATTAAATCGTCCAATTTTGACGTTAGATGAGAATGCTTCCAGAAAGGAGATGAACGGAGTGAGTACGTGAATTGTGGTATGAATAAACAATGACGAATTATCGTGTAGGACATATGATTGTTAATTTGGATAAGCCGCTCCGAAACTGAATTAAAGTGTCTAATTTTGTCCTCGACAAAAGCCGGAAAAGACTCGTCTAAGATAGGGGACCCAAGAAGGCGAAGTGTGGACCGATCTATTATCGTGATGTTGGGAGCCAAAGCGTTGAATTTGGATATCGTATTGGCCAGGTCATTTTTTGAGGGTAAATATAATTCACATTTATTAAAATTTAAATCGAGTCCTGAAGACTTGAACTCATCAACCAAAAGGGTCAAATCCTCTAGGACCTCATTTACTTCGCCTCCGAGGGTTCCATCGTCCAAATACCAAAGGTTAAATTTAGATTTTAATTTTGAAATTATGGGATGTATGGCAAGACTGAAAATCGCGGGACCGAGGGGGTCGCCCTGCTGGCAACCGACAGCGGAGGAAAGAAGATTATCCCTGTACAGTAGCTTAGTGGGAGCACTATAGCACTGCCATAAAAAACCATACAGGGACGGTACTACCTTCTTTATCTCGCGCAGCAGGACGCCCCTATCGATAGAATTAAAAGCGTTTTTTACATCCACCTTCAACAGTATATCCTGGGGGCGATTTATAAGAAAAGTTCGGAGGGAGTGAATGGCAGCTTCACACCCACCTCGGGCGCCGAAACCTAGCTGAGTAGGCTGAAAATAATTGCCTAAGGTTTCAGCTACGGCCTTGCAGCAGAGCTTAGCCGCGAGGCGGCGGTAGGTAGTTCCTACGGCGATAGGGCGAACTCCGCCATCTTTTTTATTTAGGGCGCAAAGATTGGCACCGTACAAAATATCTGATATGCTGCAATTCACTCTCCCGGAAAGCATCAGGTTGGCTAAGCTGGTCAGCTCTTCAAGAAGGGTATCGCCAGCCTCGCCGCAGCCCACGAGATCTTTCAGGTGCTGCGCCGAGAGGCCATCAAGGCCAGCAGCAGTTCCACTTCTAAAAGAGCCGACCGCAGTACGTACATCTGCAGAACAAACGGAAAAAGCATTTTCAGGAGTTGGTGGATCTGGAAGCTTTGAGTCTACTGCTGGAGATGGATGCTTAGACTGAAGGGCAGAAAGGGTGTCAGGCGAATTTGGAGCCATTGAGTCTTCAGAAAAGAGAAGCCGGGAGGCGCCTTTAATGTCACCATCATTGATTTTGGTTTCAATTAATTTAACTACTGATTTATTATTTAAGGTACAGGGATTTTTTATTTATAATTATGTTTAGTTCTTTTTTGTATATATTTTTAATGTTGTAAAATAATTATTTTTGAATAATAAAAAAAAAAAACATTATACTTATGAATAGGAAAATATCTTGTTATGATCTCAATGGTATGAGGTATAAAAAGAGCTTTTAGGATCTTGTGAATTGTACACGAATAAAGTGATTCTTACAAAAGTATTAATAGTGATTCTTACAAAAGTATTAATACTTTTAAAAAACATTCATTTAAAGTTCGGGCAATATTAATGTGGGAGCCAGTTACACTTGAAATCTGAGGCTCGAAAATCAGATGAGTCTACAGTCTGGCAGCACATTGATCGACGCTGGTGAAGTGTCCCCTAATGGAATATGCCGCAGTGACCGCTTACCATCAGCTGGGCTGCGTGCCTGTCTACCAACTGACCTAGTAATAAATAAAAATATATAAGACTTTATTTTTGTCCACAGGGGATTCTCGGTAGTGGCTCCTGAAGTAGCAGTTCCTGGGAAGACCACGGCCATCCTTGTGACTCTCCACGGAAGAGCTGGAGATGAGACTCTTGACCCTCTCAACGTGACAGTACGGTTAGAGACCCAAGACGCCGAAAACGATGTGAAGCTGTTGACAACTGCCAGTCAAATGATCACAGGTAGGTTGTTACATAAATATTTATTTTTATTTTACTATAAGATTTAATAATTTTTGCAATTGCACATAAAAGTCCATGTTTGTTAAACAAAATATGACAATAACATTATTAATTATTATACTCTTACAACAAATATTGCGTCCTTTTAATTTAGTCTTGCACTGTTTATGTACTCATTTGAAAAAAAAAATTAAAACAAAAAGTAATAGTTAATAAAATAAAAATAGTGAGTCCTATTTAAAATCAGTAATAGGTTTGCCTTTAGCAAAGAATAGATCGCCTGTATACGGTCAGAACAAAATTAAATACTGATCGTGACAAGATAATCTCATCTCTTAAAAGAAAACTTCTCAAAGATTATAAGAATGCCACCGTAAAAATAGATTAGTAATCGCTAAAGAGAAAAACTTCACCAAAAGCACTATCTGGATAGAGAAATGGTTGAACTTCCGAAGACGTCTCAGAATGTCTTTATGATTCCCGGCGACATCGTAAATTGATATTTATTCGGAATCCCCTTCCTCCGCCGCACTCACTTAGTATTTCAAGTTGGTACGAAGTCAACTTTTAGTATATTTTGCTCAACAAATTCTTTGGAGCCCCCGCCTTTATGCGCGTGTTGTAAAGTTTTATTGTTCGTGCTTCCCACTGGTTGTTGTGACGAGGAAATTTTGCTGTTTTACCTATCACATTTAGATTTTAACTTTCCGAGATGACTAATTTCTTGGCAGTGTTTAGTGGTATTAAAACTTTGCTGTTATTTTTGCCTTATTTCTTAATATAATGCTTCGAAATAGTTTTGACTTAAACCATATAATACAGTAATAAAGTATTTATCCCCAATTATTATGTTTCATATAATTAAAACTTGTGGAAATTGAATAAACGCAGAAAGCATCTTAAAAAAATTAATCCGGCCGTACTCTGCGAGGCAATAGCTCAAAAAAAAAGTAATAATGTAGTCCAGGCTCTTAGTATTGTAAAAACCGTGTGTCACGCCTTTATCAAAATTGTAACATATTTGGTTCTTGATTTATTAAATTCACTGTTATTCTTGTAGTAGAGTTGTGTGTGTGTGTCGTTAATAATAACAAAAAAGACCCCATATACCGAATCAACCGAAACCAACAAATAACAGAAATATGTAACTTTATAAAAATATTTTTTCACCGATTCAATGTTTCCATTTTACAACATGCAGATCGAAAGCAGTAAATTCACAATTTAATAGACATGCGAACGGAATAAAATTCATATCCGTCCATATCAATGCAATCTAAATTGGAAAATCGTCAATAACTCGGTAGTTACGGTGAATATTTTCCTGTACACGAAACTTCGTAGTTTACATCAGTTTGTGAATCACTCGAGTTTTCAATAGGGCATCTGGCAGATGGAATGAGATTTTTACAACGTAATAACTCGATCGGAACCGGGCAGTTTTCTTTGTGAGAAATAGTGTTGCTCCTAAGCTTGAAAATACTGCTTCCTCGACTTCGTTCGATATTAGGTAAGTGTTAACTTTACGGAGGTTATTTTTAAGAGTTTGAAATGTATAAATGTTGTTCCCTTTCCATTCGATACGATGGCAATACGGCTTCTCATTTTCCTAGTTTAGAGAGTTACGAGTTAGAGGGTTAATCTGTGTATTCATGTCCACGATTCAAAACTTAAGTTGAATTGTTTGTTAATCTTAGTCTCTATGTACGTAAACAAAACATAATTGTTATAATAAGTAAACAATTTGAAAAAAAAAAACTTTTAAAAACTGAAAAATAAAACTCCATTACATTGGCAGTGTAGTTAATTGCAGGAATATTTTTATTCCGTGTTGTATCTAAGTTTACTGGGTTAATTTGTGTATTTCTCTCTACGATTCAAAACTTAAGTTGAATTCTTTATTAGTCTTAGTAGAGACTAAGATTAACCAACAATTCAACTTAAGTACATAGTGATGTACGAGTAACGTAAACAAAGCATAATTGTTATAATAATTTAGTCATAATAATTAAACAATTTAAAATAGCTTTAAAAACTGAAAAATAAAACTCTATTACAATTGCAGTGTAGTGCATTGCAGGAATATTTTTTATCCCTTCTTGTAGAACCATGAACCATGTTCTTCTATTGCTAGGTTTATACCTAGCAATAGAAGTGGAGCTGTATACTTGCCGGTAGACAGAGACAAATGCCCTTTCCGGTGATTGTGCCACCGCCGGCATACACTCAAGAGGTTTAATTTAACACCGCGGCGTTTTGTCAAGTCATACACTATGCAGGGTAAGATAAATTCACTGGCTATTACTTTAGTCTATGCACGGATTCAGTTTATAGTCTGGGCTAAATTGCATCTTGGAGCAAGCGTTGTTTATTTGTATAAAACTTGATGTAGTAATTCGTATGAAGTCTACAAGATATCACTATAAAGAACAACCACAATATACCTGCCAAGTGAGCGAGTTGATAAATGACACTTGCTTCAGTAGATCGTAAAACTCATTGGTGCACCAGTTTATTGGCTGACGGCTACACTCGGTCTTATTAAAGCAAAAAACGATCAGTACTAGTCAAGCTGGACGCTCTTTGCCGCTATCTCGACAGAGACAAATCTCCTTCTTAGTGATAGTTCTAACCGCCATGTACCCAATAGTGAGAATGATTTCTTTTTTATACTTTTATAACAGCAGCGTTGAACGCACTTACAAAAGTAAACAGTCTCTTAATATCCAACTTTATGGCAAAGGTCGCCTTTGCTAAAATCATGTAAAAGTGGCAATATTAGATTGCCTAATCGATATCGAAACTCTTACCAAATTTGGCATATCACGCTTTCTTTTTTTAATAATAAAGGGGGGCAAACGAGCAAGAGGGTCACCTGAGGATAAGTGATCACCGCCGCCCATAAGCACTCGAGACCCCCTTGGGGTCGCAGGCGCGTTGCCCGACTTAAGAGACGACAGTTATTAGGTCTCATATACCCAGTAATTTCACTAGCTTCAGTGCCCTTTCCCTGAAACGCAGAAGTTCTGGACACACTTCTATTTCACGGGAAAATATCTGGCACTGCGGTGGTACCCATCTAGACGGCCCAGTACAGGAACCTACCACCTTGTAAAACGCTGATATTAATGAATTCTAGTTAAGTTTCAAAAAATCCGAAAAGAAATCCCAATGTGTCGATACGATTAGTTAAAAACTGTTACATTAGTGAGAAATTCACGTAGATGTAGTGATTTGTAAAACGTCTTAATCTTTCAAGCCCCGGATCACCAGACACAATAGAAAATCTATTGTTACGCGGCACCCGAGTGCCGGTTCGGGATTGAGTGGTTAAATACATAAAAAAGACAAACTAAAACCACGATTGAACAATTAACCACCTGCCGAGTGGGCGTGTTGCAAATTGAAATGTGCTTGGGTAGATCGTAAAATTCATTGGTGCACTAGTTTATTGGCTAACGGCTACACTCGGTCTTGTTGAAACAAAAAACGACTAGCTTTAGTCAAACTGGATGTTCGTCGCCACTATCTCGACATAGACAAATGTCGTCCTCGGTGATTGTTCCAACTATGTTCCCGAGTTTAATTTAACGCCGCGAGGTTTTGTCAAGTCATACACTATTCTAGATCTAGGGCCACTTGTTTAATGCAGTTGCTTATTTACGTAGTGCATGGTTTAAACCTATGGTTTAAACCATGCTTTTGTTTGACATTATATTAGTATTTGCATGCTGTCACGTCGCCTATATAACCTTGTTTCTTATTTTTATTGATATCAGAAACTGTATAAAAAAGGTTGCTACCTACTTTCGTTTTCAAGACTCATTTTATTGAATGCAGGATTTCGAGATTAAGTTCCAGTACATTACATTATAGATCATAAAGGCGTTGAAAGGAAATTAGTTGAAACACCTTTAAATGTACATTCATGTGATTATCATGTTATTATTTTAATCATTAATATGTCCTGATTGTAAACTGTAAAGTGTACCTTATACAAATAAATAAATAAATTATCAAGTATTATTTTTGGGAGCCTGTGTTTTAGTCTAAATTCAAATAATAATAATGCAGCTAATTAAAAAAATATACTGTCAAATAAAGGAATGCTTGTATAAACAGACACTAGCATACAAAACGTGTTAACAGAACATTGTTCCAGAGAAACCAAAAAAAAAACACGATTCGTTTACAACAACTAACTTTCATAGCACAAAATAAAATGTGTTTTGAATTGGTGGCAAAAAGTCGTTAATTTTATTTTGTGAATGATAAACAGTGTTGTCTGCATAGCTTCGTCATTATTCTGTCACAATTATATTGGTGATTCACGTCATCCATCAGTTGCAGGCTTAACTATAACAGTTAAATCTTTTTTAATATAATTTAAGTTGGCAGATAGGCACGCAGCAGGCATCTTGATGTGCATGCAACACAACATTATTGGTGTTACAATAATGTTTTTTTATTTGTTCTAATTATATTTACTATTTTCTAAATGTTAAACCTATTTCGAATTTAAACAGTGATTACTTTGAGTACAATTTTTCTTAACTGAAAAATTGCAGACGTAAAAAAGGATGAAAATGAAATCGCCACCATCTCTTCTAATCATCAAGGATGTCGATAATTTCATTAAATCAATCGTGCAGAGGACTCCGTAAATCAAACTGTTAATAGCTCAAAGCGATTGCCAATCCTCCTCAAAGATATCCGGCGCGCTTAATGAATCATGATTGCACGGCCGATAGTGAAGTTAACCGATGGTTCTGGCCATGTCGATAGCGCTGTGTTCTATTAAGTGGTAGTTCTTAACGCTACCCTATAAAGTGAGAATGTTTTTTTTTTTACTTTCATTACAGCAACTTTGAAGGCATTTCTCTTTTGATGACATTAAGGCACTATAGTGTAACAGCCTTCTTAACTAAAACAAGTGAAAGAGACAATATCAGATTGCCATATCGACACGCTTACCAAAAACGGGATGTCGCACTATTCAAAGTATACTAAACAACTGTAATTAAATAAAAAAAACCAACACCTCCGTATCACGGATAGTTATAATATAAACAGTAGTGAGGAATTCACACTTTGTAGTCATCTGAAAACTGAACATCTAAAAAATTAGAAAATAAAGTAAAACCACGATTGAACAATTAACTATCTTGATCTTAATGAATGATTGCACGACCGATAGTGAAGTTAACCGATGGTTCTGGCCATGTCGATAGCGCTGTGTTCTATTCAGACCACGAGCCGGCTGTGTAGGTAATTGATTCACCTTTGAAATTTGACGGTGTGTGTTCGTAATGGAAATTGTCATTAAAGGAAGCCAGTACTCTTTGCAGTAATCTACTTATTGTCTAAGGACAAGTCCCGGTTAGGCTTACAAAGAGCGATTGACTGTTTGCCTTTAATTCACCGTGGTACCCATACTGCGCGTACTGTATGCAGTTCTCGGTGTTTCGCTTGTCGACTCAATCCGTGTGTGGCTGAGTCGCAGTTATGATGCAGTTTAAAACTCAATATTGAATTAGCGACTAATACGCTGCTCAGAGTCAGTCAGTAGAGAGTCAGTCGCTCACTGTGAGCCTAATGAGGACGCGTATTACTAGTTGAGGCACAGATTACTAAATAGTTACGTTGAGGTGGAATCAAACCTTAGCGATACCAATAATGGTGGAGATTTTTATATGACATTGAGCCATTATTTGCCTTTCGCTAGAATTCTAAAATCTACATACAATCACATTTTATCAAAATCAAAAGAATATCCAATTCGCCGGAGTATCTTTAAAAGCCATCCCAGACAAATTTCATAGACGCTGCAATCTTTTGATTAACACTTTCCGGATATTATAAAACGTCAGTGTCGCCTTTACTGCCGATAGCATTCACTTTAGGAAATTACATTTCAAGTTGACATTTAAAAGCGTTCTGCTTTTCAATATCTTCGGTGTCATCAAAGTGATCGTCAGAATCTGAATTTCGATTATGTTGAAAATCTTTTGCGTTATTCTAAGTGCTGTCAACATCAGGTGTTAACCGTTCAAAGTGATTGCTAATTCCGTCTCAAAGAAATCCGATTTGCTCATCGGCTGCCTGCAGCTAACGAACCGTGCCTCAGTGTCAGCTGCGCCGTCTCTTGTGGAAAGAAAAAGGATAGGTCTGCAGAAAGGAACCTATGGAGCTACTTGTACCTATGTTAGTCGTGGAATTCTTAGAGTGTAATGTGCAAATGAATATGGTAATAGATTCTATTTACAATCTTTTCGTGGTTAATTGTATTGCATTTTCGCTACTTTTTTACCGCAGGTTTTGGTTTTATAGCGCTGGGATATTTATAAGATCTCTTAATTTGTAGAATAATAAACTGTTTTTTATACTAGGACAGTTGGCAGACATCATTTCATAATATTGACGATAAATTTAAATGCCAAAAGCATTAAAATCAATGGGTAATTATTTTGATATTCGAAAAATCCCTTTTATAAGTCCTCAGCCAATGGTAAAATTCCATTTTTAACTAATAAAAAAAATTACCGACAGTCCACAGCATAATATCTCTGAATAACAAATTGTGACCGGTCTATCTATAAATAACAGTTCTGCTTTGCCGAAAACATTAATTCATAGGAAACATCAATTAAGTCCTTCAATAATTCAGCTTGTTGTCCGCAATTACAATTGCAAAGCTAGCTCAATTGAGTCGAAATATCAGACGTGGGTGGACGCATTAACATAACGTTGCCACGTCTCGACGAAAATACTTCGATAGGACAACATTCGCCCGACCCAATAAAAGTAGCCCCGAAGAAAACTGGACAAAGGAATTAGTCTCGATATTTTAGCTCAACGTATATTTATTTAAGTGCTCATTCTACGCCAAACTTTGTAGAATGTTCTTTTATTAGTTCACTGCGTAAGTTTTTTTTTGTTTAATAGAAAACTTACAGCCTGTAATTACAATTATTAATCTTAAATAAAACTAGTTAAAGTGCCTGAACATTTGTGAAACTCTCCTCTTATTTAAATAGTGGTTCATAGCAAAAAATTCGATATTTTATGACAATCTGTTTTCTCTGACACAACTCTGAAGCTGTTATACATGAACTGACCATTTATAGGCTCTTATAAACCCAAAAGCGCCCAAGACTGCTATTTTTATTCATTCAGGCCAATCGCTTCCTCTGTTCAGACCTGAATGCCTTTGAATACAAACTCTGCTTGTTTGTGCGTCCGAACAAAGCCAATCTTCTTAGATTTCTATGCAAAGGACTTCCCTCGAACAAAATATTATGTTGTGTATTGTTGCTTTGTGTTGATGGAAATTTTATACTGCTTGTTGTAAGCTAGGGCTTGTTGTAATATATAAGCTATTTGTATGTTGATTATTTTTTAAATTATGTTGTATGTTTTTACTCTGAGAGTATGAAATAATTAAGGTTCTTAAAAAATCTCATGTTGTTCCTCAATATTCTTGACTGAACCGTTTATTTTTTCTTCTTCCGCAAAAGAAACCATTACTATGCATGCTAGGTATGGGATACCATTAATATTTGTTATATAGTTATCGCACTCAGTTTTCGTTTTTATTCTGAAATGTCATTATTACTGTTAGATAGATAGAATAACATTGTCTTTTGACCGAATCTTGGTCCAAATGTCAGTAAATTTTCTCTTATAAATAGCTAAGTAATAAATCCAAAAATGCGATGATTTATTTTTATAGTACTATTTAACGAGAACAGCTCAGGGTTTTATATTTAATGCAATCAGTTATAAAAGACTTCGAAACTTCATAAAGTTGAATGAACCCGAAATTTATTATAACTTACAAAAATAATGCCCGAAGCTGAGTGACGTTGACGATGAATATTCAAACTTTGCTTTGACCAAAGATTGAATTATATAAACAGATGGTAGATTGTCGATAGTGAAATCCCGTTCAAACTTCTATGATAGTGGAACTTTTTGAATAATCTGGTCTTGTTAAAACTTGTCTTGTCGAAAGCAGTAAATAAAATTCAATGCGGCAGTCTCCAATTTTCCTGTGCACAGACAGATTCGTTGTCGAAGAAACTTGGCAACCGTCTAGTTTCACAGTAATATTTTCCTTCTACTGAAATATGGCGTCACTCCAATGTCAATACTTGGAATGGGCTTCACTCTAAAAATTTACTCATCGAGATAACTGAACGTCGTAAGTGCATTTCTCTGGAAATATGAAATACAATTTGTCATCACAAAGTTCTTAAGGATATGAGTTTGGAAATATCGTGTTTTGAAATATCGCGGAGTCGGACGATGGAAGTTTAGTGCATTTTGCTTTTTTTTTATTGTGTAAAAGCTTTTTAAAACCTTTTGGCTGGCGTGTTGGAATTTTTGGAATTTCGCGACAGCAATGTGATTTTTGCGCACAATCCTTTGTCGGTATGTAATGCAAAATGCTGGGAATTTCTCTTTTACGCATAAAATATTGTATTATCTTTTGAAAGGAATACATATCTTAATGTTAAATGACAGTATTATCTGTATTTATCTATTAAAAATATTTTCGAAAGTCTGCCGAATTAATATTTGACGAATAATTGCGTATTTGTTTTAAACTCATTAAATTTTCTTTGTTATCACGAACCCCAATTCGTTAGATACTGAGTAAGTTATTTCTTTCTTCTTAATCACATAAAAGTTTACTTTATTTGAAACAATGATGAAAACTATTTAAAAACTTTCTATGAAAAGAACTAAAACTATAGCAATTCTCTAAATGTTACAAGTTAGTAATGCCAGTTAATTAATTAAAAACTTTGAGACTATAGATGCAAAAACCAACTTAATTCTTTTATCTAGCCATCCAGAATTCAGATTAAAATAAAAGTTTTTCAGTAAATTATCGTTAGATCTCGCTGCATAATTATTCTTCTGACCAAGTAGACATTTTCACGAAACTCAATGCGCCACGACGCTCTCGTTATCGACTCTTTTTATTTTGTCTGTTTTTAGGGTTCCGTACTCTTATAATGATCACTTTGTAGTCCGTGCGTCCATCCATCTGTCAAGACCCTTTTTCTTAGGAACGCATGGAGCATGCATCAAGTTGAAATTTATATCAAACTAGCGGCCGCCCGCGGTTTCACCCGCGTGGTTCCCCTTCCTGTGGGAATTGATCAAAATCCTTTTGTGGCGGATGCCTACATCATAACATCTACCTGCGTGCCAAATTTCAGCCCGATCCGTCTAGTGGTTTGGGCTGTGCGTTGATAGATCAGTCAGTCACCTTTAAGTTTTATTTCTACTGTCCCTTAGAGTTGTGTAACCAAAAGAAACAGCTGTTTATGCCGCCCGTAAAGTTTCTAAATTCCCGTGAACTATTATTATAGTGTATTTCCCGTGAACTCAGAATCTTGAAATTTCGTACAAAGCAACGTATTAAAGCGCAGCTGTAAAAAAATAGCGAAAACTGTTTTTTTTATTACATCACTTATTCTTTAGGAGGTTTGTTCGGAACCGGCGCGCGGTTCCGACTCGCGCTTGGAGGTTTTTTTATGTAATAAAAAGCTTAAACCAGATCTCTCAGGTTAGCTGCCAGGCTTTGTTTCAGTATGCACTGGTTGTTTTTTCAATGCGGTCCTAGCGTGCGCGTGAGGTCTGAAAATGCATGATTTATTGCTCTATCTGTGAATAATCTCTTTAACGTACTTTTTTGTTATTATTTGATATCTCCAATGCCTTCAACACGGTCAGTTTAGAGAATACTTGAAACCTAACAAAAGCTTATTTCATAGTTTTAAATTGTTACTTTTGTTCAAGACCTCAAAAAGTGTTATACTACTGCGCCGATCCTCCTGTTTCATTATTTTATTACTTAAAAAGCAATCCGTCCATTTTAAAATTTCCGTTAAAATTCGTCGCAGCTAGTCCGCGCGTCGGCATTGCGGGCACAACATACCCCGCAGTTTTATCTGTTAAACAAACCGAACTGCGGAATCAAGTTCCGTACGTCCGCCAACTTGATGAATCGCTAGAACGAGTAACGTTAACGGTTAACGAGTTTCATTCAAAAAATAGCGATAAAATTGCTATAAATAAAGTAGGTACTTGTTCGATTTCGTTCTGTTTGCCCAGAAATTGAAAAAAATCTTTCGTCTGGCTCTATATCTTTTATGAGATAATAAAGTATTGGCGAGTTTTATGGTTTTCAAACTTACAAACAGTATTATGACCAATGTGTCGTTTGATCTACTTAGAATGTACCCACCTATATTGATTTTGT